>JACATO010000907.1:0-600000 GCA_018389105.1 Nautilus pompilius | reverse complement strand
ATTCCCCTCCCCTCTCCTCCTCCAGCCAGCCAGCTAAGAATTAATGTTAGGGTCCCTGTCACTTGGGTAACAGAGCCTTACTACGAACCCAGTCTGACAAGCGGAATATATCGCACCCCCCCCCACCTAACTGATGGTTATCGTCTTCTTCTGGCAGGGGTAGGGGGGGGGGTCGGGATTCGAAATTAAACTTCCTGTTATATTATGCGGTGATTGACGATTTTTTTTTTTTTTTAAAATGAACAGTAATAATGGATAGATAAGCGGGGCCGAACTGATGGAGGGGTCCGGGGACGGGACCAGTCACACAGAAGCGAGGGATCCCTTTATTACCGACGGCGTCCAGTCGTCGTCGTCGACCACCACCACCACCACAATTTAACATTCGTTTCAGCACCGCTGGGCCACTCCCGGAAAGCTTTACCATTCGCCATCCTGCTGGTCGGTCGTGGACGCGTCCTTTGCACGTCGCGAAAGACCAGATAAAGGAGCCCCGGGCCCCTCTAAACGCATTTCGCAGAAAAGTAAAACACACTCACATTTGTTATTATACCGTCGGCCATCTTGAAACATTTCTCGAATCGCATGCGCGATTGGGGTGAAGGTGACCGGCAAGACCCAACCAATCCATGATAGCACCGACGGGGGAGTTCATTCGCCGATTAATCGCGTTAATGGCACGAAACCCAAAAAGGGAAATATTTCTGAAATAGCGTGGCTGCGTTTTTTTCCGTATATGTCCGGTGGTGGATGCCCGTTGCGAGGTTTGTTTATCCGGGAGTGCGCTTGTTTCGTCTGGTGTCTGACATGCGCATTGAAACCCGCCTTATGGTATTATGGCGGCCGAATGGTTTCCTTTCTGGATTTCAAGTTAGAAATCGCGGAATATTGAATCGAGGTAGCGCCAGGGTTCTCGGAAAAGGTAGGAAAACGGTCGTCTATGCGAATTCCTCTCGCTGCGGAGGAATTTTATTCGCCCGTAGTTTTTGCGGTTGGAGTAACCGATGATTTTCCGCTGTCGTCTGTGACTTGTCGCGGGTTTTCAGGTCAGACTCCGATTTCTTCTTCTTTTTTTTTTCTTTTTTTTTTTTTTTTTTGTCAATTCAAGAACCGAACGCCGTCTATCAGTCAATCAATCGGTCAATCGATCGATCGATGATTCCCTCGCTAGCGGTTGCTGTTGTTTATTTACTCTTGAAATTTCGTTTGTGGTTAAACCTGCACGCAGAAGCTTATTCTTTTTGAACCGAGATCTGGTCAGGTTTAGGCCTCCTGTATGTATCTCTGTGTGTGTGTGTATATATCTATCTGTGTGTGTACATATATCTATCTATCTATGTGTGTGTGTGTACATATATCTATCTATGTATGTGTGTGTGTGTACATATATCTATCTATGTATGTGTGTGTACATATATCTATCTATCTCTGTGTGTATGTGTATATATCTATCTGTGTGTGTATATCTATCTATGTATGTGTGTGTACATATATCTATCTATGTGTGTATATATCTATCTGTGTATGTGTGTGTACATATATCTATCTATCTCTGTGTGTATGTGTATATATCTATCTGTGTGTGTATATCTATCTATGTATGTGTGTGTACATATATCTATCTATGTGTGTATATATCTATCTATATGTATGTGTGTATATATATATATGTGTGTGTGTGTGTGTCTATCTATCTATATATGTGTGTATATCTATGTGTATGTGTGTGTACATATATCTATCTATCTATGTGTATGTGTGTATATATATATATATCTATGTATGTGTGTGTACATATATCTATGTCTGTGTGTATGTGTATATATCTATCTATGTATGTGTGTGTACATATATCTGTCTATGTGTGTATGTGTATATATCTATCTATGTATGTGTGTATATCTATCTATATGTATGTGTGTATATCTATCTATATGTATGTGTGTATATCTATCTATGTGTATGTGTGTGTACATATATATATATATATATATCTATGTGTGTGTATATATCTATGTATGTGTGTGTACATATATATATGTGTGTGTGTGTGCGTCTATATTATATATATATGTGTGTGTGTGTGTGTGCATCTATTATATGTATATATGTGTGTGTGTATGTGTATATATCTATCTATATATTTATATGTATGTGTGTGTTTGTGTATAAGTCTTAACTCTGAAACACTTTGGAATAAAGCCACCTTTTTTTTAAAAGAAAAACTATGACGCATATTTATATGAGATTGATAATTTATTTTCTAAAGGAGGAGAAAAAATGTTTTAAATTTTAAATGTCTACTAACATTTACAGCAAAGCTTTGTCATGTGTGTGTATACAGTCGAACCCCGCATAATCGCGGTTCAGCATTCGCGGAATTTTCCTTAGAACCTAACCAATAATTGTTCATGGAAACCCCCGCATATTCGCTGAATCACAAATATCTTCAGCGATTTTTTATGGCTTTTTTGTGGCAATATATATTTTTTCACACTTTTTAACGCTAAATTATTAATCACAATATAATTTACTAATTTTGTAATAGAAATACTAACGTAAATTCAGCAAAATATCAATATAAAATAAACGCTATTGGCTGGAGGTTTGAAAGTAGCCAATCCGAGAGCGTTATTCATTTCTCCTCGCTGCTGATTGGCTGCTGCCCACGAGGCGCTGTCTCAGGCAGATGCAGCCCAGCAGCCCCGCATCATCCCAGTTTACCGTGTGTAGCTATCTCGAGTGTTTCGCTGAGTGTTGTATTTTTTATTAAATTATTATTATATATTTACTTATATTTCACGTTATACTTTGACGTTTATAGGCATTTTTATGGCCCACGTCCAATTTCGCGGTTTTTCACTCTTCACGAGTGCTCTAGGAACATAACCCCCGCGAATACCGGGGGACAACTATATATATATATGTATATATATATTTTTTTCTTTTAATTTAAAGATTAGCCCGTTCTGTTTCTTCACACTGAATTCATAAAACAACTGTATAAATTAGGGTCCTGTGCACTTTTCTGGCAGATAGCCAGCCTAATGTGTATACAAAAACTTCAGATTGTCACTTCTTAGTCTTATGTTTACATGTTTGTTTTTTTTTTACCCTAGAAAACAGATGGTTCCTGCTTACAGCAGTATTTCCTTTAAATGAACGTTTGAAAATTTTAAAACCCTTTAAAAAAACTATTATAAAATACAGTAGCGAAATGTAAGGGCTTACTAATTCAAAATTGGAAGATAGAGAAAAATTTGAAGTTTATTGTATGTTTTTCTCCAGTTTTTTAAAATAATGAATGGTAGAAGAATTGGCTCTAGGTATCTCGAATCTACTTATAAAACTATTTAAAAAAAAAAGTAAATGCAGTGTAACCGCCTTTTGAAAGTGATGTCATATTTTCTAATATAGTTCAAAGACAAAAAGAAATTATCTTAGTATAAAGCAAGTGCAAAAAAAGGAAGAAAAATGTAAAATTATCAGTAGTGAAATTTTATGTAGTTTTTTTATTTTATCATTTATCAAATTAGGTAGCTTCAGATACAAAATGTATAACTAAGGACTGAATTTAATCATTACATACAAAAGTATTAAAGTGCAACCATTAATGTAGAGAGTTAAACGGGGTTAAAACAAATCTAGAATTCTTAACTTTTTCCTTGTAAGAGTTGCCTAATTTCCAATTGTATAGATGCTATAGGAATTTTACTTTTCTCTTTCAAAACTTGCAATAAAGCAAAAACTAAGCTATGAAAAGACAATTAAAATCCTGTACTAATTTTTTTTAAAAAAAATGGGTGATTTATCTCCCTTTAATTTTATTATAATTAGAGAAATATTAATAAATTTAAAAAAAAAACAACAACCAACTTTTAATTTCAGAATGTTGAACACCATTTATTTTGGTGTTTGAGAAGTTTCTAAAACAAGTCCACCAATCCTGGACAAATAGGATTTCGGAGTATACATGATAACTGGTTCTGATCTCTTAGAGAATTATATCAATGCAGTTATTTAATTATATAGTTTAATTTAATATTTTTCTTACAAAGTTTCAATTTTATCAACAACAATGCAATCATATCAGTCAAGTAGCAGTAACGACTATGTTTAAAATTATGTTTTCTTAAAGACAGCTTTGCATCATCTGCAAAGTGCTACAGAGACTGCTGTCATAATTACTTGGGACTTGTTTCATTCCAAAGGCAGTTAGAGAAGGTGCCAATTTTTCAAGATGACTCTTCTTGCTAAGATAAATTCTAGTTATAATTGTTCTGGTTAAGATGAAAATTTTGTATCTGTTTCACAAAAAAGGAAAAAGAAAAATAGCAGTATATAGCTAGCCATCTTCATTTGTTTGATGTTTGCACCACTTTACAACCAGATTTATCTGTGTTTAGGTATCAGGTGTGCACAATGTGGCCCATGCTGTTGGATCTGACTCGTGATGAATCCAAAAGAATCTTACGCCGCCTAGAACTTGAGGCTTATTCTTCATTAGTATCAGCTTTCAGGGCCCAAGGTGACCTCACCAAGACTAAGAAGAAGCTTCTCCAGGAATTACAACATGTCTTGAGGTAGGTGCACATTTTTATGCTGTATCTCTCTCAATGTCCTACTCTGCAGATTTTAAAACATCCAAGGAGGGTTTTAATTTTGGTTTGGCCTGCATTTCTTTCAGGTAGAAATGGAATTAGCAACAGCTGAGGTGTGACATTGCTATTGCTCACTAATATGGATTGGCCAAATCAATGCTTAGTTCATTGTTCATTTCTAGTCAATAAATACAGGTTGAAATCTCAACCCTAGCTGTTATATAGTATCTTTTCATCATCTCATATATACAGTATTTACACTGCTCTTAAAAAATTTTGAAATTCACATGTACTTATTTATTTGGCACTTGTTTATAAGTTTCTAATCAGTTTTCAGAAAACTGTATAAATAAATATGATAGTCTCTTTTTCTTGTTGCACGTCAAAAAAAAATTAAATGACAAAACTACAGCAGACCAATATTCCATTATTTTATTCTGTAACAGAAAAATAAAAAAAAAATCTCATTGAAGGCAGTTTTATTTCTTTTGGTTCACGATGAATAACTTTAGTTCCTGTGAGTATTGCTGCTTGAAAAACAGCATCAGTGATGAGAAACTGAGCAACAAGTGCTGCTAGTCGGAACACTGTTTTTCCATGTGGTTCCGATGCTCAAGGAAGTGAATTGTTATGTAAGTCGTCCAAATTTTTTTTATACGATATGTTTCAAATTTTATTTCTCTTCAACAGCATTTCCACTGAACGGCACCGTGCTGAAGTGCGAAGAGCCATCAATGATGAGCAGCTTACAACAATTGCAGACAAGTTGGTTTTGCACTTTCTTTTTTTTAAAAAAAAACTGAAATATTTTTTGTTTGTTTGTGTGTAAATTTATTTATGGTCCTTAAATTTCATTGAAACTCCCGCCTTTTAACTTGTTGGGCCCTTATTTGGTACGCACATTTTTATGATGGTTTTTACAGGCTAAACTGCTCAGTATAAAAAAAATTTCCTTTGCTCTTTTAAAAGATGCTTCATGGTGAATATTTCTGGCTGGTCATTGCAAATCCTTCACCATTAATTGTGAACCTAACATACCTTAAGGCACCGGCTACTATGTGTAAACCTGTATAGCAAAAAACTTTTTAGGCTTTTCATTGTTTTGGTTTTATTGGACATTGAATTATTAAAAAATATGCATTCTTTTCTCGCAAATATCTTTTTTCATTTATTTTCAGTTTAGGTGATTTTTTTTGGTGTGTTTAAGTAGAATGCTATGCAAGGTCTTGTAAAGTCGTTTTCTAAAAATTTTTTTGGTTGTAATATGAAAGATCATTTTATTTTGACAACAAAGAGGATATTAGAGTGTTTTTGCCTTAGTTACATTGAAAACTAACAGAAATAACATTAACATCTTTATCTCCAAAAAACAAGTTTGTACTAGCAAAAAAAGAGAAAAGTATTTTTTTTTAAAAATTCTGAAATAGACAAACATTATTTTGCATATTTATATTTGTAGAGTTTAAGTAGAAATTAAAAAAAAATTTTTTTAACTTGAGCATCTCTCTCTCTCTAATTTTTTCTTCATAAAAGTTGTCATGTCTGCTTCCTAATATAATCTATGATGAAGTTTAATCTTTATTAAATACTTTAACTCTATTTTATTGTGTATATGAAGGGGCTGGGAAGGTGAATAAAATATTTATTTTACAAGCATGAGGATTAGCTTAAAATTCTATTTGAAACAATATTGATGGTTAATGATATTCTTTTAGCTTTTCTGTAACACTTTCCACAAAGACTAAGGCTTGGCTGCTTGCTCGTTGATATCATGCTACCAGTGAGAGGTCTAGCCAGTGTTTAAATTTACTTTACTTACTGAAAATCCACATTTTGCTTTACAGCCAAGGTATTTTTTAATACATACCATGCAGCAATGATATATCCTAACATTTTCTTATTAACAAGTAGAGTAAATTTTACTCTTAGAATGCACAGTATTAATGTTTGATCCAACTCTTAATTTTTGAGGACCTGTTCACATAGATTGTCATGAAAGGAGAAATATTATTTCATATGGAAATGAAGCTCTTAATGATAAGAATGGAATACTTGTTTTTTGTTAGATTTCCACTATTTATTGTATAATTTGTGGTGGTTTGCATTTATGTAGATCAGTGTAACAAGGACTTATGCAGAAGTTCTGATATTAGTATTAAGAGTCAGGCTAAGAATTGATTTCCTCAAAATTATATAGAAACAATTATATCATGAAGCTTACTATGTTGCTACAGGAAAGAAAGTGTTCATATTATAAAAATAAACTGTAATTTGTAATTCATGTAATTAATTATTTTTTTCTTAATTGTGGAAGGTTAGAATAATTTAAATCCCAAATTAAAGAATATTCAACATAATGCGAGATACATTATTTCTTGAAACTCTCTTTAGACAATATTCTCTTTAATGTATGAATTTTGTAAAAAAAATTAATAAAACAAGCAAATGATTTTAAACTTTCATTGTTCTTTTAATGACTTTTTACTGAAAGATTTTAAGCTGTCATGCCACATGTCACCATTTTTTCATCTAGTAAAAGAATCACTAAAAATGTTGTGACAACAGACACAAACATTTATTTTAGATTGTTCATACATAAATATTAAAATAATAAAGAGATATCTTTCTGGTTATTTTAAAATGGTGGCAGTTCAAATGTTCATTTTACAAGAGTTTTTGTTGTTTTTTGTACTAGTTTAGTTAGTTTGTTTTTTTTAAGAAAAGCAACATCACTCTAAATACTATTTGAATTATGGGCATGCTCTGTTTTGTAGAATGGCAGGTCCGAGCACAGAAGCTGATTGGTTAATTGAGGGTCGACGACTGATCCCTCTCATGCCAAGACTAGTGCCACAGACTGCTTTTACAGTAACAGCAAACCAGGCAGTGAATTTTCAAGCTGAAAGAAATGCATCTATGCCCAGTCCCTCACAGACAGGAAACAAGGACTGTGAGTTTCTGTCTGGTTTGTTTTATGTTCATCTCTCTTGTGAATTTTTTTTATTTTTTATTTTTTTTGTTTATAAGTAAGTTCTTTGAATAGATGTTTTTATTGACAAGTAAACAACACAAAACAATTTTATTTATTTATTTATTTTTCTTTTGGCAGGGGGAATAATTGCAGACGAAGATGAAGAAGTTTATGGGAAGAAAAAGAAACGAAGTCCATCTGTTGAAAGCATCAACTCGGTCTCTGCTGGAACCCAGACTCCTCGTGGGGTCAGCAACACCTCCAATCTGTCTGGGATTTCCCCAATGAAAATTACAATCAGTAAAAGTCCACAAACACGAATGCAGAATAGTAATACATCAGTATCGCAGACCCAAAAAGTAAGGACTTGCCCATAAAGTATATAAAGAGTCAGAAACCTAATAAAACAAAATTAACTCTCTCTCTTTTTTTGTACTCCATTTGACATGTTGCCCCCTTCCTCCCACTTAATAATTTAACAAAACGTTTGAAAAGGGTAGAAAGGAGATTATTTGGAACTTTATTCTTATGTTAATTTTAGAGACAAAACTTATTTTCAAATTAACATCTTTTAGAGTTTTGCTAGTGACTTAGCTGCTGAAGTATTTTGGGGGAAAGCAAAATAATTAGTTTGGAGTTTGTCTTAACAAATTTCATGTATTTGCTTTGAATAAAAGGTTCTCTTGCATAGTATCAGGATTTACAAAGCTAGGCAGGGGCGGTATTGGGAAAGGGGTTATAAAAGACTAACTGGCAATTTCATTGTAAAAATTTTCTTAGTAACCTCAATTTAAAAATTATATTCAGGCAGGTTTTTTTATCAACATCTTTTGATATTTTTCTTTCCTCCTCCTCCCCCCCAAAAAAGAGGTAATCATGAGAAGTAGGGTAAATAGCTGAATTGGACCAAGATAGAGCAGCTTTGTGATTATTAATATGTAAGCAAAACACTGTATTATGATTCATTTCTGCACAATTCGAAAAATTCTAACTGTCTGATAATGTTGTTCTGAAGCTTATAAAAAAAAGCAGTGTTGCTGAAAGTTTTTTCAGAAATGATAAACTGGGATGTGAAAAAAAAATTGATTAATTGCTTGACATTAAAAATCTTTTTTATTTCTCACACAATCCATATTAAATGTCTGCATGTTAGGGGTATAATCTACTTAATGCCTTAGCAGTTGACAGTAGCTTTATAAGTATTGGCTGCATGGTCTTGTACTCAGGTTTGACTATAGTATGTAATTGTTCGCTTGCTCTCTCTCTGTCCCAGGTGATATTAGTTTCCACCTCAGGCTCCAGTGCAGGTGCAAATATGCTGCAACGGTCTGTGTCTGTGCCTAGCATAATGTCTCAACCTAAGATGAGTATTGTCATGCCCAGTAGCCTTGGTGGTGGATCGATCAGCAACAGTGCCTCTGGTAGCGGATCAGTGTCGGTATCCAATGGCAACTTGGGAAATATCATCACAGTTGTAACAACTTCTGTCTGCACTGCTACCACATCTACCTGTAAGTTGTTAGACACTGCAATTTAGTTTAATTTCTCTTGTTTTTTGGTCTAATGTAAGTTATTTACATTTGGTTGTAAAGAAACCACTATTGTGTTTCCTGATACTATTGTCCTTTGTTCTCAAATTTCTTGTTCTTTGTTAAACTTTTACTAATTTTCTTTGTTGTTATTACCTATCTTTATTTTTCCAGCAACAAACACAACTACAGTGTTAGGAACAACATCCACAGCATTTATTCCCTCATCAATAAACATCTCCAAACCCAGACCAAAATGTCTTCCTAGGCACAAGCTGCCACAGGTAATTGATTATTTGTATGAAATTTTTTTTTCCATTCTCTGTTATAAAGTAAAGTATACAAAATAAATTGAGAAACAGCAGAATTCCATTTATTTTAATCATAGCATATGATAAATACTTTCTTAAGTATATAAAATTATTTATTTATTTTTACTTTTCTCCCTTAATGGCTTGCCCTTTAATTCCTGGCCTCTGGCATTGAGATTTGCTGAACCAGGACCTACGACAGGCATGCTATGCTATATCTGCCACAGTGGTCAAGATACAACTTGTATTCACAAGCACAGTTTTGATTGTTTTGCATTATGAACTTTAGTTACAAGTTTTCCAAGTCTTACTTTTATTGTTTGTGGCCAGAGAGTGTACTGTAAACTTTTCTTTCTAGTTAAGTAGTAATTCATTTTGTTTTTTAGGTTGGGCAGAAACCTGGCGTTGTGATCCCGGTCGGTTGTCAGCCTGCCCACTCAGGGACATCATCTATTCAAATCAAACCGACCAATAAACCAGCCATCCACATCAAACATGACTGCGGTAGGTAACATGGGGCCTTAGTGTACATTCTAATAATTTAACTGATGTAGATTAAATAAGCTAAAGGCAAACTTATCAGTAATATTATTATTTGTTAATTGTTTTTATTAAACAAAACTTGACCATGTTTTGCATTTGTTGGCCATATTAATCATACATAAACTGCTTTGGTGGTGTGTAAGATCTTGCAAATTTTTATTACCTTGTAAGGGGAACCTCTGTTCTCTTAACTAAGAATGACTGGTCCATGTTCTCATTCTGTGGGTTGCAAATCCTCTTGGGTGGTCACAAATAATACCTAAGGGGATAATGAAGAATATGAAGAATAAATGAAACTATGGAATTATAGGTGTTAAAAAATTTAAAGTAAAAATTTAATGGAAAATAGCTTTTAATTTTGAAGTTGAGCAACATTTTTTTTAAAAGGGACAAGTAGCCATAAAAAATGCCAATGATGAAAATCACACATCCAATTTTCATACCATAGGTTGATAACTATTTTAAAAAAAAATTGTTATCCAAAATACAAAGAAAAATGTTTCGTTTTGTAAACAAAAATAAAAATAATAAAATTAATGTATTAGTCATTATTTGGGTACTCAAGAGTCTGTAAACGAGTAAAAATCAATGAGAAGACTGCCTGTTTCTTTGAACAGTTCTTCAATGTGAGATGAGATTTCTGTTAGAACCTGACAAAGATTACTCTCAACTGACAATAGTCTATTTCTGTACCTGCCACAAGCCTTGAAAAGTATGATTCACACAGATAGGATGAACTAAAACAATACATTTTAACATGTCTCAAGACAGACTAGGATACTCTAGGAATAACTTCAGCCAGTTCTTACTGACTTGATTTCCAAAATTTGGTTCAAATGTAGAATTACAAGATAATTCTAAAGATTCCTCATCAGCTTCACTAGGATTACAAGTGCCTATAGCAGAATAATCAGATGGTTGGCAAATCCATCCACAATCAGATCCAAAATGATCTGGGAAATACTCAAAATGCTGTTTTAGCTGATGCAGATGTTTTTGAATCATTACTGTTAGGTTTTGTTTTGATGTTTCATCTATGTTCACACCAACTAAGAACCCATTGAACAGGCTAAAACGGTCACTGTTTTTCGTTCTGGACATGTTTGGATCATAGCTGTAATTTCTGCTTGAACACTTTTTTGGTCCCTGGATTGAGAGATTGAAGTCATTAATTAATTTAACAAGATCTGGGAGATAGGCAAGCCAACATATCCATTGTGCTTCTCCAGTGGAAACTGATGAACTTTTGTAGAGGAACTAAAGAATTTTATGGTGCACAATTTGAAGTCTGGAAATGTAGCTCACCTTCATATGAAATAACCATATGCAGCTTTATCCCAGCTTGTCACACATCACTGCAAACAACTGATATTTTTGGTCAGTTTTTGATAGAATTTACTATTTTGATGGTTTATTTCAAAATTTATGTTAACTTCTCTGGCATATTTTTACAAGCTAGAGACTAACAATGAATTGAGCAGTGTACAGAGCAGTAATTACCTTAACCAGGATGTGGGGCTTTTTTCTGCACACAGCTTTGGTGCCATACCGAATAAAATGCACCAAAAAACAATACCTGAAATGGTAGATTCATCAAGCTGAATCAAAAAGGAACTATTACAAACTTTTGCAAATAACTGATTTTCCAATCTTTTGACATGTTTTCAATTCTGCAGCTGGCAGTATTGTTTGATGGTGGAACAGGTTTGACTTTATTTGCTGTTATCTTAGCATTGTTTCAACAATGACTACTGTACTTAGATCTTCCTTGATAGTGTGAGATTTACCAGCCTTAGCTACGAGGAGGGAAGGTAACTAGCTATACTTGAATTTTTGTTAATATCTGATATATCTAATATTACAGACCTTTGCCAAAAAATATACAATTCTTGTTAGAGTATTCAATAGGTTTATCCTTTTGTGAAGAGGCTTTTTTTTAAATGCCAACATAACTTAGAAGGTTTATATTTTTTCTTGTCAAAACCTGTCCACATATAACATGCTGAGGCTTATCTTCAAAGCAGGCAAATTTAAGTTTAGTGTACTTATGGTAATATTTTCTTTGCTTCTGCATTACTGAGCTGCTGTCTTCCTATTTAACTTTTTTTTTCCCACTACAAATCTGTCGATTTTCAAATTACAGCAAGAACACTGGGGAATTAACCAGCAACATAACATGCAATTATTACTCAATATAAACAGTTTTCCATCTTATTTCAAAGGCACTCGAGGGTTGCCTCCTATGCAAAAGTGGGTACTAAGTGAAATGGGAGTTGCAGAAATGTTAGTGAGTGAAGTATCAGTCATGATTAAAAGGTTGGCAAACCCTGAAGTGGACATTATTGTAGTGTTATGAGACTAGTCTTTGTATTTGATCAGAAAAGCAAATGTTTAGAGAACCCATGTGTAGATAGATGAATTTTCACATGACATAGATCTAGCCTTTAACTCATCATTGATTTTGGCTGAACTATTTGCTGCATAAACAGTTTTTTATGTGCACTAGTACTAATTTTAGGTGCAAACATCAGGTCATTACCTCCATTTCTGAGATCTCAAGTTTTATAGGACCCTGTGACTGGTTTCCTGCCATCTTTACTAGTAGCAAATTAACATACTGTTTGTAATCTGCACTTAGCCAAAGAGTTTAAATTTTACAGAAGGTGAAAGGTTTGGCTTATTTGTTGCCTTTTCTTCTAGACTATCTTAACTGGGTCCCTGAAAGGGTCCCACTACTTATGATGAAACTAAACTCTTTAGTCAGAAACGGAAGGATTTTCTCAGTGACTATAATGAGGACGTTGTGCTAGCCAAAGACGATTATGGGAAGGTTAGGGTGAGGGCATATTTGATGTGAATGGAAAAAACTAACACCAGTTTTTTAATATTTTTTTTAGCTTTCTCTCTTTCTTTTTTAAAGTTATTAAATGCAAAAATGGGCTTCTTGAGTGCAGACAAATAATTTCATGATTCTGGAATACAAATCACTCATTAAATACAGTGGCACTAAGCCATAACTAGATATGTGCATGTTGCTTGTGTCATCTGGATGTGACACACACTGAAACTAGAAATGATGGCTTGCACGAGTCATAAGTCCCAGCTACTTGACAGGTCACCATTTTAATCTTTCTTTTTTAGTTTAAACCCCCCCCTCTCTCTCTCTCTCTCTCTCTCTCTCACACACACACACACACACACACACACTTTGTTTTAGTTCTTCAGAGAGTTATGCTACCTTTTGTGTGCACATGTAATTTCAATAATCTTGTACCCAACAACAGCTGTAGCGGCAAACATCACCAGATATTACACATCTTTTGAGGTTTGTTAGCAATGTTTTAAAGTGAGCTTCCAATCATACTAAGAGTTAATGAATGGCAATTGATAAACTGCATGGTTTATTTGCAGTTGAAAAGGATAATGTTCTAGTCACCAGTCATTAAAAAAGGTTGATTGATTGCTCTGATTAAGTGGTACACTGGGGATGACCATACCTTTTTTTATCCTTGTGAGTAACTATTTAAAAACGAAATAATCATCATTTTGATTTCATACAGGTTTATTTTTTGATGGTATTTTCTGAAAGCCTCCAGAGAACTACTGATAATTAGTCCACTATGTTCACTTACTGTTGATTAAGGATTTGATATTTCTTTACCTGAGCTTACCCAAGAAATTTTACTAATGTATTGTGCTTTTTGTATTATGTTTATAAGTTTTGGTTCTGTAAAATGGCTAATGCACAGAATCTGTTTAATTGATTGCTAGTTTTATGTACAATCAGTTGATGATAGTTTGGACAGAAATAATTTGTTGATTGGTATGCCTTTGGCAGGTATTATTCATTTATAGCAATTTCCTTTCTGGTCATTGTAAGAACTTAAAATAAGAAGACACGAGTTTAATGAATTATACAATAAATGCACCTATTATCATTAATTTCTACAATTTTATTATTAGTTTTATTTTTAAAGGATGTAGCTCAGTCACAGTATTGCTAGAAATCTAACTCCTTAAAATCAGGGGCTTAACGTGCATGAAGTGCCACATCTCCATTAACTCTCTGCCAGGTGAAATAGACAATTTGAATTTAATGAAAAAGAAGAAAAATCAAAACATAATTTGAAATTTTAACTGGTTTATTTTCTACTGGAATGTTGACTGTGAACAGATTAATACAAGACTTATTTCTAGTAAGGATAGAAAAGTAGTTTTAATTACTTTTAAAATATTGGATTTAGATTCTTTTTCTAGTTTACTCTCAGTTTTAAATTTATCAAGTGTTTGCAGTGTTGACAATTTATTTGTATGTGTCCAGCTGATCAAACACATTAAGGAAATAAATGTGCTTTCATAGTGATTATAGTAACTTTACTGTGATACTTGCTAAGCAGAAATTGTGAAAATCTAGCATAATGCAATTTTTCTTTTTTTGTTTAAAGCTGGTATTACACAATTTTATTTAATTATGTCTTGCTTAGTTATTGTATAGTTTAATTTTTCCTCTGTTTTGTTAAAGTTTGGGGTGATTAGGTGGGGGAGGGGTTTCTTAAAGCCTATTACTGGCAGCTGCTATAAACTAGTGTTCTGAAAAGGGCAGCATTTGCCCAACTCCACAGCAGTCATGGTTCAGTTAGGTTGGTTGGTGGAAAAGTCACTAAGTGGAGTTAACTGCTGAATAGACGATCACTAATGTGCTTCCCATCGCACCCGCTGCTTCTCCTGTGTGCTTTCTCCATCATTTCACTTCTGTTTGCCTTTGACTAGGAATGAAGATAATCACACAGAGTCTGCCAGCAGCTGGTAGCAAGATTCTTCCAAAGCCTCCACTGTCTAGCACACCAATTGTGGTTGTGAGTGGCGTCAATAACTCCACCACTACGACAGCGAGTGTTTCCATGGTTACCCGGCCTGTGTCAACCATATCAGGTGAGTCAGCTATAGCTTGTGGAGGGGGGAGGGAAAGAGATTCCCTTGCTAGCATCAAAAGACCTGTCTTAATTAAATTTACCTGCCTGGATAATCATTTCTGAATGTACCTTTCTTACAAGATCAGAACTTGTCAGTACCATCACGTGCCCTGATGACTTCACATTTTTCTTGTGGCAAAATCTTTGTATCACAAATATACTGATAAAAAAAAAAAACAATTCAAGTTATGTTAAAGGAAATTTAAAAATGTGTCATTGGAAACGCTGTACGAGGTAAGTAAATTACCACCAATGTTATTTTTGTGTTGGTCAGGTGCTGCTGGTAGGTTTTTACCCCTGAAATATTGGGAGAATCTGGCTAGTACGTGTCAGGTGGCTTCTCTGTGGTGAAGCAATAATTTTTCGCAATATTTGTTTTATTTACATTCATTATTTTATTTTTTTCTAAGTTTTTTTTTTTTTCTTGTTCTTCAGCCTGCTTTTGCTCAAATCAGCATTGTGCTGCTTAGGTTTCATGTTGTAGAGGAGATAAGGCACACTGCGTGAACTTTTCTGCCGCGTGAACACATTCAGTCATTACTTCTGAGCTGGGTGGATACTGCTTTGATTCACCAATGACCAGAACTGTGGGCTCGTCTGTCTGTCTGTCTGTCTCTCTCTCACTCTCACTCACTCACTCACTCACACACACACATTTATTAGTGCATATAGTTACAGGAAAACTGACAAAATGTGTTACAATAAGTTTGTTGGAATTTTGGCAAGATAAAATTGTCATCAAGATATCTTCCCAGGATATTCCATTAGTGTGTCTACAATCATGGCTGTCATTTGAGTAATATAAACCAACCTCTTCTCTTATACACTAGTCCATTTATTTATTATTCTTTACACCACCTTTCTCTGCCTGTCTTTAGTCTCTATAATTTCCCCAAGGATATTATGCGAACAGTATACCCAACATTTTTTTAAAAGTTTATCTCTTGTATAAATTAGCGTATTTATAAATGGATTTGGCAGCTATCTATACTGGTTCGAGATTTATAAAGAATAGAAATAAAGCATGCATGATTTAAGTTTAGGATTTCGTAAATTACTTTACATCTCCAACAAATAACTGAGGGGGGGGTGACTCCAGTAAAACAAGGGAAAGAAATAAAATTCGATTGGGATAGAGTTGTGGGTCTTAGTCTATAGCTGCCAACAAATTCAGCTGGGAAAGTTTAACCCATTTTAGAAGGAGGATTGTTCACAGTTATGAGTGTGGGGCTCAGAAGGTGTTACTAGTGCTTAATTCACATTTTAGAATGTATTAAATTGTTTTTAATCTCAAGATTGGGTATGGACCCAGGGCTGACATCATGTTTAAAGGGAAGAATCACAAAAAAATGGGATAATTTTTTAAGGTTTTTTTTTTTTTTTAAATAGAATATTTTGAAGACATAAAATAGCTTTTGTCCAAAAGCAGCAACATATTTTGAGGGGGAGCTGCTCTTAGTGATAGATCTGTCAACTTGGCATCCCCGTGAGATGAAAGAAATCTGGCACCAGTTCAAGTAGAGAACAGCACACTCTCTCTCTCTCTCTCTCTCTCTCTCTCTCACACACGCACGCGCACACACACACACCCTCCCCTGGAAGCGGTCTCCTTTCCAAAACTCTGTAGATGCTCCAGGCAAAGAAATCTGAGAGAACCTACGTGCTGAGATAAACCTGTTTGCTTTATTCCTTCAGTGCTGCTGGTGTTTTGCCATATCCAGGCATTAAAAGAAGTGATTATTATGGTTTAAGTGGCAAGATAGCCAAATAAGATTCAAGATTGGAGCAAATTGATCAAGAAGGGGGAGCTGACTTGAGATTAAATTAATTTTCATTGTCTAAAGAGGACAAAAAAAAAAATTGTTTTCCTTTAGAAATATTACAGAAATTGTGGAGCTGTCAGTATACTGCTTAGAGCATGAACATATGCAGCATTTGGTTAAAATGTATTCAAACTATGTTGGGCTTAAAAAAATAATTGGAAGCTATGATTGTGTGAACACTATCCTTGTAGCTTCCATGCATGTTCTTCAACTATAATAATAGTTTGTTTGCCAGCCAGAAGAACTTTGCTCTCTTTCTGAACAAAATTTTTGTTTCTATTTTGTTTTCTCTGTGTTGTGAAATTACCATTTGTTTCCTTAATTATCTATACACAGTTTTTTTTTAATTTTTAAATATAAACAATGTATTCAGTGTCATATTTAATTTACTTGCTGGAGCCTGTCTCAATTCATTTACACTGATGTTA
Organism: Nautilus pompilius; assembly: GCA_018389105.1. Lineage (NCBI taxonomy): Eukaryota > Metazoa > Mollusca > Cephalopoda > Nautilida > Nautilidae > Nautilus > Nautilus pompilius. Next base: position 582,821 of record JACATO010000907.1, on the reverse strand, counting down.
ATCTTTGTGCTGTGTCATTGTCACAAAAGAAACCAAAGTTTAAATCATTCCGGGTCCATAGCAGCCTGAAGATAATGAAAGGTAGTTTACGGTCTAGTACCTTGAAAGTCTATCACAGACGTTTACTACAAACTGAATTGGCTGTTCAATATTTCTTCCTATAAAGCATAAAAAAGTTCCTGTTGTGTCTGAAGTGCTGGCAGTCATTCTTATCCTAAGGATATTCAAAGGGTTTCAGATGTAGGGAACAAGATGGCCAGAGTAGCAAAATGGTGTTGGTACTGTGCAGGAAACTCCAGGACAATTTGACAGTGTGAAGCTGGACATTGTCTTATTGGAATGTTCCATAAGCCTGCATGAAAGGGGCAACAAGGCATCACAGGATCTCATCTCTGTACATGATTATTACAGTGATCTATAAGCGATTCTTCCTTATACCATAACACATTCCTCACCAAATGGTTAAGATAAAGCATGCATATAGGGGAGCATTTGATTAATTTTTGTGGTGGTAAACTCTGAAACCATCAACTCAGCAGAAAAATGGAATTCATTACTAAAAAAGACTGTTCCTTTTGTTGGCTATCACTTGTAATCAAGTATTGTTGAGCAATTCTTAGATCTATGGTCAGCATTAAGGCCATTTCTGCTACCACAAACTTTGCCACAGTAATTGCAGTAAACCAATGGTACCACTTGGTTTACTGCTAGTGCATACCCTCTTTTCTTGCTTTTTGCCAACTTGAGCAGTCTAGTGCAAGATTTTCAGTCTTCTCGTCCACTTCTGGTTTGTTGAATTCACTCCCATGGCCTCAGAAGAGGTCATCTTAGCTTTCAGCCTTTCACTTGCTTTGCTATTATCATGTCCAGTAACCTTGGTGTTTTGTTCACATTGGAAGAATCCCAGCAAGTGCAACCATGCAGCTGATTACCTGGGCTTTCTATACAACCAATTCCAGGCTATGCTTTGCAGGATATCTACATACAAAACATGATCATCAAATCTGGAAAACATTTATTTTGTGCATAACATCATGATCATTTGTAGACAAAATATTACTTGGAATTAACATTGAAAAATATTGCTTAACTACTATTTTTTTTTATTATTTTTTTGGACATGTCTCTCTCTGTGCCAAGATTAGATGGCATATATCACTGATAAATTCTGTGGAAGCTTGGAACCTGCTAATGTGTGGTGATGTGTATGCTGTCATCAAGATGAGATACTTTTTCTGTTATGTTTTTCAAAAAAGAAAGGTTTTTAAAAATAGAAAAACAATTAGCCTAATCTGCTCATTAGGGGAGGCAACTCAGTGGTTTGGTGATTTCAGAATTTTCAGTCTAGTGTATTCGTGAAGAACTTGGCTATATACATTATTTTTAGAATTTTACACATAGATATCTTATTTTGCACTGACAAATCACAAAAACCAGTGTATAAGCAATAGATAGTGGAATTAAACAGATACCCCACACCCTTGACTTTGCAGAATGCCCTTATCACTGTGCTAATACATTTCAGGAGAATCTCTCTTCTGTATTGTTTCTTGAGATCTGTGTGTTTCACTTTGTTCCTTTATGTTTCTGTATTTTTAAAGATTCATTAGAAATGGCAAATAAACTTAGAAAAAATTGTCACTGATTTTCCTGGTTAAAAAAAACAAACTGGCAGACTTCTGTAAATTTCAAGAAAAATTAGCAAAAAAGTTGGCCAACAATGGAATTTAATGCTTTATTTTGAGAAAAATACTGAAACTTTTGTTCATATTGTTTTTAATATAGCAAAATGTATTTACCTACTCTCAGGGTTGTTGATCAGTTCTAGAATGAACTCTGCACCTGCACCAATCAAATTGTAGTTTAACCACTTTGTCCACAGTGAGCCAGGCTGGCAACAGCAAGATTCTCAACATCAACACACAGGGTGGCAGAGTGAGTACTACAACAAAAACTGCCAACGTAGTCACAGTCAACCCAAAGACACTTCATCTGACTGCTGTTAAAGCTGCTACTGGAGGTTCAGGTATAGGCAAACACCAGTTCCTTCCCTTGTTTATTATCTCTCTGGTAACTGCTTTCATTTTAAGGTTTAGCTCATTTTGTTTTTGTTTTTTTTTAAAAAGGAAAGACAGCTGTGACAGTTGTGGTATTTTGTTAAATACTCTAAAAGAATCAGTGGTTTTCTGCTTGTGAGCCATATAAAAATGCTGTCTTTATCTTTTTTAAAGATTCCAGTGCTATTGTGGTTGTAGAACAGAAAAAAATATGTATTACACCCTGTTTATAATGTACTCAGACAGTATTTGGCCAGTTTTTACATAGTATCTATAGTAAAATGCAGCCATTTGTTAGGACAACAGTGTGTGTGGTCCACTCAAGTTGTGAGTCTAACAGTTTTGCTTAATATCTGATCAAGCAGTACCACAAATTAGAGAAAGGTTTTCCACACAAAAAACGTAGTTACAGAATTTTTGTGCATGGGAACATTTGTTCTTACTGGAATTCCTTATTTTGGTGGGGAGTGCTGTATTAATTTATTATTTACTGAGTACATGTTATGAATTTTCCAGTGACCAGACCCAACGTGATTGTGGTGACAAAGGCACCCCAGAAACGATTAGGGACCTCAGTTGCCGGTGGGGCAAGGGGAACAAGTGTCTTGACGAGTTCATTTGAAAAGGTGGGTTTGCTTCAATTTTCAGTTATCTTAGACCTGTTTGGTAGCTAAGGGTATTGTCTTTGTTATATCACAGGTATGAAAATGTACATGAGGGGCCATAAACACGGTAGGTTATTAGCCAAGGCTACTTTGCTTTAGAATTGTGAAACTTCTCAACTGTGTTATAGGGGTGTGTCTGAGTTGAGCATTAAAAGAAATTAAGTGCTGAATTATTTCCATGGAATTTAAGGGCAGCATACTTAGGTAAATGGTTAATAATTTGGGAATCACATTATGTATTAATTATTATAGAGATTATTCATGTGTTGTTGTCCTTTTTTCTTGTATGCTTATGTAACTACATAATCAGAACTTTTGGTCCTTTCAAGAAAGTGTTCACCATTTTAAGCTAAATAAATACTTATGGCCCTTGATTTAAAGGAAAATGATGCATTATAATGCAGTGTAATTTTGTCTCATACTGCTGCAGGTTTTGTGGATAGGACAACAACAATGCTTCACTTCAAAATAAATATCCCAATATTTTTAGCGAGTTATTTTATCAATCAAGCTAAATTCTTGCTGCTCATTTACTTTGTGTGACTGTCAGATGTATCGCTTACTAGTTGCTGATCCTGCAATAGTTGGTTGGCAGATTATTTTTGGCAAGAGATGTGCACCATCCATATGATTTAACATAAAATTTTTCTTATTACTTGAGGAATTAATATTTTTTCTTCGCTTTTGATTTATAATTTTTTTTTCTCAGTGCTCATAAAGTAAGTTTGTTTGTTTACTTTTATCTTTCCCATTATATTGGTATTTTTGTTTGTGTCAAACCATTTAGTGTCAGGATCTAGTCAGTTTTATACAGAAGCAAGACCCAAAGCACATCAACACAGCCAATCTGAGTTGTGGGCTGAAACCTGTGGAGAAGAAGATTATTGTCACCAGTACTATCCCAGACCAGTTAAAACAGCAGGTCAGTGACACTATTACACTTCTGAACACGGGCACACTACTTCTGGGGTTTGGGATGGTTGTGACACGATAACAGAATTATATCACCAACATTACTTCAGCAGCAATTTTCTACTGTGTTGATCACTTAATAGTCCATTTCCATGTTATAGTACATCTTGGTTTAACGTTTCAGATTTTTATGTAGCTCACTTTCTTGTAGTAAAAATAACTTCAAATGCAATATTCTCTCATGGTGTATGTCTCATTCTCACTTGGTTTGTTTGTGTACCCTCTCACCCTCCCTCCCCCCACCTCAAATCTAGTATTTTCATGGCTTCTAAAACTAGTAGCTAGGGAAGTCTTAGAGAATCTATGTGATTAAACACACACAGATGTTACATGCTTGAATAAATTAATGGCACAGATCTAGCTTAACATCTTATTTGCATCAGATGTATCAACCTGTCAGAGCGCATATTGTTAGTCATGTGCTGTGTGTATTAAAGATGACAGTCGCTGCTGGAAGTTTGTCTCTCTCCTGGTAAAAGTGCAAATCATAGAGGATTTCTAGCGCAAAAAAAAAACGTAGAAATTTGCGACGAACACGGCCCTTCCTTCCTAAGACTTCTGTTGTGACACTATGAGCCATCAGTGAGAAAACGAAGTCAGCTGTTGTAGATGGTGGGAAGTGTATTGTGAGGGAGGCTTTGTGCACCAGACTGCGAGGCCATAAGCCAAAATTTACTCTCCTGGTTTCAAACAGTGAGAGATAGAGATGCTTCAGTTTCCGGTGATCGTGTGTGTGCTAAAGCCAACAAACTTGCAACCATTGGCAAATGTGCTGGTACAAAGAAATAAATGCAAGCAGGGTGTTACGCTCCTCATAGCAAACGTGGATAGTAGCGATGTTCTGCTTACTCCTCACCTGTGGTGCTTTTGTTTGTTGACAGCTGCCCGGCTCACTGCAATGTTTCATGAGTAAAGGCGGCTACAGTGCGCTTTTCCATCCCCTAATTCAACATCTGTCCAACCAGTGGACCCGGTCTTAAATTTTTGCTTTAAATCGTGGTACTGAAAGTTGCTTCTTAGATTGATGGATTCCATTGATGCTAACTGTCAGTTGTAAGTGGATGTTCTTCAAGCTGTTCACTTCACTAAAAAAAGCTTGGTACCATGTCACACAGAAATACACAGCCAACTGCTTTAGGGATCACGCTGGCCGAGTTAAAGGTGTTGGGGTGCCTGCTGTGAGTTTTAATGAAGAATGCAAGGCATTGGGATCGATGAAATTACTGATGAAGGAAACCATGGATGATGAAGACATCACTGTTAAGTCTGATGAAAAAAAGATGTGATAAGGATGATGTTTCTTTTGAATCAGTTATCCCTTCACTACAGATGTGTCTTAGAGCCACTGGACCTCTTATGTACAGTCTCTGCCAAACACTGCCGACTTGTTTGGATTGATTAACAAGATTGAAAACAGTTGTAGAGAAAGTGTATGAACCATCATTACTGGACAGATTTTTGGAAAATTGAACATTATGTTGGTGTATTCCCCATCTTTGTTTATATTGTGAACAATGCAATCATATTCATCAGCTTCCATATTTTACAGCTTGTTTTTAAAAGGAAAACCTATATTATTAATTCTGAAGTTTTAAAATTTTTTCCTTTTGTATTTTCTGTTATATTGTTGTTGTACATGTATATAATTATGTATTTACTTGCAATAATTCATCAACATGATTATAGCTATGTTTTGGTTGTTATGATTTAAAAATTTTTCTATCTGATAATGCAAAGTGGTGAATCTCTACCTTTCCTAATAAATTAATTCAAATGTTGTTTCATATAATGCAAGTACTTTAAAGAATTTTGAGTGTAATTGTTGCCTCTCTAGCAGATTACCAAAACCTGATGTAGCAGACTTTTCCAAGTCTCCCACGGGTTTTCTGTAGGCAGGTGTGACTGAAGCTTAGACCAGTCATGTTTTTACATAATAGAATTATTCTAAAGGAAAAATGTTAAGTTACAGCTCAACAAGTAAATACTAAAATAAAGCTGAGAGTTAAGTGACAGTAAATGATGTTACTTCTCCCTGTCTAAGTTTGTCAATCATTATCTTTAGTCAGTCATGTAAACCTGAAAAAGACTACAAACACAACAAAATAACAGACTTAGAAAATTAAAGAGAGGGAAGAAACTTGCTTGAAGAATACTTGGCATTCTTTTTCTGTTTTTTGTGTGCTAACATGTTTTCTCATGAACTTCATTACATTCTATAAAAACTCTGTTCTTAACTTAGTATCAAAGTGCATTTAACTGTTTGTTTGTTTCTCTGAGGACCACAGTATTTTCAGTACAATTGTGTTATCATAAAGGAACTGTGCCACACTTGAAGTTCTGTTCTCACTGTATCACTACAGCACATGACCCATTTACCAATCCAGAGATCTAAATTGGATCAGGAGGGTAAGACCTCTTCCCTGTTGGCAGAGTTGATCCAGGCTGCTGGGATTCTGCCCGATAGCATTACTGACTCGAATTCAGCAGACATCAGCGTTTCTTTAGATGACCGTGCTGCCAGTCCTCCATGCTCTAGTCAGGTGATGGCAAACAGCCAGACTAAAGGTAAGCTGGTCTTTATTTTCGCAAGTTTATTTAAGAGGGCAGTCACAGCTTCTAGACACGGCATGCTGTTTGACAACACTTCTCGTCTTCCAATATCTTACTCTGATCAATATACATTTGTTTCTCATACTTGTGAAAAGCCTGCGTTCAGACATTATGCACAAAAATACTAATACATTATGTATATTTTTTACAAAAAGGATAAAATAAGGACATTAACGGTGTTCTCTTGTCAATATAATTTCCAGTATTCGAAGAAGAAAAAAAAGTTTTTTTAACAACAATGATTTTATAAAATTGTATTTCCTGGTAAATGCTAAACCAGTGTATGTAAACTAGAGTTAAAAACCAAAATACAGTAAATGATTGTGCTGTACGTTTCACAGCATCAAAGAGTTTTTTTTTCTTTTTTAGTGTACCTACTTGCATTGTATGCTAGAAAATCAGCATTGTGTAGCATTTGATTGTTACAGCAGACCTAGATGGAATTACGATATTCCAAAAGACATCACATTAAGGACAGCAGTGAAAGACTGCTGACTAAATATTTGTATGTTCTTTCATAGTTCTGCAGATTGGTTGTTAAAAAAGAAAAAAATTGTGATAATGGCTGGAAAATGGTAGGGGATCAAATTATTTAAATAAAAGAAACTTGTGGATGATTTAGTATATTCTGTTTGATTTCACACTAAATAAATCTCACGCACTGACTTTTACTGGAAAGGAAAACACAGGAGTGAATATTTATCCTAACCACCACAAGCAAGATCCTCAACCCTGTGACCAAAATGATTTTTGATTCATTATTATTTATAAAATCTTTATTTAAGGCTGTCTTACATATTGGGTTTTCTCCATGTTTTTATATGACATTTCTGCTTAGACTTCGAACACATTTTATTTGCTAAGCCCTTTTGGTTTGTTAGTTGGGTCACTTGGTGCAGTTTGTTGGTGTGTTGTATGCATGTCAACTACAGGTGAATTTCAATTCAGATTATCATTTATTAGCTGTAAATGGTGTTGTAGCTGTAGAATCCCTTTTTTGTTTTTTTACCCCGGATCTTGCAATAAACAAATAAAAGCTACATTTAAGAAACAAAGATACAATGTTCTTCCAGAGGGACCCTGCAGATCTGAAAGCAAAAAAAAAAACACAACATCTAGCTGTAATGCAATTTGAACAGGTTTGACATCTTTCAAAGTCTCAGCGCTTTATAGATTAGCTTAAATGTATTTATTTAAAACATTTTCTTTTTAAAGCTTAGTGGTTTCAAGGAGCCAGAGAAAAGAATAGGGGATAAGTAGATTTCTTAAATTGATTAATGATACTGCCCATTAACAATACTTCAATATTAAAAACCAGATATTTATAGCTTTCAGTAAAACTGATAATCTAATGTAATTAATTTACTTTCATTTAGCTGTAGCTCCATAAATTTGCTATTATGTCAGTTATTTCTGCTCAGTTGTAGTTATCTGAGGGAAATATAAACATGGCGGACTAAAGAAGGAAAACTCTACTCTTATGAATCAGAACTTTTAAGAGAAAGCATTCCTGTTAAGCGAGAAATCAGTGCATATGACTTTTAAGAAAAGATTAACTTGCCACTTGACCTTGGGTGTGAAAATGTTATTGTAAATTTTGAGGCCGGTCTGAATCCAAAAACTAATCAGAACAATGCATCTTTTACTCTTGATAGGATAGAAAAACTTGTTTCCCCTTTTCTTTCTTTTTTTGTTTGTTGTTGCTGTCTGTAATGATCAATAAAACAAAGGAACAGTGATGTTTACACAATTTATTACTACCATTTATGGTTCCATCTCAGAGCTAAAAATAATTTAATTTTCTCTTATCTGGAGATTTCTCTCCTGTGCTTTTTAGGATGAAAAAGGATTATGGTTTATTTTTTAAGAAGAACCAGAGACAGGCATGCTGACTTTAATTGTGTTTTATGTTTTGCATTTTACTTATATATCCCCTGCCCATCCTGCATTGTGTTTCACTACTGGATGTTTTTTGCTTACAGCAGTTGTCACTCAAGCACTTCCTGGTAACGAGTGGTTTGAGTATGATGTGGCTGATGACCAAACACAGTCCTACTCAAATGATTCTACAGATGCTCAAGCCATTCATGCCTTGCTGGAGATGCAGTCTAGCTCAACCAGTCAGCTTAAAGAGGAGGAAACATCATCCAGGTAATGAGACTGGCAATCTAAAATCTTTTTGGCTAGAACTAATTCATTGTTTGGGTAGTATAAGTGATTTCTTACACTAGGTGTCTTTGCGTTGTCGTCTTTTTCAATATAGGAGAGTATTTTGCTGTAAGGTCCATTAATGATAGCATAAGATCCAGATTTTAGGAAAACTTCTTGAGTTAATCACAAAACAAGATTAATTAAGGTTGACTAATGATCTCTGGACAAAAGAAAAGTAAACTCTTCCTTAGCATCACAGTTGGTGTTGACTGACTGTGACATACATGATCTTTTAGCCATTCAGCCAAATTATCTGCTGAGCCTGTACCATAGTGGCCAGAAATCTGAATGAATTGATTTATTATTGGTACTGCATGATTCTATAATGATACTTCAGCTCTTTCACATTCTTATGGCTAATTAGATATCAGATATTGTTTGTGTTATAGTAAGTAGTTTGGGTTTAGGAAAAAATCTCTCTGTCTCTCTCAAAATTACTATTACTGTCATTTTTCCTTGGAAGACACTGACCTGAACTGGTACAACTCCTGTGTATGTAACTGCATTTTCTTTGTTTGCTTGTTCATTATCTTGTATAACGTTTCCTCGCTTTCAGGACATCTACCACAATAGATTTGGGACAACTTTCTGGGCAAATACCGCAGCAACATTTCTACACAATAGGTGAGCATGAGGGAACACATTAAACAGCAAAACTTAATTAGCTTTTATCTTTGTTCTTTTTTGTTGCAAAATCTTCAAAACTTTGAATAATATTTTTTAAAAAACCAAAAATCTTAAGAGTATCTGTCCACATTTTGTTTACAAATTTTATCAGAATCTAGATAAATTCCTTTGATCACTAAAACAAAATCTGTGTATTAGCGAGAAGATATATTTAAAGATTTAATTTCTTACTTGCCTAACTGATATTTCAGAGTATTACATAAGGTTGTGGCTGCTGATGTTTAGAAGGGTTATGCGATGTCAATGGAAAGTTCCAGCTTGGTTTGGTTCAACGTATTTTCTATAAGGTTGTCTACAGCCAGCTCTGCTGATTCACTGGTCAGAAGCAGCAGTAAAGCATAACTAAGTGTAGTAAACCATAAATCCATTTTGAAACATGGATATCTGATGAAACTAATTTTCTGACAAAAATATCTTTTATGAGAATTTTTTTTTAACCTTGAGGAAGCCCTACAAAGCTGGTTTTCTTTCTCTCTCTTGCACATGCGTGCACACACACACACACACCACACACACACACACACTCTCTCACTCTGTCTCTGTGTTTTTTTTTGGACTTATGAAGCCCAGTAAATAAAAATTACCAGATGTATCTGACGGGTATTATTGGATGATTCACTTGGTTCTCTTTCCCAGAGCAAGCCATGACACTTCTGAATCAAGCAGAGAAGGAAGCCACATCGCCATCCACGCCAGAAAATTTGTCCTTTTTACCAACACCTTCTCTTGATGTGGCTAAACCTCTGGGCAGAGAAGAAGCCCCGGTAAATTTTAAATCCTTGTGTTTAAATGAAAATGGAGATTAGGGTTGTAAAGAAGAGAATTTCTTTAATAATTGGTGGGATATTTCTAAGAAGATAAGTGGTTACCATTTCAAAAGCATGCAGTTGCACTGGTCAGGACAGTAAGCCAAGCATCTGACTTGGTTTGCAGTACCATTCCCACCAAGTTGTTGGCTGGGTACGTTATTTGACATGGTGCAGCCAGGGAGAACATCCCATGTTGTGAGCCTCTTTCAAGCCTGTTTTGTCTGTAGTGGGTCGGCATCTTTTTTCTACTTTTCCACACGGATCAGATTATATGAAACAGCTGCATGCTGTCATATTTTTTCTGAACTTTTGTCCAATGATTCTGCAGAAATCGGGTGCTGGACCTTATCTTATAAAAGGCACAAATAGTTTTTGAAAAACTAAAGACCTGAGCTAAAAATAAGAAAACCATTACAAATGGTGGAAATAAAGGGAGTTTGTCTGTTAAGTTTATTTGGTGGTGTTTATGGTGTATTTACTGTTAGGATATATATCACCTTTCTATTGGACTCAATATTGTTTTGCTAATTTTAGGAAGCTCTTCATTCTTAAATTTCACTTGATTTACATTTTGTGAATTTTTCTTTCTCCCAGAAGGCACATTCCCAAATATCCAGCAACTCTGTGGACTCCCCAGCTCTTCCTAACTCCTCATCCACAACTCAGGTCTCCAGCACTAGCGGTGAGCTAGATCAGATTGCCAACTCGCTGAACCAGGAAATCTTCCAAGGGGAACTTGATCCACAAACAGGACTCTTCTACACAGTGGCAGCAGCAACTTCTACTAACCAGTCAACGCCCCAGGCCACAACAGCAAAGATAGGCACCAAGGACTGCACCAACAGCTCTACAATCCCCAAGACCCTGGACCTTCTGAGTAGTTCCCTGGCTCATGCACAGATAGATCTGGACACTTACCACCTGATCGATGAAATAGAAACGCTTACACAGACTAAAAACGGTCAGGACTCTAGCAGTGGCAGGGATGGCCCTGCCTCACGGGCTGAACCCCCAGCCACTGATCTGGAGGTGCTGACTACAGCTCCTGCAGTTGGCGAGCAGGAAATAGCCGTTCGACCAGACAATGAATTACAGGTGAAACAAGGTAAGCTTTTCAAGGCATGGCCAGCCTGTGACATAGCTTGTGGATCTTAGTAAGAAAACCTAACTTCCAGAACCTGCTATTCCTCCCAGATATTACCTTTATTTAGTTATTGTTAACAAGCATAAAGTCAGTTAAAGCTAATTATGTTAGTTAATCATCAGTGTGATAGTTCACAACCTGGTGATTTTTTATTAACAGTGTTTTACATTATTTACTTGTAGAAAATAAAAGATCAAAGTAAAATAATAATTATGCTGCTGCTCAGAGCTTGTAAAACTGTTATAGAACTAACCACACACAAAGATTTTCTGTTTGAAATGGTTTAACTTGGACTAAAAAGTGGAAATGGTTAGAGTTTATGGTCATACTTTATTTTGTTCTTATACTAAAAGGTTGATGGATAAGTTATAGGTATATTTGAAAATTTGCAGTTATGTTTTACAGACAAACTGAAAGATGATGCTGTTAAACTGTTAAAAGAATTATTGTACCTCTTGACTTTGGTAAGCAGTTACTCTGCAAGACTGGACTCTCAGACCCAGACTGAAATACATGGTTTTGTCAGTGGACCAGCAGAGTGCGTTCAATTAGATTGCTTTATTAGAAAACAATGAAAGATATTGCTTACAATGTTGTGTATGTTTTACATCTTTTTTCTATTTATTATCTTCCTGGTTTGATTTTATTTTGGGCTATAGCTTCACTGCCCAATCAGCCTGTGGCTGAAACAGATTCTGGCCTCACAGCAGATCCAGTCAGCTCTGCGAGGATCACAGTCATTCCAGCTGATGCTACAGCCTTAGAGAAAGTTTCCCCTGACAGTGTTGCTTCTACTACAGCTGTTGGCAGTCGGGCAGAGTCTGTGGAAGCAACAAGCATCATACTTCAGGATGTAAGTAGTCGCTCTGACGTATTATGAGTTAGATACAAGACGTACAAATTCAAGTGGAGCCTGGATGATAGCCATGATGCTAATTAAAATGCTTATAAAGAATGACAGGATAGTGCCACATTTCTTTGTCAGTAAGCCTAGCACTCCTATCTAATGTAATAAACAGTTGATGAAAGGGAAAGTGAGCTTGCTGCAGATAATCACACCCCTAGTGACAGAGGTTTTTACCAGGTCACCTTTGAGATGTTGGGAACTGGCTTTCTTTTAGGAGCACTGATTTCTCTTTCCAAATGATAAAACATGGATGTTGATCCCTGGCCCAGGGAGGGGGATGGATGGATGGAGAAACTGCAAGCAAGCAGGTTAAATTACTATGGATGCCTTGTATGCAGTTGATCAGATGATGAACTATACAGACAACCAGTTCATATCTTGGTGATGTCTTGTAAATCCTCATAATTATCCTTTTACTCCAACCATCCATATATCCAAACCAGGGGTAATTTCTTTTTTTTTTTCCATTTTAATGGAATAATGTATTTGTGTTCTTGACAGAGAAAAAAATCTAAATGCGTGAATAGCTTTTTAAAAATTGGTTATCTTTTCTTGAACACTCTGGCAATCTGATTTCAACAGCCGCTCAGTATCCATGGTTCTGGAGGAGATGTTCTTCTTATCTTTATATTATGAATTTAAAGTGAATTGTGTACAGAATATGTGTTCAGTGGTGACTAGAATTATTGTATCACCTTGTGTTTAAACTAATCAAGCATTCTTTTGGTAGTCACAGGGCCCCTCTATTAAACATCCTTAATGTGGCAATGTTTTGTGGAGCTGTAACAATAAAGTGATAAATGCACATTTTGTAATATTGTTTTAACTAAAGAAAATTATTTTAACAAAAAAAACTATATAAACAATAAATAAGAGGCGAAACAAAAGTTTAAACATGGCGTAAGTCATGGTGTGATTGGGGTTAAACAATGCAGCAACGCGGCCGGTTGTTCGGTTAACGTGTCAGAGTTCTCTGTTACCCCATGTTTCAGATTGAAACCAATGGTCCTGTTGAACCCGCTGAAGGTAAAAAGACCGAGTCTTTGAACCGCTCTGTAGAGATGCTCACTGGTGTGGCGCAAGTCAATGAGATTGTGTCTGGGATCACAAAGGAGATAGAGGGTCCAGAAACTGTTGGTGCGGTGCTCAGTGAGCCAATTCTGGAGGCTGTGGCTGCTGATGGCAAAGAAATAGAGACCATTGCAGAACCCCTGGAGGCACTTGGAGGGCCTGAGGTCACTGTCACTGTGGAAACAGGTGGCATGGATACATCACACATGAAGATGGAGGACTTCACCAGTCAGCTGGTGGATGTCAGCCAACAAGTGGAGATAAAGACGGAAGTAGTAAAGGAGTTTTCCCCTTCTGTTGATGATATTCTGCCAGTTGGGAGCCCTTCAGGTCAGTGTAGCTAGTCTCTGGTTGTTGGTTAGATTGGCAGTCATCATACTTAAGCATTTCAAGTTTACTTAATCAGCAATGTTGTTTTCTATTATTAATATTAAGCCTTAAAGTAAATATTTCAAAGAGATTTAGAAAGTTAATTGATAAAGATTTCATTATGATAAGAATCACATGATTACATGGAATTCACACCATCCTTCATTATCTGGGATGGAACAGATACACTATGGCACACAAATCACTCCACACAACGTGTGTAGCAGTTAGGGGAACCTTTCCTATGTATATTTGGATGCCTGTGTAATTTTTCCACTCTGGAAAACACAAGCAGTATTTTATTGTTTAAAACCACATTTAACAATTCCATGGTTGGTTTTAAATTAAATTTCTTGTTTTATCCAAGAGGTCTATCAGAAGTATAAACCTTTATTTTCCATTTTATCACAAGCTCCATTATATAACTAACCCCCCCCCCCCCACCACACACCAGCTTATACCATATGTAGTAATAAAGTACTGGCGTATTATTATTATTTTTTTTTAGAAATATTTATTCTCTCAGACCTGTAAAACAAAGCCAACTATTCTGTCCTATTTGCTGATGTGTTTTCTGTGGCTGACTACTTCTCTTCAGGTCCAGAGACTGGGACAGGAAGCAGCTCAGATAGCCAGGGAGATGGTTCCCTGCCAGGAGACCTGAACCCACCAAGGATCAGTAAGCGGAAGCGAAAACCTCCAGCTGCTCTAGATGATACCCCATCGACGACAACCATTGCAGGCTGGGCTAGGGTGGCCCTAGCGTAAGTACCAAAAAATAACTATTATGCATGGTGCCCTTTTAAAAAATCAACCTTTGGTTAGTGTTTTCCATGCATTGTACATTTCTTTTAACTGATGGTCTTATAATTCTCCTTAAACCGTTGTTTTTTTTTAAATAAAAGTCCAGGTAATTAATAAAAACAGTTTGAAACCATCAGTGCTGTGTGTCATTCTTATAAGTTCTCTCATCACTATGCTTTCAATTTAAAGGAGCTTAAGTATCCATATGAAAATGCTGAACTATTTCTTATGGGCATTTGGTAATTCACGATTATTAATTTTAACTCTGAACTTAAATCATAACTGGTCCTTGCAATAGCAATTTTGCACACCTTCACTTAGTTTGTAATGCATGTACAGTTACTGCTTGAAGTCATTTTCAGAGCATTGTGCAGAACTTGTGGACATCTAGGCATGGAATCTGTCAGTTGTTTCAGCTGTCAGTAACAGTCACTATTAGGTTTTCATTGTTCAGAACCCCTCTTTATTAAAAACAGCTTTTGTGAATGAATGGGAATAAGCCAGATAATTAATTTCCTTGATAATTACATTCACATTTTTTATAGTTAGTTTTCTAAATTCTAGATTTTTATCAATTAGGAAAATATTAGGTTGCGCATAAAGTAATGAACAATCTATTTTTCTTAGAGCTGGGTGGAATCTCTCTGGTGGCGTTTGTAGGTATAGGATAGAAATGTGCATTCATCTTACTGGGCTTTTACCAAGTTACTCATGCATATTAGTGGGAATAATTTAGACTGTTGGCTGTACAAACAACTAGACTTCTTGAATCTTAAGTTAATGTGCTCCAATTCTGGGATGCACTTACCCTCCTTTCCCCTTAACACTAAGGATAAGAGAATTGTGCAATAAAGTGAATCATGAAAACAAAAACAATTTATGATTTTAACATCTTTAGAGGGCAAACTTGTGGCGTTGTTGTTATGAGGCACAAATTCAATGTGTCGTTTTTGTCAGAATTTTTTCTGTTGGTTCTGCATTTAAAGAAAGGATGCTAGTAGGTAACATGAATAAGAATAATTTGTCTCCGTGCTCACAGGTTATTGGAAAGAATTTGTCGGTACAGAGGAAGCAGTCGGGAGAAAGGAGAATTAAATGCAGCATCATGGTTCACCAGGCCAGGTAACCAAACCTGTAAATGTTTGTCTAGAGAAATATTATTTATCTTAGCATCTTAGTTTGGTTTGGAATCTTACAAGACTGCAGCTAAACATGCAGATTGATTAAAAGATTTTAAAATGCTTTCAGTTGATTAAAATTAATTTTCTTTTTTTAAAATAAATATTGACAGATGAATTTATTTGCTATAATTAAAAAATATATAAAGTACTTACTTGTTCCATACTTCTGCTAACCATTACACTTCTGTTCGACAAGTGATAGACCTGCTTCAATGTTCTCACACTACTTGAAATATGAAGGTTATTGCATTTAACATTTTAGTTTTTCAAATATGTACCTTTTACTTTATTTAAAGTGAAACCTCTTAAGGTTTAAAGAGCCTTCAGGTTGCTTTAAATGTGACTTGGTGGTAATTGAATTTTTGTACTTGGCAGCTGTGCTACAGTCCAACCATATGGCTGTTTGTTATCTGAAGATGGAAAAATACTGGTCTGTACATAGAATCCACCTTGCAGGTGGTGGTGCGTGTGCAAATTTGAATAGACACACAAAAATGCAGAACAATTTATGTTTTGTGGCATCTCCTGTGTGTGTTTTTTTTGTGATAGAACAAGAATCCATATACATTAAAACAGCTGGAGGCTGGTGTCTACTAGGGACGTTCAACTGAAACCTGGCCGGATACAATTACAGGGATTCTATTTTTCAGCTGGATTTCATTTGAACATCTCTACTAATAATTGTTCCTTACTGTTTAAAAATCTGCCTGATGTATTGCAGTGGATCCTAGCGATGCCCCTGGCTACTACACAATTGTTAAGCAGCCAATGGACTTCTGCACCATCAGAAAAAACCTGGAGGTGAGATTTTTTTTTTTTTTTGATTTTTAATAGGAAAAAAAAAAGAAAACTGACACCCAAATATCGGAGAATATGATTCTGAACCATGATCCGTAGTGGATTTCTTCTTCTTTTTTTTAGCTTGTAAACAGTAAATTTATCCTCTGTATAGATGAGAAGATACTGCTGATTGATTAAGGGGGATATCTCAATAGTCTAAAAACAACAAAAGAATATGTATTTTTAGGGAAGAAAATTAGTTTTCCAGCTACATGATAGTTTACAAAGGGGAAGGGGATGTCATCAGTCAGATCCACGTGTTGTTTCAAGACCAGTGTTGTTGATCTAACTGCAAATAGAAGCTGCCTTACTCTTCATTAAAATAGACAGATATAATTCTTTTATAGTAAATGAAATACTGGACTAATAATTGTGTTAATATCTGAAAATGGTTATACAAATTTAGAATATAAAATGTAGTTTAATAAGCTCGATTTCATTGGTTCTCAGAATCAGTAGAATTATAGGTTAGTTTAATAAAATGGCTACCTTTGTTTAAGTTGTGAAAATATGAACGGATCACTGAAGAAGAAAAAAAGCAGTTAAAAATTACATAGCAATCATCAGGCCACTTGTACCAGAAGATTGATGCAAAATTCCCAAATTAATCCTCTTATTTTCTCTAAATAGCACAAGTTATCAAGTGTTTGAAACTTGTCATCCTCATCTATCTGGTTGTACATAGAAACCATCAGCATATGGGATACAGTTTAATCAGAACTTGCTAGATTTTACATCTATTTTCAGTCAATGTGCAGATAAAAAGTTATGAAATTCACTAAGTTAACTAGAAGAGCATCATGTAAGTAGGTAAAATTGATGGCCAAATCTCTTTGGTTGTGGCAATTTTCTTCTTACTCCTGGGACTCAGAATTTAGAAACTTTTTAACTACTGCTGAGACTATTTAGCTTTCACTTTAATCTGTGTGTTAACTGTTTTCTTGTTGCTACCTCAGTTACTGGAAGAAAAGCTAAGCCTACATCAGTGATGAAGTAATTGTCATTGTAATTGTAGGTAGGACAATATGGATCTTTTGAGGACTTTCATACAGATATGCTACTTGTGAGGAGTAACTGTCACCTGTACAATCCTGTGGAGAGCACTGTGCGGAGAGACTGCGATGAAGTATTCACATTCTACACACAGGAGTATGATAAAATGATAGATAAATGGCAGAAAGTAAGTATGCAACATTGTTTTGTCAACTTTTGCCTGCTGAATGAAATAAGTTTTTGTCAGTTGACACTATTGTTTTGGTAATTCTTGAAGATCCAGTGATGGATGTTGGATCTGCTGGAAACAGCATGAACATTGATTAGTCTGAGTTTTCTGCTATTATCCACCATGGAATCTTACATTCTATTTTGTTTATCCAATTATTCTTGAGTTAATGATGACAATATCTGCACTCTAGAACCATGGGAAGGGTACCAATTGTATTGGAATATGCTGTTTAACTGAAGGACCATATGAAAATATTATTAACTTTTTTGAATTAAAAAAGACTAAAATAATGGAGTGGGTGAAAGATGGGCTCCTACTGTTTCTCTACGACAAACTTCTTTTACTCCAGAGTCATGTTTCACCACCAGGAGCAAAGAAGCTGAAGATGGATAAGCTGCCATCAAAAACATGATACTAATAAAGAAAAAAGAAGTACTGCACTAAAACAGTGAAGGATGCTAAGAACTATCTCTATCCAATGGGTCATCGGTAAGTCTCTCTGTTGGGGAGTGACCAAAGAGGTTACAGACATGCTCTGGCACACAGAACCAATGGAAGCGTCCATGCAAACAGGCCTATGGTTTGTCACTCTTCGTTAAGCTAAAATGAGCCAGCTGGTCTGGCGCTCAAGTGGAGCAGGTTGGGTTCTCTCTGAGCAGGAGTGAGAGAGATTATCATTGTTGGGATAAAATCTCCAGTTTGAAGAAAGGAAATGATCTGAGGGGTTTTTAAAAAAAAAAAAAAAAAAAACGTTTTTGTAAGAAATGTGAACTCCACTTTATATGAAACAAGAACTGAAACTGCCAATATTCTTCATGAAAATTGTACAGATATTTGACATAAGTATAAAGATTGTATTTCCCTTGCATTTTCTTTATACACATTCCTTCTCAAATGCAAGGACTGAAATATATATGTACAGGTATGACATTTTCATCTTATGCTCTATAAGGATAAGTGGGGGTGGGTGGGTGAAACTAGTCTTAGTTATGTCAGTCCCATGTCATATCTGATGTGCTGTATATCTACTTGTGTGTGACAGTTGGCAAACATACTGTGTAATATGTGATCATGAAAATCAAACTGCCTGATCGACTGTCAATCTTTGACATGCTCCCTTTTTTAAATTCTTCATCACAATGTGCATAAAGTTTCAATATTTGATGTATGGAGAAGGCTGGGGCAATTCACAAGGGCAATGAACTGGATCAGTTGTCTTGCCCAAGTTCCTGTTCTTACAATAAATAGTTTTAACAGTTGTTTGTTTGTAATTAGTGTATGAAAGTGTAGATGTTCACAACACTTCTTTTTCTACTGTATTTATTATGGATGAAAACTCAAGTAAGCACTAATGTACTGGATAATCACCTAATTCACATAAATATGCAACAGCACTACAATGGGGTTAAGAGCCTTTAACTTCTCTTTCAGCCAGGTCACAAAGTAAACAAACATTACATATAATTAAAGTTTATTTCACAGTAAACATAATTAAACAAACAATGACTTTCAAATTTGACCATTATAATAAACAGGGATGATGATTGAGGTCATATGTTCATGATTTTCTTTATTTACATAGACAACACATGTAGAGTAAGTGATTAGTTTCTGGTCATCAATTCAAATTTACTGCAACTTAACCGTGAAACTAAAACGATGGATGGCTCAACTCCGACTGAAATAAAAACAAACACGATTTTCAATTAAGTCTGGGTAGTTATGCTATGGAAAACATTTCTAACAACTGATAATCGAAAAAGGACAAGAATTTACTATCCATTAACAAGTAATGCTACCGTTCCAAATAATACCCATGAAAATTGTTTTGCTTATAATCTTTGTAAAGACAATTAATGACATGCATACCATCATCAAGCGTTCTGCCAGCCTATTGAAGAGAAATACAGGAGGTAGTCTTCTCCCTCAAATGTATTAAGTTGGGTTTACACACAAATGAAACATTGTAGTGGTGGAACTGTTGGCATTGCTGTGGTACTGTTTTTAAACAGTTATTTTATGAAGCATTATCTTACTTTTCAAGAACAGATATAGAGGTATGGATTATCCTGATATTATACATGTTATTTTAACAGGAAAAAAAAACAAACAAAGCAGCTTGGCAATGTTAAAAAAAACAACTAAAAAGAAATTAGGCATCGAGGATCCAGAGGGGTACATTAGAAAGCCTGCTAGCCATGGCATTAATGTGCAGCAAAAACCCATGACTTTCTGCTATAATAACTGGCAATGTTGACAAAAGGAAAAAAAAAACCTCATCATTCTTTAGCACAACCAACATTTAAAAAATAGCAAACACTAGTGACATCAATATACAAAAAAGAGAGTTTGTACTGAAATAGTTTTCTTTCCCAGTCTCAAACCCTAACATTTTCGTGAAACATTTAAAATAAAAACAAACCCACTAAAAACTGGATCAGAGAAAAATGAGGATATTGTCCATGAAGTGATGTCCCAGAACAAAGACTTATGCTCTGCTCCTGCTAAAATACTGTCACCCTGCTTGTAAAGGAACCACATCTGGCAGGATAATAGTGTTGTGGATCACCAATTATTTAAATGCCACTAGCACAGTGAATGTAAGGTTGTACACTGATGTTTACATAGGAGTGTAGTGATGCAAGATTCTGCTCAGAAGCATTGCCAATCCTGTACAACAAGGATAGACTATGGCAAGGAGAGCCTCATAAAATTATTTATTTTTCAGATGTGGGAGGAAACTGGAGAAAACCCACTTGAAGAGTGAGAAGAAACTGTACCAAGAAGGTATGTCAAACCAAGCTGGCTGGCCCAAGGCAGAATTTTAACTCAGGCCCTCCTCAGAACTTGATTCTCATATTAAGAATTCCATCAATGGACTGCATATACTCCAAAAGATTATCAAATGGCAAAGACCTGGAGTTGTACTACTGGAGTATTCTCAAATAAGGGGAATGTACTTTAAATATATCCACACACTCTAAGGCATTTTAGGTCATAAGTAATAAAATGTCCTCCTCATCAATGGAGGTTTGGAAATTCTTTTCATTTTTTAGTAACCTGGTTATAATGCATGCAAGTCCGTAAACACCTGCACACAACCCACGTGGACAAGGTCAGTAATAGAGTCTGAGAGAATTCATCCTATTGCGATACCTATTCCATCACTTTGTAGAATCTTAGAGATCCTAAGTTTCCTTGCCTGTATTCACCAGATGACCTCTGATAAGGGGTTATAATTATCATTTGGCATTAAGGAGAGTTTCTATGGAGGGGGGTTAACATTAAAAATTTCCTAGTAAGAGATGCAGTGAATGTATAAAGTTAAAGAAATCAAAAAGACTACTACAAAAAACTTACAAATGCAACAGGTTCCAAGGGTCGGTTCTGCATGTAAATAAACAAGAAAAAAACGAAAAAAAAAAAAAAAGTATTAAACATTTTTCCTGTCTGCATGATAGGAGCAGTGCAGACCAACTTGTCAGGTCAGGAGAGCTGAAAACCCCAATAGGGCCCAGGTGAAACTTCTACCCCACCACATGGCTGTTCTGACATGACAGCTAGACACACAAGAAACATCCCAAAACTTCCTTGAACTGGCTTTCTTCAGCATTACAAACATAAGTTATGGGAGATTCTTCTTTTAAACTTTCCCTGACAGACTTGGCAGTACTATATTTACCTTCTAACAGCAGAATAAACTCAATTAGAAAGTTTAGCTTAAGGACTTTTTCTGCAGTCTTAAAAATAGCCACCAGGACCAGAGGTTTGGGAGAAGTAAATCTACCTTTCTTTTTAAATCTTTGCATTGTTTCAAAATAATAGGCGACTACCATTTAATTTAAACAAGAATAAATAATTGGAATATTTAACCCCGAGTCAGAATAGACAATGCCCCTGGTTCCTGAGGTAAAATCACCAAAAATTTATGCATTAAGCTGAAATAATATTTTAATGCAGATGGTTCCCACATCCATCTAACACCAGTATTCCTGTTTTTGGTGGCAGTTTTTTCAACAGATGGATCCATCTGATGCACAACAATTTTCAAAAATCCTTACCAGAAGCAGGTCAAGAAATTTTATGGCTTTACTGTCAGCATCTATATTCTGTTCATCAACTACAGATTCAGAGTAATTAACCCAACTAGTCCAAACAGGTGATGCAAAAAACGATTTACTGAACTCAATCGTTTAGGGAGCCATCTGAGGACTGGTAGGCCAAGCTGACAGGGGCCTGCTTTATTTTTCACTCTCACCCAAGGAACAGAATCTAAGTATGTAATGATTCAGAAGGCAACTGAAATTTGTTCAGGGGGCCCCCTCCCTCAATGGAAATTTCACTTCTGTAATGAAAGTCTATCAGTCTACAATTTACTCTGAAATGGTTGACCACAAAGAAAAAGGTTAAAAACAAAGTCACACGTACTTGGGGCCAAAACCCAAATGAAATAACATCACCATAATGGTATCTGGCCAGGTTTCAGTTGAACAACCCTTGTAAATTCATTAAAGTCCTATATCAAAGTAATTGCATGTTCAACTGCTGCCAGCAGTCCCGTTTTGCTATTGCATAGAACTTGTACATCATCCAGCATTCGTGTGTGTGTAGGGGTATGAGAATACATCTCATTCTAATGTCAGCTGTACTTTAGTGAACTCAGAACAGCTTGCTTACAAATTACAGATTGTCATGTGGGTGAAAGAAATGTGAATATGGTTCCAATGTGATCTTACTTAAAAAGCCAAAAAATGCTTTAAAAAAGTTCTTTTTTCTAAAACACACATCAATAATAAAGTAGCTTTATAGCATTTATTTCAATTAATGATTGGAACCACCAACACCCAGAACAGACAAACTGTCATACATGGTATCTACTACTACAGATTAACAGATACAATAATCAGCTACTTAAGCAGAGTGACACTCTAAGGCAAATCATCTTTACTGCAGACAGAGAGATGGATAGGAAGTGACTTACCGAGGGGTCTTCAATATTCTGGGAGGCATCATCTTCAAACAGCCCGCCCTGCATCACTTGATGGTGATTTCTCCTCCGTACAGCAGCCACATCAGGACTCTCGAATTCGCTGATACGACTCTCATCTTCTTCAGAAACGTTTTCAAGGTGGGACCTAGAAAATGTGTCAATCCTATATAAAAGTATTATATAGGAAATCAACATCAAGATACATACATTAGTATCTAATGAACAAGGTCAGAAAACGAGAGTGAATGCTCAATCAGAAGCAGCAGGTATTTCTTTGCAGTTTTTTAGGTCCAACTAACTAGACAATTCCAACACCAATTATTGTAAAGTTAGTGTTGATTACTAGAGATGGTTAGCTTCACATGCTTGTTGCCAGTGTTTTCCAATCATTATTAGTTTACAGGAACCGTATGCAACAGATTTGGTCTGACAGAAAGAACAGTCACCACTCTTGAGCTGTCCTTAAAGTTGAGAGAGAGAGAGAGGAAAAAAAAGCAATTTGGAATTTTGAAGAAACACAGGCTACACCTTAAAACTAGTTGGCATTATCCTTCACATAGCAGCAGAGATGAAGAGAACAAACAGCAAGACAAATGCAATAGTAGAATAAGGTAAAAACGTTTTTTAAAAGATTTTATTTGAACTTAAATTTCCAGAAAAGGCAGGACAAAATGGTAATGAATATTGCATTTCACTGTAACAGTAGTCTTTTTTTCTTCTTGATTTGAAAAACTAATTTAATAATATAATATACTATTAACATAGAACCTAGGTATACTCTACATCTCAAAACCAAAAGATAATACAAATTTATATTATACCATCACAGTAAGGTCTGACTCAGAAACTAATGCTGAGATTCAGGCAAAGTATGTAATTTAAAAAAAGAAAAGGAGCTAACTATTTAAGACCTGAATTTAGTTGTTTAATCTTCCATTTTCACAATTTTTCTAAATTATCAAAACTTAAAATTGTATTTTTCTTGCTCCATCTCTATAAAGTGCTATAAGATTTCACATTTGTGCAGGCCATACTAATACATGCAGGGCTGGCAACATTGCTATTCTTACAGATCAAACGTCACCCAACCACCGTGCTTAACGATCCAACAAAACATAAATAGAATAAGTCTACTGCTTACTGATAATTTCTCTCCATAGGTAAACAGGATTTTGTTCTAAAACACCACTTTTGCCAACTTTCTAATTCTCTCCCCCGCCTGACAAAGTTGAATGAAAAATCAGCAGAAGCCCAGTTGTTGTTGTGACACAGCGGCGCTCTATTACCGTTTTCTTGTTGTCGAACCCATGTCTTAAACAATTATTAGGCATGGTTTTGGGAATCGTTTTAGATGTGGTGAAGGAGAATGAGAGGTAACCATGTCAGGGGAGATGGATTTGAACTCGGTCTACCAAGGGACCACCAGACACCCACCCCTGTTTTTGTTTTTTGTTTTTTTTAAAAGACTATACTAGGATTTTGTTTCCACATTTATCTCATCACACGTTTTCTCCAAATTCATTTTTCTGGCAGAAATAGAGAGTATTCTGTTGTTGTTGTTGTTTTTTTAAATCTGTACTTTTAGTTTACTTGTCACAAGTCCTAAAAAAAGAAAATGTTGTCCATCACAATGCACACAGAGCAGGTGAGAATTTCTTACATATTAGGCGCCCTCATCTGACCATAGGAGGCGGCTTCCATTCTGCGCTGGAGTTCAGCCTGTTGTTTCTGTGCACTTAACCAAGATATTTGAGAGATCTGAGGCATCTGCGGCATCCTGGAGAAAGAGAAAAAAAAAAACAAACAAAAAACAGCTCACCACACAACACAAGTCTCTCTGCAAGGTGAAGAGCAAGTTCTTTTCTTAATAAATATTTGCTTATATTTCTAAAACTCCCTATGCTAATGTGCCGGCCTAGTTATAAACAGTCTCTACAGGAAATGTTCAGCTTGCTTACTCTTGCTTTCCAAAGGTTGTAAGATGAATAACAGTTACAGAAACCCAACCCTATTATCTCCCCCACATATTGCTATGATTTTGCAATTAAAAAAAGATGTATTCAGTTAACCAGTTTTTTCTAGAGTCATGACTGTTTAAAATAAAACAACATCTCTCTTTAAATTGCAAAATGTACTTGGATTTTCAGATTTGTAAAGAAAAATACCTGCCTAATAAAGTAACCAGTGTCACACCAGCATAAAATAATTCACATCATCGCATAAGGCAGACGTGTTTAGTGTCTACTATAACAACAAGGAGGATAATAATTACTACTATTTACATTTTAAATAAAATTAAATCTACAAATATCTGTTGGAACCTTTGATCCAGATTCACAAACTTAACAGTGGCAATTAGCCTGGAAAATCCAACTTTAAAAGCCCTAGTTATTCCAATAATGTTCCATAAAATACTACAGTTTTTGTGTGTTAACAATAAAAACCTGGGAATAAAGTTGGGGCACAAAAAATATTATCATGATCACGTAAGGATGATAACCATTAATGGCTTCATCCAAATTTGAAATTAAAAAAACACAGAAAAGAAAAGGAAAGGAAAAAACAAGTTTAAATGAAAACCAAGATAATTAAACTGCAAATAATAGTTGTAATTCAAAAAACAGCAAGAACAGTTTTCACTTTTACATTTAAAACTTGTCACTCTAAAAAATAAATGTGCAATATTTAGTGGAAAGAAAATCAAACTATATCTTCATTCTCCAATTGTCACCTTTTAGATTTTTGTAGTAGGTTTGCTGTGATACTTAACATTTATCATGGAATGCAAGCATCTGAAATAGTTAACTTCTACTCTGATCTTACACACCTGCAGCTGCTTGTTTTATTTAGTAAATAAAAGTGAGGTCATGTATGGATAAAATGGGGGGGGGGTTTGAATTATTAACTAAACTGGTCGATAATATTTGCCCATTAAGAATATTTATAAAATGTCAGGCTTTACAATTTTATCAATGTTTTGTTAACAAACTGCATATCAGGTAAAACAGAAGATATAAATTAACAGCAGTTATGCAAGGACAGGTCAGGTGAAGCAAAATTATCAATCTTACGGCTCTTGAAAGTCTTCTTCAGAGCCTCGTTCTGATTCTTGTGGCGCAACAGAGTTCTCTTCTTCTTCATTCAGTTTCCTGCGCTTCACCAATGGCGGCTGATGCACAGGTGCTGGTGCTGGTGCTGGTGCTGGAGCTGGAGCTGGTGCCCGCACATCCATGTCCTTGCCCCCCCAGTCTGCCAGCTCATCACCAGACACTAAAAGAGAGAGAGAGAGAGAGGATGTTCTTCCATTAGTTCCACTAGAATGCAAGAAAGTACCTGCCACCCAAACAGATTTAAGTGAAGTCAATAAACTCAGAAAACCACCTGGAACTTGTCGTCGTTGGTTGCAATCTACTAATGAATGTTGTTGCTAGGCTACATATAACAGCTAGAATCAGATATAGAAGAACACCTAATGTATTTGTATTCTAAATTTAAAAAGCTAATAGATTTTGGAAGTGTCTGTAACTTGTGAAGAAAAAACATTTTAGAATGTATGTAAATTTTGGCATTCTCAAAGAAATGTAACCTCAAGTAGACTTCAGTTCCACTCTTCAAATGTATTAGTTTTTTTTAGGTGGGGTGCTCTGTCCTACCTGGTTACCACATCCCATTTGCATTCCTCAAACAAAACTGGTAAATAATTGGATAATTCTTACAGTACAACCCTAATTGTCTTGGGTAGTGGGTAATTTGTCATCAGCAGTGGCTCCAACAATTAACTGAAAACCAACATTATCTCTGCAGCACAAAGTACCAACGAAAGAGTAGCAACATACAAACGATTTCTCATCCCAAACAATGTCAGTCAAAGACAAAATGTAATTCAGATGCTACAACAGCTTCTTGCCTTTTGAAACAGCAATATTTTTTCCAATGTCTAAGATTTCATTGCACAAACCACGACGAAACACCGCACTTTTGTATTTCAAGAAACTAACCCCTGCCCAATGTATCAACATCCCCCTTTCTGTCTATATCAATGGTTGTCTGTGGCAGTATCTTTATTTTATTACTGATGCTCACATTGCAAAGAAAGTCAGGGCATCATAAGTCTGCCTAATTAGATGTGAACTCTGTTTAGGGTCTCCCTAAACTCAATTCCTAACAGGTTCTGTGCCAGGATCACCCATCACATCCACACAATGCATCTGTCTTATGCAAGGCAGCAATTTGCTAAGGACTACACCAAAAAGTCTCATCCCCACTCATATTTTGTCAGGGCCATATACTTTCAGAATAAGCGGGTGCTCTTTCAAACTTAGGTGCCTATTTACTTGTGTCCATAAAAAAGAAAATTACCCAAGGGATGTGTTTTTAGTAAGAAAATACTAAGATTCAGACAGGTGAGCTGCAGCCCAGTAATCCAAGAGAGGCTCTTTAATGTTGGGTGAAAAGGACAGTAAAAAATTAATATTATTTTATGAAGTATTTAGAAATCTTATTCCTTGGTTCCATTTGGAAAAACCTAAACAATGAACACATTTTAGATCATCTCTTTACTGGCTATCAGGGTCTTCTTTTATTTTTTTAATGGAAAGCGAAAACATGTTAGAAAGTTAGACAAAACTCTAGTAACTCTGCATGCACTTAGCAGTTGCGTGTCCACGCAAAGGAAGTGTGTTTCCTGATGGATTTACTATGCAAAATAAACAAGACTAAATTCTAAAATACCTTAACAGAAACAGCAGGCTTACTGAAGCCAAGCTTAAGTTATCCTCCATTCACTAGTTCAACAACTTCCCATTCTACGTTTTCGTTTGTCTAATCAAATTTCAGCCAAATTTTAAGAAAAAAAACACATTTTTAATAGTAATTTCTTGAAATATGAGCTAAGATAACTGAAGAAAACAGTAGCTGTAATTCAAAACACATTTAAAACTGATAGCTGTTGTTCACTGTAGAATTGTTCCAACCTTTTAGATTTTCGCAGAAGTAGGTTTGCTGTGATACTTAACATTTATCATGGAATGCAAGCATCTGAAATAGTATAGTTAATTTCTAGTCTGATCTCACACAGAACTTCTTTATTATTATTATTATTATTATTATTTGTGAGAGAGGAAGAGTTCAACTAAATTTCCTGCTTGTTTTTGAGTCTACCTCTTCACTATTTTTACATTAACCCACTCTGTGAATGGCCTATCAAAAATGGTGTTTAAATGTTAATTATCTCGCAAACATTGCACTTCACTGCTCCACAGTAGTAAAGTATTACATCAAATCTTCTGTTTCTCTATTTTAATTAATCCCCCCCCAACAAAACGATCAGTGTGAGTTATTTGCTTTTAATAAAAACAATGCACGGTACAAATTCAGAGTCTGGCTAATTCTTCACTTCAATCTGTTTGTCAATTTACTGGCTATTCAAATTTGTTTCATAATGACAAGAAATTATGCTAAATTTATTAACCTGACTCTAATCTCCTTAGAAGAACCACAACTCAGAGAGACATACATTCCAAACAAACAGTATGCCTCCCCCAACATATCTCCTTAGAAGAACCACAACTCAGAGAGACATACATTCCAAACAAACAGTATGCCTCCCCCAACATTCTCTTTTTATCTTGACAAATTCTAAGCAAAAGTTTGAACTGCTGGTCTATACTTTTTCATTGTCATTATTTTAAGGTACACATCTAAATGAAATATCAAAGAAATGTTTAGGTAAGGTTCAGGTACCTACAAATAGGTTATTTTATGTGTGTAACACATTTTTGACACTTGTAATTAGTACAATATTAAACCTCAAATAGATTGGCTATTAGGAAATTCATTATCATAAAATGCCAGTTAATGGATTTAAGACAAACTAGTTATGTAGTTTTTTTAACATCCCACCTTATAATTTCTAGTACATAATCCAATCCATGAAAAGTACTGTACAAAATCTCAGACAAGGTCTGTAATTTTTTGCCTCATTAAACATATGGTTTCAGAGTTACTTTATACATATAAAAATAAAACATAACTAAAGCAAATAATCTGAATTCAAAACCTAAAAAAATAATTAATAGAGTGCAGCACATCATAAAAGATTGAAAATATATAAGATTTTTAAACTGTCCAATGCTCACAGGTATCAAGCAAGCAAGCATTTGTGCAGAACTCTTAATCTACGTACAGATATAGCAATTTGCCACCCAGTTTGCATAGAAACAAAAAGAATCACAACCCAGGTTGGTTTAAAGTGAATAGGGCAACTCAGCAGGTCTCAAGAACATATGGTGGGGGTTGGTTTTGTTTCCCCACAACTTTACCTCACTCAGACAATACTAACTAGTAACAAATAGCATCATTTCAGAATTCTTAATAAAACCTGACTAATCCAACTTTTAAAAAAATGTGTAATCTTTCAACCAATAAGGGTACCTGTCAGTAACTAAGATTCCTGTTTAGTTTTGGCTTTTTAAAGAGAGATTTTTAAGGACGACAAATATCACAGATGTGCAAACCACGCAGCGAGTAAGCCCCCTTTTTAAAATTGCTGTGGCAATAGAGAAAAAAATGAGTTGGGAACATATGCAGGAATTTCATTTGTTCTTTTAACAATTCAAGCAAAACACTCGAGAATGGATCTTTGTTATATAATTCTTAGTGTAAGACAAATTTATGGAACTGTTAATATCAAGAAAAACCTAATTAGACCTTTTCATAAGTGGTAAACTCCATCATTATCAATCGTGGTACTGATCACCAATTCAGAGAGAAGCTGGATGGAAGAAAAGAATATGTATTTAAATAGATCTGCTTAATTTAGGAATCTTATTTTCAGTTCTTACAAAGAAAAAAAAATATACTTGAACAGGAGCAGCATTTTTCCAACCAAAATCATCAATCAGTTCTTTATTATACTCAATCCTCTCATAAACCAAGTCAATTAATGCTTAATCTCTGTTACAGAAATGCGAAACAGCTTATCAGCTGGAATTGCTCCAGCAAATGATTGCAAGCTTCAGACGTCTCGGTGAGGAATTTCAGATCAAATATTGAGAATTCACAAAAAAATTAAGCTAGCTAGAGATCTGACACCGACGACCAGTAGAAGAATCAAGTAAACAAGATCCCTATTAGTAGGTTTAAATGGAAACTTCAAATAATCTCAAACTTCAAGAAAAAACCAGTCCACACCTGGAGCTAAAATGCTCTGCATATTCATGTTTTGAGATAAATGTGTTTTAAATGTTTTAAAGTCAACATTTTCATATTCAGACAAAATTGTAAATTTCAAAAATAAACACAGAAAACCATCCATCTCCATTATTCAAATCTCTGGGAATGTCTTTAGGTAAGAGATTAATAAAAACAAACATTTAATCATCCAACCCTGACAAACCCACATCTTCCCATGTCCTCTTCTTAAACAAACAAAGGCACCGGCAGCAGCTATATGTGGAAAAATTTACCAGTCAGTGGTAACTGGATTTGTTAAAAGCTCCCTACCATACTGCCCTTGCTAAGTGTTTTAGTGTAAACTAAATGCCCCTTAAATGGTCAGAGATTTCTTTGGAGCAGACTGGCAAAATTCTACATTGTAACACACAATCTTCCCCCATTTGCCAGAACAGCAAGTAGCCTCCTTATTCTAATAAAATAATTGATGATGATAATGAAAAATAAACCAACAACAAGAACAAAGATGTAGACAATATTAGCATGAGGAAGGATGAATGGACCCACACCAGTAGTTAGTTCATTTCCAAGCTCAGGGTTTAAAATGACCCCAAAACTCAGTTTATCCAGTACCTTTGCTTTCGGCCTTCCTCTTTGTCCCATAGCGTTTCTGTGCAGCCTGTCTCAGTGTGATTGGATGGATTTCGTGCTCACCCTGCACCAGACTGTTCCGATAGGCGATGAGAGGCTGGTACTCATGGTCATTTCGGTCACTGGGCACTCCAAAAGGCAGGTGTTTGTCCAGATAGTTCACCCTGGAAAGAACATGAGCAGCCCATCTAAAAGATTCATAAAGCCAACCAAAAGTAGTATTCAATCACCTGAGTATTTTGTCAAAAACTGACTAATAAAGTGTTTGCCCATCTGAAAAATGTGTCATCAGATATAATATAACAGAAACATTAGTGCTGTGAATATCTCAATTCATATGCTAATTATGCATTGTTCACTGCAGCATACTGATAATTAGTTCAGCCAATTTATTATGACCACCCTTAACCTTCAATAATGATAATTATTAACCAACCCATTGATGTCAGTTTTCTGTCATCCACTCTGCTTCATATCTTCTTACAGCAATTCAATTGTGTTAAAGACCGGGGATAATGCAATCCATTCCAACACCTTCACTTTTTTTTATTTGTGAAAAACTCATATTTTACACGAGTCTGAAACCATCATTCTACTGAAAAATATTATTTCAACTCAATAGTTTCATTGCTGATAACAATATTCTTTCCAGTAGGTTCTCGTATGCATGACTGTCCAGGATTCCTTCTATCTATTCCAAATAAACTACTACCTTTGCCACTACAGTTCTCCAGCCTAAAGTCATTACACTTTAAAACTTTAAAAAGCTAAACACAAAAGTTGCTCTTTTGCAAACTATTACAGATTTTGTTGCATTCATCCCACTGTTGTTAGGCGTTTTCCTTCACACCACAGTCTAATAATGGCTCTGGCAGCCCCTCTCCTTCTGGAAACACGTACAGTAGATCTTTCTTTCATCTGTCTTGATGAACTATTTTTAGACTTATTATAGTCAAAGTACATCTGGCATATATATATATATATCTTTATTTTTTTCAATCATTAGAATTTAAGCAAATCCCAAAAACTGATTGAATATTTATTTGACAGTATTTTTATGCTGCAATAGCATATGAAAGCGGAAATATTCAAACATTTTTTTCCTATTGTATTTCTTCTACATAAAAACATCTGGCAACATAATGTCTACAATGACTAACCATCTATCTGATAAATGACACATTAACAAAAGATTTTAATCCATACTTACGATTAATCAAAATTGTTCCTTATTAGATCAATTTTTGAGCACATAAATATTCCATGAATTGGTAACTTGCTAAATAACATCAGCGTTGAATGCAAATACACACTCAAAACAAAAGAAAGAAAATCTGGACCAGGTAGTATGTTCTAATAAAGCACAGAATTAACATACAATATGCTTTCAGAAATGGGCAGCAAATATATCAAATACTTCTCCAAAAAAAAAAAACTGTTTAACTTCTCTTATATGTGATGATACAAAAATTCAATCTAGTCATGACCACTGATATAAACTCAGCAACATTTATTTCATTTTAAAACTACATTTACTGGACACCCCCTCCACTAAACTTATGACTGCCACTTTACATTCATATACAGAACTTAAAACAAAGCTTCCAAAACCATACTTACACAGTCTTTTTGTCTTGTTTCATCAGCTTGTTTGTAAATTCACACAGGATCTCCAGGTAGGGTAAATTTGGTGGCGGCGCCTTAGGGTCATGTGGATTTTCTAGTGGTGTCAGACTGAACAGTATGCCTTCCCTGTTATAGTTTAAAGAAGAAAACGAAAATAATTAAACATTTCTTAATACAAATTTTAAGATTATTTGTATAGTATTCAGCATAAATCTGTACATTATATATATATATAATTTAAAAAAACCAAACAAATTCATCTTATTTGCAAAGCTGTGAAATTCTAAAGATGTCAACAGTAATTTCAGAACTTAACACTCCCCTTACGTATTGCTTCAGATGTAGACATGCTCAGGAAGAGGGAGCCAAATTACTCTCTCTCTCTCTAGCCTGTTATTTTATTTTTCCACTTAATTAGGTGAACTATATCCCAAAGAATTTGAGATACTGCTAGGAGTTAATTACAATGACAAAATTACAAAAATACCTACATGCTAGTTTGAGGAAAAGATTGGAAAACTGATGTGGCCTCTGATGAGTTGTTTTATTTTTAAAAATAAAATAACAATTCTACAACAACAAAAAAAAAACCTAACATCAGATAAATTGTTTGTTTTTATTAAATACTTCAGCTGTCTATTTGACTCATGAATTTGGAAATTTCCATCTACTACATTGGACCTGCATCCTGTTTCAGAACACAAGAAAAATAAGTGATCTTTAAACCGAAGAGAACAGAGAGACTTATAGAACCTCGGCAATCAGACGGTGCGCTAATACCAGATGATTTCTTTTGGTCAGTTGTTGTTGCTGGGTTTTATTCTTCCCAGGTATTAACTTTAAAAAACAAGAAATGCTCACTTGTGCATGGCAGCCACAGCTTCTCTGTTCCGGACTTGGTCAAGACCAAAGGACAGTGAAAACCGTCTGGCCAGTTCCTAATAGGAAGAAAAACACCCAAAAGTTTGTACTTGACCATTAACCACCAACAAGTCTATGTTCACTCCATCAGAGCACCATTTTCCATTTAATTTATATTAGAATCATTTTCTGTGTTCTTTTACTATTCACAGTGTA
Source organism: Nautilus pompilius (assembly GCA_018389105.1). Classification (NCBI taxonomy): domain Eukaryota; kingdom Metazoa; phylum Mollusca; class Cephalopoda; order Nautilida; family Nautilidae; genus Nautilus; species Nautilus pompilius. The sequence continues at coordinate 549,752 of JACATO010000907.1, read as the reverse complement.
GGTAGAAGTTAATAAACAGACAGTAGTAGTGTTCTAATTAATTGAACCAACTTATAATTAGTTGGAAAAAGTTTATGACCAAGCATCTGATTATGATTTTCTTAATTGTCAGGAACCAATTAGCATAAATTCCTTTGTATTTCATAGAAAAACAACAATGAAATAAAATCAAGAGTAAAACCAGAAACAATGTTATACAGCAGCCCTGGATTGTAACCAGTTGGTTTTGGTGAATCTTTGACACATTAAAGCACTACCATTTTAACTGTATCTAAAACAAATCTTCAGGTCTGATATGCATTACTTTATTCTAAAGAGATGCACAAATAATATTTCATTTTCCAGAACCAGATTGGTTGGTTGTTACTCATATATTTTTCTAAGATTCCAATTAAGTGATTTTCTTTAATGAATGATTCTGGCTAAACTGCAATATTAGGTTGTCTTCCCTGCTAGGTGGGGCAAGCTAAAGACGCATGAAGCATATTTCGTACCTTTATTGACTGAAAGTTATCAGAAGACCGATCAAGAGTGCTTTGCTCAGCTTGCACTTCCTTGAACAACTGGAAAAATAAACACAACATGCTTAATTCAAGTATCTGCATATTCAGGTTACATAACAAAAGGAATCCTTCCAGAGCCTGTTCATACCAAATAAACCACAAGGTTTCTTGGCCATAATAATTATTGAACATTCAGAAATAAAAACATCAAATAATCAAAATTTTACCGATGTATTTGGGACTAAACTGGCTGCAGTTTCACAGGTTTCTGAAAGTTTAATATAAAACATGGATTAAACTTGTTGCAGGTCTCTTTCCTTAAGGCTGACCACATCATTGCCCAACACAGTTCTGCTAAATAAAAAAATTCAGAAATGAAAAGAAGCTCACCACTGTAAAACACAAAAAAGTATTTTACTAACCTGTGTTAGGCTGAGAGCAAGTGTTTTTGCTGTTGCAACTTTATTTATTTCCCTTGCTTTACTCAATGTGGCTTTGATGATGTCCCCATAATCGTTGTAAAACTAAAAAAACCATTGTAAAAATCTACATACAGATATAAGGTTAAAAAAAAACAAACATCCTCCGCCCAAATAATAACAAAACACAACAATAAAATCCACTTTTTTTTTGTATTATTTAGCAATGCTATTTTCTCAGCCCTTTAGCTAAACAATCAGTTCCACTGGCCTCTGATCAGTGATTTTTCTTGAGACTATAATTTCCATTTGAGGAGCCTCTGTGCCTCATGATTTTTTGTGTTTTGAAAAAGATCCATACCAAGCTTTTATCAAAGTTCTCTCTAGAGCTGATAATTGGCATCTAGTCAAAGCAAAACTGTAAACTTTTAAGTTTATCATCATCGTGTGTTGAACAAGAGAAAGACTGCATTGTTCATGATCGTAGCTCTTTAATTAATCTTTTGGACTGCTGACTGCTGGGAATGGACATCAGCAAAGAGAGGGGAGCAGGGGCGGTAGTGCTGACCTTCATGTAGTGCTTGAACATGTCAGCTGCTGTCCGGATGTTGATGATGTTGTACACGACCAGTTTGCAGAAGGCCGCCAGGAAGTTTCTTTTTTTGTGGAGTTCTTCAATTTTCACATTCTCGTCCATCTCGTCTGAGAAAGAAAACAACAGACCTGTAAGTACTGAGCAGCAACAAATAACACAACACAAGAGACCGCCAGATGCCCTTGTATTGATACCTGCATTCAAAAGAGCCATAAAACAAAAGGTAGGAAGTTGATGTAAACATATTTGACCCCATTGGAGAATAAACAAAACACCAACAAAATGCCATTATTTCAGAGTGGTCTGTGGTTAAGTGCACTGCTAGGAGAGACAGAGAATAGATTCTAATGGCTGAACTGTTCCACTTGCCACTTCCACAAACAGGTTTGGGGAAAGTTTCTGAGTCTGTCTACAATGTACCATGTTCAGCTTTGTTTCCTTCACTTTACTCACCATCATCATCTTCCACAAAAACCTTCTCAGTGAGGAAGCCGCTGAGCTGGCCCTGGAGATTTTTGTCAGGTTCATAGACGAGATTCTTCAAACCACCGACCTCTCCAAGGTGCTTGCTGAACACAATCAGCAAGTCACAAATTGAAATGTAAGCCTGTAATTGAAAAAAAAACCACTAAGGTCACAGGTTAGGGAGAATGTTAATTTACGTGTGTTTAAATCATTAATGACAATCAAAAGCCGTACATATTGCTTTAATGCAATTTATTAAGCATATACCTTACAATTTTCTCTACATCCACCAATGGCTCTGTGGAGAAAAAACAAACCTTCACCAAAAAGAGAAAGTGGACAACAACATTTTTGTCTAAACTGCTGGACTTTAAAGATAAGTAACATAGCAGAACAACCATTTTTGGTCCACCCATCTACAACCCTACATCAGGAATAACTGAAACTATTAAACATACTGCAGGTTCAGAAGAGAGCTGGTATCTGGTACAGGAATAAACCCGATTTGGCCACAAGATTATCCAGCAGAGCTGATCCTGTTAAGTCAGTCAAACAAAACCGAAAAAAAGATTACCTCTTCGCTAACTTTTTCTTGGCTGTGAAACATCAGCTCGTGGCAATATCTCATCAAGTCATCAAGTCGTTTCCGCAAGTTTTTCATCTCCTCCTTTAAGAGAAAAGTTAAGGATAATTGTTTTAAATTTTGTTTAAGTTACCAAACAGAACCCTCAGGGCAAGAATAACTTATACAATAATTTATTGTCTTGGTTTTTCCTGAAGAGAGTGAGTGTCAGTATTCACCAAACAGTTTCTACTGTCAATTTTTTCAAGACTTTAAAGAAATTTGATTTAGCAAGCAAGAAAGAACTTGTTGGACTCCACCAGCATACACTTCTTTTGAAATTTGTTTTAAATCCCATAGAAAATTTTATAGTAACCACTTAGTAAACCTGCAATGCTGAAAGTACATTCTAGCCATGAGGAAGTATGATATGTTTCTAGAAAAGGCTGTAACTATATATTACATAAAGTAACTAAAAATTTGGTGGTTTCTGTTACTGTACTGCAGGAGTCTCAAACTCATCATTGCCTGCAGGCCACTCACCCAAGTCTGGACTAGAGTGGTGCATATCATGTGATGGCAACATAGTAGTAATAAAAAGGTGGGGAATTGAATGTATTTAGCCTAACAAGTAGCTTATGGTGGCACAGTAGTCCAGTAGTAGACTGCTAAAATTGAAGGCTCAAATCCTGGTTGAAACCAGCTTGTTTGGGCACACCTATGTAGCATGGATTCCTTTCACTCTACTTCATCAGCCTGGTTTCCTCCCACATAATAAAATAGAGTTCTAGTAGGGATTTCCTGCAGAAGACATATAATTAACCTCCGAACCTGTTTTCCTATGCTTGGATGCCTTAGTGTTGATATCAGCATGCAGATTCAAAGAAAAATAAGTAGCTTAAAATTAAAGCATTTTTTTTTTTAAAAGGCAAATCATGAAAATAAAACTTTCATTTTCTAATTATTTTTTATTATTTAATATTAAAAATACATCATTGTAAGGTTCATACTTAGCTACTCTTGCTGGAACCTGCTCCAACCTTTTCTTCCTCGCCAAGGTGGCAATGGTGATGATGCAATTATACTACTTTAAAAATCAGCTGAAGCTGTACATCTTTGATTTGATAATGAAGTCAAGATCTGTTTGTAGAACTAAGAGCTTTCAAACACTCCAATATCATACTTCCCCTCATATCTCATAACAGAAAATGGGGCAGTAAATTGAAAATTTTTTTCATGGTGAACAGAAATCTGAAAACCATTGCCTAAATTCATTTTTAAGTTCTATTAATTTCAGAATGTATTTAACTGCTGGAGAGATTGATGATGTCTTGATAAAAGAATGACATTCTAAATTGTATTCCATTTGTTTGCAAATCAGACAAGTTGGAAATGCTTTTATTTCAAAAGAAAAACAATAATTCTCATTTCTCTTTCCATTTTGACAGAGTCAGGTTATAAAAAAACAAACTATGATTTTAATCCGCAACAACAGTCAAAGAAACACACTACATCCACTCGTAAAAAAAAACAACACAATATCAATAATTTGCACTCCATAGAAAATGTCTGATAGTTATACTGGGGAACACACTAGGTTATAATGGCATCAAGGGGTTGCAGAGTGGTAAAGTCTCAAATACTAAGTCTGGATAACATTCTTTACCACTGAATATTCTGTTGGCCAATTTATACCAGTAGGTGAGTTTTGTTCATGTTCTGTCAGTGACAAATTTAACAAGATACAGACAGAAATTACTCAATAAAGTGTAGAAACAAACATTAATTGATGGGCTCTAGTTTGGTTCTTCAGTGGCAGACTGTACTAAGTCTGAAGCCCCTGCTGAAATGAAGAAAGCCTGCCAGGTGATCTTACCTTATCTGGGTTGTTTTCATCTAGTTTCTGTAGCCACCACATTATTGCCATGGAACAGCTGGAAATAGCTTTGCAAATAACCTTTCAAAATAATAATAAAAAAAAAAACAGCAAGAAACATGTTTCTTTACACACTATGATAAAAAATATAATTATATAAAATAAATGAGTCTTTAGTCCCATATTTTTGAAGGTACATAGATGGCTTCAACAGCAAAATAAAAATCTGTGATACAAATAGTTACACGGCCTATTCCAGTCAAGTGTGATCAGCATTCAGATCATGCAAATTTCAGACCTATTCAGCTGCATTACTTTTTAGAAAATAGTGTAAGTAGATAAGGGTATAGAAGAAAAAGGGGAGAGACCTTACTGGCAACAGTAGTTATTTAAGGAGGCCTACAGAAAAACACAACTCTATCCTCAAACTGCAGAACTGAAAATGTTCAGTTAGTGAAAGGTTTGTGAGAGCAGCATCACATTCTATTCAGAACCCTGTTACAACCACCATCTTCTTGCCAGTAGAAAACAGCAAGCAATAGGTGACTCCGGTAAATCGTCATTTTTTTTTTTAAAGTTACCAACCATTTTGAATGGGTTTTACAAAATACTGAAGACAGACAGACAGGGATAGGGAACCTGTTCTATCAAATAAAAGCAGCTCTTCCCAGTCTTTATTTGACAATGAGATGCTGTGTGCATCAGTACTGTTCAATTTCAGATTTTTACCAGGCCAAAACACAATGAAAACCATAACCAGAAGTTGATAACTTGACATTATTTCCAAAAGGTAAGTTGGGTTTAAAAACAGCAGCAAGTAGGTGCGTTATACCTCTTCAGGAATAGCATTGTTTTCAGTGGCTGACTTGATGATATGGAAAATGTCATCCCAGAGGTCCCAACTGCTCAGATCATGACAACTAGAGAGAGAAAAAAAAGAAAAGAGAACATTACTATTTGACATTTTGTCTTCTGACAAAATATCTAAAGAAAAGAAACAACAAAAGCCAGTATTTAACTAATGAAGTAGAGTTCACAAGATAATGAAGTTGTTGGCTACACCTCTGCAAGGTGTATCATCATTTTGTTTTGTACATAAATCTCGACCAAGTAACAAGACATGACTTCATTTCAGAAAGCACTGAGTTACACAAGATAACAGATTTGATCTCACAGAACATTAAAAAAAAAATCCACCAAAAATCTAAGCCAATTCTTTGGAAATGTTGTGAAGGAAGAAAACTACCACTTTGACTTTTAAAATAATGTGAAAGAGAAGGGAGCAGCAAACAGACTTCTATACATTTCAACTCTGTGAACTGAAACTATGAACAATATTGGTTCTAATTGCTACCCATCTCCAACTTAAGCTCCAAAAAGCTATCAAAATATGCCCATTTGTCTGCATTCATAAATATCCCCAATAAATGTCCATCCCTTTCTCTAGGAATATTTTAGCACATGAATATTTTGTAGTGAGGAATTTACTCTGTAACCATAATGACCCTTGATCTACAGATTCTAAATGGAAATCAGTCATCTAAGTTTGAATCAGTTGTAGTCTACTTCAAAGTCCTTTTCTGTGCTAGTAATAAACCAATTTCCCTACCTACATATACGAAGTCAGTTGAAAAAGTATCCAACTTTATTTTTTCCTGTGGGAAGTAATGACGTTAGGGAGGCAGAAGTGTGCATGGTGGAGCCTCATGCCTTCATGCGCATGCATGGTTTTTGTTGGGCTTGCTGGACGCGTCAGTCGCTGTCAGGGAGCCAGCGTGAGAGGTGCTGTACCACTTACTCGTCACATTTTCATTTCGCCTGTGACGACGGAACGTGTGGAGCAACGATCTTGCATCAAGTTTTGCCAGGAGCTTGGAGATACCCAAGTGGAAACAATTCGCAAAATTCAACAGGCTTTTGGTGACAATGCCATGGGTGTTACCCAAATAAAAGAATGGTACAATAGGTTCAAAGATGGCTGCACATCGGTGGAGAGTGGCCAGTGTTCCGGGAGGCCATCAACAAGCCGCAATGCAGTTGTTATCGAGAAAGTGCAGACCTTGATAATGAAGGATCGTCGTTTGACGGTGCATGAAATTGATGACAAGGGTGGGATCAGCAAAGATTCTGCACATGCAATTTTAAAAGAGGATTTGGGCTTGCGCAGACTGGCATCGAAATTTGTGCCTAGGCTGCTTTCTCAGGAACAACAACAACTTCGTCTTGAGGTTGCACAGGACCTGCTGGATACTGCCAACAGGAATCCTGAGTTCCAGAATACCATGATAACTGGAAATGAGACGTGGGTGTACAGGTAGGACCTGGAAACCAAAGCTCAGTCATCACAGTGGAAGCACCCAACGTCGCCAAGGTGCTGGAGAAAAATCAAGGTGATGCTGTTTTCTTCAACTACCAAGGCGTTGTGCATCATGAATATGCACCAGAAGGACAAACAGTTACAAAGGAGTACTATCAGGAAGTCCTCCGACGTCTTCGTGATGCAGTTTGGTGCAAGAGACTGGATCTGTGGGCCTCACAAAACTGGCAACTGCATCATGACAACGCCAAGGCTCATTCATTGCAGTTGATCCAAGGTTTCTTGGCAAAGAAAGGCATTTCGCTCATTCGCCAGGCTCCTTACTCTCCAGACATAGCTCCTTCTGACTCCTGGTTGTTCCCAAAAATGAAGATGCCACTGAAAGGCTCCAGTTTTGAGAGCTGAGAGGACATCATGCAGAATGCGACGGCGGAGCTGAGAGCCATTCTAGAAGGATCACTTGGCTAAGTGTGTGGAGGCACACGGGGCCTACTTCGAAGGGGATTAGCAATTGAACCCCACTAAGTACGTAATTTTTTTTCCTCCAGCCTAAGGTTGGATACTTTTTCGACAGACCTCGTATACTTACATAGGTCCCCATGGTGCTCACAGGATATTAAGTAACCTATTTGGTAATACTTTGGAAAGCAATTTCTTGTTTGAGCTGAAGATTACTGCATCACTAAAAATGTGGTGCTGTGTATTTAAGTGATGTGCAAATCATTTTTATTGCACTCTTACCATATTAGGTCTTAAAATATCAATTCTTTTCCACAGATTCACTCATTTGAAATTCTCAAAGCAAGCATTGTGTCTGTAGAATAGCTGGAATGATAAATTCAGCAAGCTACATGGTCAAGTTTAAGCTTGATGGTGCAAACTATGCAAAATCTACAATTTTGTGTGTAAGGAATTTTGGTGTAAAAAAAAAAAATTTTGAAAGTGAATACAAAATGATGGAAAAATTATTATGGACCTGCCAAAGACAAGAAACAAGCTCCCATGGAGTGGCTGATAAAGTGAGATGCTGAAATCAATTAATCACAGGAAAACAGATAAAACTCAAGGCACTGCAAATTATTATCTCCACTGACCAAAGATTTCCTTTCTATGCAAGGCAGATAGCTTCCAAATTGATGGAGCAACACGCTATCTCTAACTGTTATATAAAAACTGCCTCCACACCAGAAGAAAAAAGTGGAAACATTCTACTGATGCATCATTAGAATGCAACAACTCTGAAAGTACTTCATTGCTGATAATGGAAACAGATGAGACAACTGTCTAGTTAGACATGCTGGCAACATAACTCTGCACCATTCCAAGGACAAAATAGTCATGATCAAAACAACCAGGCATGAAAAATACAAAGTGACAATCACTATCCTCCCTTCTTGTTTAGAAAGAGAAACTAGAATTATTTGCTTTGTTGATTCCTGCAAAAGTTTAAATCAAAATGAGCCAAAGTGGTTGGGTAAAAGAAGAAATTCTTGCTGTGAAGCATGAGGGGTTGCTATGCCCAATGAAAACCTCTTGGTTAGGCCACACAAGACTTATGTATTAAAAAAATGAGCAATTATATGCAGGGTATCAGCAACCATAACATTGCAATGATTCTAAATGGTTGTACCAGCTTAGTAAAACTGGCTGATGCATATTGGAATCAACTGTTCAAGCAAAAACAGCAGAGATATATGATATGGTTTAGTAAATAGAGAGCACATGTACACAAAGGGCAGGGCCAGAACCACATTGCCTTCTTCAATGGATCAAGGATACATGGAATTCCTTTTCTCCTGATATAATCAAGAAAGGTTTGAAGATGGGCTTATTCATTGCTCTAGAATGGTACAGACACAACACTGTGAAACATGGATTCCAATTCAGATGACAATGAATTGGAGTTTCCAGCAAAGTGTCAGGCAGTGTAGGAAGTGACTAGATACATCAAGGATGAAGAGTTACAACAAAGCCACACCAGAGTTCATAGTAATATAAAAAACTGACTTGGTTAAGACAGATCGATTGATAAAACAGTGAAAGCAAAGTACAGTTGATTTGTTCATTTGAATTTTATTTTCAGTTCATTATTTCCTTTAACCAGAGACAAAATCCTTCTCGCACAGTTCACTTTTTGAAATGTGTTGGGCAATTTTTTCTTCCTGCATGTCACTAACAAAGCAACTGAGAACAAAAAAGGGTTCAACAATGTCTTAATGTTTCTTTCATTAAAGAAAATCTCAGCTGTTTGTCTGTTATGTACATAGTTTGTATTGTCACTTGGAGATATTCTCATACAGTTTAGTTTCTACATAGTAATCCATTGATTGAAAGTGAAGATTTAGCAAAGAACTGAGATATACCTGTAAAAAGCAAATATCCGTTTTAAACTAGCCAGGAGAGCAAAGGTTTCATCCTCATCAGGTTGTTCACCCTATAATGAGAAAAAATATTATTATATATTAAAAACGTTCATCCAAAGTATGATGATAAGTAATAAACTGGGGAGCATTCAAAGTTTCAAAACAGCTCTTCAAATTAAGGGAAAAAATGAACAAATCAGCTGGATTGTTTAATCTAAATTCAAACATGAAGAAACTAGACATACAAAGCTCTAAATTATTTTTTTTTTTTAAATTTAAAGATTTTAAAAAGTATCCATATTCTGGACTGAATAATGGACTAACATAAGTAAATTAAAACCAAATTGAAAACAACTCCTCTCACCACTTAAATGGAACTAACCGATCCCTTTCAAACTAAACATCAATGTAGTCAGTAACAGCATAAACTGACCAGAGTAAGCAGCTGATTTTCACATAATACATTCTTATAGTTTTAAAGTTCTACAAGAAAAATGTTGGTATTATCTATTCAAAATGGCAGAGTTTTGTTGTTTTATTTCACGACTACAGTAATTAGAGCAGATATATGCTAATAAACAAATGCAAAAATGTAGAGAAAGACAATTCTAATTGGAAAAAAGATACACTGGCAAATGCAATATCCAAGGATGTTTGTATGTAAATAGTGTGATCCAAATTACAAATGGTAAATCCACAATTATGACTACAAAAGTAACTGAGTGGAACAACACGCATCACCATCATGATGGTGATGTTAGCCCCTAGGAAGAAAGCATCTTCATTAAGACCAGAACACAAGGATTAGAGAAACTAATTTAACTAGGAAAAGTGACTGCACCATTCTATCTGGAATGAAAGCAATAACAGCAAAACATTTAACCTTTAGTAAGCAAAATGTAAAAAAATATGAAGTTATCCTTTCCAGGTGGTGCAGAGTTAAAGGTTAAAGCTGTGCTCAGGCTTTCTTAAACTGAAATAGATTATTATTTTTTGGTGCATGCTCACTATAGTAATCTGGCACATAATAATGCATAGTTTGAAAAGGAAAAACAAATAAATTTTGAGAGCATAATAATTACCTCAGTAAAAAAATCTTGCAAAGACTCCCTAAACTTCACCACCAGCCCATCCACCAATGTCTTTTTCGCCACATCACACTTCCCAGCAATGGCGTACTCATCACTACACAGGCACTCATAACTCTTTGACGCGGCTTCAAGCACCTGAAGGTTAAACGTACAGAAACATTTACATGCACCAACTCATAAAATAAAAATTAAGCACAACCATAACAGAGGAAAGTAAACGTAATACAGTTTTACTTAGAGACAAATAAACGCATCTCAAGTTCTCTCAAGCAGATTTATAATGCAATAGGGCTTATCTAATTTAATACTTGGTACATAGCACATTTTGCAGCTTTCAAATAACCCTTACTGAATGTCTTGTCACAGTAAGCAACAGGCTCTTATTAGAAAATTATTACTGACTCCAGAGTCTATTTTTGTTTATTCTAAAGTCAGTTTTGTTCTTTCTTACACAAGAAAAACTCCTTTTACAGGAAGCATTTAGAATTCAAAGCATGACCATAGCTTCAGTGAGATAAACACTTTTTACCCGAGTTAAGGTTTGCCATTGGTGATCGGAAATTAGTTGTCTGAAATTTCCTCCACTTGGTAAACTGCAAATTTCTATGCTAATGTATTAGTCAGAGGGCATTTGTAATGATAACAAATGTTTTTCACAAAGCCTAAATGTTTAGAACCCAGAGGCTCAGGTCAACAACATCTGCATGAAGTATTTTTTCATCCACAAACAATTTTTTTTATTTTTTAATCACAAGAACTGATAAAGGCATTCCTGATATTTTGACAAAATGTCCTGAAACTATTTTCTGGCTTAAAGACTTTACTTCTTGATGGAATTTCTCAAATCCCCTGTCTGCATATCAGTTAAAGATGTGTGTTTGTAGGTTTGATGATATGAAACTTCTAGTAAGGAACCACTAGGTTTCACAAACTTTAGAAGCAAGTTACAAAATAGTTTCATCACTGTCCTTCAGAACTTATGTAGTAGCATTGGTTTTATCTCCTAAAGCAAAAGGCTAGCTTTTTTCAAATAAAGGGAAGAGGCAGTACATCTTCATAGTTTGTGTCTGAATAAATGTTTTTGCTCTCTTTGCTCTTCTGCATTTTTCACTGTCAGTTTTAGCTTTATTCGGTAATGGAAAATTGAATTGGTTTCATGCTTTTATCATACACCACAAAGAAAATCTTCTATACTTGCAGGTAAAGCATGTCTGTTTCTGACAGATGGATATGGTAACAAATAGATCCTATCATTGAAATATTTCATTTTTCAGCTTTTATGATAGAAATTACTCCTTTGTTTCTCCATTTTTTAACATGTGTCATCTGTTCCAGATAGTTAATCTCATGAAATAGTTTTTTAAAAAATTCTTATGCATTGAGAACAGCAAATGTGTTTTCAGCCATTACTGATTTATTGCAGGCCACCACGGAAAGTGAATCACAGATTTCTCCATCATTAAAATAACTTATTACAAAAATAAGTCTCTTCGCTATTGATAACTAGATTTGTAGTTACCGAAAAACAGACTAAACCTAATTATGCTACAATTTTTTTTGTTTTGTCTGCTTAGAAAGTTTGAGAGCAGTGCAAGTTGATTTCATGTGATCATAACCAGATCTCTATTATTTGAGAGTCAGGAAATTTATTCATGTAAAGTAGCACTGCTGACAAAGGAATGTTACTCTCTACCAAGTAGGTAATAAATGAGCTGCTTCAGTCTTTATAATTCCATTTCTTCTTTAATAGAATTTGCAATAAATCCTTCCAAAACAATTCTTATCTAAAAAATTCAGTTATTTTGTGCTTTTTGTCTCTTTGTATATCTACGGCAGTAATAAAGTCTAGTCTGCATATATTACAGGAAAAGTATCCTTATTCTTTCTGTACTCAGAACAAAATGTCTATGTGCCTGACTTGTATTTTTTTTTTTACCTTTCTTTTGATTCACACAGACTTAGAGATCTGCTGCAGCACAATTCATATCTCTATCCTGATTGGGAGAAGACTAATGATGCTCAAGAGGAATATCTAAAAAACTCTAGGTTAACCAAATTTTTGTCACTATATCCAGACTGATAACAAAAATGGACAATTTAAAAAACAAAGCTTAACAAAAACAGGACAGAAGTGAAATTGGCAATATATATGCACAATGGTTTTGCATAATGTGTAACAGTTGGTAGATATGAACTACTCCCATAGTTTATATAAGAAACGTCGTTAACACCAGAAGACATAATAGTAGATCCAGTTATATTTTAATGAGCAAATCTTCTGACAAAACTTCAAATATGTTTTTCCTTTCTTTAATTTATGGATTTGTAAATTCATATACCATTTCATATTTCTAATAATTCTGCTATAAATAGAACAAATTAAAAAAAAGAAAGAAAGCTTTTACTTTAAATCTGAGTGGTGCTAAAAATGTTCTATATTGTAAATTACATTTTTTCTTTGACCCTGCAGGCCAAAATCAACGTAAGGCATCCAGAGAAAACTCCCTGGTTTCAGTTTCCAAAGCTAAACAGAGGTAAACCAGAATTCAAACTTAAGCAGTCCAGTAGTCTACCTCTGGTCCACCTCGTTAAGTTAGTGTGTCACTCAATGTCAATTCCTTATGTCTAAACTGACTGAAACATAATTTAAACAACATATATAGCACTCTCAAAGTGTTAAAAATTGTTGTCATTATAGATTTTTAAAAAGCTCAATTTCAGATCTGATATTTTTTGGAGGAAAAAAACCACAGAAACAGCAGAAAATACAAATTTGAGGTTCAGCGTTAAGCAGCCATCTAATGAGACTCACTGTTCTAATTTTTCTTGTGAACTGATGAAAGACGTAAAGTCTTAGTTAGTACTGTTCTCATCATCAACATTTTTTAAAATGTGCTGCTAAGTGTTTGAGAACTGTCTGTAATGTTAATGCAGAAAAGACCAACAGAGAGAATACAAATAACAGCTATAAAAAGCCCATATTTTATTGGTTGAAAGACCCAACTTACCTCAGAATCAGTATGTTTTTCCACAATTTCATGTAAATACCTCAACAATGTCTCCAAGTTCTGACAGAAAAACAAGAAACAAAAAATACACCAAATAAAAAATAATGGCTAATAAATGTATAGATTTCACATGTATTTGTTAATATTTTTCTTATTTTTTGTCTTTGATAAGTTTTTTTTTTATCCAAGACAAAATAACCACATTTGTATTTTTACTTATTACAGAAACACAACCCTATGAGATAAAGAGAATCTTCAGGGCAGATTACAAGGGTACACATTATGGGTTGTTTAAAATATCGCCAATCTCTTATAATAAGTAGTAGTTTTGACATCAAAATCAAAAGTAGTCACTAAAATTAAATAATGAATGCATGACTATAAAACATTCCTAAACTGCACTAGACATTCAATAACAATTAGATAAAATACAAAACACAATGGTGAACTCACCTTCTCTTGTCGACTGGCTGTGTAGATGTCGAGATCAAAATATTGTGGTATCTGAAGCAAATTAGCCACCTTTTCAGGATCCATCAAATACTGTTAACAAAATAAAATTAAAAAAAGACAACTTTAGATATTTCATCACTGAACCACTGTAAATAAATGGTTAGGCATGGAGATGGAAGGAGAGATTAAAAATTATAGAAACTTTTTTTGATAAAATCTATGCAAATCATTTTTGTGAGCCACATTTTAGAAAGGAAACACTCACTGGAAAGACTATAATAGAAGTCTCACCAGCAGATCTATTTATTTATGTTTCCTAATTACTGGCCAAACCTTGTATATGGATATCATACTAATTTTCATAAGGATTACTGTTTGTGTGCTAACACCAGCAAGTTTATCATCATGGCAGATGAAATATATAAGACGCAGTTTTTTTCTGCAAATTATTTAACTGAGTCAATCCTTTGAAAATTACTGACTGCTGAGTCCCAGCAGAAGAGAGGAATTAACATGACACCAAAAATCCTTGTAATAAATTTTCTCTTAAATTAGGCTGTCTTGTATGGAATCAGGAGGGTATATAAATGAGGAAACGCCATCCTCATTTGTTCACTTCAGCCATCAGAATGATGCTTGCCAAGCCAGTCTTCTTACTCTGCAGGTTGAGAAGTCCATGCTGTTGCTCCGAGACAAGCAAATTCTCTTTTACAGAAAACATACCTTTAACAACAACTGAGGAAGAGTGACAATGAAGTGTTCTGTCAACTTTGTTTTGTCTTCCATCACCTGTTTGTTCTCTCTGGCCGTTAGCTGGCAAAACAAAGTTATCAAAATTAGATTCTTATTAAGATTCTACTTGCTTAAACTTTAGAGGTTTTTTTTAACAAAAAAATTATAGCTGAACTTTCCCCCTTTTCAAACACTTTCATCTACACTAAGATAAAGGCATTCATTTTCAGTAAATCAAATTTTTGTTAACTTCCTATTTTGCATTAATTCAAGAAATATATACTTCTATAGATTAACCAAAGGCATTATTAATAGTGCAGCACAAGGTATTGTCTGTCTAGCTAATCACCATATACTGTGCACATTCATTTCTTAGAAAATCTGTGCAAGCAAAATTCACCATACATATACAATACAGCATCTTAATTTAAATATCAAAGATATGAGTAAAGTCCTCCTGCTTATACTCTTTACATCAACCCCCTCTTATCCTACCTGTAGAATCCTTTTTAATTTTAGAACTACCCACATTTTTTAGCTGGAATAAATGACATAACACAGACTGGTTTCATGTCTGATATCTTGATAACACCACTTCCAATAAACCTCATCAGTTATCTACCCACCCTCCTGTTTGGTCCTCGCCCCACAGGCGACTCTCCTGTGGCAGCCTGCTTCACGCAGCACACCACAAGCTCAATTAGACTGGTCTCCTGGCGATCGTCCAGCCCTGCAAGCAAAACATGCATTTAGTTAAAGTGAAGTCATCCTTGAGCCTCCTAAAAATAGCAGCCACACGTTTATCCATCAGGGAATCATAAACTATTCCAAAACCAACTTACATTCTTCTCCCTTGCCTGGTTCTTCCAAAAGCAAGTCAGTGGTGCACTCCCAGTCTTTCATCATGTCATTTATATCCCACAAACTATCAACCAGGTATGCTCCATGTTCATGCAGCTAAAAATGAAAAAAAAATAGCACTGTATTTTTTTTCTTGAGACTTTCCAAAATTTTAATAAGCAAAACCATAAAAATTTATAAAACCATTTAACTTGGCATTTTTGCATTCTTAAACCTACAAACCTCTGAAAAGATGTTTTTCTTCATATTAACCTTAAAAAATTCCTTTGCCTTAGTATATTCTGATTCCATAGGTAAGTGCTTAACCAAACTCGTTTTTGAAACAGATGACCATAGAAAAAATTTTGTTAAAAGAAAAAAATCAAATAAAGATAGCCTTGAACATTAACCTATGACAAGCTATCATTCAAAATATTTATTTAAAAAAAAAAAAAAAAAAGTACACAAGCTGAAAAAATACAATCACAGTTACAGGAAAAGTTGTGATTCAAGTGTTCATGTTGATTCAAGCTAATTTTACCAAGCCACGGAAAGAAAACATGAGAAAATATTTCTTTAGAAAATGTATTGCCCCTCACTCATGTCACTGTCAAATGAAAGGCAAGAGCAAACTTTTTTTTTCGTCCGCCGTTGGCACGGAACCCTTCTCCACTTCGGCCTTCAAAGTTCTCCACCAAAGCTCCAATTAAACACTTGCTCAATCAAGATGAAAAAATGATTCTGCTAACAGTATGGAAGGGGAGGGAGGGAGAGACTGATCAGAGGAATGAAAATGCAGCCGCAAATTTCTGCAAAAAATCATTTTCTATGATTGCTAAATCTATTTTAGAAGTTAAACCATAAATCTGATGACAGTTGAAGTTAAATTTGTCAGAAAGTAGAGATTATTCATAAAAATTCTAGTCTCCATAACATGTAATACATTTTAGCATGCAGACTAGCTTGTTTTCCTCTCAAATCTTATGGTATAATTTTATAAGAAAACAGCAACAGAAAAGTAGAGTGAATCTTAAAAATATCTGCTCAACCGCAATAATTTAAAATTCTACTTTATATTTGTAAATGTTATAATCAATGTAATCAATTTTACTTAGAGGTCTGTCACTTAATGTGTGTTTATAGCCCAGCATGATCGCCCTAGCCTACCTCACTCTCGATAAAGAACTGGACCAAATCTCTGATGAGGGGAGTGTTTGGACTGCGCTTCTTCCCCTTCAGCGTCTTCAAGTTCTTTGTTGCTTCCTCATCTTTCTGGAACAGCTTGGCATTGAGGAACTCACCTGCTGCTTGTGCCACCTGGCGGTGGGAGGAATACACCAACTCATACACATTTTCACAGTCCTTGTCAGTGAGTACCATCTCATTAAAGCTGAAGAAAGAACACTGTTCTAAAGATGATGCTAAACAGCAGTCCAGCAATACATAATTAAAACAAAAAAAAAAATCATGAGCAATAGCAGAAAATTTCAAGCCTTTAGAGAAAAAACAATTTTTGCATATATTTACACAAGATCTTGGTGATTATCTGGTGAGATAAAAAAAAAAAAAGGAGAGAAAGATAGAACTCAGCATATTAAAGGAAAATTTTTTAACTGTGAATTTTGTTTGTAAATGGTAAACTGAAAGAACTTGGACTCGCTCACCTGAGAATACTGATAACCAGTTTCACTGCCTGAACAGCCACTTCATACTCTTTATCCAGAGTCATCTCTACAATGCGATCCTAAAGAAAGAGCAAAGATACAGAGACATCACCTTTGAAAAGCAGTATCTTTTTGTACTTCTTCCTGAAGATTTTTTAAGTTGCCATTTAAGCTTGCTTTTTTTTCTTTTGCAATAATCTGGAATGTGTGTAAATAAATAAATTTTAGATATACATACATATTTCTATGGATTAGCTCCTACTAAACTAATCTTTATTTCAAATTTCTGAATGACATCAGTCTTTCCACTATTAACTCCCAACCTCCACCCTTTACCTTGGGAAGTCTGTTATCTTTAGTATTAGTCAGGTACACACAAGTTCTATCTGTCAGATGACCAGGAACAAGAAGCCAAAAAAAATTGGTTTTATTTTAGCATGGCAAAAATTGATCAAGTGTATATTTATTTCCTTCTGCTGACAAAGATGATAACAAAAATTTGTAAGACATTTCCCCAGACAAGAGGTGGCATCCTCAAGTATTCATGACCAAGAAACACAGGAGGAACATCTACCAGAGTTAGGATGACAGTTCAGTCTACCATACCCTTGCACCAACTAGCATAAAACTGGTGATGAAATGTATTAGAGATGTTCAAATAAAACCTGGCTGAAATAGCATCAGTGTAATGGTATCCACCCGAGTTTCAGCTGAATGCCCTTAATCATATTTACCTTAAATCTATTTGTGAACAGTTCCAACTTTGGTGACAGGTCTCGTGTGTCATACAATGGCTGCAGGGCTTTCAAACAACATAATCTTACATCACCAACCTGAAACACAAGGAAAAAAGTCACAATTTACCAATAATGATTAAAATGCATAAAAAGTATACTTGATTTTTTTGTTTAGGCTGTAAATCTAATTAAGGTATACACTTGCATATCAAGTCAAAGAAGTTTTCCCTCAAAACAGTCTAAATTTCTTGCCTCGTCTTATCTGCAGAGAAGGCCAAATCCCCAGCTTCCCAAATGCATGGCAATCACCTCCAAGTTTAAGCAAATGAGTGACAATAGAAGATCAAATGTCAGAAAAATGTGTGTCATGTTTCCAAATGTATTTATTTTATGGTAACATACACAATAAAATAACCACTGGTACCTGAACATGAAATTATTATGTACACTTTTACTAATTTCAGATAGAAGTCTAAATAGTAGACATTTTTAGTGTCATTACCAATCTCATAATAAATCATAACAATTATGGTATTTTTTTTTAATTTAACATCATTTCAAAAAGCAAGATGGTCATATGATTGACTGTCATCTTGAAATTTGGAAATATAAAACTAAAAAATCAATTAATTATGCTATCAAATACAACAATATTACTTCAACAAACAAAAAATACAGTAGTCAACTTGTTTGCACTTGTGGCATTATATGCTAACAGTAAGATGGTCTTAGGACTAATTATGGGTGACAATGTCAACTTTTTATGATTTAGGGAATAATAGGTATTTTGGCAAATGACCAAAAAATATTTGACTTAAGCAATATTCCATGATAATTTAGCTTCAAGGTCATACTATACAGTAGTCTCATAAATTTAAAAGGTCCTGCTAAGAACTGAGGAATTTTTAATAAAATAAGTTAAAAATGAAATTTTACACAGTACGTCTAGCCTTCAAAAAAAAAAAAAAAGGAGAGACAATTGTATAACATTACATTAATAAGCAAAACCATAAATCTGTTACAGTGACCAAGCTAATTTTTCAGTTAAGCTATTATTATGAAAGTGAGAGAGAGACAGCTAATTTAGTTTGTATTTTTTTAATTTTTGTCAAATATGCCACAACAGCAAATTTTAAATTATTTAACTTCAAGAAGCAGTGGATAAATTTATCGACTATAAAAAACAACATGATGTTGGTTTGTTTGGATCACAGAATAAAACTCTAAGAAACGAATACAACAATGACACTTCCAGTTTTGGAGGTGGCATGAGAAAGAAAAACCCCTAATATTGCAATGACAACTCAAAAACAAGCAAGACCTATTCAGTTCAGAGAGAAATCTGCAGTCATAACTATTCAGATATTAAAATTCATTAAATACTTTACAGCATTCTATGTAACTACTATCTTGTCCAGTCCCACCATAAATTAGATTTCTGGGTATGTGAAAACAAGATCTCAATGCAAATAAAAATTCTAGTAACATTTCCAGACATGTAATGGACAAAACATTAAGCTTGAGAACAAGTTATTTTGCCACCTATTTAAGTGTGTGTCCACATCACATAGCCTATTTAAATAAAACCACAAAAAAATCAATCACCGTTATTTGATAACACTTCCTGAATCATTTCAAAATTCTAAAGTAAAATTATAAAAAGCAAGCATTCTATAATGACCCAATTTCAAGTTTCAGCCTACTCCACAACACATTTATTGAAGTATTCTAAGCTTCCATAGAAAACACCACAAATAAACGAGAGAATAGTGGTGGCAGCTAGAACAAGTTGATGACACAACCCACCTTGTCATACAGGGTCCAGCCAACATACTTCAGGTAACTATCATCCAGAAACATGTTTGGGTACTTCCTCATCCACACTCCAATTTCTGTCATGCAGATAGCTCGAATTTCAGGTTGAGTATCTCTGATAGAAAGAAAGAAAAAAGGTTTATATATTTTCTAAAGTACATTGGTGTGAAATCATAAATATGAAAGACAACAAAAAGTCTATTCTTTTTTTTTCTCTAAAATTATATCTTAAAATCCTACAACAGGAATTATAGGATACCTTAAAGATAATACTTGTAAATGGCTAACAAAGAACACCAGTATTAAAATGGTTTATGGGAAATTGAAGAAATGGGTCAGCCTTATGAAAAACGTTCAGATGGTAATATACTGCAAATGGAAGCTTCTAAAATCTATAAGGATAGTTGTTATTAACTAACTCAACTTTAAAATTCAGTTCTTTTCCAAATTGCCAGGTTAAAGATCTGTAACTCTTGTAGAGACCTCTGCCTTTTGCTACTGAAATACTGAACAACATCATAAATATGAATTAAAATATCTGTTGTGTAGGTTAAATAAACTGTTGGCTGAATAAATTAGTCTGCTAGTCAATGACAAAAAGAAAAGCTTTCATTCAAATTTCTAAAGAATTTTTAGTTGGACACTTATAATTTTGAATCACAACAAACTTAGTTTTTATAGTATACCTTATTTACAAAAATGTACTAAAATTTATTATGATGCAGAGCATCAAAACAATAAATACAGGAATTAAAATTTTCAGGCATCACATCATTGCCAAAGGAGACACTCTACTCATTTGCAAATTTTGTGCACCTTACAAAGAAAGAACTAATAACAGTAAGCCATTTGTAGACTTCTGCCTCTTCATTTACAACTGACTAAAAAAACCAAAACAACAACAAAAAAGAGCTTTTTTTCTAAGTAAACATGCCATTTTCAATTCATATGAAAGTCTTTGTATAAATATAACACTGTAATGTTCAACTTTTTTTTTGAGAACCAAATCTGCTTTCACCACAAGAGTGAGGTTGTGCATCAGAAAGATCTAGTAACAGATATAGCACATTTTACTCACTTAGAAATATGCCATCGCATAGATGGAAAAGTTAGCAAAATATTTTGGAAAATTCCTAAGATTAAAAAAAAAAGCAATATTATTTAATGTCTAATGGTAAATCCACGCAGTATAGGACAATATAAAAAAAAGAGGAAAAGTACTTTCCTGATCATCAAGCATCTCTCCTTTTAACAAAGCCTCTACCCCAAAAGTACATGTTGCATGGTTGATATATGGGCCTTTACTTACACAAACTTTTATTACAAGGCAGATGCACAGGCTGGTTTTAACTATTGCACAACTATTAAGAACACAAAAGACTTGAAGGGAACCACTGGCAATGATCAAATCTTTTGAAGTCACTCCTTTCAGTTTAAGGATTCTTTTTTTAAAATACAAAAAAAAAACAGAGATTCCATTTTGAATATGTAAATTAGTAACATGTCAGCATTAAATTACAACCTTACCTGTAACGGTGAACAAAAACACCTTTGAATATATAGGTTAGCATGTTTCTGATTTCTTCCTGGTTTTCTTCCAACTATAACAAAAAAAAAAAATTACATGTTCGTGATTTTAATAGTAGCAAATTCTGATGTCATAATTAGAGCTCAAATAAATTCCATTGCAAATCAAAAAGTACATTCAGGCAAAATATAGGTTTTTATAAGGAAATTTTTAAAAATATATCTTACTCAATAGTGAGAAACATCTTGAAAGAGGGCTACAATCTATCCTTACCTCTTGCCTTTTAGTCATCAGCAGTTCCAATCTCTCTGTTGCTCGTTTGTTCTGATTTTTCTGCCGCTCTGACTCATACTGTCTTTGAGTATTGTCTAGGTTAATGCTAAGATTCAAAGCCACATCTACCAATGCCGTCATCAGTTTCATAGCTGTCAGCAGAAATAGTTAAGTGAACATCATTAAATCATACAGCATAAATACGAGGTCTGTCAAAAAAGTATCCAACCTTAGGCTGGGAAAAAATAATTACTTACTTGGTGGGATTCAATTGCTAATCCCCCTCAAAGTAGGCCCCTTGTGCCTCCACACACTTAGCCCAGCAATCCTTCCACTGTTCTAAGTATATCTGGAATGCTTCTTCCAGAATGGCTCTCAGCTCCACTGTCGCATTCTGCATCATGTCCTCTCGGCTCTTAAAGTGGGAGCCTTTCAGTGGCATCATCATTTTTGGGAACAACCAGAAGTCAGAAGGAGCTATGTCTGGAGAGTATGGAGCCTGGCGAATGAGCAAAATGCCTTTCTTTGCCAAGAAACCTTGGATCAGCTACAACGAATGAGCCTGGGCATTGTCATGATGCAGCTGCCAGTTTTGAGAGGCCCACAGATCCAGTCTCTTGCACCAAACTGCATCACGAAGACATCGGAGGACTTCCTGATAGTACTCCTTTGTAACTGTTTGTCCTTCTGGTGCGTATTCGTGATGCACAACGCCTTGGTAGTCAAAGAAAACAGTCAGCATCACCTTGATTTTTCTCCAGCACCTTGGCAACGTTGGGTGCTTCCACTGTGATGACTGAGCTTTGGTTTCCAAGTCCTACCTATACACCCACATCTCATCTCCAGTTATCACGGTATTCTGGAACTCAGGATCCCTGTTGGCAGTATCCAGCAGGTCCTGCGCAACCTCAAGACGAAGTTGTTGTTCTTGAGAAAGCAGCTTGGCACAAATTTCGCTGCCACTCTGCGCAAGCCCAAATCCTCCTTTAAAATTGCATGTGCAGAATCTTTACTCATCCTAACCGCATCACCAAGGTCCGCACTTTCTCGATAACAACTGCATTGCGGCTTGTTTACAGCCTCCCGGAGCGTTGGCCACTCTCCACCAATGTGCAGCCATCTTTGAACCTATTGTACCATTCTTTTATTTGGGTAACACCCATGGCATTGTCACCAAAAGCCTGTTGAATTTTGCGAATTGTTTCCACTTGGGTATCTCCCAGCTTTTGGCAAAACTTGATGCAAGATCATTGCTCCACTCATTTCGTTATCACAGGCAAAATGAAAATGCGACGAGTAAGTAGTACAGCACCTCACACGTTGGCTGCCTGACAGCGACTGATGCATCCAGCAAGCCCGACAAAAACCACGCTTGCGCATGAAGGCATGCGGCTCCACTATGCACACTTTTGCCTCCCTAACGTCATTACTTCCCACGGGAAAAAATAAAGTCAGATACTTTTTTGACTGACCTCGTACATGTAAATGGATCTGATAAAAGAAATTTGTTTCAGCAGTTGGGTCATAAATGATGGGAACACCTTACCAATCAAGAGAATGACAGAAACTAAATGAATTAAAGATTTCAAGAGTCTCTTTGACAGCAGCCATTTTAAGGCAAAAGGGGCCCATTTTTAAGCTTAAAGTTCCTGCCACCCTTTTTCTTTCTACACTTATTTAATAATTTTAGTCTGGAACATCACATTTTGTAGATGAGACTGATCATATCTAATTTCAGCATACAAATCCATAGTAGTCCCCTAAAGGCCCCACTGGCCAAAAACACTTCAGACGATGTTGCTACAAAAATGATGAACTTTAATTCAAAACCAAAAAAAAAATTAAGTGGATTTCAAAGATGGAACAAACAAATATAAACAAAAATGTAATGATATTTCTCTAGTGGGAGGTACTCTGTAGTTACATCTCATAATAAAATCTAATAACATAAGCATGCAAATAATGAGACAATTTTTTTCCTTCCCTGAATGTGGTTAATTTAATGCCAATGCAATGCTGCCAACACAACTGACCATCCTTTTGACTGCCCCACCGTCACTCATTTGTGCAACCCATCTTCAGTAACAGATTCAGGCATAAATTTCCGTAGCACAGCAAAATCATATTCATGTCAGTGCAATGCAATGAGCTATTATCATAGTGTGTTGGTTTTACCTTAGCCCCCAA
The DNA here is from genome assembly GCA_018389105.1 of Nautilus pompilius. NCBI lineage: Eukaryota > Metazoa > Mollusca > Cephalopoda > Nautilida > Nautilidae > Nautilus > Nautilus pompilius. Next base: position 526,324 of record JACATO010000907.1, on the reverse strand, counting down.
TTACACTAGCAGTTAGTGGTGAACAGACCAGATTGAATGCCGGCACACTTGCTAAAGTACAGCAATTTTACCCATTTTTCACACACTTTCCCTTTTTCTCTCGATATGTTATTATTATTATTATTATTATTATTATTATTATTATTAAAAGCAAAAATAGCAATTTATACAACAAAAAAAAACCGTTGTACTGCCCTCTTGTTAAATAAGATATCTTAATAAAACCAAAAATCAGTAATTTCAACACCAAATAGACACCATATTAAAAAGATAAGAAATTCTTTTCTTAATGTATGAGATTTAAAATACAATTTTCATAGAGGCTATGAACCTTATTAAACAAGATGAGCCCCTGAACCAAAGGACAGAACTACCTACCAGCTGCAGTGCTTGTATGTCGAAATGCTCGAACCTGGGAGTCAGTGAGGCCAGTGAGAAGCGAGATGACATTATCCATCATGTACTGATCATAAATGATGCTATATTGACACTGACGCACCAATGTCTGAACAAAGTCACAGTAACTAGTTTTGAACTTCTTCCACTGAGGTCCGGTCATAATTAGTGGGTAGTCACCACTTTCCTGTTGAAAACAAATTTTACTCATATAGTCATCATATTTCAAAAATGTTCAGCAAAAATTACAAAATTTTTTTAACTTCCAAAGATAAGACAACAGTATAAAGAAAAACTAAAAGCTCAACATGTTACTGCAAGTATACATCAAAAGAAGCCAACCTCTGATCTCACCTTTATATTATAATCGCATTTCCATGCATCTTAATACCATTTCCCTTAAAGAACATTTTAATAAGAACGTTAACAAATTCTCCAAACCTTTTAAACTGTTCAAATCACTTTTTCAAGGATTAAATCAATTTAGTGGAGGTGGGAGTGGGGAGAAAAGATAGATGTCATGATCCTCATTTGAGAGAATCTTGTTCACCCCACTGGGTGACTACAGGGCTGCTATGGTCAATTTGGTGTACCTAGTTCCTTGCTCTTTTTCACCAGCCAGTTGCATGTGTTTTCTGGTGTCCTGCTATATCTAAAAAAAAAATGAGGGATTCTAGTAGAAATTTTCACAGGTTTGTTCATAAATAATTTTTTAAAAGGATCTGGCCTCCCACTAAATACTATTCCAGCCAAAGAGTAATGGTGAGACAACTCATCAGGACGGCAGCACATTACTTTACTCTCTCAATACTGAAATCTACATTTCTAAAAAGAGAGCGGTGTGTTTTCATCATGTAATAAAGGGATATATTATGTATTACCATTAAAAATTATGTACCACATTCCCCATTACAATGTCTAATCACATGATGATATTGCAACAAAAGAGGTAGTGAAATTTTTTTTCTTTCCTGCTGTTGTTTAATGTTCAGTAATTTGACAAAAAGTTCTTGATAAGCGTTTTACATAGATCTACAGTATGTGATAACAAAAGTCAATTTCCAATCCTCTGGCCTTGTATCAAGACCAACACCTGGGAAAGTTACATCACATCTTGCAGTGTATCAGGTTGCAGCATCACTATGGCATTATATCTACTGTTCAGTTTCACAAGATCTAATTCTAATCAAGAAAGTGTGAAATCTTCCAGTCAAACATTACCCAAAAAGTCTCTGACAACAAAAAAAGGTTCAGTGAAGTGCAGGGTTTGCTGTGAACAAAATAGCCATCATTCAATGCTGAACCAGGGTCATTCAGCTTTCAGTTATCAACAATGGTTTGGAATCAGGAAGCTGACAAGCATAGTGTGTGTTCAAAAACAGTGGCAGCCCAGAAAAGTACTGTAGCTATTTTAGATAACCAAAACGAAAGGGAAAGACCAGTGACTGAAATTCCTGCAGATACATTTAAATTCTGCATTAAAGAGCTGTTGGCCAATACAAAATTATCAAAAATTGTAAGCTAAAATTAATAAATTAAAAAAAAAAAACCAATAAAACTCTGACTTTAAAAATGCAGCAGAATCTATGTATAAAAAGCTGCTCTGAATTTGTCAAAACTGAAAAAAAAATCAATTAGAACTCCATCATATGCAATAAAGTAAACAGTTTTTTTAATTTAAAAACTAATGAAAACTTTCAAAATGAAATATTAAAAAAAATTTTTAAATTTAAGGTAATTTTGAGAAAAATTTCCAGTGAAAATATTTTTATTGCCATATCATATGAACGTCAAGTTTCACAAAAGGTCATGCAATCCTATGTGAATAAGAATTTGTCTTCAAAAAAATTTGTTATGCTAAACATTTTGATGAAAAGTTAAATAAAAATAAAATTGTGAAATCAGTTTTTGGCAGGTTTCTATTACTTGTAAGATTTAACACACTACTATACACGTATAGAGAAAACAAGCACTGGGGTTGAGAGTTTTCTTCAGTTTTAGAAAGTTTTTTTCCCCTTCAAATCGAGGACAAAAATCCAACGTCAAAGTCAGCAGTATTTCTGCAATGTCAAGGCCAAAGGTTTTTTTTTAGACAACCGCGTAGTTTTCTCAGTTTCCTTCCGCTTTGTTTTAAATTAGGATATACAAAGCATAAGCGTATGAACAGTCAATCCATATTACTCTTTTTAATGTTTGATGCAGTGCCACCTTATCAGAAAGAATGTGATGCACTTGGATACCAGCAATGTCACTAGATTAATATCTAAAACATGAATGATTTAAAAAGGTAGCCTGTATTCACTTTTAAATCATTGCAACAATTCTGTATTAAATGCCAAATTCTTCTCACACTTCTTGTATGTTTATGAATAATAGAAACTGACTTTCTCCTCTGACAGATCCCAGGAGAAAAGACTTTGGCTTTCCCAAAATCTTAACTTAGAGTTCTAGCCCTAATCACTGTTATGATTCATGGCACAAAACACTTATTCCCATGAAAAAATAAAGACCTAAAAATAACAGTTACATACACAGTTACACTGCCCTGACTATTTTAAACACTGCTGAGGCAGGGAACCCGAGTAAAAATATACAATCAAACAGCGGATCTGCTGTTTTATATTGGTGTTGTTCAAAAACACCAGCTGTTCTGGCCAGTGTTAGTCAATTTCAAAGACGAAACCCAAAAACAAACGTAGTCCATCATTCTATAATGGACACAGCAGCTGAGTAATACAGGTTCAAAAGTTTCAAACAACTATTATTTTTTTAAAAGATGAATGTACTATTAAATTTTGGTAAAAAATAAAAGGAAACTTTTGATTACACAAATTTCAACTTCTCTTTACTTTGCTTAAAAAATAACACAGAATCAGAGCTAAAAAGGTACCTAACTGATTAACTATTTTTAAGTTATAGAATAACACAAATAACACTAATGACTTAGCATACAGTTCAGTAATCCAAATGAAAAGAAAACATGACCAGAAAACGAAAAGAAATAATTAATTTACAGTGCAGAAAGTGAGATCAGTAGACTTGTTACAGAAGAGTCAATACTGATTAAATTTCTTGAATCTCGTCATTATTTTTGACACTACATTTTTCATCCTCACTTCAATAATCCCCAATGGATGGAGGAGAATTATAGTTGTGTTTACTGCTACAGATGCCTTCATCTTCTTCCTGGTGGTGTCCTTCCTGCTGTTGTCAGTTCTGCCTCCCTCCCCCTGAGTTTGTGTGGCATAGTGTTTAGACTTTTCAGCCATGTGATGGAAGAAATCTTCTGCTATCAGCTCGTAGAAATCCATAGGTATTGTGCCATTAAGGACAAGTCAATGGACTACAAAACAACTGGCACACTGATCAGCCACAAATTACTCAAACTCCACTTGATGACTACTTTCACTATCCCTACCTGACATCTGAACATTTAAGACCACCAGAAGAAAAGGATTCATTGTTGGATTCTATCATGTATCAAATAAACTAGGTAATGCACGTGGTTCACGCTAGTAGCTTTAGTATTAAAATCACATTAATGAGAAAATGAAGCAATATAAATAGCTAAAAAAATGATAATAGGAATCAGCATCTTTCTACATGTACTAGCTGTAGTACAGACAAAAGCGATCATTAAATGACTTATAGTGTCTGGCTGTTTTCAGCCGACTTAACAGAAAAAGATTAAAATACGAAAATGACTAATGTTAGTGATCATCAGTGAAATACAAAATGCATAAATTTAATTAGAAAAGAAAAAAATTTTATGTTTCCACATATTACACACTTGAAAATAACCATTTGCATAGTAACACAAAGTTTCTCCTGAAACAATTATTAATAAATTATCTACCTGCAGATGTTTTTGTTGTTGACAAATTAAAACTCAACCTGAAGCAAACTTGAGAATAAATACCAACCTCATCAAATTCTTCAGTCATTTTCCGAATAATCTCAGCATGTTCCATATTGGAATACATATACGGAGTTATCTTTCCTTTACATCCAGAGCACTGAATGAAAAACTGGATGAGTTCCAATAGAGCAGCATCACGATCATTTTTGTAAGCCTCTATCCAATCATCGATGACTGACTGGAAGAAAAAAAAAGTTTAACTACAATGATGAATAACAATTGTTGTCCTGGTCTAAATGTGTACAGATCATTAACAAGAATATTAATTTAAAATTATTTCCTACCTAAAAAAATCTTTTTCACTGCTTTATGCATCAAGGATCAGCACTAAATATCTAGTTTTCTTTTAAAGTAACGATGTATAAAATTTCTTTAATTCAGTTTATAGTTTACCGAAGATCTGAAAACTTTTACATGTTATCAATATTACCATTATAGAGGTATCTTTATTAGAGAAATAATCCAGTATTCATTTTCCAGCAGAAACAAACAAACAAACAAAAAATTGCACATTTTCTACTTAAACATTATCAGATTTTAAAAAGCCAAAATGGAATTTTATTTTAAAATTTCTTATATCACAAAACTCAAGACAAAAAAACACTGAAACAACATAACAGAATATGTAACAGCAGAAGTTTAAAAAGTATAAAATAAGCAGTAAACTATTGTCTATTTCCTGTTCTGGATATTTTTACCACCATAGATTTCTAATTCATGAACCAAAAGGTGTAATATTGGACTTTCTTTCCACACTATCCTTTATCACACGACATGCGGCAGACAATCTTAGCCAATGAAAGCAGTTTCAAATCCAATAAATCAAAAATTGTGTAACAACATTACAATGCAACTTCCAACAAGTTTGCCAAATTTCAGACTGCTTTTCACAAAATGCTACAGTAAGAAAAGTTTTTTTTTAATGTACATATTGAAATCTCCAAGAAAACCAAAATGATAAAGTTTGCAAAAGTGTAAATTTATGCATTTTGCCAGACAACATTCCTTCAGATGTGCAAACAGTGAAATATGTAATTTCTGGCTTGGAAATCTTCTGGTACAACATAAATATTTTTTTTCCAGATGATCTTTTATCTTTTCTTGACCAGTGTTGTTGCTCCATGTGTCAGACCTTTCTAAGGGTAAAAGCATAGAATGCTTGTTACAAACACTTACACACTTTCTCCAAAACTATTCAATTGTATTTTTGCCAAATCAATGTCTAAAATTTAAAATTTTTTTTAACTTGAAAAATACTAGATATGGAAGTGTTTGCCACAAGCAGATTGACCTTTTGACAACGAATACACACTCCATGTTCCCCACCAATATAAGGTAATAACTGCATTCTAATTTAATGTATGGCCACAATGAAATTCAATGGACCAGCCCTGCAATGAAACTCTTTCACGCTCAATGAGGTCCCACTTTATCACTGCATGGAATAAATCAAAGGAACTCTTAACATTTTCCAGAAATTTTATATTTCAACAAAACTATAGATTTTCAGAAAGGAGAGAAATGTTACCTGTAAAGATGCTTTGCCATATCGGACAATATCAAACAAACTGCCGTCCTTAGGTTCCTCTTCGTTCAATTTTTTGTTTCCTTTCTGATGAACAATTCCCGAGTTATCTGCCCCTTTCCTTTTCTTAGCTGCCTAAAAATTTCATACAAAAGATAATCCACTGATAAATAATTTTAGTGATGATTGATGAATGTTTGAAAAAGTAGAATTCTTCAAGAATTTTTTTTAAAAAATCAAACAATATTTCCTCCTGTTAACTTGCCTCAAACAAACATACTTTCAAATTATCACTGGACCAGACAGAAAATTAGCAAATTAACAATTTGAATAAAAAATAATAATAAAAGAGGAATGATGTAAGTGATACATTTTATTAAAATGTGTGCACTAACTTCAATTACACAAGTTTTTGCTATTTAAAAAAATTTTTTGTGGGGGTAAGAGTGTATAATTTCTTTATTTTACATGACTGCTAATCTGTTTTCATTTGAACCTTCAAAGACGAAAGATGGCATCAGACTGTAGAACGAAAAAAAAAAAAAAACTATTAAAAAAAAATTTTGGTGATGAAAATGAAATAAAAAGACAAAATCTTACAGATCCATCATCCTTCCTCTGCCTTTTCTTTCCTTTTCCAACCTTTGGTTCACTGTCAAAGTCACTGTCCGAGTCATTGTCGAGCCTATAATGAGAGAGGACACCCGACAATCCATCGTAGGGAAATGCTGTCTGACTTGAAGACTTAACACCAGTTCGGAGATTTATTCACATGGGCACAAATATTGGAGAATTTTTGATGGGACTGAGAGCTAAAACTCAAAACAAATACATTAGCTCTAACCCACATCTTTACTTTTATTTAACATTTTCAATGTTTATTTTGGTTTGGATGTTAAATTTGTTTTATTTTTTAAATGCAAATACATTTCAGTAAATAATATATAAATCCAATCTATCTACTGATTAACTGTTTTTGCTAAATTTTTTTGGTAAAAAAAAAAAAACTTATGAAAAAAGACCAAAGTGAGAAAGAGAATCTCAAATCTAATTTTTTTAAGTTCCTAGGACAACAGAGGCCTCCAAAGCAGCCCGGATTTGATTAACACTGTGGGGCTATCCTAAAGAGATGGTGGTAACAATGTGGTACAACAATTTGGACAAAGTGCAGATTTCTGTCCCTACAACATTTGCAACTAATAAGCCAGCCCATCTTAAAAAGATGTTTTAGAGCACCTGGCTTCACATAACCTTTAAATGCCACGACAATGGCACCCACATATATCCACTAAACACTGCTTTATGAATAAAGGCCAGTTGTTCTGGAGTTCTGAGAAGTCAATCATCAACATAAGTTAGAGCAATGTAATGTACATTGAGACCGATTCGTTCATGTATAGTTTAAGTGGGGGGGGGGATTATTTAGGAGAGAAAATCTAACCCATAAAAATAAACATTAGACAAATGTAAACTAAGTATAAATAATGAAATGCAAAATGCACCAATTGGGCAGTAGTACACAATAATTCCATAAACAGAAAATACTGAAAATAAACCAAAAAAAGAACTGTCTAAAGAAAAATGAGAATAAAGATCAGTACTTATGAGGATGTCAATGGCACCAAAACACTGTTAAAACCTTCCTGTCCTAAATAATACAGGTCCAAGCCAAAAGTATCACAGTATTATCTACTCAATAATCCTGTGCCCATGTTAATAAAAAAAGCCTTCATGGAAGTTAAATACTCAAATCAAACAGCTGCCACAAATAGCACACTCTACAACTAGCACTACAAAATCTGCAAACCAAAGGAGGATAAAGGGGGCAAGAAAAAAGAATGAAAACAATCAATTAAGCTGGGATTTAAAAAAAATAAAATAACAGCATTCATGTGTCTGCGTTTAAATTATTTGATTACCAACCCACTAAAGCAAACTTTTTTTTTTGTTTAAAAAATTTCTAACATTTTATTTTGTTTATTTAATTTTCTGAGTACAATCAACACTAATTATAATGATCCATTCTAGTTTCATCTGCATGAAACCTTTAAGACTAAGATTATGAAAGATGCTGATAAAAAGAAATAATACATTTTTGGTGGTAGGAGATCCAATGAATCCGGTTAGGAGGCTCAAATCTTTTCTAGGTTTAAGAAACAAAATTCATTTGGATGCCACTGTATTTAATTTTTCTACTATTAGCACTAAAACAAGAGAGTTTCATTTACCTAATTAACAAAATCAGTGCACTATAAAGAGCTAAACAATGCAAAATTGTTGTTCTGCAATCCCATTTCAAATAAAGTTAAAATTATGCTTACAAGACACAGTGATTAACTTCTGTTCTGTAATATTTTAAAATAAGTATAAAAAAAAACAAAAAACATTTTCCATTTTTCTTAAAAGATTCATCAGCTTCTGTGCTGCATCATTTCATCTAGTTAACGTGCTCACAAGTTTCTTTCATTTTTCACACCTGTGATAAAATCCCCAAATCTAGAATCTCAGCAAGTGTTTTTACCTTCTTTTTTTTAAAAAGAATTTATGTGAAGAGTAATTTATTTAAATCCAGTTCAACTGCATTTATCACATAACAGCTGTCACATAAATGGTGATTTAATTAGAATTTTTAAAACAAATAGAAGCCCACAAATGAAATAAAGCTTACTCAAACCTTTAAACAAAAACAAGAAGTCATCAAACCACATACAACATCTCCATGCACAAAACTACTTATGGTTACTTGCTGATTCATTTGTTTTAATATTAGAAGGTACTTACACGGATAAAGTCACATCCAAACCGGTTTCTAATGGTTCAGTAATATCACGAGATACATCAACCTCCCTTTCAGGATTTGGTGGTGGCTTTCTACGAAGTTTCCCAGCTGCTGCAGCTACTGCAACAGACACCTCTCTGGCATTTTCCTTTGCCTTCCGACTTGGCCTGGCAGCAGGCATAATCCCTGGTTGTTTTTTTTTGGTGGGGAGGCAGCTTTCCCCTTGCTGCCAAAAATATTATAAAGATTAATTTTATATAAACAGAAATTAATTTTCCTATATAAAATCTGTGTAACCATATGGATCCTGCATGGTATGAACTTGTGACTATAGCACCTGTCACCAAGCAACATGGTCCACATTACACAACCTCTAAACAAAAATTCATTTCCATGTATTTACTAACAAAAATTAAATTTTAGTTGTTTTTTTTTTAAGTGAAAAAGGGACTTTATTCCATGCTGTGGTTACATAAAATCTTGCAGAAAAATGACAAGATTAAGTTCAAATACTTTTTTTTTTTTTTTTTAGTAAAATGGCATTAAAAACTCAGCAAAAGTGAGTTTATACTTGTCTACAGGTAGCTTTAAGCGAAATACTGAACTCTAAGGGTATTTCCAGTCTGCTGTCAGTTGACTTAATATTACAATAACAGAAAAGACACTAAATCACGAAGAAAAAGAAGAAAAAAATAATCTTTGAATTCAGCAAACAGTTTACCTTAGTTGACACAAGAAGGTAGGCAGTCAGTCAGTCATGTCTTATGTGAAGGATCCCAGGAGAGAGGGGGTGGGGGTGGAATGGTGGTCGTCTTATGTGAAGGATCCAGAAGAGAGGGGGGGGGGTGGAATGGTGGTCGTCTTATGTGAAGGATCCAGAAGAGAGGGGGGTGGGGGTGGAATGGTGGTCGTCTTATGTGAAGGATCCCAGGAAAGAGGGGGTGGGGGTGGAATGGTGGTAGTCTTATGTGAAGGATCCCAGGAGAGAGAGGGGGGTGGGGTGGAATGGTGGTTTTCTTATGTGAAGGATCCCAAGAGAGAGGGGGTGGGGGTGGAATGGTGGTCGTCTTATGTGAAGGATCCCAGAGAGAGAGGGGGTGGGGGTGGAAAGGTGGTCATCTTATGTGAAGGATCCCAGGAGAGAGAGGGGGTGGGGGTGGAATGGTGGTCGTCTTATGTGAAGGATCCCAGGAGAGAGAGGGGGTGGGGGTGGAATGGTGGTCGTCTTATGTGAAGGATCCCAGGAGAGAGAGGGGGTGGGGGTGGAATGGTGGTCGTCTTATGTGAAGGATCCCAGGAGAGAGGGGTGTGGAATGGTGGTCATCGATACGATTCTTCAGATTATTCACAATGCCATCAGTATTATTAACCACACCTGACAATAATCAATCCCCAGTTTTTACCAGATACTATTATTTTTTTTTTTCTTTCTGATACTTAACTGTGTCAGAATCTTAACTAACTTGTAATTACACCTAGACTGTCGAAAGCCTTAGCTATGCTTGCTGAAAACCAGTCGGATCTACCACATGTTAACAGCAACAACCACCACCCCCCTGACTCCATCATTTCTTTGCCATTAATAAAATAACGGATTACCTTTCAAGATTAATATCTCGTCAAATCAAAGAAATCTGGTGCCTGCAAAGTCACAGACTATTTAGGAAAGAAAAAAAAAACAACTAATTAAGCCACAGGTGTTAATATAATCATTATTCGCAATAATTAACAAGGCAAAGTGGTGGAGTGTACGGATTCACACCAGACGTACTGGTCGTCATCATCTCAAGCAATCCCCCCCCCCCCGGTCGGGCCAAAGCCACCCCAGGAACGCTGTCTTCTTGTTTGTTTTATTATTCGGTAAGAAAAACCCAAGAGCCGCCCGACGGATCCGAAAGAGGCAAAGTTCCGCTCTGGTTCGTGGAAAAGACAGACAGACAGACAGACCGACAGAGACAGACAGACCGACCGACGAAGATCGAACGGCAGCCATTTTATCGGACGCTGATCCAATCAACAAACCAAGGCCGGAGTCCGCGACCGAAATCAGCCAAACCTGGCGAGGCTCCGGGATGCTGGAGAGGGGGGAAACCACGGTCCCAGCCCCCCCCCCCAACTCGTTCGGGGAACAACGACCAGTGTTTCGTACCTGATATTCCCGCAACCGAAAAAAAAAAAAAAAAAAAAACACAATCCGCAGTTCGAGATTCAAAGCAACAATGGCGGGAAGCCGCCGGGTTTCGACGGAGTTCACCGAAGCAGTCACGTGATTAAAAAAACAACCACCAGCCCCGCAGGGAGGGGAGGCTAATCTCGGAGTCTGCTCCTGCTCTCTCCCACTCACTCACTCACGCGTGGGTCAGGCTTAGATCGTGAATTTTAAAAAAAAAAAAAAAAAAAAAACAATCCGCAGTTCGAGATTCAAAGCAACAATGGCGGGAAGCCGCCGGGTTTCGACGGAGTTCACCGAAGCAGTCACGTGATTTAAAAAACAACCACCAGCCCCGCTGGGAGGGGAGGCTAATCTCGGAGTCTGCTCCTGCTCTCTCTCTCACACTCACTCTCTCTCTCACTCACGCGTGGGTCAGGCTTAGATCGTGAATTTTAAAAAAAAAACAACAAAACGACAAACAAACGAACGAAACCGCATCCGCAGGTGAGTGAAGAAGATGAAGCTGAACTTTAAAAAAAAAGAAGAGGAGGAGGAGGAGGCGGGGGAGAGAGAGGAGACCACCACCACCACCCACCCCACCCCCCAAATCGCGAATACTGGCGAGTCACGGAATGGACCCTGTGATTCTATTGTAATTCTTCGACAGCCACTGAGTCTGTTCCCAATTTCCTTTTCGTTCTCTTCCTCTTCTCCTCCTCCTCTTCCCCCTCTCCCCCCCCCCACCACCACCTTTTTCGGTAAGTTAAACGAAGCCCCGGAGGGAGGGGCTGGCCGACTGGCTTCCATCTCTATCCCTTTCCTATCGTCGTCGTCGTGGTCGCTGCTTTCCCTTGTTTACTCGTGTATTTAGTTTTAAAAATATGTCGGTTGTACAACGTGGAAATGCCGGTGCCGTTTGTACGCTGATTAACCAACGGAAATGAAAGCCTTTTATTGTAATTCGCTACCCGTAGAGGGAAGAAACAACCGGAGCCAAGTGATGCATGAGGAAAGACTATTTAGAATCTATCAGAAGCCCTGATTTCGTCACGTTACCCCCCCCCCCTCTCCTGGTCTTATGCAGAGTGCGAACAAACATTAATATTTCGAATTTGGAGTGTAAAGTTTGAAATTTTAAACTACCACCATTAAAAAATAATAATAATCAGAAACCAATTTGATAGGATTTCAGTGGTATTAGCTTCTCCATGTTTCATTAAGTTAATAAACTAATCCCCCCCCCTCGTCCTCCTTTTGTCTTGGTCGATTTATGTTTAGACTACTTTGCAGGAACTCGGAGATGTCGCATCTCTACCTGGAGGCTGCGCTGAGTAATTCCCTGCGGGGTGTTCCAGGCAAGCGACAGCTAGCTCTTCCATCCGCTGGTAAGTGAGACTCATTTTTTGGTTCTGTGATGAACTTCCTGCTACTCGGGTTTCGATTCACAAACAAAGAGACTTGGGGTAAATTGAGGATGGTGGATGGCTCACCTTCAACACACAGAGAGAGAGAGATCTGTGAAATAGTTAAAGTTAAGCATTAAAAAAAAAAATGCAGACAATATGAAATTCTGCCTGGAATGAGTGCAGAGATCAAGGGTACTGCTGCTCCATCACTGTTTAATGTGAACAGAGAGGGTGCAAATGAAAGGTTGCCTTCAAATTCGACACTTTCAACTTTTCCTTTTCAAATCACACAACTCCTGCATTTGTGATCCAAGAAAGTGAAGAGAGATTTTCTAAAAAAAAATAAAAATAGGAGTAGACAATATTTATTCTTCATGCATTCTTATAACAAGATTTCTCAGAGAAGCCAGACATCTGCATAACATTTTTTTTTTTTTTTAAATACTATTTAATACTAAAGGTGTATCACCTTGGAGGAAAACATCCAACAGCCTGACTAGGACTCCCAGGAGCCAGACTTGCAGAGCCGGCCTGCTGACCCCTGGAACTGGCAGGTCAGAAAGGAAAAGTTCAAAGGGATCTGTGCAGAAAGTCTCAACTCCAAAAACTCCAAACTACCTTTTTCAGGATCGGTGAGAAGCTTTTGTGTTTCCCCCTCCTCCGTTTTAAGGGGTCTTTATGTGTGCGTGTATTAGGGTTATAAAATAAGTAATCTTGCACCTAAAAAGCTAGTGTGGGTGCTCCCCAAGGCAATGGGGGTTGGGAAGGGGGTTGGTTATTTAAGTTGAAAGGTACATGACCATCTCTCTCAATGTTTTCAAATGCAATGGCAACTAAACCATAACATCTGAATCTGGCTTCAAACAGCAGCAGTGATGCAATGTCCAATTGTGGAGATCAGTTTGTTGCCGTAGCTCTGGAAGGGAAGAAAATTCTAAACATTTATTATGTGTGTATTTTTTGAATGGATTTTTCCTGATGGCAAATGAGTTTCAGTAAATATCAGAGTTTCTCAAAATGGTTAAAAAGAAAACTTATCAGATGCTTTGATGAAACTGCTATTCTGGGATTATTTCACAGAGAGAGAGAGCTGTGCTTATAATTTTAGAAAAGATTGTAAACTAGTACAAGGATGATAGAACATCTGAGAGAGAAAGAGGGACTTTGATTATTTTAAAATTGCATTGTTTATTATTATTATTTATTTATTTTTGTAATTTACAAGGACTACTTTCTTTTTTTTTAACCTGAAACATTCTGACTACCTCAATCCAATGACTGCATTCCTATCAGCCCCCCTTTTTTATAAAAAAAAGGATATTTTGATGACTATAATCATATTTCTATAAATTTTATTTACACAAATGGCAAATATATTCGTATGCAACTTGTATATTGGTTGTGTAAAACATTAAATCTGATTGGCTCGCTGACAGTGTGAAAAGGTCAAGAGGTATGGAAAGTATCTCAGTAGGCAGTGTACAAGAAAAATTCTATCCTGATTTGCAGGTTGCAGCTTTCTAATTTAGATACTAAAATTCAAGATTTTATTTATATTTTTTTCCCCCTCTTCCATGAATGAACAAAAGCTTCATTCCAAATCGTGGAACAACTGATGTGGAAATGGGGCATTATGCAGTTAGATGCAATGATTATTTAAAAAAGTCACCAAGGATGGAAACCATGTACAACCACCACCTAAATGATGCTCTCTCAAAAGGTAAAAACCCTCAGGATGTGAAAGTTTTGTCTTTCAAACAGAAAATGCTGTACCCCAAGGAAGGTAAGTGGTTTTTTAGCACACCTTTTTGGATCCAATTCTTTCTGATTTATAGTACGGCCATATTGACCTTTCTGTCCATACCTAATGTATATTAACATTTAAGGCTAACGTCAGTAGAATTTTGTTTTGTTTGTGTCTTTAACTATGGTTAGGATAATTGTTTTGGTAAGCTTTTTTTAAACCAGATTTTAACAAACCTGTATTCCGCATGCATTCTCCCATACTTCCAATGTATGCATGATGTGTAATTTGTGGAAATGCCCAACATTCCTGGGAACGGGTGTGCCTGTTTGCTTAATCCATGGAACAGGCACACTTGACCGGGTAATCCCACAGAATGAGCAACAACTTTGGAAGCAATTCATAAAGATTTTTATTACATCATGCAGTTAATTAATTGTAAGTTATAATATCACAGATTAGCATATTTCGGTGTAAAGCATTTTGGCATAATAAATGTGAATTTGATACCACATTTACAGCATTTCGTAATGATGTTTATTGCTTAAAATAAACATGCAGCTAAATCACTGGTAAAAATATTGCAGAATATTAAAAAAAAAATTAGTCTTAAAACATTCTGCTATAACAAAATCCTATTTGTTGGAACCATTTTTTTCCTCCATCTTGCTGCTACCATCAAATTAATGGCATGAAACATGCAAACCTTAGTCAATCATCAAATAAGTTTAAAGCATCATTGCTCACTCCATAGAATTATGCAGATTAAGTGATTGCCCTATCCCAGATGATGATGAGCATAACTCATTGTGCAATCACTGGGGTTAGGAACAAAATTGCACATTCTCGGGAATTCTGCATTTGGGGGCACAATATATGCAGGTGTAGATCATATTAACCCTGAGATGTTATGTACTGCGTTTTTTAAGAAAAAGTGTTTATATTAAACTTTATTTACTCAAACTATTAATTGTATATTATGATATTGTTTTAATCAAAAGCTAATTATATTGGTATAACATGATGGCCAGTAGTAATGAACACTTCAGATCATATTACCAGGAGAGTGTATACACGTGATAATGTGATTTTTCTCTCTCTCTCTCTCTCTCTCTCTCTCTCTCTATATATATATATATATATATATATTTATCGGCTGAACTAATCAGTGGACATGTGATATACAGGTTTGTTTGTTTGTTTGTTTGTTTTCTTTTTTATTAAGATTTAAAAAATGCTCTTGATGTTTCGCACCGCAAAAACTGTCAGACCGCAAAACTGTCAAAGACCAGATACATCTCTCAGATGTCCGATCGAATTCTTGATGCCCCTGACCTGCTAGATGATTACTGTAAGTTTATACACTTTGAAATTTCAGGAGAAGAGATGGATGGTTGTTGGGTGGGGAATAGTGTCCATGTGATAGTGTGGAGGATGTTGGAAGCTGTTTAACTGCTAATTCTACAGAGATGCTAGAATCTCTCTTTTTAATCTAGGAGTAATTGCAGGCGTGGGTTGTTCTCTCCGTTTTCTAATAATGTTGGTTATTTTTATTTCTTTTGCAAACAGTAGTTTAGTATGTTCTAAATCCCAAAACCTTTTCTTCCTTTCTTTGTTGTTGTTGTTTTTTTGTTTTTTTTCATATTAACTGCAGAAGACAGAAAACTAGATTACATTCCAGAAAAACTAAAACGATGTTTTAATACTTTCTTTTGTTGCAGATCTCAATCTAATGGACTGGTCGTCCAAAAACTATCTGGCTGTCGGCCTTGGAGGGTCTGTGTACCTGCTGGATACTAGAAACAGCTCTGTGATTCAGCTGCTGGAGTTACCCAATCCAGATGACTACATGACCAGCGTCTCGTTCATCCAGGATGGAAACATTCTTGGTGTTGGCACATCCAGTGGGCTTGTTCAAGTAAGTTGTTGTACAGCTCCAGTAGTTCTATGCCAACATCTAAATAGCATGATACACTGGAATTGCAGCATTTACTGTACCTGTTGCAAAGATGTCAGAGGGAAGTTGTACTCTTGTTTTTATTTATTATAGCTTTTTTTTTAACTGCTTCTACTATGGTGTGGGTTCTTGTATGGCAACCTTTCAATCATTAGAATTACTGTATTAAATCCTTTAGAATTTTATTTTCACCTTCACTCTAAATACTTCAAGTTTTTTGTTTTTTTTTCTGTTGCTGAGAAGTCTTGGTCGGTTCTGCTTTTATCAGCATTTTGCAGTTTAAAACAAAACTGTCTTTATATATATATGTTGTGTTGTGTGTTTTTGTTTAAGTTCTAGTCAGAAGCTGGATGTTTTCAAACCAAACAGTTTGTCAACCAAAAAAATAATTCAAACTCAAGAGAACTGTAGCTTTATGCTGAAGAAGGGTCTAGAACATTAGATTAAAGACTGATTGAGTATAGCCTTGGTTGTCCTATCGCACCTCAGCTGTCTACATGCTTTCTCTACTGACAGAATCACATGGCTCTTGCAATGGGAGTGCATTGTTTGCTATTGTGGGAATGGAATCGGCTGGAAGAAAACAGCAGATTCATTCCTAGACAAGGAGAAGCCCAAAATTGGTGGTTCAGGGATGTATTTACAACGACAGCAACAGAAGTGATGCATGCCTGGTGTTGCAGAAAAATGAAATCGCTAAAGTTTTGAGGATACACAGCAACAATACTGTAGGATGGATGACATCACAGCAGAAAAAAAGCATAACCATTTTGCAGAAACTTCAAGAAAGACATTGCTGTTGCATGTAATAATATGAAGAGTCAGCTACCCAAATTATTAGCAATAAGATCAGCAATGTACCTTTCTCTTGTCAGAATTCATTGCCAAGTGGCCATGCACTGCAGCAGGTTATAAAGAGAGCATAAAAAGGAAGACCAATCTCTGGAGCCATTTTCAATGGATGAAATAGAAGTCCTGGAAGTTATGAGAATCATAGATGGAGCTAGAGGCCTTTTCCTGGCAGTGTGCAAGTATGGTTATTTACTACATCAGAAAACAGAGCTCTTAAAGCCGGCCAAATATTGGTTAATAAATGGAACTTTCAAGACCATCCCAATACTTTTCTGGCAGCTATACACCATTTACGCATCCATCGCAGTGGGCGATGATGTGTTGAAAAAGAAAGAATAGCCACAATCCTGGCTGACAAGGAAACTAATCAGTGTTGGATTTCTTACATGTTATCGCCAAATTTATGTATTTGTCGGTCAAAAGAGCGTTAGTCAGCCAACCTGATCCTCTGAAGAGTACTATCTTGTATATGCAGAAAGCAGAGAGATTTAGAGAAGAATAACCCAGACCTGATGATTGCAATACTCACATGTTGGAACTGCAGTTTTGTATATGGAAAAAAACTATTCATTGTTAAGGACACAAAGGTTCTGGCCTAACCATTCATTGCAAATCAGGATATGTAGTCTCTTGATGACTGGATTTTGGCAAAGTCCTAAAGTTCTGGAATCTCTCTGCCCCTCATTCACGTTATACAAAAAAATTAATAAAACAAATTTGTTACACTTTTGATGTTTTAATTGTGTGCAGTCATGTTATCTGTTGTTAATGCACATTAAGTACTGTCCAGCTTAAAGCTGCTGTTTTTTTTTTTTTTTGTTTTTTTTGTTTCAAATTTTCTCTTTGATTGACCATGAACTTATTTCAGCTTTGTATACCTTTGACTGTTGTGCATGTTCTGAAATTTATGTTTCTCTGCATCTAAAAATGATTTGCAGTGGAATTTAAGAGGTAAAAGGAAATATTCAACAGCCAATGATACAGCAAAGCTCTGCAATTAATTGAGATTTGGGATAAAAGTGAAAATTATATTACATGCTTGGTCTCTAAGCTGAATGTCCAATGTTGGATAATGGTAAATTTTATTTGACAGAAACCTAATAAGTTTCATATTTGAAGCATGCTAATGATAAGTCTATGCTTCTTTCCCTTTCTGTTTGATTAATGTCTTGTTGCTTACACATATATATATATATATATATATATATATATATATAAACTTTTTTCTTTCTATTCATCAACAATGGATTACTACTAACAAAAATTTTGAGAAGTCTTTTAGTTTTTCACTATTAAGCTTTATTATACAACTTGACAGCCTAGGGTGGAAGATGCTGATTTGGTGAACAGTTTGACAGGAAAGAGAAAACAAACCAAGATAACAGAATAGCAAATTCCATACTTTGCTTCCCGTGTGTAAATTGTGGTAATATTTTTCTTTTCCTCAAATAGCTATGGGATATCAATCAACAAAAACTTTTGCGAATAATGTCCGGCCACCGATCTAGAGTTTCCTCCCTTTCGTGGAACTCTTACATTTTGTCAAGGTTAGTGTATTTACAAGGTATTAATATCAGACATTTTAGGACAGCCTAATTTAAATGTTGATAGAAACAGAAGCATCAATTAACATAATGAATTAACAGTAGTGCATTGAGCAATTTTGCAGCACAGACCAAACCATGCATTCGTTCAAAATCCATTTAAGTGAGCGTACTAAGATTGCTTATAAAGCTTTGCATCATGACCCCCTTATAGTTTGTAAGTAGACACTGGACACTTTTCTACTCATTCCTTACCTTTTAAAAATGTAATGCCTTGATTAAATTTCATTAATTATTGTGCAAGGCTTGGGAGTTGAATTATATCTTCTAATTGATTATTTTTGTGCAGCTTTGAACCTGTCAGCATCTTTAACAAGATGACATGAAGTCTGGACTGTATACTCCAGACAAGAACATCCACCATCTTTATTCTAATATTTCTGTTCACCTGGAACTTGGCAGACTTTCTTACTGATGATTTATAAGATCTTAAAGGCTATTTTTATAGTTATGTAATTTGTCAAATGCAGTAATTCTAGTCAGAGTTAGATTAGATTCCCCCCCCAAAACTTTAGGAAACATGGTTGGTCTCAGCTACTCCCATTGAAAATGTGTGCAGTGTAAAAATTAATGAAGGCAGATAATTTTGACCACATTGTATACTGTGGTCATGGTAACGTGTGTTCTACTAGAGGCCCACCCAATGCTCAGGGGGATCTCTGGCTCTGCAACTAGGTCAAATCTCGATCCAAGTGTGCACTAAAATCTTACAATATTTTGATCTTTTTTAAAAAAAAATATTTTTTTTTTGTTATCTAGAAATTGCATAATGAAATGGCACAAATCTTTTCAGTTCTATAAGTGGCCATTGATAGCTTTTGAAAAGGAATTAAAAAAAAATGATTATCATCTATAAGAGACAAACTCGGAAGTCTTTGCATGGTTTACATCCCAATTAGTTTTTCCTACTCTTGTTGCTTGTGGAGTGCTCTTAATCTTTATCACCACAATATAAAATGAAAGTGTGTGCAGTGCACCAACCATACACTGCCTCTTCAACTGTAAAACTGGATGCACTATTATAAAAGTTATCATTGGACTGCACCCAGCCATTATGCAAAATTTTTTTCACTTGACCAGTTTCTGTGGAAGCTATGGAGCCAGGGTGGTGAAGAGAATTTGAGATACTTAACTCCCTCATGGAGTTCCAGCATTTTAAAATTCTGTTATACTGCACACACTATGATGACAGAATACTGCAGACACACCTGCTTGTAAATTACCACTAGTAAATTGCATGTATTTTTCCATAATATTATGATAATGGTAATATACTTTTTGATATGTTTTTTTAAGCTTGTAGTCTACCCATGTCAGTTTCCTCTGGGCTCTCCTGTTTCCTCCCACATAAAAACAAATAAAGGGTCTCAGTAAGCCCTTTCTGCAGTAGTTGTGCAGCTAACCTCTGCATCCTGTTCTCCTCGCCTCTTGTTTAATAATTTTAAAAGAAAAAAAAACTTTTCTTTTAAGTGGATCTCGAACAGGTGAAATCCATCATCATGATGTAAGGGTTGCCAATCACCTGGTGGCTACCCTCAACAACCACGTTCAGGAAGTTTGCGGCCTCAGCTGGTCAAATGATGGCAAACTTTTAGCAAGCGGTGGAAACGACAACATTCTCAACGTATGGAATCCTGTCCTGGGAACGAATGTAACACCACTCCACACCCTAACGGATCACCGGGCAGCTGTTAAAGTAAGTCGGAAATCTACAAAAAGATGGGGGGGGGTTTCACTCCACCCAAGGTTCAGTGTGGGAGGAGGGAGTTAATAATAAAAGAAGCTGTTGTCCTTTGTGTAAAATACTTGAAAACTGTTGTGCAGTAACATAAATTGGTGTTGTCTTCATCTCTAAGTGTAACAAACATTTGGCTAAGGGGAAAAGTAAAAAGTTTGAAAAAAAAAATTATAAATTAGTGTAGAAGATCCAGTTATTTGTGGCTTCTGAAGGGGGTGTAGAATTATTTTATGCAGCGGAACAGAGGTGTTCTGTAGTCGGAACTCATTACCTTGGATGATAATATGGTGTGGGGGTGTGTGTGTGTGTGTCAGATACTCCCTGACTTACTACCACCCGCAGTTATGACCATGTGTAAAAAGAAATTCAAATATTCCCATGTGCCGTACAAGAGTCAGTATGGCAACGCATATCTCCCAGCAGCAGCATCAGTTATCTTCAGCAGTCATATCGCAAGTATCTCACTTAGCTTCTACAGATTTGCCACCTCAAAAATGTCGTGCAAAAGGAAGATTTCTCCATCTTCCAATACGCCAGGCAAGAAACAGAGGAAGTCACTTGATTTGGAAGTTAAAATGAAAATAATTAGCCAATGTGAAGGAGTGTGGAGGGGGGGGGAGTAAATGCTATTGCACATGATCTACAGGTGTCCTGTTCAATGATCTTCACTATTCTTAAGGACAAGGAAAGCGTCTTGGACACAGCAAAAGGTTTGGCTGCCATGCGGTTGACGATAATAGCAAAGAAGCGACGAGGACCTATCCACAAAATGGAGAAATTGCTGATGCTCTGGATGGAAGGACCAGATACAGAAACGTGTACTCATAAGCCTACTAACAATTCAAGCTAAGGCTAGAAGTATTTTCGAGACTTTGAAAGAGCAAACAGGAGATGACTACAAGGAAAACTTTCAAGCAGGCAGTGGATGGTTCATTCGCTTCAGAAAAAAGATACAATCTTCATAATGTCCAAGTAACAGGAGATAAAATAAAATGTGTTACGTAGCACAATACATACTAGTAATGCATATAAAGTACCCCCCCAAAGGTCAAATACGTATAGGTCTTCAAGTTACGTCCACATTGACCGGTTGGTTGGGATGGAACCCAGTCGTAAGTTGGAGTGTACCTGTATATTAAAAAAAACTATGGAGGCTCTTTTTATTTAGACTTAATATTTATTTTTTGAATTCAGTGATGATGACATCTCTTTAAAAAAAAAAGTGTAATTTCTGGGCTTTGGCGCAGACTCGGCAGTGGGCCGCACTCGGACAGAAAGAGGGGGAGAGAGAGAATACTTTTGCAGTTTCGCTCTCAACTTATCTTACAGTAACAGCTATGGTTAACAGGTGGCTTTAGCTAGCTGTCCAACTGCCTCTTGTTTTGTGTGAGCAGTGAAGCTTTCTGTAGGTTTCTTCCAGAGTCTTCGCTGCTGCACAGTGCTTGGTTATCATATGGTGAGTTACATCTTGCCACAGCGGTTATCATACTGATTTTGAACCTTTTCACCTTGTACTGCAGAGGCTAATTTAATTTGTCTGTCTGTCTGTCTGTCTCTCTTTAATCATTGACAGTATTCTGTAAATTGTTGTTGTGAATTTCACTATTATCTTTTTTAGGCTTTGTCTTGGTGTCCCTGGCAATCAAACCTGTTAGCTAGTGGCGCAGGCTTAGCAGATAGTCATATCCGTTTATGGAACACGCTGTCTGGATCATGTGTAAAAGCTGTTGATACCCAGTCGCAGGTATTCTTGAGTGATTTGCATTAAGTAAATACAATCTGGTGAAAGAAAATTTCTTCCCAATCCTTTCTCATTTTTCTCTTGCAAACCATCAACTGATAGGGATAACAATAGAATTCCAAAGAAACTTAAATCATGTGAAAGGAGGAAGAGGTAGGGAGAGGCAAGTGGATCTTGAACCTTAGCTGGAGAGTTTGACTATATTTTGTCATTATACAGGGTGTTTCAAAAGTCTGTCACATTCTAAGAACTCTTATATCATGAACTACAACTGGTAGCATTATTGAACTGGTACCATTTAAAAGCTAAAAGTGTCAAGTGTCTTAATGTTAGGCAGTATCTGAACACCACTCTGCCTGACAGATGGGTCGGACGTTCCGGACAGACTGATCGTGTGTTCCTACGATGGCCACCTAGGTCTCCAGACCTCACGCCATGTGACTACTTCTTCTGGGGGTAGTGGATGATCTGAAGACTTAAATAACTGAAGCCTTGGCAACCATTGACAACACTATGCTTGGTTGCGTTTGGCAAGAATTGGATTATTGTTTGGATGTGTCATGTAACCCGCAGTGCTCACATTGAACACCTGTAAAAACCTGTATAGAAACTTGGAAATATTAGCTTTCAGGTAATATAAATTGTTTTGATATCCTCAATAGTTATTAAGATATACAGTGTCGTAATGTGACATAAACTTTTGAAACACCCTGTATATTACTGGATAAATGTAAAAGTTTATTCTGAGGCTAATGACTGAGGTACAGTGGATACCTTTCTACAGTAGAATTATCATATTAACTTTAGTTCTGTTTGAAAATTCCTCTGACATCATAGCAATGTCGAGCAAAATGAATTTCTTAATTTTTCATTGGTTAAAAGCACCAGTTGTAAAAGCACTATCCAAAGTCAATATATTGATGACTGGCATTGTAATGTGCTTTGGGGATCAATATAGTGAGTAGTTGCAGGACTAAAGTTAAATATTGTACGTAAAAGGAAATAATTTGAGTTTTGTGAAAGTTTCAGTATGCCTCAACCATGTATGATTCAGGTTGGAAATTCAAGATCTTCACTTATATGCAAGAAAAAAGAGAGCAGGGGAACTTCAAAATACCCTTTGACTACTGCTGCTAATGGATGGTTTGGAAAGTACCAAAAACCAGCTCTAGCTACAGAAGTGTTGTGTAAATTTGGCTTTTTCATACTGCTTGCTAAATGGTGTGACATGTCTCTTGTGATAAATCTTTCCCTTTAAGCCTCAATCTTGGTCTGTCTATTGGTTGATGATTAGACACTCAAGTATTTATCTTTCATCCAATAGCAGTTTAAATTATCCATTAGCCACTCTGGCTCTAAAGTTAAGAAAGAAAAAACATTTTCTCTTTGATTATCTTTGAATTCATTCTTTAGCTCAGTACTTCTGCTGGAAAGTACCATAGGGTAGTAGCTAGCATGCTTTTTCTTGCAAGTGAAAAGGTGTGAACTTTAGACAATTTTCCTTATTTTGAATTAATTTATTTACCTAGTAGTACCTGGTTGGTAGCTGATTGCAAGATTGCTTTGTGAAATAATGGTTCTGCCGTAATGGGTTGTAAGTTGTCTGGTCTGGTGGTCTTAGATATTCCTTAACACTAGGTTAAGCTGCTTGCTACTTAAGTGTGTGGTTGTTGTGCAGGCAGCAGATCCTACTCTTTCTGACTTGGGTGTTTACAGGTAATATGTGAATAGCCATCTTCATTTACAAAAGGCATCCATTATTTAGGTTTTTTGTCCTGATGTAACAATAGGTTTCTTTGTTATAAACCAAAGTACTTGTGGATTTTCTCTGATATTTATTACTTTAGGTCAGTTCATTGCTGTGGTCTTCAGAATATAAGGAACTGATTTCAGCGCATGGATTCTCTGAAAACCAGCTGATTATCTGGAAATACCCGTCATTGGTGAAAGCAGCAGAACTTTTTGGTAAGTTATGGTGTATGGTAAATAACATTTTGAAATTTCTTGGAATTCAATAGAGCTTGATACTGAATGCACATTCTGCAAAATGGTTAGCATGAGGGTAATAGTTGTATATAGACATGCACTAAAACAAGCAAAAATCATAATAGCGCTGTACTGCAAGCATGCTGAAATACCGGGGATGTTCAAGTGAAACCCAACTGAAAAATAGAATTGCCATAACCATGTCTGGCCAGTTTTCTTTTGAATATCCCTAGTAGATAGATTTATCAAAACCAATGACACATGTGCTGCACACTTTCTTTACTCAAATTTTTTTTTGGCAGGGGGCTAGGTTTCCTAAGAGGGACAAACTGCAATTCCAATATTCCAATGTATTGTTAATTTTACTTTTTTTTTTTTTTTCTCAACTCAGCTTTAGAGCTGCTAAACTGGTTTCTCTTTCACACCCGCATAGGGCAGCGAGTGGTCTACTGGCAGCGTTTCATTCCAATAGGGACCAACCCAATTTTGAGTAGCTCCATGGCACAGTTTCTTCCCAACCCAGCCATGTGGGTTTTCTCCTCTTAAAAATGAAGAGTTCTAGTAAGGTGCTTCAGGACTTGCAATGCTTCATCACCACGATTGTCTCCCTTGCAGAAGACATCAAGGTACAACGATTCATATGCATTGGTGAAAGTCCACCACCACCAAAAATGCCAATTCTAATTAGTAATCAAAGAGTTAAAATTTTGCTGGTTTCTGATAAAACCCCCATTCTGTAACGCATTTGAATATTTTGGGGGATTCGAATGTTTTAAGTGAGTACCAGCTCCTTTCAAGGAGACAAGAACTGCATTGAATTGGTTCTGTGGTGTTACACCATTATTACAAATCACATGATGGCAGGTCTCTGGTACGTTGACAATTTGAGAATATTTAAGTATCTCAGTTAATTTTTAAAAAAAAAAAAATTGCTGACAATATATTGTTAAAAATGTTTTTGTTTCAAAATGTTTGTCTGGATTGAATGTGAAAAATATTTTAGTTGGCAAAGAAAGTTTATATTTAAAACCAGTTAATTTTCTGTTGCCAGGACACACAGATCGCATTTTGTCTTTATCACTGTCACCAGATGGCAGCACTGTTGCAAGTGCAGCAGCAGATGAAACAATTCGTCTCTGGAAATGTTTTCCCATTTCTGCAAAGAGCAAAAAGGAACTTGTGTCATCGGGAAAAAATAAACTATTCTACAGTTTGTTTCAGGCCATACGTTAATTGGGCGCATCACCAACCAAGAGAATTGAGATGTGTTGTAAACAATAGTTTTATTGAAAATTCCACTTGGAAAGACAGGATAAAGTTCTGATCCACAATTTTCAAAGACTATTTAACAGTTTTTAATTAAGCTTGAAATATCCATAACTTTTCAAATAGAATTCTTAATTTTAATTTATGAAAATTAAATCTTTTATATTGTTTTTCTTTTTTTAAATGTAGATTAAATTTCAGATTGGAATATCTCAAATTAACATCTAAATGAAGGAATTAAAAAGATTAGTTTGGTTAATATCCTACATTTTAACCCGCAAAGCCTCGTGCTATCACAGAAATTTGTCACACGCTTTAGCATTGGTTAAATCTGAAAATATTTTTTAAAATAAAGCTTCTGATTTTTATCTTCTAAGGATTTTATTTAACATTTTTTCTATCAACTAAAGATGGAAAATGTGTGCCAACATTGCTTGCTCTAGCATTTGTTTATAAAATGTATTGTACATGTTGCTAATATAATTATTTTTCCATAAAATGAAGTTGGTGGTAACATATCTTAAAAGATGTAATTTGCATTACCGGCACCATCTTTTGTTGAGAATGTCATCAAGGAAACAGACCTTGCGATGGTCAGACTTAGCCAATAAACAAAACTGGGCTTTAATATAATTTCTCTGAAGAAAAAAAAAAAACATTTAGCTATGGTGATTTTATTAAATACATTAATCTTAACTGATCGTTTCTCATACCTGTTGCTTTTTTTTAAAATGCATGTTAAGTAACTTTGGAAGACAGATATTCTGATGTGGAGACTGCTCACCTATTTTAAGAGCTTGTTGTAGGTGCCAGACATCACAACATAATCCATGTCCTTCAGTTAGAAAAGATGCTTTTTTTTTGTCATTAAAATGCTTAAATGTTTTTTTTTTTTTAAATTACTAATTTAAATTGGAGTAACTTTAGCATTAAAAAGAAAACTGAACTTACATTATTTTCCAAAAAAAAAGTCAATGTAGAAAAAAAACTTAGCAGAATACTTATTAACTTTCTTTTCTAATGTGTAGAACAGTCCCTTAGTTTATTGACAGCTTTTGTTTTGCATGTAAATCTAACCATTCCAGCTGAGAGGGGGACCCCTCCCCTCTCTAGTTAGTATTTGTATATTTATTCTACGCACTTGTAATGCACGACGAGTCTGCAGTCCTCCAACCAAAGCCAAGGGGGTAGTTGTATACAGATGACTTTCTGTTTGGGTGCCAGGCTTAAGTTTAGCAAAGAAAAAATATCGTCGCAAAAATACCACATTTTGTTTATTCGTTTTTGTATCTTTATAAACTTTTTTTTTGGTACAGACAACATGGATAAAATTTTGTAATTTCAAAATGCTAACATTAATCATTGTTAGCAAAACAAGTAATTACGTGGAAGATAACTCACTGGATTCCCTGATGTGTGTGGTTATACGTGAACTGCAAGGAGTCCAGAAGAGGGGGGGAGGGTTATTTGCAAACATCAAGTTAAATGGAATCTAATGTTGCATTTGAAATACTGAATGTGATGATACAGAAGACATTCTCGTCACAACTTTCCCCTTTTATACGGAGCGCAGACCGAAACCATGGTTATGAAGTTGTCAATTTTATTAGAATGTCTCTTGACTTGGGGATCGACGTCTCATCCCGTCAGGTTAGAAATCTAAACTCTGGCAAATTTCACATGTAAAAAAAAAAAAAAAAAAAAGGTTCCAAGTTGCATTTATTTTAATAGGAATTTTCAAAAAAAAATGAGTAAACTCTTTAAAACAACCAAATGTTTAAATTCTCCTTACAGAAACCAGAATAAAACAATTTCTTTGTCATTGACAACACTAAGTTGCTTTGGAGAAGTTGGACAATGAAAGGCTGGAGAGGAAAATCCAGCAAACCGTAATTCAGTTAGTGCCTTTTCACTATAAATGGAAGCACCTGCTTAACTGAACATCAAGACAAAGGTGTAATTTCGATACTTTTTATTGCGTTCTATAATTCAAGATAATGTGCAAATTAAAAAAAAAAATCAGTCTGCAAAGCAAAGCTTGAAAATATGCAATTTAATTATTTACATGTTACTCAGATACAAAAAAAACAAGAAAAGTTTTTATACGTGCACTTCATAAGTCAAATATTTCAAACATTTTAGTTACATCGCTTCTAACTACTATATATATTTTTTTTTACCAGTTGTAAAATTTCCTGTATAAATACTTTGGCTTAACACGTCTCCACGCTTTTTCAAGAGATTGCTTCACTGTGCAAATCCCACAAGACGACAAGCCAGCCTCTGGTGCATCTGTTCACCACCAGAAACTTGTTACAAGGTCATTGTTTTAAGCCTATTAAACAACAATAGAAATCTGAAGTTTTAAAACAGTGTCAAAATTTATGGATTTATAACTGAGAAATCCTCATTGTGGGTGTACAGAAAGGTGGGGGGGGGTTTGGTAGCATATCTACTTTGTTTTCATTTATGAAAATTATTTTCTTAGAACAAAAACTGGTTAAAACTGCTAGCAGAATTGTCAGCAATCATTTCAGAAAAACTACCAGTAGCATATGAAGCAAAAATACAACCAAAAGCCTAAATGTCACAACATGCATTAAAAAATGAAAAAAAATAAAAATTTAAAAACAGCAAAGACTAAAAATTCTTAATGTGGCTGATAATCGTGTTGGCAAAAAATCAATTACATGGGAGAAATGAAAAGAAACCTGTAGTTATTTTTGACTCCATTTCCAAAATAATTCTCTACTAACAGATGTTTGAATTTTTGTTCAGAAAGAGTAAAGTTACACCTGGAACACCCTGTCATCTGCAGTTAATTTGCTTCAGACGTGTAACAAACCTCCATACTGCTTCCTAATTAAAAAGACTAGACATCTTTCTTCTCAGGAGGAGGTTCAAGAAACACCAGTTGCAGTTCAAATTATTAAAAGCATAATAATTTTGCTTAATTCAGTGCATTTTTCCTTGTATATTTCTAAGGTTGTGGATCCCTAACTCACTCACAAGATTAGGAAGAGGTAATCAGCACAAATCCATAGAAACCAGTGAGGTGAGCTGCTGAAGAGCAGCAAACCAAAATTCTAACTTTAACCAACATCCTGCCAAGTTTACGAATTTAGTATACAGGATTATTAATGCCCATCTAGCAAGATGAGTCATTACCACAAACACTATTAGCATATTTTAAAAATGTGTTTTTATCACTTCGCTGCCAGTGCTGTTTGGTGAAATATGATTTAAAAAAAAAAAAATTCAACGTTATAAATACATGCACATTGCACATCTATAACAGAACTCTTCTCCTTTACTGAAGAGTGCCACCACAGATTACATTATGTAATTTTAAGACTGCTTTGCTGGTTTAATTTAGCATTTTTCACAAAACCTCATCTTGATCTTTTTGTGTGGTGATTGCTTAAGTGGTTCGTGTATGTGTTTTTATCTCTGAGGAGAAGGGATTTACCCAGAAACTTTAAAAAAAAAAACACTATACAAAGGGACATTCAAATGAAACATGGCTGAAATAGCACTTTTGTATACAGTTGGGTCCCACAGCACTGCACTTCAAAAGTTCCCCTTAGCACATTTCAGTTTCAAACTTGTGGGTGAGATGTCTTACATTAAAAAAAAAACAACAAAGAATCATCATTTTCTTAACTATGTTTTGCATGGTTCCTATTTTTAAGTTTTAAAAGTTTAAATTTATATTTAAAAAAAAAAAAAAAAAATCACTGGTCATTTAAAATGTGAATATTTATACAGTATTTTCTTTTATGTAGAAAAATAATAGTTTTTTTGAACTTATAATTTGATGATGAATACCGAAAGTTTTTCCAAATTAAGATAGTGAAAAGAATGAAGCTTTTTTTTTTTTTTTTTATGGGTTTCTAATTGAAATTCTTCTACTGTACTTCAACTTACTCTCAAATACATCAGACAGTTGTAACAAATTTTACACCATCGCACAGTAGCAGTAAGAACCAATAACAGGCCTTAATGCAGCCCAAAATCCAGTATGCCATCTTGTAAAAATGAAAACAAACTCTGCTTTGCTTTGCCTTTCAAATTCTCTACTTGTTTAGTTCCTTCCTCATCTTCAGGCAAGCTGAAAAAAAACAGTCTCTTCACATTCTATCTGCAATCTCCCCCCCCCCAACAACCCAATTTTTTTTTTTTTTTTTTGAAAATAAACATTTCTCAAAAATTTTTTCTTTCCACATGCCGAGTTTTCATTTTGATACTTTCTCCTCCTCCTCTTTTTTTTTTTTTTTTTTAAATAACATTGTTAAGAGTTTGACTACATTTCAAATTAATGCATAGTTTCTCAAGTTAGCTGTCTCAGACCAGGCTGGGTATTCTGAATCATCCATTTCCGGAGCAAAATGGTTATCAGAACGAAGCGCATGGTTTTGCCCGCCAATTTTACTCTGACATTCTGGACAGGTCCCTTCAGATGTGGCCCCACCGCAGTCTCCAATGGCATAAATGTGCCCTGAAAAGAGAGATGAAGAGATCTTATACATATGTTCATTCACACGCGCGCGCGCGTGCTGGCGGCAATAGTTGTGGCCTGACCACTCAAATATTCCAGGATACTTTGCTGAAAAGTTGTGCGCAAATATAAATTTGAACATTAACTTATTGTAACACATTTTATTTTAGTGTGGTGAGAGAGAGACAGGCAAATATTAACAGATTTAACTATACACACTAATAAATCAATTATATATGAAGTATAGCATATTTCAGTGGATAGTCCACAATCATGGCTTTCAACATGCAGGTGTGCATCATGTATACACGTTTTAAATTATGTTACTCTCCTTATTTCTGATATTTGTTATTTAAAGTTATCAAAACGCTGAAGAATTTATCTTATCTTAATATCAGTACAGACTCACAAGATAAACTGATTCCTGTATTTGTAAATGAACATCTTCAAGCTTATTAACAACATCACTATATTTTGTCATTTTTAAAAATTATTCATCTGAAATGTCAAATTACAAATGTCACTCTACCGCAATGAAATATAAATGCAATAAACAGCCACTGTAAAATACATTAGGCAATCATTTCCAGTCTACTTTCATATCACAGAAGAAAGAAAACTTCATAGTGAAAACAAAATGCTTGTTAAAGGAAGATGCTGCAAATCTCCAAGCTCCTGAGTGAATTTGCATATATCCAATACTAGCATATTATCATAGCAAAACTTCAAGAACAAAGTACTTTAGGTTTTCAGCTATCACCCAGCTCTTATTAAGTCCATGTTTTTTAAAGCCGTACATTTGTAAACTTCACCTGCATTGGTAATGAGCTTTGTGAGTAACAAGGGCCAAAGAATTTCAAAATGTGATAAAAATGCTAAGCCCCCAACACTTGATATAGATGAAAAGTTATATAATTTTGATAAAAAAATAAATACGAATTGGCTTATTAGTCTAACCCATGCGTTGGTTTAATTGGAATTTTAAAAAAAATTCTACATAATTTATCAACGACTTCATCTGTCCTGCATAACAGGGTTTCTCAAAGTGAGCCAGATGGTCCCTTAGTGGTCTCCACAAAGCAATTAGGCCACAGGGAGACCCCACACATTTTCAAACTAAATGACAGTTATCAGTAGGCCCTTCTTCAGTTCCTTGATTTATTTCATACCAGTTCCTGGACCTAAAATCAAATGACCACGGTACATATCAAAATTTTGTGGGACCCAATTACACGCTATGCCACATTTATTTTTCCTATTTAGACTTTAGAGAGGGGCCACAATGGTACAAGGGGTTTGAAAAGAGGACCATAGGCCAAAAAAGTTTGAGAAACCCTACGTATATCGTGGTAAGTTGTGTACTTCTTGCATACCATAAATTTCTACTATAATAAAAATAAAATAACAGTAGTACCATTTGGACATTTGAACCAGTGTCCTTTCGCCATACCCATTGCATCAACAATTTCCTTACGCTCTTTATCAGGGATTCCACATTTTGGCATTTGAATCTTCAGATTTTTCAGAATCTCTTCCACAGCATCTTTCTTCTTTGGCTTATACGGTTCCTTGTTTGAAAGCAAGCTCTTTGCTTTTTCGATGGAAGGAAGTGCTCTTGTGGAAAGTGTGGTGTCATAGCCAGACAATGAGTTTTGAATTTTGAGCAACTCTGAGAGATCTCCAAGTCTTTGCACCTCTAGCTGCAGCTCCACCATCTCTTGATTTGTCATGGACTCCAGCTTGTTTTTCAGCCAAGACAAGACAGAATAAATGTCTTGTGTGATTTCAGTATGCATATGGATGTCAACTTGCAAATCACAAAATTCAGACTCAATGTTTAACAGCTGATATATCATACAGGTCTGTATCAGCACTGATTTAAGAAAGGGAACAGATAAAGTGATTTCTTCACCAATTTTTTCATTCTGACTTTTCAGAAACATTTTGTACTTAGCAGGGAGTTTGAATGCATTTTGTCTGATTTCTTTCTTCAATCTACTGATTTCCAATGAGTCTCCCCCAATCTTTTCCTTGACCTTCTCAATGTCCAGCAGTGTTTGTTTAATAACATTTCCATAACGAAGGTTTCTCCTTATTGGAGTTTTACATTTTGGACAAGTCTTCATTTGGATTTCAGCCAAGTCATTTTTCATGTCCATCCAATAGTCCAAGCCAGTGACCTCAATAACATGATTGCAGTCCACAAGCTGAACAAAGCGTGCATCAGGATCATTTTCTCTGCCAAACAACAACTCTTGAAGTACATCTTCATTACAGAAACGACAGAGACTTGGACACTTTTCACCACAGAGCCCAACGCATGGATGCCCACAATCTAAATATTTTAAACAAGGCTCGTTGCATCTCTTACGATCACAGGGCTCACAGCATAATTTACTGCACTGTTCATGTATGCATACCCAGTTACAGGGTTCGACACACTGCACACAACATGCTCCACACACTTCCTTACACTTGCTATGAACACACTGGTTTTCACATCGCATTGAGCATGGAGGGCAGTCAGAGCATTGCGTACTTTTACACTCATGACCACAGACCAATATTTTTTTGCAACCATTTCTACATGGATGGTGAAGACGTCCATTCAGGCAAGAAGTGCAAGTTCCTTTACAGGCATGACCACAGTCCAGAGATTTTTTGCATTCATAATCACACTTGCTTTCCTCATTTACAGAATCTGAGCAAGAGACTATGGTTGTGTGACCACATGGCCAATATCTTTCCACTTTCTGGGTACACTTGGTTTCACACATTTCCCCACAGAGTTTCAAACAGACATGACCGCACGGTAACTTTTCACTGCAGGGATTGGTACAACAGAAGTCTTGCACATTTACATAGCACGGAACCAAACATTCGTGTCCACACCTGGGCATGATTTTCAACACAGATACTGAACAATTACCACAGTCTTTAAAGCATAACTCGGTACAACGATGATTCTGACTGCACAGGATCTTTGTACACTGTTTTTGGCACCTGTATTCCTTGTGATCTTTGTCATATGGATGACATGCAAGCGCACAGACATGACCACACTTAAGTCGAGTATCACATTGCCGCAAACATCCACCTTCAGGAGCCTCCTTGAAGTCAGCAGATGTCTGGACATTGATCTTTTGCTGTGGATGGTTTTGACAAAACAACCCCAAAGACTTACCAATCAAATTTTCATGTTTTAAACGAATCACAATCTCCTGCCATAGTTTACTTTGCTGAGCAAGAATATGGAAGTTGCCAATAGCAAAAAAACCCTTTTTTGCTCTAGAGAGTGCCACACAAACCCTGTTGTCAATCTTCAGGAA
Organism: Nautilus pompilius; assembly: GCA_018389105.1. NCBI lineage: Eukaryota > Metazoa > Mollusca > Cephalopoda > Nautilida > Nautilidae > Nautilus > Nautilus pompilius. The sequence goes on along the minus strand of JACATO010000907.1, from coordinate 493,432 downwards.
GCCAATATTTCCATTTGCATTGCTTCGTACAAGTGACAGAAGGATAATGTCATTTTCCTCTCCCTGGTAATTGTCCACCACAGTGACATGCACACCTTCAAATTCAGACTTTGGCATTAACTCTTTGAGCTTATACAGCTGAGCAGAATAGGTTGTCAAAACAGTAATTTGTTCTCTCTCATACCCTTGCTTGAGTAGGTAACGGCAGAGTGCAACAATGAATTCTGCTTCATGCTGATTGCAGTAGCTTTTATTATCATCATCATGAAGCTCACCTACAATGTGAGTCACAAAATACATATTTGACATTACCCCCATTATGTTCTCATAGGACTTAACAGACTCATGGTCTTTGAGTTTTGGATATATTGGCAGCATCAACTGAGATATTTCTGGCCTCATGCGATGCTGAAACTCCAAACACTCACACTTTTGCCCATTGGATATCATGCGTTCAAAGAGCGAAATTTCCAAGTTGTAGTTTTTAGCCAGGTTATACACATTTGGATTTGGCCGTAACTGCTGATGATCACCTATCAAAATCAGATGTTCACAGGATGTGTTCAAAGTTGTTATAATATGTCCCTCTAGCACCTCTGCTGCTTCTTCGACAATGATGATCCGTGGCTTGATCTCCTGCAATATGGGCCGGTAGCGTGCGGCACCAGTAGTGGTCATTCCTATAACAAGAGCCTTCTTCAAAATTTCTTTGTCTTCCTGCAGAAGAATTTCTTGATATTTCCGAGACACCGTGTTATACTCAATCTCATGGTTTTGGATCTTCTGTTTCAGATCCTTACAATACAACATAACCCAATAACGGTAGAGAGACCACCTGTCTTCCATAGACATGGCCCAGATCTGGTGTTTCGAAATCTTGGAGACTCTGTCTTCTTCCATAATGTAGTTAGATTTAAGTTCCCTCTCAAGTTGCTTCCTTTTTCGTTTTCTTTCTTCCTTTGTTATCTCCCACCTTTCTTCCGTATCACTGGAATGTTGTCTGGATTTCTTTTTAAAGTCATTTAAATTCAGAGCAACCTTTTCTACGGTTTTGTCTTTTTGTATGTCAGCAAACAAAAGTTCTACATCCTCATCACTACCAGTTTCCAGAATTTTCCGGTCCTCTTGAAGCCTATCAATCTCACCAATGACATTTATATTCTCATCATCAGATTCATCTTCATTTGCTGCCTCATTGTTCCCATCTTGATTGTGTTCCTGCACACCACCGTCAGTTATAAATTGTCCATAACCCAACCACTTCAGCAGAGCTGATTCAGTATGTTCATGAAATCTACAACAGAATCCTTCCAGAATCCAATAATAAAACTTGCCGAGGTACTTCCTAAGAGCATCCTCATGCAAAATGTTGTTTTCAGTCAATGTTAATTGATGCCCCGCTTTGCAAATTACTTTTTCCAAATTCACCATATCTTCACGTGTTTCTCTCTTAATCTGAATCAGGTTTAATGAAAAAATGCGGTTTCTTCTTGCTTCATTCTTGGCACTGTGAAGAAGATATGGTTTCAAAGACTCGCATGAGCTTCGACCACCAACACGTATTATTTTCCCATCTATAAAACTGATTATACCTTCCAAAAACTGGTCAAGTGCATGGTTTGTGTAGCAGACAATGAGCATGGGACTTTGTTCTCCAGAGTTTGGGTCATTATGCCATACGTGCAAGTTATGTAGAAGTGCCTTCACAATTTTTAGCCCAATATACGTTTTTCCAGTTCCAGGGGGTCCTTGTGTGATTGCGAACTCCTTTGTAAGTGCGTTTTGCACTGCCGCTAGTTGGGACTTATCAAGATTCAGCAGATGCGCAGATGGCCAATTTTCACGATTCAAAATATCAACATCAATAGCATTGCTAAGTTTCTTATTTTCTTTAGGTTTGACCTTTACAGATCCACTTTTAGCATCTATACACAAATGGCAATCACTGGCAAGAGATGACAAGTCAAAAATCTTCGATCTTGAACGCTGAAGATATGCAGGAGGCTGGACAGTCTCTTTACCGTAAACAATATACTCTTGAAATGGCAAAGCATTTAACTCAACATTTTGCATCCCTTCCAGTATGTGCCTGTATGCTTCAAAATAAGCTGATGTTTCAACCATTACAAAACGAGTTTCTAGTTTAATTTCTGATATCTGCTGCAGGTCATGCTCAAACTTAACAACAATGTAACCATTTTTCAGCTCCTTTATGTCTCTGTTCATCACCATGGCAAAATAAAGAGTATTGAAATTGTCAGCAGATAGACAGATCAAAGAGCCATACAAAAGGCGCTTGTTACATTGCCACTTAACCTTCTTTAGTCTGGAAGTACTGAAAGATAGGCGATAACACAAACCAGTGTGTGTGCAAATTGGACATACAATTCGAACCCCATCATAAATGCGAAGATCTTGAATTTTTCCAACTTTGCCAATTGTAATCATTTCAGTCTTGTACTGCAAAATTCCCTCTCGCAGTGGTCCATGAAAATCTTCACGTAGAAGCCTGAACTGAACATCCAAGTAGTGTTCAAGATCATCATAACTTCCTTTTGCCTTGTTTGCTCTCAGAAATGGCTTCTCTGTTTTGTGGATTTCTTCAGTTGATGGAAAAATGGAGAGATTACGAAAGTTGTCTGGCGGATCTTCATTTTCAAAACATAGTGCAGACTTTCTTTTAATGGAGGCTTTCTGAAACTTTCTGAAGGCATCGATTTTACACAGATTCAGTTCCTCATGCAAATTCAGAATACTTTCATCAATAACATTTGTGTTAGTTCGTAGTTCCCTTATTACAAATTCAAGAATTGATATCAATGGTGACATGCCTGTGATGCTATGTGGCAAACTGGTGCAAAACTGCTTTAAGAGAATGAACAAGCTTTTCAGAAACATTCCAAAATTTTCCTGCTTTCTCCTTGACACCTCAGTAGTCATCTGCATGAGATATTTTGGCAATGTTTCAGAAAAGAAAAGAGAATTATCAAGCATAACAAAAAGTCTAATCTGATTCTCTGGCAAAGACCGACTCTGACTGGCTTTGGCAAGTACATTCAGAAAGAGGAGAACAAAGTCTTCTCCCATGTCCACTTTTTTCAGCACCTCTGTCAACCCCTGTCCCGTGGCACCTAAACCCAACAGAACATCTGAAGGTGACATATCCTTCAGTTCTGTCAATCGACGAAATCCAAGCCTTGCATATCCTTTTCTCTTGCCTTGATGTTGATCACCCCTACCATCAGCACTGGCATGTTCATTCTGCCTATGGATGTACAGATGTGGCTGCTCTCTCCTTTGATTGGGATTTGCTCTATCTGCAGGCTGCTGCCATTGCTGTCCCTGATACCGCAGCAGAAATCTTCCATGCCTTATAAGTCTGTGAAGGAAAAGAAAGCAATAATAGTTTATTTTATTTTATGTTTAAAAGTGTAAAATTCTTATTATTATTATTTGGGAGATGGTAAATGAAGGATCTGGAAATATTTTGGCTACAGCTGCTGATTGGTTCAGCTAGACAATCCTTCTCAAAAAAGCACCAAAATATTAAATGTTGATATGCAAAGTCTGTATCAGTAAAAAAAATTCTTCTTTTTTTCACCTGTTCATTAAAATATGATGAGACCCCATATCATTCAAAGAGAATTTAATCCCAGAATGTGAAGCCATATGGTTGAAAGGGCAAAATTTTACTTTCCTGACAGGTGTGACCTTCACATATCACAGTTCTTACTAATGTAGGCAGCACTACCAGCTTATAATCCTTCATGTGTCTCTGCTAATTTTATGCAAGCCACCCACATTACCACATGCCAAGACCATTATGCAACCTTTGACCTGTTTGTATCAAGGTACGGTATGCTCATACATAGCTACCAAAGTCTTAGAAGAGGATTTCCAGCAGAATCCTCTCTTATCTGTTATTCACCTGGTCAAAGTTAAGCCTGTGTTCTGTAACATCAAGCTTTAAACTTGACCTGAAATACAGCAATATTGTACCACCATCAGGTTTTTAACCCTGAACAATAAATTGTTTTGTTCCATGATATAAATTGAATTTTTAAACTTTTCCAGAACTGTAAGGGGCATCATAATTTTCAAGATGGAAAAACTTTGCATATTACTCAGGGAACCAATATCTTTCAAAAATCACTGATACAAAGCATAGTCTTATTTATCATCACTGTTGTTTTCATGGGGAAATTTGTAAACCTTGCTGCCTTCATTTGATTCAAGTTCACTTGCGAAAGCCTTCATTTTTTCCCCCGTCCGCTTTCAAATCATAAGCAGTAACTCTGCCAATTCCAAACTCTACAGTTCGTTTTGATGCTCCTTCCACATTTTCGAGCCTACGCGACTCAAGTTCTTTGACATTTCACAGAAAACATTAGTGGCACACCAAAGACAAACGTACTCCAGCCGATGAAGCATCACCTACAGACCTGTGCAAATCAAGCCAGAGGGATAGATAGCCAGCACCAAAACTAAATGAGTTCAATGTTTGCGTTTGACAGCTATTGCGTCTGCCAGTGGTCATGGCACATACATGGGAATGTGGGGGCATAGAAACATCTGCCATTTAAGAAAACTGAGAGAAGCTGGGCATGTCGCTGAGCAAACAGAACGTGTAGTGAATGTTTTTTTTTTTACTTTTGATTAACAGATGTTTAGTTAAATGAGTTTTGGTTAATCAAGATTCTAAGGAGTCTTGGTTATAAATTCAGGTAATAGAATGGAATAAAACTGCTGGCGCTGACTGGTGTTAGTAAAAATTAATTTAAGAAATGTATGTCTGGACATTTATCTCTTCTAAGCACACTGTAAAAGCCACAATCACTTCCAGCCTCCTTGAAAAATCTAGACTACACCATAATAGCTTGCTACTATAAACATCTGAGAGAAATTGAAAGGACTGAAAAAAAAACAGGGGAGGGGGAGTTGACTCTTGTTTGTGTATGTAAATGCAACATCACAGTCCATCAACCCCTAAAATATCCCCCCCAAAAAATTAACTTCTCTTCAAAGAATCTGGAAGGTAGCATGGTTGAAAGATGTACTGAAATTTGAACGCCATTTGCACTAAACCATGAAAAGCATCTCAATCTTTTGTTTGTTTGTTCCCTAACCCCCCAAAAATATTGAATATAAAAGCAGAACCTATCAGCTGAGGCATTTTTACAGAAAAATTTGGATTTAGGGCACAGCTAAAAAAGGTATGCATTTAACAACACACACACAAAAAATTTCAATGGAGGAAACATGGTTCTTAAGTTAAAACACACTCGATTATCATCAGTATAGTAAAAGCTCCACTAATCTCCTTTATGAGATAAACTCGGTATTATCCAAACCCCCCCCTGCATTATGGTCAATCTCAAGTGGTTAATACTGAACCACAACTCACCGACACTGTTCCGCTCCCCTGCCATTGCTGTTATGCATTTGCTGATCCATCCTATTCTGAACCAATCTCTGTGACAGTTCTCTCGAGCCAGTCAGTCAGGGAATTGCAGTTATATGGTCATATGCCAGAAGCTAAACGCAGTCACAATTTACAACCTAAAAAAAAAAAAATTCCAATTAAAAAGAAATCCAATATTAAATCATATCAGAAACTTTGGCCACAGGAGATGGAGAAACAAATCAATGAAGTTAAAATGATTTTCATACAGCATCATCCAAGGACAAATAACTGATTTTACAGAACAAAATTTTTACCTTAAAAATAGCTGACAAGTTTCCATGTTAATCTCACACTATAAAATTTTGCAATGGTCCAGTGGTATGGTGGTAAACTACTAGATTACTAGTTTAAGGGTCTGAGTTCGAATCCTCGTCAGGACTGGCTGAATCCGAAACACACCTCCCTAGCTTGATTCTTAATCAGCTGACCATGTGGGTTTTCCTCTCACATATAAAAATGAAGAGTTCTAGTAAGGCTTTATCTGCCAAAACTGGAAGTGCCAAGCATTTTTTGATGCACACTACACTCGTTCGCCAGGAGTATCTCCCTTGTAGACAATGCACAACACAACAATGTTTCATAGCAGTTTGAGAGAGAGTTATGTCCCATATCTTTTACAAGAATTTTTTTACACTTAAGTTTAATTCTTATATGTTATGCAAATCTCCTTGTTACTAAGATTTTATGGAATGTCAAATCAAGATTGTCTTAGACCATAAGTTCATATTTTAGAAAATAACCACCTTACGGGTTTGGTAACTGGTAAAAATGCACAGAATAGTTAAGAAAATATACAGATCAGAACTTGGTGAATACACTTTTTCTAGTAGTCATTTGTTGTTACATAAGTAATATCATAACAAAGTCAATAATTACAAATAAATAATGTTAACTTATCAAGTATGATGTACAATAAATAAATCAGATGTCTTAAAAAGGAGGATTTGAAAAAAAGTGTTTTAAAATCTAAAATATGTTAAAATACTAGAATACGAAGTTGATAGGTCATTTCAGTGGTTCAAGTAGAAATCTGATGCTGGGAAGAAGGATGTATCTAATGTAATGCTATGCAAGTGGCCTGAATGCTGGCAAAAGCAGGGTTAGGGTCAGGATAATAATCCTAAAAGGTGCATAACATCTGCCCCAAATGAATTGTCAGATGCTGCCCTTTTCATCTCTGCAAGCCGTTTAGTTGTAATGGTGCCTTCATAACTTACCATCATCCCTGCACTTCCCTAACTAATGCATCATCTGACATGTGAACATGTACATGTGACCATAGACCTATGTGAACAGTAGCTGTTCTAAGCTCTCTTCCACTCGGTCTCTCACCCTTCTCAGTTCAACCTTTCCTTTGCAACTCTCTTAGCCAGGGGGTGCTATCAGATCCTGAAGCAACATTTAAGAGCACTTCCATCATTTAATATACTAGAGATGTTCAAATGAAACCCAGCCAGACAGCATTATGGCAATGCCATTTCAGCCTTGGTTCATTTGAACATCCTTAGTGTCAGTTTCACCACTATTCTTCTTTTATAAATTATAGTTACTATCACATTTAATTATAAATCAGTTTATTATTCTTAATGTTTAATTATCATAAATGCTGTCAGCATAAACAATGTGCGATAAAATTACACCATTAAAGAGACCTGGGTCCATTAACAGCCATGGACCAGAAAGATGACGAGTGACAGGCATTAAGGCTTTCATGAACGGTATCAGAAAACAACTCCACCAAACCGACTATCATAGGAGTGCAAGAGATAGCATTTGGACAGGCAGATCTTCCACCAGAAATGAACACTGCACCACAGTTGCCAGATCTGTTGAAAGGCTACCTAAAAAGTCAATTATCTAGCGCTCAGCAGAACTTTTTATCCAAAGGTCAACCTTGCACAAGCATCTGAAGGTGGATCCAATATGCATTCCTACCACTGACAGGGTTAGAAGGGATCAACCATCATGAGCATGCTGGTACTCGCTCTTTTTTCTTTTTTTTGATGGCCTGATGAGAATGTGGCGAGAACATTTTGGTAGGCTACTTCAATGGTAAATCTGGTATCAGCCAAGAAGCTCTAAACTATATAAAACAGTAGCTCTTTGCACCTAAATGTGGACGAATCACCCATTATAGATTAGCTGAACAAAACAATTAAGGCAATGTAGTCAGATGAAGCAGCTGGTCAAGATGGATTGCTGGCTGAAATTTACAACTGTGGTTGCTTGGAATTGAACACACGACTTTGGCAACCATTCTGTGAAATGATCTGACAGGTGAAGTTTCACAAGACTTTTCACAGACATCACCATAGTTACATTATACAAACAGAAAAGCAAGAGCGACTGCAAAAGCTACAGGAGAATTTTACTACTACCACCGATGGAAGACTAGATCTTGGCAAGTGCTTCTGAGTATATAACTGAAAAATCACTGCAGAATTCTCACTAAATATCAGTGTGGGTTTCATGTCAGTAAAGGCACCAATGATATGATATTCGCTCTTAGCTAAATCTAGACGTGCATAGAGCAAATCAGGAACTTTTTGCTGTATTTATAGATTTGACAAAAGCTTTTGCTACAGCAGCAGTGCTTAATCTTTTTCTGTGCAACCCCATTAAATACAGTGACAAATTCTTGCAACCTCAGCCTTCAACACCATCAGTTTAAGCTACAGGCACTATCTCCCTGAAATATTTTGAAAAAGAAATTTAAATGCTATAGCCATCATCTTGAGCGGTTAGACTGGTTCTATCACTATAAACTGCTGTGCCATTAAAAGTTGTACCAAGCCTAGCATTTAGAAATAACTGGTTAAAACTCAACTGGGTTGGGTCGGCCATCGATAGGCAAAAGAAAGTGAAGCTGCCAGAAGAGACAGATAATGCAAATGTGTTTGAAGTGTGTAAGATGCATGACCTGAAAATCATGAGCAAGAGACAGAAACTATGAAGGTTCCAATGCCATTATTGACTAAAATCCATTGACACTAAGAATATCCAGGTGTCTGAACAGAAAAAAAACTGCAAGGAAACTTTGAGCTTGTTCATCATCAATACCCCATCACTCCACACCTGGCTTGGAAACCACCTAAGAACTCAGATGTTTTGTAGATAACGAATAGTTTTTATTGAACACAATGACTATACATTAGTTTTTTTTTAAACTAGTTTTATTAGATGTTTGGTTAATGGCTAAAATAACATGCCTGAACACACTGAATCATTAAGTTTGACCTTACAAGACCTTATCTGATAGCTACCCAAAAATGTAAGATGGGATGTGGGAATGTGGACATTTGAGGATACAATCAGCATCTGATGCAAAAAGCTTGAAGAGGAGGAAATGATGCCAAAACTGAGCAACTAATGTGGGTTCAATAAGATTGAAGGAGCAGTAAAGAAGTCAGCAGACTCCTACGTCAAAAAAAAATTGTTTGTAGAGAATTATTGATTTTCTAATGATAGAGGAAATGGAGAGCGAGTCCATTATGGGAGAAGAATGGGTCTAATGAATAGCAGGATCCATAAAATTATATATATGAATAAAAGCTAGAAAGATGCATCAGAGGCATAAAATAAGACATTTGTGGATCAAATGAATTCACAGCTTTTAAAAGAATAAATACTTTATGCTAATATAAACTGAAAGTCTAGGCATATCCATTAACCAATCCATCCTTCTCCTAGAGCAAGTTTAAGACACTGCACCAGATTTGAATAAGAAATTACAAGATGCCTTATTGATCTGACAAGCTATTTTTTCACTGACATAATCAAAAATAAGATTTATGCAAAACCTTTTAGGGTTTTGTTTCGGCATACTACTATCATGTGTGTGCATATTATAGATCTGAAACAAATATCATTAATGTAGCAGTGCCAACTGTGCTTAATGTATCACTATTATTCTCTAAGAAATTGTCACTACTACTTTTGCAGAAATGATGAAATAATATACTACCTGAACTCTGGTAGAGGCAGTAGTCATTTGGCAAAAGTTCACCTATCGTGTTGGAAGAGGATACCTGCAAAAACGAGTAGGAAATCTAACTTATACAAGGGGGGGCACACAAAATATCCGTCTAAAAGGTTATTTAAAACCGGATTTAACAATCACTTTATGGATCAGTCGGTTTAGGTAGACCATTGCATTCCCTGACCACCCCATTCATAGATTTAAACCTCTACTGTTATACAAATTACACATGATTTTGTCAACTAAAAATACAAATAAAAAAAAATTAGAAAAAAGATTTCATGATGTTATAAGTAAAAGAAAGGTCAGGGGTGAGAAATAACATGAAAGAGAGCAGGAATGGTTTGTATATATCCATACAAAACTCCCATGATCACTAAGTCTATAGTTTAAAGGGTTCCCGTGTCCATTCATAGACCCTTCAGGGGTGGGAGAAGGCGAAGACAAGTCACCAAATCTCGTGGGGCCCCGGGTCACGGAAGAGGGCCGAGGGAGTTGCGTTTGCTCCAAATCCCTCGACTAACCCGCAATGGCATTCCGCGCACCTGGCCTCCCTCCTTCGTGTCCAGGAAACCCCCCCCCCCAGAGTTCAAACAGGCGAACGAACGACTTCCTCGCATATCAAACCCAACTATCCGACGACCCCGCCCTACGAGCCGGGACGATGTACAAACCCAATACACAGGCCGGTGGCGGCAGACTTGCGGGGGAAAACCGCCATCCACTCCTTCGCGGAGATGTCGGGATCTCGCCGGAGAGCGAATAAATAACCGACGATCGCCAATTGGAACTGCACGGCGAAAGGGGAGAATGTAAAGCTCCGGATGCCTCTTCCCAGCCAGCCACGAGACACTGCCAGCCTACCAGCATGCGCAATGGAACGAGAAAATTTTCTACTTTCACTTTCTATTTTTATTCTCTTAATCCCATCCCTTAATTTAATAATAATAATAATAAAACAACCCTTTATTCTGGCACGTACCTAATGTCATGTACAGGGGTTTCTTGGTGTCTGAAATAGTCCCTTTTTTTTGACAAAATGCTTGTTTGGATTTCTTTTCTTTTTTTTATTTTAAATTTCGGTTTCATGTTTAAAGTTTTCTTAAATTAAAATAAATTGATATTCTAATTCATTAAAAAAAAAAATACAAACTTTAAAAGGGAGGGATTTACATAGTTAAAAAAGGGGGCCGATCCATAGTTTCTATGCACTTGTGTAGAATACCGACCGTTAATTAATATTAATAGCAGGTGCTCCACGGTTTGTCTGTGAAGATATAACGCCCACAAATTCTTCTTCTCTCTCTCTTTTAAAATACATAAAGTTACCGGTTTAAAGAAAAAAAAAAAAAATTTCAAAAAAAACAAAGAAGTTGGAAACAATATGAAGGAAATCCAGGAAGAGGAGAGAGAGAGAGAGAGAGCGGGTCCAGAATGGCTACGGAAAGAGTTAACAGCGCAGATTATTCCGGGGCGGGGTAAAATATCATAATACACCGTTACTACGGCATATATTAGGACAGAGCTGGGTCAGGGCCTATCAAGCTTGTTTGCTGTCTTAGAAGTTTAACCAGACCGTGAAGTCTCCTCCCTAAACCGTCCCCCCCCCACCTCGCGTTTTTCACCTGCCGGCCCGACGACGGCAATTTTACCTTCCAAGACCGAGACACAGAAGACAATAACAACGAAGTAGGGTCCCCCACCCCCACCCCTCAGTACGCTTACTTACCTTACCACCCCAAACGATTCCCCCTCGCTTCCAGTACGGGCGCTCGGCGATAGCTGCACGGCCTCCCAGAGCCCGAAAGAACTTCAACGCAAAATCCCAACAACCCCCACCAACTGAAAGTAGAATTTCTGGGGGGAAAAATCCCACGTCACGTGATATTACATCATCGCCATTAGCGGCCTCAGGTCGATGTAAGGTGACGACGTGCATAGCAACGGACTAAATATACCCCCCCCTCCCACGGAAATAGCAAACAACAACAGCGAGAAGGTTTTTGATCTGTGCGAATTATTAAAAAAAAACATATATATATCATTTTTCTTTCCATCTTAAAGATTATATATACACCAAAGTATGGTATTTAGGAAAACAATGCTAGTATATTCTTTTCTTATTCTTATTCTTCACAAAATTATTAAAAATAGAACATAATTTATAACCTATAGACTTCGGATGAACCGAACGTCAGGTATTTTGTTTTTTTCCATTTCACAGACAGTTGTGGAAACAATAACAATTTGCTAGGTACCACAAGTGATAATTAAAGACAGTATGGTTTTCCCTTTATATTTAAACTAATAATAATAATAATAATAATAATAATAATAATAATAATAATAATAATAATGTGTCTCGTACTGAAGTTTTGTGATAATCTCTCCTGTTGGAAATTATACCCTTAAGATATTTTAGTATGTTCTTTAAAATAATATTATGGTGTGAATTCATTTTTATTTTTAGCGGTGGTCTGGTACATGTGACACCGGTGGAGGAAGGGGCAAGCAACTGTGGTCGTTGGTTGTTGTTGTTTTTTTTTTTTTTTTTTTTTTTTTTTTTTTTTTAGGATAAATATTTTTACTTGTGACGAATTTCCGTGTTATCCGACTTTCAGTTTCGGTTTTGTTTTTTTGTTTTTTTTTTTTAATTAATAGGGAATTAAACAATAAGGGGTAAAGGGAAAAATAAAAGTTGTGGTAACGTACGGAGGAGGATAGATGGACCAGACGATTTTCGGGATGAGCTTCCTCCCCGAGAACGTAAAGCATAGAGAAGAAAAGTGGGTGGGGCATCGAGTGGGAAGGGGAAGCTGAAGACCGGAAGTCGTGGGAATAGAATTAGGGAAGGGTTCTGTCCGACAATGGACAGTTATAAAATCTTTTTTTTTTTTTTTTTGGAATGGCTGGTTCGTTGCTAACGTGAAAAGAGAAAACCGTATAGAGGGCCTTCGAGCTTGAAATACCTACCATCTGCATTGTTAACTATGCTTATCAAACATATAGCTGCCACGCTGGAGCAGGGCTGAATGACATATTGCCGTAAATAAAGCTATTTATTAGTAATAGAGCGAGGAATAGATAGATGGCCCGTATTATAAATGGAATAGCGCAAAAAATTGGCGCCGTCTATAAAGGGGGGGGGGCCTTAATCAAAGAGTTCATCGACTGACTGCCGGTGAACCAATCGCATGGAGGGCTCACTCGGGAGCTCTTTTAGTATCTAAGCGAACTCTGGTACACCGATCGCTCCCGCACCCGCGAGGGCAAGCTGGTGAGTGTGACAGGTTGTCTGTCTGTCGCCAGTCATGATCGTTCTGCCTGACCTCGGCTGACAGAGCGGCCATAACACCAGGCAAGCAGATAGTCGGATTAAAGCTGAGTGAATAGCAATAATGAGAGGTGTGCAAACGTACACGCATTTCAGCGGTTTACACGAACCTCAAATGGCTACACATCTTTATACAGTTTGTGGTAAACTACATCAACGGTTCTATCACACCTGCTCTCTTCCATTCTAAATTTCAAAGTAGAATTTACTTAAATTGCGTACACTCTAAAATATGGTGCCTAAGTAAAGTCCGTTTTAGGTTTCTTAACTCGCCTGTAGGGGTCTCTGATGGAATCTTGAATATTCTAGTAGCCCAGCGAGCTCCCATTTAGTACCGCAGCAAACTTAACGTTCCCGTATGGTCTTTGATTATCCCGCGAATGCGTGAAAATACTAACGTACCCGTGGAAACCCATTAAATCCCCGGATTACTTAAGATGTACACTTCGGTTAGAATATCTAGGGGGAGTGGGTGTCAGAGGATTTGCAGGTATGTTAAATAACTTACTGGACGAAACGGTATCTCATGAGCACTTTGAAATATCGACGGAACCGTCGGATAAGGTGTTATATTTCTATTTAGCCTCAAGAATTTGTGCATATCTTTAATCACGGGGGTAGCCTGTGCATTCTACATTTTAAAACTGATTTTCGAAATAAATATTTAATTTATTTTGAACCTCATTTTTAGTTTCATATTTCTGACCAAAGCCTTTAGCTTTATGCCATTGGAAGCATAACAAAATGAAAGTACAAATTAGAAAATTGTCCGGAGCGAAAGAAATAGAGATAGAGTAACTGCGAGCTTAAAGTCGAACTTTAAGGGACTCGACGAGTTGGGTGACGAGGACACTGATGAAGAGCTTGAGCCACACACCGAGTAACTCTCAAATGAACCACTAGGAGGGCAAACGGGTACTAGAGAAGACGACTCTGATAAAGAATCAGGAAGTCGACCATGTTCTCCGATGTGAGATGTTTATGAAAAGTCTACAGTCAACTCGAGATGGTGTTTTTTTTTTTTTTTTTGTCGGAAAAAGGGAGGAAAATCGACTTCACATTCAACAGAGAAGGTGGAGGAAGCAACGACGTCACAGCCAGCAGAGGAGGGAGGAGCAACCTCTAGGCCTCTCTGACTCACTTTCGTCATCCGCCTCTCGTCCCGCCCAGCATCGTCGGCAAGTACAGGCAACAGGTACAAATTGTTTATTTTAGTTATTAAACGTTTTTTCTCACTTACAGCGGTACTTATTACAATGTGTAATATACAATTGTACATGCATAATTAAAAAATTAGGTTTGGCGTGGCGGGAACGTTTCGCCTGACATCAGATTTACTACAAGGTTGAGCGAGGACTTTCTATACACGCTGATGGATTCGTCAATAATAAAGAAAATTCAACACACGTCGATTTATTATGCACTTAATATTCCATAAGGTTTCTTCTTATCGGATTTATACAGGCATAAACTATACATAAAGAGTGGGATGGGGAAGAGAGAGAGCACAATTAATAACAAATTTAATATGATACATAAAATTATGGAATTGTATGCATCCTTTACATCATAGCTTCGTACAGTATACGCAAAGGGATAGTAAGTCTACAACATATAAATGCGACTAAAACCTTTGACACCATTCAAAAGCCAATTTGTATTCAAGAACCTGTTCGACTGTCTGTAAAGTCACCACGTCTTAGTATTCCTCTCCCCCTTAGGGGTTATGTCCCTTATTCGGCTGCTCAATTATTCTGCCTTACCCCCGCCGCGTTTATAACATTTACAACGTCGGATTTCTTCAAGTTAGGTTATTATTTCACAAACAGTTTCGTGAGTAAAATAAACATAATCATGGGCTTGGGGTTGCTAATACGAGTATTTTATATATATATATATATATTGGTTTCAGATTGAAAGTAAACATGCTGGGTCCCGGCATTGAAGATCGGTAGAACCACCTGGCAGAAGAGCCAAAAAAAGACAACACTGCTCCGGAGGAGTCCGACATGTACCTTCCTTTCGAACCGACTCTGAGCCGATCGTGATGTCGGTAAGGAAGTATTTTCTGACAAACAAAAAAAAAAATTTTCCTTTTGAATCTATTTTCTTTCGTTTCCTAAGAGATAGATGATGGCCGACCGAGGCTGTCTATATACGTATTGTTTCAAAAGATAAGTTCTGAGATCAGCGCCTGTTGTCGTAAATGCCAACAAGTGGATGGTGATGGCGGCTTCTCGGGTGACACGTCGTCGCCCGCCGCCCGTTCGGGGAAGTCCCCCCCGCCGTCAGCTCCCAGCCCTCGGACAACCGAAATAATTAAAATGGAAATAAGTAATATGTGTAGTATACCAGCAGCTAAAGGTTGCGCGACATTTAGTTGGGGTGGGCGCCGGAAAGAGGGGAAAACGAACAACACCTTCTGCGTCTCATTACCCTCACCTGGCCGAGCCCAGAGCTCCCTCTGTTTGGGATTTTTTCTTTTTTTTTTTTCCCTTTTTCTTTTCTAATAACAAAGGAAATTCGTACATCGGAGTTAGGGGACAGACCCCTCCTCTCCCCCCCCCCTCCACCACTAGCGGCAAATTGTATCTAGCTGTGTCGTTACAGTGTTTTTGTTTTTGCTGAGGGAAAAACCACGCAGAGGTTGGTGGGGGGGGGAGCTGTTAGGGGTCGACAGTCGTAGGGAGGTCCCCTGTAGTAACCTGGCTGGAATATCTGCCGAGAACGTCCAGAAGTACATTTCTTTATGGGAAGCAGGCAGGGAGAAACACTAGTATACTATATCCAGAGGGGGGGGGGGAGCTATTAGGGGGCGACAGTCGTAGGGAGGTCCCCTGTAGTAACCTGGCTGGAATATCTGCCGAGAACGTCCAGAAGTACATTTCTTTATGGGAAGCAGGCAGGGAGAAACACTAGTATACTATATCCAGAGGGAGCTGTTAGGGGGGCGACAGTCGTAGGGAGGTCCCCTGTAGTAACCTGGCTGGAATATCTGCTGAGAACGTCCAGAAGTACATTTCTTTATGGGAAGCAAGCAGGGAGAAACACTAGTATACTATATCCAGAGGGGGGGGGAGCTGTTAGGGGGGGCGACAGTCGTAGGGAGGTCCCCTGTAGTAACCTGGCTGGCATATCTGCCGAGAACGTCCAGAAGTACATTTCTTTATGGGAAGCAGGCAGGGAGAAACACTAGTATACTATATCCAGAGGGAGCTGTTAGGGGGGCGACAGTCGTAGGGAGGTCCCCTGTAGTAACCTGGCTGGAATATCTGCCGAGAACGTTCAGAAGTACATTTCTTTATGGGAAGAAGGCAGGGAGAAACACTAGTATACTATATCCAGAGGGGGGGGGAGCTGTTAGGGGGGGCGACAGTTGTAGGGAGGTCCCCTGTAGTAACCTGGCTGGAATATCTGCCGAGACGTCCAGAAGTACATTTCTTTATGGGAAGCAGGCAGGGAGAAACACTAGTATACTATATCCAGAGGGAACTGTTAGGGGGCGACAGTTGTAGGGAGGTCCCCTGTAGTAACCTGGCTGGAATATCTGCCGAGAACGTCCAGAAGTACATTTCTTTATGGGAAGCAGGCAGGGAGAAACACTAGTATACTATATCCAGAGGGGGGAGCTGTTAGGGGGCGACAGTCGTAGGGAGGTCCCCTGTAGTAACCTGGCTGGAATATCTGCCGAGAACGTCCAGAAGTACATTTCTTTATGGGAAGCAGGCAGGGAGAAACACTAGTATACTATATCCAGAGGGGGGAGCTGTTAGGGGGCGACAGTTGTACGGAGGTCCCCTGTAGTAACCTGGCTGGAATATCTGCCGAGAACGTCCAGAAGTACATTTCTTTATGGGAAGCAGGCAGGGAGAAACACCAGTATACTATATCCAGAGGGAACTGTTAGGGGGCGACAGTTGTAGGGAGGTCCCCTGTAGTAACCTGGCTGGAATATCTGCCGAGAACGTCCAGAAGTACATTTCTTTATGGGAAGCAGGCAGGGAGAAACACTAGTATACTATATCCAGAGGGGGGAGCTGTTAGGGGGCGACAGTCGTAGGGAGGTCCCCTGTAGTAACCTGGCTGGAATATCTGCCGAGAACGTCCAGAAGTACATTTCTTTATGGGAAGCAGGCAGGGAGAAACACTAGTATACTATATCCAGAGGGAGCTGTTAGGGGGCGACAGTCGTAGGGAGGTCCCCTGTAGTAACCTGGCTGGAATATCTGCTGAGAACGTCCAGAAGTACATTTCTTTATGGGAAGCAGGCAGGGAGAAACACTAGTATACTATATCCAGAGGGGGGGGGAGCTGTTAGGTAAGTTAATCATCACAGCCTTGCCTGTTTAAAGATGGCTAAAATAAAATTAGGTCTCAACAGATTGTGATATGTTGTTGTTTGACAGGAGTCACCACAAGGGGTGGAATCTATGGTGTCTCATGGGCTTGCAGGTATAAAATATCTCGAGGTTTCTAATGTAGATGTAAATGGTGGGAAATCAGATTTCACCCTCTTCCAGAAATGGCATAAAGTAATATGATCGAGGGTGTAAGGTCTTAAATATAAATTATGACTCAACTAGAGGAAAATTTTACATGATTTACTCAGATGCAAGTAATCTCTACAGTTGGGCTCTGTATCAACCACCACCTGGGTAGATCCGCAACATTTTGAAAAACCAAATTCACCAATGTGTGTGACACATGAAATAGACCTAGAATACCTCAAAGAGTTAAATAACCACCATAAGTACTATCCACTAACTATAGAAAAGCTTATCCCAAGTACATCCTTTGCCTTATTAAATAAGATAATGGAAAATAAACTCAGATGTAAACGTACTATTAAAAGTTTAAATACACTTTATGATAAAAGTACCCATGTAATATATTATATAAATCTTCATCTTTGTATCTTGGTATATGGATTTTAAAAAAATAGTGCTATTACTTATGAGTTAAATACGGATATGAGAAAACTAAGTCTACAAATGATTTTGAAAAGACTTTTATGAGTTAATTAACTCTGTTATAGTGACACGATGGAACATTTAAGAAAACAGACAGTTGTATTAGTTTGTAAAATTCCCAACTTAGAAAAGCATGTTAATAATATTACTCAGTACTACACTAGAAATATAATTAATGAAAACCTAGTTCTCTTATATGTGAAAAATAAAATTATAAACTTGAAACTTTACTTAGGAATGCGCATTTTAGATTACTCAAAATAATGCAAGATTTTTACTTTCATGTTATGAGATCAGAATACAAAAATAACTGACATTATTATTTCGCGTACAGATTCTTTATGTTATCGCATAAGGGCAAGATAAATATATGAAGATGCAAAAGATCTAGATTTCTATGACACTTCTGCTTACTCAGTAAATAACACCACATAATAAAAAGGTTGTAGGAGAGAGGAAAGATAGATGAGTATGCAGGAAAATAAAATAAATGGATTTTGTAAGCTTATATCTAAACTGTAATTTTTTAAAAAAAATAGGCTTGTGAAGGAATGCAAAAAAATTTGTAATTTAAAGAATTAAAACTACTGAATTACATAAAAAACCTTATATGATTCAGAACAAATACTTAAGAAATATTAACTAACTTAGATGGGAAAAAAAACGATATTTATACAATTAATCTCACTTGAAGTTGCACGATTTTGTTTTGATGAGTTGTATGTGGACACTACTGCCTTCATTAATCATTTTAGTGGAACATGCTTCTTTTTCGCATTTCCATCTCCTGTTGCCTTAAGAACAGTTATTAATCTTCATGATTTTAAATATTTCATTAGTCCAGTTTTTAGTATATCCTTTTTAGAATGTTTTTATAACAATATATTTGTACTAAATCATTAGATTTAAATCTGTTTCTTTCTTATTTAACCTTTTGTCTACTTCTATTATTACTTTTTCCCACTTCTTTTGGCGACAGCCAATTCTGTTTTTTTTTTTTTGGTTTTTTGTTACACATTCTTTGATGATGTATCTGAAATGTCCATCCAATTACTTTAATTTTCTGCATTTTAAGTTTATTAGATCCCTCAACTATATCTGCTTTACCTTCATTATATGTATGACAAAGTTCTATTTCCCTCTGAAAAGATTCTAGAATTTCTGTTAATGAATTCACTTTCCTATCAGTCCACAATCTGTGTAGTTTTCTGCTCATTTGTTTAAATGAATATTTAAATGCTTCCATTAAAATTTTTACTTTTATTTTTTAAAGCAGCACTCCATGCATATTTAGAAAATATCTCTATCACATGTAATCCATGTTCATGACCTTTATTCCATTTAGAAGATGTTCATAATCAACTAAATCTACTAACCAGATATCATCTACCAAACACCTGCTTTCTAGGATAATTTTTCAAACAGGTTTATGTAACTATTCAGTCAGTACAAGGCAGGTGTCTTCAAGTTTTTCTTTTGGTTTACCTTCTCTCTCTCTCTCTGTTTGGACAGAACCAGTAATGTCTTTGGCAGAACTTCCAGCAGCTATTTTACTCTTCACAGTCTTTTTAACTAAACCCCTTTCAGACCGTTATGTTTATTCTGGCTTGCAAAGCTATACATGCATTTAAGAAATACTTACCCGAACCTAATACAGCATGCCAATGCAGTTTTTGCTGAATTCTTCACTTGGAAATATGCAAAGTTAGGCTAGAAGACTTTTAATGTCTATTACAATAACCACTATTGACAAATTCCATGCATGTACAATCATGCAGCCTTTCTTTTGAATACCACTATATTTCAGATAGAAATAATCTTCAATAATAATAATAATAATAATAATAATAATAATTTTCTAGTAGAAATAGAAGAAAGAAAGTCTTTAAATATTTGTTTGAAATTCAGTGGAACAGCAGCCAGGTAGGCGGGACTTTATATAGAACTTTCATGTATATTTCACATTTGTACAGCGGGAAAACACTTTGGAAATCAGTTTCTTTCAACCTGTTTTTCTTTAGATTAATCTTTACCTCTAGAAGTACAAACTCATTTATAATGTAGCAGTTGAAGTCTGGCTAGGTGATGCATTCTTAATTGGTTCGATTGATGCTTGATGTTGATTATGCTGGTAACTTTCATTTTAAAAGATGCCATTCACTTATTTATTTGTTGATTTGTTTTTTTTTAAAAGAAGAATAACCTCTGTAATGATAAATCAGTTATTTTTTTTTACATGTTAGCAGTGTTTGAAATACATTTTTTTAAAAAAAGTTGCTTAAACTGTTATCATACGAAAATAATAGAAAATGATCAACATTAAAACCAACTTCATAATATTTTATACTGATCTTGGTCAGAATTAGATCCTACTTCGTAAATGTTACTTATAATAAGTAAACATTCAATTTTGTGGTTCAGTTTTCCACAATTATTATTATTACTAATGTTATTAATATGATTACTGCTATTATTATTATTATTATTATTATTATTATTATTCAGGAAACAGATGCTGCACCAGATGTGGGTGAGGCAGGAAAAAGTCCTCCTTCAAAGGTACATTATTATTATTATTATTATTATTATTATTATTATTATTATTATATTATTATTATTATTATTATTATTATTAGTAGTAGTAGTAGTAGTTCAGAATCTAGTTTTTTTCTTAAATCTTAAAACAAGAGCTCTAGTAGGGTTTTTTCCTGCACTCTGACTTCTGGTTGTTTTGAGCATACCTGCGGGGCTAGGCTAAAGGTTGTGTAGATTGTGCAATAAGAGCCTTCGCTACCAGAAACGGGTGAGTCCTGTCATCGGAGTAACAGCAGCAGCAGCATCTTTGGTTGTGAAGGACAACAACAAATTTCTGAAGTGTGCAGATTAAAATTTTTTTTGTTGTTGTTGTTGCAGTAACTAATTGGAAATAATAAAAATGTTTAAAAAAATTTTCTGTTAAAATAAATGTTTTTAAGTGTTAATTTTTTGAAAATGCAGTCGATGGCTATTATTAATGGTGGGCGTCAGTAGGCACCGCTGCTCTCTGGAGGAGGGGTGTTTTTGTGTGAATTGTGATGGCTCCTTGCCACCCTCATAATAATGGCTAAAAATTTTCCCTTCAAGCTGGACAACCTGTCACGCGAAGATCTCGTCAAGTTCGTCAAGAAGCAGATGATAGCTTTGCAGAAGACACGGTCCCAAGCTGAAAGTAAGGGGAAATTTTCTTTTCTTTAAATGGGTTCTTTTTTTTTTTTGCCATTAAATCAGCTGTGTCTTTGTTTTTTGGTGGCTGCTTCTGTTCTCAGAAGTTATTACAGCTCTGGTATGGACTCCGCAAATGTAACAAACTCTGCTGGTGACGCAGTGTGTTGGGCGATTGTCAGTGTTTGTTTAAAGCTAAAGAAAAGAAGAAAGAGAAGCGAATGAGGGAGAGCAACTGGACGACTTGTTTTCCTCCGACACCTTAACATTTTTTCTAATATGAAATATCGATCACATTCTTTTGAAATGCTGAAACTTGTTTATTTTGATTTTAAAATAAAGTAAAATTATTTTTATAGAAGAAAAAAAATTCTAAACGATGCTGTCGCATATCTTGTGTCTCTGTATGCTTATCCAACTACTGGTTTCTTTAGGGGAGAAATGTAAATTTTTCTTAACCCTTTGGTGGTGGAGGTGACAAATCGTGGCTTTAATTTGCTTCATGATTTTCCTGATGATTTCCCAATTTTTGTGGATGTTGATGAACCCGTTTGTTGTTGGTGTGGTGTGCAATTAGCTCTGGAACATATTTGAATGGATTTTGTTATACAGGTAAGAAATCTGACAGATCAGATTAAATTTAAAAAATAGGTGAATGTTGGTGGTGGTTTTATAATTAAATAAATGGTGACTATAATGGTAATACCCATCACATAGCAAATGAACTAAGCATTGGCCATAACCCATCCACTTAGGAGATTGGTCAAAGTCTATGGTCGGTCACTGCTTCATCAGTTACTAGATGGTGGGTGCTGCAGCATTTGATCAAACCAGAGGAGTTTGTGATTACAAGGGGTCTGTGTAAAACAGAATCAGTTATCATGATGAAATACAAAACACAGTGATGGAGAATCGGAATCATTATTGTTTCATTTTGTTTGTTAGGTTATAGAAGAGAACTTTCTGATTTGAAAAAACTCAGAGGCCAGACCTGTGATGAGGCTGCTGAAAACACAGAAATTCAGGTAAAGTTATCATACCTGCATGTGTTTGTGAGTGTGTGTGTGTGTGTCTCTCTCTCTCTCTCTCACACACAGACACACACAGACAGACAGAGTCTTAGTGGAAAAACTGTCATTGTAAACTCAAAGAATAGTTGCGAGAAAATCTTTAAA
The DNA here is from genome assembly GCA_018389105.1 of Nautilus pompilius. NCBI lineage: Eukaryota > Metazoa > Mollusca > Cephalopoda > Nautilida > Nautilidae > Nautilus > Nautilus pompilius. The sequence goes on along the minus strand of JACATO010000907.1, from coordinate 471,309 downwards.
AAAATAAACATCTAAAACCATTAATTTTGTTTTTGCTTAGGATGAGCAGGTGGCAAGTTCTTAAGCCTTTTTTGTCAGTGTGACCCTTTTGATGTTTGACCAATGAACCCTTTTTATCACCAGCTACAACAAAGTTTTGGAGATGCTCATCAATGTCACTGGTGGGCAGCCGGTGGCCCAGTTATTACTGGAGGGTTCCAAGGCTGAGCGTCCATATGTTCCATCCCTGGTTGGTGTCAGCTTGGTTTGGCATACCTCCCTGGTATGATTTCTTCTTGCTGCTCTTCACCAGCCAGTTTTAAGGATTTCCCTCCTGAAAGGTGACAATGTCAGGCTCCTTATGGTGAAGGATAATGTTCTAGTAGATAACCATAGCATTATGCTCTCTTGTCAGGGTATCTTCCTTCTAGAGACTGATGAATGGTAAAAAAAAGGAAATGGTTGCTGGTAATACAAACTTTTAATCTTTCCTCTTTCTTTTTAAGGAACTTCGTGGGAAAGTTTCTGAGCTGCTGATGGAGAAGGCTGAGATGCTGGAGGCTTACAATGCTGTTCAACAAACTCTGGAAGAGTCATTGGGAAAATTCCAGGTGAGATTAATTAGAATCAGGAAGTATGGAACACAAAGTGATGGGTAGGTTATTCATAGAGTTGACTGAAAATACAATTGCAAGGTGTTCCACCCACATGGGTATAAACAGGCTGCTGAATACCACTGACTTTAGTGAGGGAAAAGAACCTATTAGAACATTTCTGAGTGTGAGACAACCAGAGTACTCAGAGAACGGGCTAATAGAGAAGATCAAAAGAAATATGCAATGGTATAGATACCAAACAGTTAAGACTTGTATGGATAAATATATTAAATAAGCAATGGGTGGTTGTAGTAGCACCAGGCTTATAGAGTTTTGATGATAAAGGGTAGCGTGAATTCATTTAATACAAACTTTCAGTAGAAGGTATTTTTCAAACTGTTTATTCTATTAACATAAAATCATGGTGATTCATTTCTATGTAGAATAGCCACACTGAGAGGTCGGAAATAAAAGATTATGATATTTGCATAGTTTCTGGTCATTGATGATTATATGCATAATGATGGTAAATTAATGTGATACACAATTTAAAACATTTTTAATTTTGATTTGTTTTAAAATAGGTAATAACATTTATTTTGCAGCACTTTTAATTGAAACTTTATGGCTTATTTTTTAAATAAATCTTTTGATCATTTTGTTGTGAAAATAAGATGTTAGAATAAATCATCATCCTAGTGTCACAAAGTGAGATTAGCTCCATAGTCTTTGCTATTGTATTTGTTTCTTTTGAAACCAGCTATTTATTCATTTTATTCTTCAGGAAATGCAGCTTGAAAATAGCAGCTTAAGAAGTGAGAACAATGCTCTGGAAAACAAGCTGGCAAACCTAATAAGTCAAAGCAAGGTGTGTGTGATGTTTGGAAGTCATCTGAAAAAAAAAAAGGAAGTATTTTCTGCAGCATAGATGGATGCATTCACGTGAATCGTGAAGATGATTTTAAATTAATCACGACGATAACAGATCATAATGTCAAAATAAACATGGCGATGATTGAAATCACTATTCTTGAAGTTGCCACGGGTGACGTCGCGATGCTTTTTCTGCAATCATGAAAATCTGGCCCCGTGATTTGAAAGTCGTCATGAAGATTTTAGTTATCACTATAGTGATTTGTCATCACAAGTTGTGTGAGATTTCTGATGAAAATGACATTTTGTGTTTGTGTCCATGGATAGATATGCCTACATCATTAATACTGACCGCCACCGTTAAGCAGTCATTCCTTTTTAATTCTGATGCTCAAAATTATGAGTCCAATGTATAAAGAGTTATCTACCTTTGTTAATGAAAATGTATTATTCCACCAAAAACAAAATAAAAATAATTAGATGAACCATGTATCAGAACATAAACCGATAACTGGGACATTGTTATCACTTCAAGCTTTTTGCATCAAAATAACTGCCTTTCATGTGAATTGCTTCTGCATGTATTTTGGCATCCTGTGGTGTTTTGTAACTAAACTCCATTTGCCTTGCAAGTATTTCCAAAGCTGACTGACATTGGCTGTACCCTTTTCCTCGACTCTTTGATCGAGTTACTTCTTATACACACTATTCAGATCTAGAGACTGAAGGAGCCAACCCATGGTTTTAATTAGTCCCGATTCTTTCCTATCAAGGTATTGTGTACTGTGCTCTACAGCGAGCTTCAGATCTTTGTCATGTTTTCAACATAAAACTCGTGGAATAATCACTTGGCTGAATATTGTGATATCTGTCTCTCTCAAGAATTCCAGCAATTTTTATCAGGTCATCAGCCAAAGAACAAGCAAAACTACTCCCACTATTTTCACTATACCCTGATAGTAGGGCAAGCATGGCTTTCCCTATACTATTCTCTGACCATTCATTCTTCTAACATGCTAGGATGTAATCAATTCTAATGATGTTTACTCCAGCCAAGTTGGTTTTTTTTTTTTTTTTGTTACGATATCTAAACAAGGGGTTTCTAGCTGCTAGTCAGCTGATAAGTTTGTTCTCTCTTGACTGCCACTCGTTTGGTGGTAGAGGTTGAGATGCTGACTTACAGGAGGATTGTGGTCAATAGCTGTCTGTTAAGAAAGCTCGAACCAGCAGACATCCTCAGATAATTAAACCAGCTATTGCCTTAGCACAAATTTAGTCCAGCATTTTTCACACAAACGGTTGTTGATAACGTTAGCTGTTTTAGTTGTTTCTAAAAAAAAATTTTGTTTTGTTTTTTTTTATTATGTTTATGCAAATCACAAGAAGTTAAGGGTTATCTTCTCTTGTTGTCAAGATTTTGTAAGGTCCAGAGACAGAGTCTAATTTGATTATTCATGCTTTTGTTGGCAGGACTTGCATGAAGAACTGGAATGTATGAAGATGAAAGATGAGACAATGTCTACCTCTTTTCAATTCATGCAGGAGGAGCACCATAAATCTTTACAAGAAAACACTGTGAGTATATCCAATTCCTTGTCCCCTAACCTAGTTATGGAAAATAAATGTATCAAAATAAAAATAGGAAAATGCAAAAGGTTTAGCATATAAATTGTGGGTAAATAATCATAATAATCACTTTGTTGTTGTTGCATTTTGTTTATCACTGATTATTTATTTATATTTTTAGCTTAAGTTTATTCTCAGGTAAATAATTCAGTTGTGATCAACTTATCAGTCAGTCGGGTGCTGTTATTCTTTATTAATAAATATATCTCTGCCATTTTAACTTATGCAAATGTCAGCCATAAAAATGTGCATTTTTTTGGAAGACTGAATACGAGGGATGTTCTTATGAAACTTGGATGTTGGATATGTATATGTTGATGCTATTTGAGCCAAGTTTCATTTGAATGTTTCTAGTATGTAAATTGATTTGTTCTAGGTTTGAGAGGTGTCATATCTTTGTCTCCTTTTACTGTTGATGCTGGATCTCTGGACAGTGTTTTGTTTTTTTTTTTTTTTTAATACTTTCCACTTTGTAGGAGCACCCTTTCTGATACTCTGATTAATTATAACTCTGACGTTGCTCTTAGCCGCCGAGAGGATTAGTCAACAGATCAAGAGCTACGACAAAAAGATCGGGTTCCATACATTAAAGGAACCCCTAAATACTTGGCCTCACTGGAGGAAGTTCAACACCATAGTCACTCGCAAAAGTATCGGGACATCAAGAAAACAGTTGACACATCTGGTCCCCAAAACAAGGGCCTCCCTTATCTACCAGGGGTTTCAATTTGACTTGCTTGTAGCTATTGCTGAGAAATAAATTGGTGAAAGAGGGTAAAAGGTAAAAGAGCCCAAAAGATCAGCTAGAACGGTCAGCATTAGCAGGTCACGCACGGTCATGTGATCACTGTGCAAAATGGACAGAGTTCACCGTCGTTGATTGTGAGCAACCACCACTAAAAGGAGAGTAAGGGAGATGATCCACATGGCTCTGGAACTCAACCCGGTCTTGTTGAGGCTCAGTGGAATCTGGGTATCTTTACTAACTGATAGAAATTACTTTTTGTTGGATATCTAATTGGGAAAAATGCCCTGGTGACGTAGAGAGTTACAGTGTTGTTCCAAAAAAAAAAACACTCAGGAAAACAAAACTTGGCAATGAACAGGTTGTATGCTCAAGACCAACTCCAGCCACTTGTACTGCTCCCTCCCAAAAACATCTACCATAAACATCTACCACAAATTGATATAATTTCTCAGGACTAAATGCTGATTATCGTGATAGGGAAAAATTGCTAAAATGTAGAAATGTAGGTTCTATAATTAATTCTACCAACAAAATGTTTGGAAATGCCTGAACTAACTGTTCAGTTTCTATGCTTCGGCTTCGGAAATGTTGGATAAAGAACGGTTTGTATAGACAGGAGCTGTGAAGGTGGAGAAACATTACTGTTTACTAAATAGCCAGGAATGTTGTGTGGGAGAATTCCGTGATGATTTATGATGTCAAATCCTATCAGAAGACTGCACCATGGGAATGAATTTGCAGATCAGGAAGAAGCTGAATACGACTGGTGGCCCTTGAATCGATACCAGAACTGTCCGTAACACATTGTATCCATTCGCAAAAGGCCGGTCACTGCAACACCACTCTCATTAATGCAAATGAAACTTGTGCAGGAAATATCAACAAAGAAAGAAAAAAAGAGATGATTTCAGTTAGTAACAGGTGACTGATTTTATTTTTTTTTAAAAAAAAAGTTTTAATAGCATCATGTCAAGAAATAAAAATATAGCAATATTAAAATCAAACCAAGCAGCTATTTTACCAAAAAGTAATCCCAAGAGTTTGCTTTTAAGTTCTCCCCACCCTATATTTTGAAAAAGGAATGTTTGTAATTATTATTATTATTAAAAACTTGTAATGACAATTCTCTTTGTCAGAAATCACATTTGCAGATGTGTTTCCATTTCATCACGATCAAATAAGCAGCATTGTACTGTAACTGAAAGCACTAATAGGTTGGGATTTAAGTCCATAATTATGTCTGTCTGTCTGCGTCTGTGTTTTAGCTGAGAATGTATTTTAAAAACACAAACTAATTTTTCTGTTCCCAGAACACAGTATCATTCAACTTGGTCCTCAGTTTAATTTGGCCTTTTTTCTTTTCTTTTCTTAAGAACATTTGATTAATGATATCAGATGACCAATAGTGGTGTAGTAATGCATCATAAGTAAACTTTAATTAAAGTGCTGTACCTGTGGTGTCAGTCACTGTAGATAGTAAAACAGCAGTTTCCTTTGTTCCAGTGTGAACACTAAATGGACCCAGGTATCTCTCCTTCCATCCTTTGTTGGTAGTGTTTTTTTTTGTTTTGGTATGAATTAATGTACTCACAGAATCCATTTTGAATTTCTCAGGGGACAACACCACTTACAAGTTATTTTTGTTTACCTTCATCAGTTAAGATAAACCATCATTATTCTTTTCTCCTCCGGTCTTTTAACTTAAATTTAGGCTTTTGATTCAAATGTAATCGCATCTGGATTTACAATTTTTGGTGGTGATGTTTGCATGTCTCCTGATTGCCCATTGAGTGGTAGCTTATTGTGGCAGGGAGTGTGAAGGGAGTTGCATAGCATTAGAACCAACATCAGTAATTCAGTTCTCTCAAAGAAAGAACCTAGTGGAACTCCTCAGGTTTGGAGCTCCTAGAGTAAAAAAAGTAATGGCTGGTACAGACAAGTGGGAGAAGGTATGCCACTGACTAATGGAAAACAAGATTGCTGCCATGACAACTGCAGTATGCTGCTACTGCATTAATTCAGTGCCAGAGTGAACAGTGGGTATTCAACATTTTCCCGAGCTGCACAGCTTTAGAAATCAAAAACAACAAAAGAAAAAAGTGTATTGTTAGTCTAATCTATTTAGAAAAATTGATTGGTAATGGATCCTGTCTTGTTGACATTTCATCAGGCGCAAAGATTACTTTTATTGATTTTTTTCCTCCCCCTCTACTTTCTCAGGAGCTGAAGGAACAAGTCTCTGTGTTGACCAGTGCACGGAATGAGCTGCTGCAGACATTGAAGAGTCTTAAACAGCCATCTGGCATGGAGGCAATAAAGAAACAGTTGGCAGAGGTGATAGGAGAGCGAGACAAACTGTGGCAGGGTCTTCAGGATGCATCATCTGGTGTCCAGGTGAGTTGTTGACCTTTGCTGCAGAAGTAATAGACATCTTAAAGAAAGTTGCTGAAACTAAGCGGCAGCAAATTAGAGTTTTGGGGAGGGTGCAGTTGCCGGGGTGTTACCCAGCGCTGGAGTTACGGCGACTCAAGTAATGTTGCAGAGGTTTGAATGATGGTTGAGTTATCAAAACAGTAGATGTTACTGGGATTTGATCATCCTTAAATTTTTTTTAGAGCCATAATGTTTTAATAGTCAAATAGAGAGTAGAGAATGGTTGCTGAGATTTAAGTTATCAACTCAAGATTTGTTACTGAGCTTTCAGCAATATGAAGTTATGGAATGTCAGGGAATATTTCCGATATGTCAAATTTGAAAGTGAGCAATATTCATGCATAACCCTCAATCTGCACTGCTTAGCCAAAAATTTAGAATCCCTGCCTAATCCAAGTTTCTAGATTACTTATTATCCAGTTTTTTCTCATTCCTCAAAATATTCTCTCCAGATTTTTTTAAATAGTTGACAGTGATGGAGTACAAGCACTGACCACACCCCACAGATTCTCAGTGGTTGAGGTCCAGTGATTACTTTGGTTATGAAGGATGCTGGAATTCTGCTTCATGCTCACAACTCTAATTGTGAACTATTTGGGGATGATGGCATTGTTATCTTGTAAGTACCCATCATCCTTTTCTGTAGAAATGGAGCATAATTGGGTGTATCTGATCTGGAACAATATCAAAATATTCCTGAGTATAATGCAACTCTTCATGGGAACCAGTTTGTGCCATGAAAATGCTCTTTAAATTGCTACTCCATTTCCAATGGCTTGACAATAGAAAAAATACAGAGAGAATCCATAATCCCATCTTTACCTTATATTTTCACAAGAATATTATTTGACTGATATATTTCTACTGATGCACAATCCCACTCTCATGGTCTTTACCCCACTGAAAACTCCCATCTGCAGAGAGAGAGAAAGATGGGCACACTGCGCTATCACACCTCAAGAAATGGATTTCCTGGTTCATGTATCCTGGCAGTTATACCAGTAAATGTGCTTGTCCATGTAGTTCCTGCTAACTGCCAACTTGTCAGAATGTGTTTTCTGTACTTTTATCTATGCTGATTAGGTTTGAGGCACACTGGCCTTTGATTTCATAGTTCAATCCATGGTCTTTATTATAGATACTCCTATCTACCATGCTGCAGCAAAAGCACCTCTGTCAAGGTGACGTGTGTTTGCTCCCCCAACAACATCTGAAGGGTTAGGGTCCATTTGTGAAAAGTAATGGGTGCCTGATTTTTTGGGGCATGCTTTTGTTTTATGACTTGAAATTGTTCATATTTCATCTTGAAAACTTGTGCTCCATGTTTAATATATTTTAAATGCTTTTGTATGGTTTTGTGCAAGTTACTGTGTGATGGTGTTGGTGGTAAAGTTGGTGTTGGTGCTGCAGACATTAAAAAATTGTTTTTTTTTTAATCTAAAACTTTATAAATCTTTTTTTTTTTTTACTTGAATTCATAACCTTTCAGGTTATCAACAACTAAAAAGATATTCTATTTTGCATATTTCCCAGAATGCAGTATACTCAGCTGGTTCTAAAACACGGCCAAGGTTAAGGAAATACACGAGTAGTTGCAGTAGAAGTCTATCAATCTAAAGGCTAAAGGATGCTGTGACTTCTCTTCCTTTGGTTAATTCATGGTGTAATTCTACCTTGTAGTTTTTCCTGTTTTGAACTTTGACCTTATTTTACACAGTTTGAAATAAAAGGCAAGGATTTAAACAGTTTTTCTGCTTGAGGTGGTATCAGATTTTATTGGAAAAAATGTTGTTATAATTTCTAAAAGCTTATTGAAATTGAGAGAAATATTTTAATATCATGAACATTTGACCCTCCCTCCTTTAGCAGTGTGTAGATCATGAACATTTGGCATCAACAGAGGTTATTGAAGATGCAGAGAGTAACAATGATGGACGTGGAAAGAGATAGCTGGGATCTATATCAAGGTAAAAAAAAACAACCCCAAAATAGAGACTGTGCAATGAGAAATCTAAACAAGACTCTGCTTCTTTGCTGTGAATACTTTCAAGAACACACGCATGCACACACACACACACACACTCATATCAACCTGACATACATAATCTTATGTTTTGACACTAATCCTTTTGGAGGTTTATCCTTGTCATTCACTTGTGTAATCTGATTCGTTCTGTATTCTTTTCATCTCTGAACTAACCAAAGCTAAATAATTCAGATATTAAAAGATTATTTTTGTTTTTTGAAAAAGTTTTAGTAATTAAAGTTATGACTGTTTCTGCAAACCTTCTGCTCATCAAAATCATTAATGATTTTTAAAAGGCTGTATGACTGCTGCCTGCCTTGGCCTCTTTATCCGCCATCTTATGGTTTTAATGCCAAAAGAAAGGGGTTCAGTACAAGCTGCCATCTTTGTCCTTACACTCAGAAAATAATTGTTATTACTTCAGTAAAGATTACAAGGCCATTCCATGACAGCATCAGTGATCCAAAAGGTTGCCAAATCCTGATTAACAAGCGAGAATCCAGAATTTAAATCAATCCATTTTTGTTATCTATCTTTTTTGTTTTTTTTTTAGCAGGCCTGTTTAAACAATAAGCCATTCCAGTCAGCAGGATGCTACAAATGTTCTTCTGATTACACTCAATATAACCACGGCAACCCTAATGGAAAAAAGTCTTGCCAGGATGTCCATCGTCTTAACTCTTTCTTGTTTAAAATGTGTAAAGGGAGACAATCTTTCAGAACTAAGTAGTAACTACTAAACCCAATGAAATTTTCTTATAAGTAAAATTCCAAATATTTAGATAATTTTTTTGTTCAATTAATAAGAAAGGTTGAGGGAGGAACATTACTTTTCATTAAGGTATTTAAGAAAGAAAGGGTTAAAATTATTTTTAAAAAAAAAACAAACAATCTCTTTTTTATTGCTTTGTACTCACTGCTGCTAATGACTGCATGATTTCTATGGTAATTACTTGCTTTCTCTGTTTATTCTAGGGATGTTCAAATGAAACCTGTCCAGGTACAATTTTCAGTGCTATTTTCAGACAGGTTTCATTTGAATATTCTTACTACTATATTTTGCATGAAATTGATGAAATGCCAAGTTTTAATCTTCCACTCAATAATCCAGGATTTTCTTTGCTTTCTCTATGTTTTGTAGCTTCCATTGATGTATAGTAGCAATTGTGTGTTGTTTGAACATGCCTCTGTATTTTGCATCCAGTACTTTCTACTTTAAGTAAAGAAACAATAAGCAGAATGGCAGCTAAGACTGAAACATCCATAAGGATGCACATGGTCCCAGAGGACATTAAGAACTTTCAGAGCTGCATCAGAAAGTGTCCCCCTGCTGCTGTTGCTACCTGCCTTCTTGTGACAGCATTGTGCAGCCTTGCCAGGTACATGTACAGTTGTCAGAAAGATATATGAATCGGATCAGAGTGTCACTGATGGTACTTTCCACAGAGGTCATTATCTACCGCTGTACGTGTACCTGATGGGTTGTTTAGTGTCAGGATAACAGCTGTTCCCATGCTGTGTGGGGCATGGCAGATGGGAGGAAAATGGAGCATGCCATGCACTGGTACAGAGGATGGGGTGAAGAGCAAGCTATGGGAGGTTTGTCAAATCAAATAGGTCCCTAACACCTTCAGAAGGCTTGTATGCTATGCATATGATGAATTTGTGAAACTTTTGGAGAGCTTAAAATGGCAGCCAAAAGTGTTTTATATAATTTCTTTGTTTTGGTTCACCAAAATACATTTTCTACTCCACTTTTTTTTTAGATTTATAAACTCATTTCTTTCTTTCTTTTTATGTAAGTGTATAAGGTGCAATGATTTACTGCCACAGTCTTGTCATCAGACATTTTCTGGTTAAAAGGTCATGAACCCCTTAAACCAAAAGATTTCCCCCTTTAAGATGTACTGCAAAATTATTTAAAAAAACAAAATGTTCCCGTCTGGTTGAGATTTAAACTTACGATCTTTAGTGATGTGTCAGTTATATTGGCAAAAAAAAACACAACAGTGAGGAAAACCTATCATCATGCATTGTTTTCTAGAAAAGCTTCAGAATGTCCTCTATGTGACTACTGAAACATCTGCAACCCTAACGTGGCAGCTGGAGCTTTAATCTCTCTCCATACTTGACAGTATGCGTATTACCAGTCATCTGAGTAAACTCCCTCCTCCTGTTGTATATTGTCAACTCTATGCCTGAACCACATATTCCAAAAGGAGTCTGTCTAAAGAATTACAGCGATTTACTGTTTATAGTGTAGTGTGGTATAGTTGAGGCCCCATTGCCTTCGAGACTAAGTCTTGTGTTGCTTTTGACTTTATAAGTTGGTACTGTAATAGCATCTAATTTTTTTCCTGCCATTACTACAGCTTTTGGACAGTTAATTCTTTCTACTGAGTAATTTTCAGTTTATATGTATATATATATTGTTTTTTTCTTTAAATAAATTTTTTAGATTCAAAACACTTATCTAGCTTTATAGAGTATTTATTATTAACACACAAGGAAAAATTACCACAAAAAATTTTGAAGTTATAGCAACAAAGAGTTTAAAATTAAAGTTTTGTCATTTGTTAATATTTTGACCAGTAACCTTTGCTTTTAATAAAAGACTAATGTCTTGTATGAAGAAATATTTTCCCAAGCCTCCTTAATGACTTGCCAATTTTTTCTCTATCACTTGGATGGTATTTTGTAACATATTGCCCCATTGCTATCCATATGTTCTCCAGGCCATTCTTCAAACCATTGAATTTTTTTAATTGTATTAAGAGAAGATTTTTTTCCTCTGTGACATGAGGCTTTATCTTGTAATGGAGTTCCTTAGCAGATTCTACAAAATGTTGTTTTAAAAGATTCAAATACCAATTTGTATTCACTTGGTAGAATTAGTATATTGCCTCTATCATTAGCAGAGAAGCAGGACCAGATGTAGATACTCTAGATGTTGCTGGGTTGGTAAAATAGAGTTTGATTTAAATATTTCACCTTTTCTTTTGGCACTCAAAGAATCATGATTACCAAAAACGTTAGATTGAGTGAACTTTCATCTGCAACTATCACCTTTCTCCAATCATCATCTTGCCAATTTTGTAATATCTTACAAAATCGAAGTTTCTTTTGTCTTTGTGTGGAAAAGTTTTTGTTTTTTAGCTGTGATTTGAAGCCTATTGATATCAGATGTCTTCCAACAGATTTATCCACCATTCTTCTGGCTATACTTCCATTTTTCTAGCTAATGCACCACTTAACACTAAAGTCAAACTGATCTTACTCTTGAACCTCGCCAAAACTTTTTGTTCCCTTGGTGACCTTTTTTTTTGGTTGATTTACCTTTTTTCTTAGAGGAGAAGTGTCCAGTTTTTTAAAAAAAATCATTCTAATAACTCTGTGAACAGTTCTTATTGGAAGACCAAGTTCTCCAACAATTTCTGAAGTTGTCAGGCCCATTTCAATACAGTAGTCTGCTATCCATTCCAATTACTTTCCTTGCATATTTTAACAATTTGTGATTTACTTTTTTTCTCAAAAAAACTACTTCAACAATGATGGAAGATGCTAATGCACACAGGTGGCTATTTCTATATTGGAAAAAGTTATGGAGAAATCTCTAGAATTTTTGTAGATTGAAAGGAAAGTTCTGAGTTTCCAGAGCATAATAGAAAGATCAGGAATCATCTAGAATGTAATGGAGAATTTTAGAATATTCTGGTTGATGTGAAATTTCTATTGCCTCAAATAATGTTTATTCATATTCATATATACTGACATTTCTCACATATATTATTATTTTTACTAACATTTTTAAAATCTTATGAATAGGAAATGGTGTCTTTGTTGGACAGTTGTGCATTTAGATTGACAGCTTAGTGTCTGACATAAAAGCAGAAATATTGAAATTTACTGAGTGACTAGCCAGAGTTGTGTAGTTGAGTTTAAATCTTATTCCGCTGTTATAGCATAGCAAAGTCCACTTTGTATCAGTTCATCTGTCAAAAGTCATTTGCTCTTGAAAATATTACATTTTGTTTCTCGTTTGTTTGACCAGTTCAGTAAAAAATTTAAAATTGTGGGCCTGAACATCATTATGATGATTGTTAACCGTACCATATGTTGTAGGAATGTGAAGTCAGCTCACCCTGACTGATTTTCAGATTATGAGGGGTTTAAAACAGATTGAACAGATCTGCTGTTAAGTTTTATTGACCAAAACATCCGGATGTAATCTCGCAGTAATCAGCTACTGTGTGGGTAATGTAAACATTAATCAGCTAGGTGAATAATGTGGCCAGGAAATTACTAAGAGAATTAACTGGAAAGACCTGAGATGAGATGCTGTTTGGAAACGAGTTACTTATCTAGCGTCCAGAAAAGATTGGAAGTGCTTTTTTTTTTTTGCTTTTGACAACCAAGTGAATAAAAGCAAACAATTCCAAATTTATAGGGGGATTTTTAGTTTTAGAAACACATTCTTTACACCTGAATTCAGTCTTTAGGGCTAAGTCCCTTTGTACAGGTGTAACAGACAGGTGTCCTTAGCTGTGCAGTGAACCCTAGGTTACAACGAGCTGTTTTGGCACCTGCATACAAGCAGACTGAAGGCTGCTGATGGAGTGGCCAGGGGAAGCTCTCACTGAGCCAGAGCAAGAGAAACTGACTGATCAGGTGGCTAAACACCAAGCCAGGTCTGCAGTCCTGACAAGCGAGTGTGCTACACTAGTTGGCCATTCACACCACACCAGAAACTAGAAGTAAAGTCTCTTGGGAAAAGAAAACAAACAAACTAGGGATGATGTCAGAACAACAACAACAACATAACACATACATTACTTATACTTGCACGGTTACAGCTGTCAGTGCTTGCTACTTCTGTTGAACCATTGTTTTGTTTTGTTTTTCTGAAACTGTATTTTTCTTGAATTATTGATTTAAAAAACAACCCCCCCCCCAGCTTAGTTTGGTTTGTAAGATGGGTCTTTTTTTTGTTGGTGAGTAATGTGTTTTACATGTTGCGTTCTATTGACGTGTTTCCAGTAATTCATTATCTGTCTGCTCTGTTTTAGCAAAGAAATGATTTGGTGGATGAATTGAAGGAAAACATCACAAAGCTTAATGAAGAAATCGACAGATTGAACGAAAGTAACTGCACATTGACGGAGAGGCTTAAAGAGAGCAGGGAAGAGAATCGGGTGGCCAGTGAGGCTTACAGAGGTGTACAGGAAGCATTAGACCATTCGAGGGAAGCGATTCAGCAACTGAGCTTGAAGAAAGAGAAAACTGATTTAGTTTCAGAGGGCATCCAAGTTAAGGAATTGATAGAGTTGCGGCAATATGATGTTGAAAGGCAAGAAGAATTTTTAACCGTTCAGAAAAAAATCCTAGATTTGGAAAGGAGTGATAATGTGGATGCTAAGATAGAAGAACTGAATTCCTTGTGTGAAAATTTGAAGTCAGAGAAAAATGAAATAAATTTACAGCTACAGGAAGTAGAGAGAGAAAAGATGGAGATAGAAGAAAGGATGAAAGTGGCTTTGAAGGAAAGCGAGAGTCAGATAGAAGCTTTGAAGTCTGATATTAGCTTCATGATGGAGGAGGTTCAAAGCACTAAACTAGCTGCTGCTGATGCTGTCAGTCAGTTGGAGTCAGAGTTGGAGGAGGAGAAGAAAGAGCATTTAGAGCTTGCTGAGAGAATTTTACAGCTGGAAGGTTTGATTGACAGTTTGCAGGTAAGGTCCTGTCAGTTGTCCTCAGATAGAGAGTCCACACAGAGCTATGAGCAGATCATCAAGGCTCTGCAACAGGAGATGTGCAAGTTGCAGAGCCTGCTGGAGCACACCCTAGAACAGAAAGACACACTTCAATACGAGGTCAATGAGCTGAAGGAAGAGAAAGAAATGCATCAAACAGAGATTGTGGCCAAGACTGAGCAACTGGCCGAGTGGGAGAACTTGATGCACATGTTGAAGGAGGACAAGGAGACAGCGATACATGACCTGGAGGAGTCAGAGCAGCGTGAGTGTCACTGGAGGAGTGAGCTGGAGTTCTTAATGAACTCACTCCACGAGGCGCTAGATGAGCGGGATAGCCTGCGGGATAAGGTGTGTAAGCTGTCTGAGAAGGACTACTGCCTGATGGACGAGACAGTCCGCATGAAGCGCAGGATCGAGGAGATTGTGAGTGAGAAAGGAAGGCTGCAGGTAGAGCTAGAGCAGCAGAAGTCTGAGATGCAGAAAGTGCTGGAGGAGGAGAACAACGGTGAGAGGGAACGGGAATCACTGTCTGTTGTCATGCACCTTGCACAAAGCAGGGAGATGGAAGTTTCTGAGGAGAATGAGCGTTTCAGGGCTTTGCTGGAAAACCTGGAGCTGGACAAGACGATTATGCTGGAAAAAGTGGCATCTCTCAGTGAGGAATTGCAGAAGATGAGTGTGATGAAAGAGAAATGGGAGCAACAGATGGACAGGGCATCAGCTGTGGAGAGCTCTCTGCTTGTTGCTGGACAGAAAGTTAAGGAACTGGAGTTGGAGAACAGCTCTTTGCTGCAGAAAGTCAGTGATGTAACAATGGAGCTTGAGGACAAAACTAACTATGTTCAAGAACTCGAGACCAAAGTCATTGATTTGTCCAACACTCTGGCATCTGTGAAGAGGAAGTGTGAAGACACGAGAATGCAAAATGAAAATCTTTCCAAGCTGACATCAGTAGTTGAAGAGACAGACAGTTTGAAGTCCGTGTTAGAGAATTTAGAATTACAGAAGAAAAAACTAACTCTGGAGTTGGAGGAAGAGAAAGCTGAGAGAGAGAGAATCTCAGAAGAATATGAAGGCTTACAAAAAGAAATGGGTACTCTCAAGAATGATTTTCAGCAGATTAGCCTGATGAAATCTGATGTAGAAAACCAGTTTTCAGCCATCTTGTCTGAGAAAGAGGGCATGGAGGAGATGTTGAATGGCTTGAGAGAGGAGGTCATGGGGTTGACTGAAGAGAGAGTTTGTACAAGTGAATCCCTATTGGAAAAGCAGAGTCTGATCTCTTGTTTGGAGAAAGAGTTGTCAGACATTCAAGCAAGTCATAAGAAATATGAAGAGAAGCATCACAAGGAGATTGAAAACCTGAAATCAAAACTGAAACAGCAAGAATCAGGGGAAGAACTTAAAAAATCTGAGCAGAATGCTAAAGAAATCTCTGTGGAAGATGTTTGGGGAAATAATCTTGAGGTGACAGAGGATCATTTAGCAAACCAAAAAGTAAAGCCAGAGACAAATGAAGCAACTGAAAAGAGAGAACTAGAAGCTATTTTGACCAATACTGACAACCTTAAAACACTGTTGCAAGTGAAAGTTGATGACAAAAGCAGAAGCATAGAGGAACTGGCCATTGAGGAGAAAAACTTATGTGAAGGGGATGAGAATTTAGACTCAGTTACAGAGATACTTAGAGAAAAGTTGGAGGAGGAATCTGCAAAAATTAGTGAAAATGAAAATCAGTTGAACATTGCAGAAAATGAAGCAGCTGTGGTGATGGACCAGGTGAAGATGTTAACAGATGAAAGGAATGAAGTTATTGTGAAGCTGGAAGCCAAATTGGAAGAGTTTAGTAAATGTATGGAGGAAAAGGAGAAAGCTGAAAATGAAGTGGTTATTAGTAAAGAGAGGTTTGAATTATTGATGAGTGAGCACTCAAAACTAAAAGTCCAGTGGCAAGAAATTGTAGATGTCCTGAATCAGAAGGAAAGAGAGCTCTCTGATAATCTTACTGCTTTGGAAAACTTTAATTTACAATTTAAAGAATTGAAAGATCACCATGATGTTGTTGTGAGTCAAGTTTCTAAGGCTGCTGAAGATGAAGCAGCATTCAAGGCCAGAAACAGTGAGCTGATAATGGAAAAAGAGCAAAAGGATTCTGAGCTATTGCAGCTTGAAACTAATTTTCAGTCTTTCAAGTTGGCTTCAGAGCTTGAGTTGGCCAAAATAAAATCTGAATGTGAGGAGATAAAACAGAATAAAGAAAAGTGTGAAGCAGAAATTGGTGAGTTGCAGGAAACATGTGAAAGAGTTTCTGGTGAAAATGCAAAGTTGAAAGATGCTTTGAATCAGATGGAAAGGGATAAGGAGAAACTCTGTGCTAATCTTAGCTGTAAGGCTGAAACTTGCACTGAAATGGTTTCTGAATTGTTGACTTTGAAACAGAACTTGGAGGTGAGTATAAGGGAGAGAGAAAACTTAGAAGCTTGTCTGAAAGAAAAGGTTGAAAAAATGGAGAACGAGAACATTCTGAAAACCAGCCTGGAGGAAAAAGATCAAAAACTTCAAAAACTGCTGGAAGAGATGGAGATAAAGGAATCTCAACTTTTAAATGCGAGCAAAACTTTAAATTCTTTACAGGAATCGTCAGGATTTCTATCGAGTGAACTGGATGAATTAAAACAGAGATTTGAAGAGTCGGAGACTGAAAAGAAAAGGCATTTAAATGAGAATCAGGAATTACAAACTTTTTTGAAGCAAGCAAGAGTTGAAAATAAGATGATGAAAGAGGCCTTAGACCAGAAAGAAACTGAGGTGAGCAGTCAGAACGAGGCTTTGGCCAAACTTACAGAGAATTTGGAATCTAGCATCAGGGAGAAAGAGACCAGGATTGGAGAAATGATAGTTCATTTGGAACAGAAAGACACTGAACTGGAGTCTGCAAGAGTTGCTTTAGAGAGTTTTAAAAATGGAACTACAACTTCAGAGCAGGAAGTTGCTGACCTGAAGTTTGCAATTTCTCAATTGCAGACAGAAAAAGAGAGGGATATGTTGGCAGCAAAAGAGTTTCAGAAAAAGCTTGAATCAGCTTCAGATGAAAACAAGGCTGTGAAAGAGTGCCTAAACAAGAAACAAAGCGAAATTGATAGATGTCAGCTTGACCTAGATGGCAAGCAGGAGGCTTTATTGGAAAAGGAAGCAGAGCTATGTGTTATGAGAGAAAGTGTAAAAGCCAACATTGAAATGCAGAAGGATTCAGAATCCAGTATTAAAGAATACCAGATGGCACTGGAAGAAAAGAGGGAATCCATGGCAGATCTGGATAGGGAAAAGCAACATTTTCAGGAGGAACTTCGTAGTAGTAATCAGCTCATTCTTGATGGAAAAGCTTTGTTGAAAGAAACTTGTGAATATTTTGAACAAGAGATAGACAAGTTAAAATATGACATCACACAGCTAGAAGTGTCAGTGAACAACCTGAAGGTTCAAAATGCTGAACTTAATTCACAAGTTCAGAGAGAAAGAATGAAAGGTGAAGAATTAACACAACAGAGTGCAGTGAGTAATATTCTTATAAACTATAATTATGAATTTTAAGAGTATCACAGACCAATGTAGTTACAACAGAAGATGCCACCATTATTTCTAGCCTTTGAGTTTCCTTATTATTATTATTTTTTAAATAATTATATTACTGTTTGTTTGCCTCTTTTTTTGTTGCTGTCATTTGTTTATCAATAACTTAGAATTGTCATCATTGTTAAAGAAATGAACTCACTCTAGAGTTCCTGTAATCCATGGCTTGAACTCATGATACAGTGCCCAGCACCTGGTTACATACTTATCAAGTCATCCATTTTTGCTTCATTCTCACACTTTGGTTCGTTTTTTTTTTCAAAAATCAAAGTAAAAAAGGAAACGGGTCTGAAATGACAGCAAACCCCAGTTGGAGATATATATGGCTTGCACATGATAATTAGTCAAATTACAGCTAATGAGAACTGTTCTTAGGAATCTCTGTGGCACACACTGATCTTTAGCTTTTATTTGGAAAGAAGTATGTCTGAAATTCTTCAGGATGCTCTGTCCCATTGGCCTTCGTGAAGCCTGCTGCTGACCCCGTGACTTCATGACTTAGGTTATGGTTCTCCTATGATCCAGGGGTTGACAGCTCTGTGATTGTAACCTCTCTGATAATCTGAACCAGGATTGTTTTCTCCAATATGTTCAGGGATTGGTTGGTGTGAGGTGGTGATTCCTGCTTCATCAGTAGCTTGGTGATAGATACCATAGTAACCACACACAATCCATGATTAGATAAACCCCACACAGACAAAATTTTCTATTTTGCATTTTTATTCTGTTAATACATTTAAAGCTATTTACGCTTATCTAAATATGGTATATTTCTCATGGATAGTATGACCAAAAACTTGTTGATTATTAGTTAGTTTTTAATTCAATTCTACATATTTAGGTAAGTTAACAACTGAGAATATCCATTTTCTTGTTAATTGTCTTTACAATTAAAAATTCTGGAAACTCAATATGATTTTCATTCACCATTATTTTATTTAAAAGCTCAATTATTGAATAAAATTCCAGATCCATAGCAAATTTAACCTGATCTGGTTGATTTAAATTGATATAACAAATAGAATATCAGTTTGGACTAATGAGACAAATGCTCAATCTGATAACCCTGTGTTGTTGCTCTCTATCTAAAAGTATTATGGTAATGGATTTGACAAAAATTATATGATAATGTGATACACTTCATATGCATAATGGTACAGACATTTTCTTAGCTCTGTGCACTCGTGTATTGAATATATATGATATGTTTGCGCATGTGTGATTAGTTTTTTAATAGGTGATAAAAACTCTACAATTTACTAATACCCAAACAAGTTTTAAAATTTTGAGATTGTAACATGGAAACAATCGTTTGTTTGTTCTGTATTATGACATCCATTGCTATACAAGCTGTGTGAGAGTTGTGTATAACTATTTAGTAACACTATGTATATCACTACCACTCTCTAGTTTTGAGAGAGAATTATAGCCATCACCAACACCACCATACCATGAGTAGTTTATTATCTGGCAGGGAAGATTTCACTTCTCTCATTGAGTTAACATTTCCTTGTATTTGGTTGATGTGAAGGTCATCTGGTTTCCATGATTTTAGGTTGCCATAGAAGCTTAACAGTTTGTTAGTCTGACCAATCTATCTCAGTGTTACTCTGTTTGCATTTTATACTTAACTCATAAATCTGCCAACCATTGGAATGAATTTACCTAACTGTCTAAAGATGCTGGGGCCTTATCACTAGTGTTTTATAATAGAAATTTATGCTTTTACTGCCAAGCTTATGAAAGAGGTACCCCATGTTACTCACTCACTCTTCTTTGAAAGGAGGGGAGGTATTCACTCCAGAATGAGTTCCTGACACTGGTTAAAATCAATATTTTTTTTTTTATTTTGACTTAATACTCATGTTCCTGTTTTTGGAATCTCATAATTTCAAAAGCTATTTGTTTTGACTTATCCAATGGGGGATCAGCAGGATATTTCTCTCTTTAATACTCATAATTTTGGAAGTTTAATGTTGTTTGAAGATCTTCTGATTAGAACTGGTCGAATGAGAGGGAGATCCAGTAGGAAGCCTACATAAACTGAGTTGGTGAGGAGGAGCAAGAGAGGAGAACTGGACAGTCAGCATGGCCGCTGCCCAACACAGGTCGGACCAGATGATTGCTGGCTGCTACCATCTTTCCCAACGCACTGACTTTTACTGGTTTTAACACAGGAGCGTTTTATAACAATGAACAATGTTGCAGTTCTGTTCTCTCCATGATGATTAAATTATTCTTTTTTTAAAAAAACAGCTCTCAGAGTGGAGATGGGTTGTTTTTTTTTCCTTAATTTTCTAATGTTTTTCACTTGGCTGTTTGTTGTTGATTTCATTTTAAAACTGAATTAGTGAAAATGAGATGTATTAGTGGGTAGGCTAGTGGATTACTGGATATTTTCTGTATAATCCAATTATTGTGTGGGTTAGTGGGTTCTGTTTGAAAAGGAAATATTAACAGATACAGAAAAGTCTGTTAGCTGATCTCAGATGCTTTTGCCACAGAAGTCACAGTTGATGGAAGATAATGTCACCAAGCTTAGGAAGGATCTGTCGGAGAAAGAGGACCTTTGCAGCAAGCTGAAGACAGTGGCTGTAAAGACCAAGAAGGATAACTCTGAATTAAAATTAAAGGTAGGTAGTAGACAACGTTTTAAATACAATGATAAATAATTATGGCTGTTAGCCGTAAATTACAACTACAGTAAAGGTAGTTAATCCTTGGTAATGTGGATAACTCTGATTTAAATTAAAAGTAGATATTTTGTTGTTTTTTAAATTATAGTAGAGGTAATTGTGTTATACACATATAGTGAAAGGGGCAGGGAACTTTGAAATGTATATATAAGGTCCCCTTTTCCAAAAAGTGTCAGTCTACTTAAAAAAAAAAAAAACAAAAACATGCTATCTGCTTTATCTGCCTGGTAGGTAGATACTGTAGAATTATCAACAAAAAATGTTTCCTAATAAGTAATTGAAAATATTTCTTATACTTATGCTTTCATGTTGCATATGAAACACAAACGATAGTTAACTCCGAATTAAAAATTAAGTTAGTTAATAATTGGTAATGTGGAAGATGGATAATTTAATAGATAAAAGGCATGCATATATAAAGCAGCATTATTGTGTTGTAATTTCAAAAGGCCTTTAAGTATTACTACTTAGATCCCTCCATCTTTTCTCTTACACTGACTGTATTCTCATAGGTTGAATTCCTTTCAAAAGATCGAGATGATGCAGAGCAAAGGCTGAAAAGTGTGGAAGATCAGCTTCACTTCTACACTAGTAAACAGGTGGAATCTAGTCAGCAAATGGAAAATTACAAGGTGTGTATATATTTTTTTTAGAAATCTACCAGTCTGTCCTGATCTGCAGTATTTTTTTTTTTATGTACAGTCATTAAAATCTCCCAGTACTGAGGACTAGTTGGTAGTTGGACAGATCTTTTATTAGATCTGATTGGGAAGCTGGTGGTCTAGTGATAAACTATCTGGTTGCCATGGTTAATGGCCTGAGTTGGAATTCTGGTGGAACCAGCTCAGTTTGGAATGCCTCTCCTTGACTACCCACATTAAATATTGAGAAATGTATTTTTTAGGAAAAAACAGAAAAAAAACATATGCAAGTATGGTGATAGAGCCACCTCTGTGGGATTTTTTTCTTACTGCATGCACTAAATCACTTGCTAGTCAGCAGCATTTTGATTTTCATTCAAAGAAGTTTCTACATAAATCAAAGACTTCCTCTTTTGGTGTTGCCCCCCCTATGAAGGGAGGGAATTTTCATTGAAGAAATGGAAAACTACTGGTGTTCAACTTTCCTCTGGCTTCATCTGACCATATCCTGTTAAATTCTTCTGGCTTTCAGAGTCTTCAAAGTGAATATGACAAACTGCATGATGAGCTGGAGGGTGAGAGGAGACAGAACCGTGGCTTCCAGAAAGATCTGCAGAAAACTCTGCAGGACCTGAGCAGTATAAAGGAGAAAAATTTGGATTTCATGTGTGAAAATGAAAAGCTGAACATGCAGATTGAAACTATAGTAACTGACAGAAAAGTAAGGCTGCATTATATACATTTTTCTTCAACCATCTTTCTGGGAGGTAGCTGGTCTGATGGCAGTTTATATTAAGTTATGTTGCATTCAAAAAATTCTTCCTTGGTCCATTTGAAAGGAAACATTATGCATTTTTTAAAAAATTATGTTGAAGAAGTGATAAAACCTAAAAAAAAAAAAAAAAAAAACAGGGTAAATTGTGATCCAGCAGGGTGAATCTGTAGTAATGTCTTTTTGTTAGTTAGCTTGGAAAAGTCAGCCATGTTGACTGATGCATGCTGGATCTTCTTTAGTGAAAGAAGACAAGAGGACTGAGTTTTTCAGTTACCACCTTTCTTACAGCATTTATTACTAATACTTAAAAAGATTATATCAAAATTCTTATTTGAATCTGTTTACACAAATGTTACAGTGACCTCTTGGAATATCCAGAATTTTCCAGTGCATACAGATCAGCAGTGTAAGAAATCTAAAACAATTTTTTTTATCCACCAATAGTTAAGAAAATATAGTCATAGTGTAATGCTAAGGAAGTCAACTAACAACTAACTTCAACAATTACAGAATCCTGTGCAGAACCCCATGAATTTATGTTTAGGATCTTGGACATTGCAACAATGGGTTGTGCCCATACATGGTGGCAGGTGGAGGAAGAGAGGTGGTACATCAGGTTTTTGCATTAGGGCTGTTTTCTTAACCACTGGCTGTTAGAAAATTATTCAGAGAGATTGAAACAGTTTGGTCTCTGTCTGGTTTCTGAGCAGAGTAGTGGTAGACAACTGGTCGAGAACTCAAGTTTCATTCCTAAGTCTTGGTTTTGGTTCAGTTTGGCAAATATTCCTGGCATTTTTTTACCAGTTGTCTACATGGGGTTCCAAGTTTCAGTATGGACTTCTGGTTGATTGGTTCTTGGGTACTCTTTCTCCCTACCCTATCTTAGGTCATGGGTGGTGATCCAGAACTGTTGGCCTCTGAGGATGGCACACGATGATGATTACTGTTTCTGGAAGTTTGGGAAAAGATTTTGTAGAAATGGATAAAGTTATCCAGGGGATAGATTGAGCAGAAATTAGCAAAATTCTTTTTTTTTTTAGTTATTAACAAGCAGTATTAGTATAATTCTAAATAACCATTGTAAAAATAGTTTTGAATTAACAGATTATCTTTCTGTAAATACTGGATTTAGAAGATACATCTTTTATGGCAGAACTGAGATGCATAAACTAATTTTAACATTTTTTTATTTTAAAGTAAGTAAAAGGCCTTTTTTAGCCATATTGTTTCTGTTTTTCTTCTTTTTCTTGTCCATATTAAATCACCATTACTGTTTTTAATTAATGTAAAACTTAAAATAGTAAAAGAAAAAGAAAAGAAACAAGCAAAATGATAAAGAATGGTCAGTGATCACGATCATTTCATAAGCAAAGAATACTATCACACTTTGTAATTTAAACCAAGTTTGTGTTTACTGAAATGTGAAAGTTTTGCTTTCTGGTGGAATTGCTTTGTTGTTGCTTGGTTGGTTTGTTTTTTAGGTTTTTTTTTCTTCTTTTTCCATATTAGTCAAGCAAAACGTTACTGTTCATACATGAATCTGTCACTGTTTTGTGATAGCCATGTTTACACTCACTTTTGCCTTGCTTCTGTTTTCTCCCAGATGACAGGAAGTGACCTTCTCTGGGTCAGCCTGTCTGTTCCTGTATCTCTGTTGTACCAAATCTTCTTACACATTACTCATAATTTCTTTCAGGCTCTAGAGTCAACCTTGAATGATCTCAGAAATAAGCTGAAAGTTGCTGAAAAAGAAAGAGATGCAGAGCAAATACAAAAATTGGAGATGATAAAGGAGAAGAATGATGTTGGTGGTTTTTTTTTTTATAAAAAAATTTTAGTGGTAGCCAAAATTATCACGTATAACTTTAATTATTCTGATGTTGTCAATGTTTGGGCATTTTTGTTTTGTTTTTCTATCATTTACACATTATTAATCCATAGTTGATAACAAGATATTGCCACATTGATGACATTTCGTACAAATGGTCTGTTAATGTCAAAACATTGCTCAATTAGCTTTTTGTTAAAAATACATTTTTACATTCTAACACACAAATGAGGTTTTGATATTTTGTTTCAAACAAAATGTCACAATAATTTTGATAGCCACTGTAACCCATTACCTACAGATTTGTTTAAAACTGTTTTCATGGGAGGTGGCCAATGTGAAGCTGAACAGTCAGGTCCAACTCTCTTAATTTCAAGAGAAGTATAAAGAGTCACATTTCCCAAAGAGTATGAACTAGTAAATAGTTACTCTCATTTGTTGTTTTCTTACCTGTTTTTGGAGAAAAGGGGATGTTATATCTATGTAACTTCATGTTTTGTTGGATTTTTTTTTTAGCATTTCATTTTTAAAAGATTATTTTTGTGTAAAATCAACTTGTTTTAGTAATTTCAAAAAGAAGAAAAGAAAAATTATCTTTCCTCTCGATGTTCAAGTTTCCTAACTAAAATCTTCTTCAGTTAGGTGCAGAGTTTCTGGAGTTAGAAGGACAGATGAAGTCTGCTGCAGATGAACATCACAAGAGAGTTCAGCAGCTGGAAGAAGTGCTGCAGGCCACCAGAAAGAGCCTGGAAGCTGCTAGCCAGGTAAGAACAGGTGTAGCATTGTAAAAAGTCTACAGACAACAGAAACCTGCTTGATTTCTTTTTGATTGGTTTTTGAATGCACTATTCATCAGTGTTTTTCTGATGTGGTTTTAACAACCCTGTTCAGTCCTAGATAAAATAATAATAAATGTAAAATTAACATGATTTTATTTTAAAGCCTTTGTGTGTAGAAATATTTAGGAAGCTATATATATATATATATATTTTTTAAACATTTTTAAATTTTTGTAAGCATATGACTTGGCTTGAAAACTATAATCTAAACTCCTCTCTCTCTCTCAATCTCTCTCTCTCTCAATCAATCAATCAATCTATCTCTCTCTCAATCAATCAATCTCTCTCTCTCAATCAATCAATCTCTCTCTCTCTCAATCAATCAATCTCTCTCTCTCAATCAATCAATCTCTCTCTCTCAATCAATCTATCTCTCTCTCTCAATCAATCTATCTCTCTCTCTCAATCAATCTATCTCTCTCTCTCAATCAATCTATCTCTCTCTCTCAATCAATCAATCTCTCTCTCTCAATCAATCAATCTCTCTTTCTCAATCAATCAATCTCTCTTTCTCAATCAATCAGTCTCTCTTTCTCAATCAATCAATCTCTCTTTCTCAATCAATCTCTCTCTCAATCAATCAATCTCTCTCTCTCAATCAATCTCTCTCTCAATCAATCACTCTCCCTCTCTCAATCAATCAATCTCTCTCTCTCAATCAATCAATCTCTACCCTCAATCAATCTCTCTCTCAATCAATCAATCTCTCTCTCAATCAATCTCTCTCTCTCAATCAATCTCTCTCTCTCTCATCAATCTCTCTCTCTCAATCAATCAATCTCTCTCTCTCAATCAATCAATCTCTCTCTCCTCAATCAATCAATCTCTCTCTCTCAATCAATCAATCAATCTCAATCAATCAATCAATCTCTCTCTCTCTCTCAATCAATCAATCAATCTCTCTCAATCAATCAATCTCTCTCTCAATCAATCTCTCTCTCTCTCAATCAATCAATCTCTCTCTCAATCAATCTCTCTCTCTCTCAATCAATCTCTCTCTCTCAATCAATCAATCTCTCTCTCTCTCAATCAATCAATCTCTCTCTCTCAATCAATCAATCTCTCTCTCTCTCTCAATCAATCAATCAATCTCTCTCTCTCTCTCTCTCTCTCTCTGCATTTTGTTGCTGCTGGTTCGGATCCTACTGATTATTCCCTGATTAAGAGAAGCATCACTGGAAAAGGTGATGATTTTTTTGTGTGCAGTAGTTATCTATTTTAAAAATATTTCCTTTTCTTATCTAACCCTCTAATAATTACTGTTAACTCTTAAATTATTTTCTTATAAAAAAAAATCCCTTAAGATTCTCATGTTTTGGAGTGTCAATGTGTCAAAAGGCACACTGTAAATTAAAGTTATTCTATTAAAAGAGAGAGCAAAGAGGACTTTTGAAAGATTAATTCATATTAAACATCATGCAAACTTGGTTTATGATGTCTGGATTCACTGGAACCTCTCTATTCAAAAAGGAAAAAAATAATGTTGAAAGGTAGTAGCTTAGATTTTGGATTTCTGTCATGGTATAACATGAGGAAACTCAATATCACCATCCTTTTGTTTTCACTACACAATGCATTGATTGGCATTTGTGGGAAAGGGGGTCTATGCTCTGTCCATTGAACAAATAAAAATATATAATTGTAAAATCAGTGTAGATTCATCAACAACAACATCTAGGATTTTGTTTTTCTCTGAGCTCAGGAAGCAAAACAGAACAGCATGATTGACCTGGAAATGGCAGACTATGAGCGAACTGTGGAGTCATTGAACCACCAGTTATCAACAAAGGATGAGAAAATCAGCCAGCTCCAGGAAGAGGTGGAGCAGCTGGAAGATCATGTCAGAGTATTGCGGGAACAAACAGGTCAGCATGTGTTCTTTAGGTATTGTGCTGATGAAGCAGTCTTCAGATTCTTGTTAGATAAAAAAAAACAAAACAAAAATATCCCTGGGATTATTTAGGAGAGATGGTCTTATGATCCAAACTTGGGCCTGTGTATGATACAAAGGGAAGCTTCTTCATTAAAATTATTATGTCTCCTCATATTAAAATGAGACCTACCCTTAATTCCATAATATTGGTGGGATGTGCATGGGTTGCTCTTGGCTGACAATCTAGATGCTCCCATGGTTACTCAATTAGCTTCATATTGGGGGTGGGTACAAGGAAGAAGTTGAAAGCCTTGATTTCTTTTCTAGACTGGTCACACAAGAAGTGTAGCTTGTAGCATCATCCTCCTGAAGAATATGGGCATTGAATCTCAATATACCTTGTTGGTACAATGGTAGATGTGTTTTCAAAATGGCAATGTACCCAGCAGAATTGACGCATCCTCAAACAAACACCAATCTTTCTTTCCACCATATCAGATTTCAGCCCATACCATGACACTTCTGTCTCTGCACCTGACTGTGGGCCCCAATCTAAGTGTGATCTCCAGAAATGAATGGCTTGACTTCAGTGGAAAAGAGTACAATTTGCCAATACTTGAGGGTCTTGCCAGACATGTTTTCTGACCGGACCTTTTTAATCTTTTTTACTACTTTTGGACAGAAGGGGTTTCTTACACGCTACAGCCTTTGCAGCCAAGTCTGTGCAGATGATGACAGACTGTTCTTTGGTTTGTTTCTGTTGCATGCGTGATGTCAGTTAGAGAATCTTAACCATGATTGCGGGTAGCCTTTTCTTGTCATGGTGTCATTGTTGAAAGCCTTTTCAGTTGGTTTGCCACAGTAGTGAGATTTGCCTCAGTGAACTTCGCTAATGTTGGCCACTGGTCCATGAAAAATGTAGAGATTTTTGTAAATCTTTGATTGACTCTGGCCACAATCTGAGAAATATTGCTGAATCCATTATTTTTGTCAAGGTGATAGTGCACACTGGTTATCCACCCACTTAGATGTCCATATACACAAAACCTTACACTTAAGTATGTAGATTTTGGTTAAATAAATCCATTTACTGGGGGGTGTCAAATTAATCTGACAGGATGCTGTATAAATATTTGAATTTATAAGAAAATTGGTAGGTTAAAAATAATAAAGGGATGTAGCTAAAAGCATTGGTATTACTGCAGTATGGCCTGTTCAGGTTATCTTTTCTCTGAAAGAGAGAAAGAAGCCTTAAGGCTGTGATGGATGTTTTCTTGTCTATAAGCCCATAGTTATTATGAATATTACTAAGCCTATGACACTGAGAATAAGCCAGCTTTAGAAATAAAAATTTGAATCTAAGCTGATTGTAAGTAAGAGAATTATATAGCTAAGGCTGCTATGGTTAATAAGAATGTTATTGAGTCTAAGCTCATGGTTAATAAAGTAATATTGAATTTAAGTCATATGTAAACAGTGGTAACTAAAATTAAATTATGATAATTAGAAATTTTGGTCCAGGCATATTAGTGGATTTACAGAAGGGGCTTCATGATTTTTTTTCTAATGCAGATGCTGTGGAAGAACAGAGACTGCAAACAGAAGACCGGGCCAATAAATTGAAACAGCTGTTAATGAAGACCAAGAAGGATCTGGCTGATACTAAGAAGTGGGTGAGTGGTGTATCCCTTTCAGTGCTGAGTATTCCAAAAATGTTGAGCTCTTGCTGTTCTCTGTCCCCAATGCCATCATGCTGCCCCCTCCTGGTTTTGCTAGCAAACAGAGTATTTTTAAAATTATTATTTGACTTTTCAGGAGAATGAACAAAAGACACATGAGGCACAACTCACTGGTCAGCTGGAGCACCTCACTCAGGAGGCTGAGGAATATAAGGTTTGTGGAATTTAGTAAGTTACTTGAGTGTTTGAGAAGCTGGGTTCCTTTAGCCATTAACAAAAAGTAAAAATTGACAAGAAGGCACACAACTTGGTAGTTAGCTGACTTTTGCAAGAAGTGGAAAATGTCAGAGGACATCGCAGAAGATTGCTGTTTTATGATTATGATTAAAACCAATTGATTTTCATTCAAGGAAAACAAAATTAAAAAAAAAAAACATAATTTTGCAGAGAGGGATTAATTAAACCTGAAAACATTAATACTGATCTATAAACTAAAGTAAATGTTACATAAATATTGTGTTTAAATTAAATTGACTCTCTTTTCCTTTGTCCTAAAGAGTAACAAAATGCCTGCCAAAAAGCAAAATTTACAGCTTATTTATATGTAAAAAATGCATTAGCAATCAAACATTATTATTATAAATGTTAATTATCATTATTTGTTTTTCTGTTTTAGAAAAGTGTTGCTGGATTGTATAGGTTTTAATTGTCTGACTCTGCTACACTATGAGTTGATAATCAACACACCAATTTCTTGTACTGTTTTTGTTATCAATGCCTTCAGTTATGAGAACTTCTCTTAATATGTAGGCTTTGCCAGTTTTGAACATCACCTCATTAAAATTAATTTTTAAAATTTTCAAATTTAAAAAAAAAAAATTTTAGAAATATTATCTCCCTTGGCAATTAACAGAGGAAATAAATATAACAGTATTGGTGAATATGTTTGTTTTGTTTTCTTAACAAAATTAGGTCCAGATGTCAGTGTTGGCTTCTGAAAGCCAGAAGATTCAAGAACGTCTGATAAACTCCTCAGAAAGCCACCAGAGGGCGATGAACTCTGCTGAGACCCGAATCCAGAGCCTCCAGGGGCAGCTAGAAGCTTCACAGCAAGAACTCCAGGCAGTTCAAGCAGAGTATGACGGATATAAGGTTTGGTGCTTGTTATACAAAAGGTGGTTCTTCATAAAAGATCAGACACACTACCTAAAAAAAGAGGGGGTTAAGAAAATCTTGGTAGATATAGGAAAATAATTATTTATAACAATTGGAAGATCTGAATCTTCTTGATGGTTGAGAAATAGTCTAAAAAGAATTCGTATGAAAAACTAGTAACAACTGGGAGAGTGGAATACATCTACAGCAATAATTAGCATTGGGTTTAAGAACTACATTAATAATATTTTTTGTTGACATAAAGGATCTTGTATAAGCCATAATGGCTTCCTTACCTGTTAACAGCTAAATGGTTAGCTGATTAAATTTGTATTAATATAAATTTCGGTGTGTGTCTGTCTGAAATTTACTTTGTGGGTTTTAGGTTCGTGTTCACAGTGTTCTCAAACAGCAGAAAAAGACATCAACGCAGGATTCTGCTGCAGAGATTGAAAAACAGGACAGGTGAGAAGACATTTCACTTGTCCAGAGCAGTTTGTTAATCATCTTATACAGTAATTTTTGTTGCGAATTCAAATTTTGCATTGCCTCAAACAAGATTTAAGCTTACATAACTGCCGAAACTAATGAGATATAAAACCATATAGTCAAAGATAAGTGTATACATTTGTAATGGATTAAATATTTAGGTTTATTCATGATTTGGTAAGATGAATACATGTTGTTCCTAAAGGTCCTCATCTTACTACTATGTTAATAATTTGTTTTTTATTGTTTCATTGCAGGGAACGATTACAGAATGTAATTGAGCATCTGAAAAGCAAATTGCAAGAAATTAAGTAAGGGAAAACAAAAATTGACAATTTACCTATGCAGTATCTACCAAAGTTGCATATATAGTGAAAAAAAAATTTTTTTTTAAACTAGACCTTTTAGGATGTTGATAAATTTCTTTTCTTAAACTGACTCTGGTACATCTGTAGCTCCCCCGAAAACATCCTTAATTTATTCTGTCCTTGTTTCGCATGCAGTAGTAAGTAACATGGTAGTGATTCCCTTTTTCATTTGTCTGACTCCAGTGAGAAAATGTTGGCTCTGCAGCACGAGAATGAAACACTGCAGGATGAACACAAGCGGCTTCTGCAGCGGCACAACAAACTACTGCTGGACATGCAAGAGAAGGAGCTCACTTTCAAGACCAGGTGAGAGCCACAAACGTTTCCATATCTTAGAGAAGTGCACTGGCACGTGCAGAGTACCACTCACCACAAACTTCCAACAGCTGGGAGTTGAATCACTTGGCATTCAAGGTTGGCTGAGCAATCTTAGCAAAAACATCTGTTTATATAGCCCAACAAGGCAAAAAAAAATTGTTACTCTTTATAGATAGTTGGTGCTTAAACATTGAATGAAGGCTTTTCATAAAAACTGCTGCCGGACAAAAGCAGTCATTTGTCCTTATAGACAGGCATTTCTTAAATGTAGGTTTAGCTTCAACTTCTAGAAACAGACCAAAAAAAAATTGTTTTTATAGGCAGGTGGTTTCTACACAGAATTAGACTGAAAGTTGGCGATAACAATTGCAAAGTAGATAAGAAACAGCAATTTTTTTGTACATAGGCTTGAAGTGAAACTTGTCCACAAGGAATGATAAAGTTACAAAAATAGAAAGGTAGTTTTCATATGCAGTTAAATCTGTCCGAAAGCTGCAAAAGGAACAAAGCAAATCAGGTTTTGTAGCTTTTATATGGTGAAAACCTGCAAATCAGGTCTGTTTTCTTTGTCGTCTTAGCAGAAGCTAGAAAAGCCTATTTTTCTACATGGGTTAACTGTTAACCTGTTTATAAAGACGCTGGTTTGTAGTGAATCAAGTCTGTCTGTTAAGACAACTTATATCGATGATCAAGTACACAAGTTAACAGCGAAACCTGCATGAAATATTAATTTTTATACTAGTCTTAGAAAGTACTAATTAGAATGGCACTATAAAGCGGAGATGGTTTCTGCAGGTTAGAAAGTGAAACTCGTCGGATTGACAGACAGTATTAAAGTTTATTCAAATAACAATGTGGGGGATGCACTGTTCATGGGTAACAAGTTCTTTAAAGGAAGCGAGATGCTAGCCTTCATTAATTGAGAGGTTGTCAGTTCACAGAGACTTTTAAAGACTGAGAAAGAGACACAAAGAAAAGGTGGGAGCTTCTTGTTAAATGGGATTTTTTTAAAATCATTTTCTTTTAACTCTGATCTCATTTTCAGACTAGAAAATCTGTCCCAGCAAAGCTCGCTGAATCACAATGAGCATGCAGAGACAATCCATCAGATGACATTACAAAGTGAGGCCATGGCCATGTCATTCAAAGTAAGTTTGTTTTCCAGTTCAAGTTTGTTAAAATGTGTAGTATACTTTCTTTTTGAGGCTATTAACTTGAAAACTGTCTAAAATATTAAAAGGCTTGGGATTAAATTTTCTATTACAAAAAAACTTCCTCCTCTCCTGTATGTGTACTAAGGTTATCATCATTCAAGGTTACCGTGCATTTTGTTGTTTTTTTTTTGAAGCAATGTAACAGTTTATTGTCGACATATTTCCCATCTACATGCATGCATTTGTATCAGGGTGGTGATGCTGCAAGGGTAGTAGCATAGAAATATTTAGGATGGATACTTGATCATTTCAGGACATCTGCTTTAATGTCCTCTTCACTTGGAAGTTTGGTGCTGCTTGAGTAGTCTGAAGAGAGCAAAATTATACTAGCGAATCTGGACTATATGGTGGGGTTAACCACTCCTTATCCCATCTCCACAAGGATTGTAGTTGTTACATTGATTGGCCAGGGAAAACTTCATGCAAAAATGTGATATCATTTGGCTGGTTATTTTTTTTTTCCATCTTGCATGTCAGACATTGTTGCATGAAGTAGTGTGTGTTAAGGCTTTTATCACAGGCAAAAAAATCCATTATGTCCTGGGTCTCGCAAACCACTGCAGCCATGATCTTTCCTGCAGACAGCTGAGTCTTGAAGATTTTGGGTGGTGTGGGATGGATCCATGTCTCATCACATGTCAATTTTTCAAGAAGTCATTGCCCTCCCTCTTGTAATATTGCAAGTTCCCCATTGCAATGCTCAAGCAGAGTTGTTTTCTTATCAAGCAGGTTCTTTTGGAATCAACCTGGTGCTTGCTATATTAAATTTCTGGCAGAAGTGAATGATGTTTTCCATGCTTCCAATATTGATGCACAGTTCATAATAAACTGTTTAATGCAGGTAATGTTTGCAGAAGTCAAAACACTTGGCTGTACCCAAACATGTTTATCATCCATTACCAATTTGCATCCACATCTAAACCATTAGCATTATTCAATATGCCTCTGAACACTACAGCATTGGCTAATGCAAAAATCAGAAATTCTGAAATGCTTAAGATTAAATTTCATCCATGTCTGCAAAGGATGGGTGAAGAAAGATAGAGGTGGGAGGGGGGGGTGATAGAGAATGATTTAAAACAGTCATACCAGGTTGATACCAGCTTGTGTGTTTGGTAGTATAATCCAACATGGCTCTCAGCCTCCTTAGTCAGATGTTTTCCTGATATGTATGTGTGTATGGCAGAATCTCGCTGATATTTAAAACTGCAAGTCTAAGTGGAATTGTTTCTTTAAATTTAAAAATGGTTAATAATTGTGAGTTTGTTAAGCTGGTAAAATGAAATGAAATGCATTGATTTCTTGTAGATTATGAAAACATTTTCTCCCATTTGCCACACTAACTGAATACCTTCTGTTGGTTCTGGACAGGAACAGATGAAGAGCTTGAAGGAAGACCACATCCGAGTCGTTGATGCCCTAAAGAAGCAGCTGGATAGTCTCGAGGATGAGAACTACCGGTTGCAAAGGGAGCTCCAGAGGCAACAGACTCAGCGACTTGCTCGGTCTGAAGAGCGAGATCTGTTGGACACTCAATTTGAGCATGTGGCCGAGCACCTCACTCAAGAGGAGCGACAACAAGGGGAAGTAAGCATGGAGGAAGTAAAATAAGGACAAGGTTCTAAAAGCATGACATTGCACCAAACATTAATTTCAGATTAATATATTGTATATACAGCAAATCTGTGAGCATTAGTTTGTTTTGAGTGACTAAATCTTTGTTTGATAGTTAAAATAAAATAATATACTAATTCATCAGTAAGTAATGAATTAAAAGCCGCCTTGAGAACTAGAGGAAAGCATGGCAGGATACTCTATAATACAAGAATTATGGCTAACTTTGGAAATATGTTTTGGGCTAAGTTTAACTGATAAATTTACATACAATTAAGAGAATTCTCCAAACTGTAGTTGAAGGCTAATGACTGGTTCACTTTAGTCTAAAGAAATGCTAACCAGACCAAAGAGATTTCAAAATCTGGATTCGTATAGTCATCTAGTAATCTAAAAACCTTTAAATTAACTATAGCTGAAAATGTCTTTGCCAGTGCTAAGGTGACGTTATAGATTTCTTATATAAATGCTGCATTTTTGTATGATATAAATCTGACCAAATATTCAGTCTTATTTTCCCATTTTATAGAGGGAAGTATATACAGTGAATCCTCTCTTAACCAAAATAAATGGTGTGCACCTCTTTCAATCAGTGCATATTTTTGGTTAATGGAAGCTAAAATTGTATTTTGAGGTTAAGTGCATTTCCTTAAAAATTTTTAAAAATTTTAATGAAAGTTTTCACTATGGATAAATAATTCCAGACATTTGGATCATCAAAAGCAAAACATCAAAGATGATATATAGTGCTTTTAATAAATTAAAAAAAAAAAATGATAAATTTTGCTATTACTTGAAAAATCCTAAACGTGTAACCTATATCTAACTTGTGTATGCACTTTTATTGCTAGTGTTATATTATTTTAATATAAAATATTGAATTATAATATGATGATCTTCCTCTGGTAGTCTCATGGCTCTACATCAGCCAAATGTGTTTTAGGTTTTCTCTTTTTTACACCGCATGAGACGTGCATACGCATTGTAAGTCACGAGAAACTCTTCTATTAGGTGAAGTTTTTTTGGAACCGGCCAGCCAGCCAAAATGTTCAGTAAACTAGTTTTATTGCTGAAAATATCTATATATATATATATATATATATTTTTTTTTCGGATTTCTGATATGTCAGCCAAAAATCTAATTTTAATTTCGGTCGCTGGAATATTTTGAATGCCAGAATTTTTGATTAAAAGAGCAGGTTCACTGTACTTGGTTTGTGAAAAGTTGTGTTTGATTCAGCATTTGTGTTAGAAAGTAAGATTTTGTCCCTCCACACGCCACCGTATGCTGACTGACCCCCTGTAACCATGCTATTTCTCAAAAACCAATGCAGGTTATGGACTGATTTAATGAAATGCAGAATATTCACGACATAGACAATCCCCTCTAGTTGTTTTAGTGGTTTGGAGTTGTCGTAGAACAGAAAGTTTTTTTAAACTTAACTGCCAGAAGATTGAATGTGAAACAAATGTCCATTTAAAGGAAAACTTCGGTGAAACTGGTGATCATTTCTCTGCAGACCTGTTTTATTTTGAAACTGTAAGTAGGTATAATTACTGTTAAGATTAATAGCTATTGTTTTTCTAGATTTTAATGTTTGGAGATGAATATTGAAATAATTCTCAAGATTGGGTCTAAAAATAAAAAAAAAAATAGTCGAGAAGTGCAAAATTAACTTTCTGAAGTCAGAAATGAATTGTTTTGTTGTTTTTTAAAATCCCTGCAGCAGGTTAATAACTAGCACAGTTTTAAAAAATAAAGATTTTAATTTCAAAAGTCTTTGCAAAGTTAATAACTTTTTGCTTCCATATCTTTAACTAACTCTGTATTTCGATATTTTTGCTTTACAGTAACTAACTTCTACCTTGTTGCTAACTTCACATCTTTAAACTGTTGTAATTAACTTCTGTTGTCTTATCTTTAACTTTGTATTTCGATATTTTCCTTTCCCAATAACGTTGCTGCAGGTATTAGTTCTGCTTCCAGCATCTATATCTGCTAATTTTTTTATTCAGGGAATGGAACAGATAGATGCAGAACCTTGTCTGCAGGTGAGTGATGCTTGTTATACTGACCTGAAAACTGGCAAGGACCTTCTTAGTCATAGGTGGTCATT
Organism: Nautilus pompilius; assembly: GCA_018389105.1. Taxonomy (NCBI): domain Eukaryota; kingdom Metazoa; phylum Mollusca; class Cephalopoda; order Nautilida; family Nautilidae; genus Nautilus; species Nautilus pompilius. The sequence goes on along the minus strand of JACATO010000907.1, from coordinate 436,039 downwards.
ACTTTCAAGTCCAGAGTTCGTTGGAGGGTTCTGACAAAAAATAAATAAATAAATTTAAAAAAAATAAAAAAAAATTGTTGAAGCTACTAATGAAAATATAATTAATGAAAACTGAATTTATTTTTCTTAATTTAAAGGAATGCTATCCAATTTAACTTAGTATGTATTGCATTATATGGACTGAGTTACGCCTTGCTTAATCAAAATTTTAAAGTTGATTAGTCAGAAAGAAGAGGCTTTTACAACTGAAGTTATTAAGATTTTTCATACCGGTTATAAATTTTTGACAGGTTAACTCCATCCAGACCAGTGGATCACCTTCAGTCACCTTCGAGCAACTTCTCAGCGCCACTAACAGTGACATGGAATGTAAGTATGGATTATTTTATTAAATAAAAGTCATGGTTTTTCTCTTCTAAGTGTAACTCTTCCATCACTAAACCAGTAAGTGAATAGGTAGACACAAACATATGTGGGTTTGGTTTGAAAAAAACAAACAAATACCCCGGTGGCTATAATTGTGAAACTCTAATAAAACAATTCCTCAAACCTGAAGGAGGATAAATTCATAAACTATTCTCTCCTTTTAAATTTATTTTTTTTAATGTGTATATTTTTTCTAACAATCCAAAGCTTATACATGTTACAGTAAGATGTGAAATCAGTCCTTTCTCGAAATAACTGGAGGGTTACCTTTAGTTTTAGTTGCCTTGTGCAATGATAGATTGCTAAGAATTATTCCATCACTCATGTCTTGGTACTGAGCTGTAGCCTCTTCATTGCTATAAACTAATCATCTGTAGGTGTCTGTACTTTTTGTAGAGATCTAGCTTGAAGAGTTTTGCATCTGGCTGCTCCCTCCTAATGTATGGAACACGCATCATCCTCACTGATTAGATCATATTTTCTGAGCCTTGACACCCTATCAGCACTTAAAATGCCATCATTTGTCCACTTGGGAATTTCACTCTCTGGAATCTTGTTTGACCCCTTTATGGTAAAAAACATAAACAAACTGTCTTTTCTGATATTGTGTTGTGCTTATACTTTATCCAATTTCTAATTATGACCTTAAGTATCAATTATTACTGTAAAACTGCTAAGGGCGATTTTAAAATCACTGTTATTGTTATGGTACTGGTAAGTTTTCTGCCCTTTACACTTAGCTTATGATCTCATTGGGATGTTGTTTTGGTTTTCTTTCATACTTTTGTTTTTTGTATTTCACAGATCAGAAACCTTTCCTTCCCATAAGTGAAGAGGAACAGAAGATGAGCATGGATACAGCACAGAAACGAATTGATCACTTAACAGAGGTGGGGTTATTCTAGGGGAAAAAAAAATCTTTCATCTACCAACTCCAGAAATTTAATCCTTTATGTAATGGTGAAAATATACTGTGTAATTAAGTTACTTTTTGTTTTTAAATGTGTTTCAGCTTTTAAATGAAAGTGAAGCAACTGTTTTGAGACTGACAGAACAGGCTAAGATCCTGAAGGAGGAGATACGGCGGCTTGAACGCAATCAAGAGAGAGAAAAAGAGGCAGCAAATTTGGAGTACCTGAAGAACATACTTATCAAGGTAAATTTGGCTTGGTTATTTCCTGTGCATCCTTCATTACATTAATGGTAGTAATACTGGTGAACCAGTGTTTCAACGATCTTTGACAGTGTTTTTTTTTTTTTATTAGTGTCATGCTTATTGCTTGCTCTAGGTGTCTATATTTTTGGAGCATGGTCTTAAACCAACTGAACAGAGCTTCTCCAGCCAGTTCTATTACTATTACTGCTAAGGTGATAGGGGAAAAGCTCAAACAATAGTCAGATGATTTTACCTGTAAATTGAATTTTTCTTTCATTTTATTCATTTGCATGATGAATATATGAGCATTGGTTTGCTTTGAGTGGCTAAGCCGTATTTTGAATTTAAAATTATATTAATTAATCAATAAGTAATAAATTGCCTGCCGTCTTATGCATTGCATTTTTTTTTTGTGATTTTCTCTTGAGTTTTGAAAAAAAATTCACGCACCAGAGTTCTATCGAGGTTTTTTTAGGGCCAATAATTGGCATCCGTTTAAAGCAGATCTCTGAACTTTTACCATCATATCTTGGACAAGACAAAGACTACATTGAATCTGATTGCGCAGAAGCTCTTTAATTAGATACTATTCTTATTATTAAACTATTGAATTTTCTCATCAGGGAAAGGCTAAGTGCTTACCACAGCCAACAAAGATTTTTTTAAAAATATATCGCTGTAAGTATTAATAACAACCAAAATCCTTAAATGAAAAAAAAAAGGGAAAGGTTCTTCGGTTTCTTTTCTTTAGTTTCTGACCTTGAAGATGGGTGACGAGAGGCAACAACTTATTCCAGTCCTGACCACGATGTTGAAGTTAAGTCCAGAGGAGAAGACCCAGTTGTTGACCTTAGTACAGGGTAGGCCACGTTTTAAGTCTTAAGAAGAAAACAAATGTTTAAAAAAAAATCTTTGGTGCACTTTTGTTTCACTGGAGGTACAGCACCTATGATTTCAGATCAAATCATCTCCTAGTATCTTAAGTGAAAATCTGGACCTTTATCATCATCCTCCTCACTGAAAAGGAGAATGGTTAAATAAATACCGGTTTACACTAGACGACATTGACTTGACAGTGTTTCCAGTGGACTTCATAACTCTGGACAACAGAAACAGCAAAAACGAAAAAAAAGAGACTGTTTTGGCAATCTCAATATCTTCTGTTCAGTGGTGGTAGATGTGGAATTCAAGTTATGGGCTCACAAGAGACATGGCATATAGTAACAGAAAATAAGTATGACTCCAATGCATTATTTTGGTCACCTGAACAATTACCCAGGTCTGGTTTTGAATTGTGGGATGGGTGAAATAAAAAAAAGACTATTTTAAATATCTGCTTACTCTTAACTAAAAATGACCCAGTACTGTCAGAATTCAATGGGAAATTTGAATTAATTTCATTACATTGTTGGAATGCATTACAATGGAATACAATCTAAAAAATGATTTAGCTTAGAAGTCACTGGGTGTAATTTTATGTATGGACATGAGGCTGGTATGCATTTGTGTAACATAATGGCTGCAGTCAAAATTTGTAGTATTCGGTGCTGTATGTTAAACTGACTGGATCTTGGTTATCAACAAGTTAAGTGTGGGTTAATGGTGAAGACGAAATAGTGCCATTGGAGAAAGCTTTTCTGGTCAAAGCACATTTCTTCTCAGTTTTGATCGCTGCCATGACTGAAAGATGAAAGTGGTGTGATTCACTGTTCTTGGGGCTGCAACTTACTGCTAATGGATGGGCTGTTAACATGTTTCTGATCATCTACAAAGATGGATGAAGAGATGCTTCTCTTCCACTAGCTTCAGATGTTGCATACAAAGATCTTACACTTTAATGAACCTAATCTTCTGATCTATTGTCATGTAATCCACTCTTCACTTGTCAGCTGCTATGACAACTCTCATATATTTGGTAATAAAATTGTGCATTTATCTTCCACATGATTCATCACAAGTTTGTTTGTTTGTTTGTTTCTTTCTATTGGATAGATAGTATGAAAGAATGGAGACACTTTAATTTGAGCGACTTCTTGCCTTTCTATAACAAACTACAGTAACTCCCATCAATGAAGCCTTTGGTTGCACTAATTTGGTTAATATTTCATTGCATCAGCTAATTTAAAACTAAGCTTTTTTAACACCTATTTTTTTTTTCCTTTTTTTCTTTTAAAGGAGAGGAAGTTTCAGAACGTAACCAGGCAACAGGATGGGGAGGCTATCTTCACAGGTGGTCTGGACTTTTATAGCAAGGAAGGAGAAGAAAAGCCAAACAGAGGTGCAGGTCTTTCCAGAGGATTCTTGGGAGTTTTATAATTTCACCAAGTTACTCTCTCATCACCCACGTTGTGATGTCCAATATGCAGATATCCATGTGACAATTCTGTACATAATTCAAGATGTTAATTTAAGGTAGTGTTAATATTCAAAAGTCATCTGTTGCTCTGTTTGTCCAGGATTATTCACTCTGTGGGGGGAGGGATTGACTTTTACATATCTTAAGGATCAGAAACATTATGGAAAAAATTAAAAATTAAAATCTATTAAACTTTTCTATTTTATTTCAATTTGTTTTTTTACTCTTTTATGGTTTAATCTTAATGATCGGTGACCACTTGTGATTGATTGATCGTCAGTTTCTACTAAACTTAGTGAAGTAAAAAAAAAAAAATAAAAGCCACATTTGGTGTCCAAATTCTCTAATTAATGTCACCTGCCAGTGAAGTCAGCTTTCTTTGATGGAATTCTGAAATATTTGTTTATTTGATGTTACAGCTACAGTAGAACCTTGATTAACTGTACACCAGAAGAAAGGTAAATAATTTAATAGATTCAATGCGTCACAACAATTCAACAGGATACTCAGCAACGCCCTTGTCTCTTTTGCCACGTTATTTCCACCTGATGCCCGATGATGACAGGCTCTCCATTTTCTAAATGAGGTGAAAAGTTACCACTTTCCTAAATTGCGATACTTCCTCTGCATCCTCACAAAAAAAGAATCAGTTTGTCAGTTGAACAGAAACTTCAGATTACAGAAATTTGAGAATGGGGAAGGAGCATCAGAATTTGGAAATCAGCAAAACTGCTGTTGTGATGACTTGAAGGCGCAGAACTAAAAAAAAATACCCATAAAAATGGAGATTGATAAATTAAGCAATGTCTTGTATAGATGGTTTCTTCTTAAACGTACAGTTTTGAAGCCAATATCTGGACAATTTTATGTTGCATTAGCGTGCACCCAGAAGCGCTCAACAAGTTCTGCATGCCTTGAAAAATTTAAGTTACATCACAAAATTAATCAGCCTACTGTTTTGGGGTACAAAATCACTCTGGGGATGATGGCTCTATTGCTGAATTTCAGGTCAAGTTTAAAACTTGTTGCAGACATGGGCTTGCTTCTGACCAAGTGTATAACTCAGGTAGGACTCTACTGGAAAGTCTTTGGCAGCTAGTTATGAGCATACTGCACCTGGATATGAGCAGATCAAAAGATGGCTAATGACTTTGTCATGTGCTAATGCAAGTGGCTCTCACAAAATAAGGTTGACACTTTCAGAAAATTAAAAATATCCTCATGTCCAGAAGAATATCAATCAAAATGCTCTTGCAGTTAAACACACACAGAATTCTAAACTTTCCAAAAACCTTTGTTGTTTTTTTGGATAGCATGTCTGTCCATCAAATGACAAGGGGTTAATATCAAAGGAAAAAGTTTCCAGGCATTGTTGTTTCCTTCCAGTGTGACTGCTCTTATGTAGTTCATGGATCAAGGTATCCCTTTAGAGCATAAAGATGTTGGTGTCGCCAAGTACTGCTAAAGAAATTGCTTCTTTCTAACAGTGATTCAGAGCTGATTTCTGAGTTTTTGGAAGAGCCCAACAATCATTTGATGCACTGTGTAGGATCAATGAAACCTAGGAAACTGGCTGGAAGAACAGTCCAGTGATACAAGGGTGATAAGATAGAGAAACTTGCTCAGGTGAAGAATCGGCTGCTTTAAGTTAGAAACATATTTAACAATGTTATCAATTTTCTCCTTTTAGTGTTGAATATACTGTCACCATCACTGTATGTATAATTGGTGTTATGACCCCTTTAAGAAAGTTTTTTTTTTTTTTTTTCCCATTAAGATGCAGTTTTAAACCATAGCTGTGTTTGGGGATAGTACTGCCAAATGCTCAAATATCTCTACCCAGGAAAAAAAAAAATTTTTTTAAATGTCTCTCTTATGTGTATTCAACTCAGATTTTCCTGACATCAAATACAGCATGCTAGATTGCTAGAAAATAGGAAACAGAACTAGTAATGAACTGCAAGAGATAGATGTGTTATACCTCAACTGTGGATGGAACAAATATCTGCAGGTGGATGCTAATGTTTCATGACTATAAAGCTGTAGTTTTGGATAACCAATACATTGAAAGAGAAATCATGCTATTTTTTTGAATAGATAAATTACTTGAAAACTATTTATCTCTACCTGAAGCTGTTATAACGGTGATTCCCGAACTAGTGGGGGGGGGGAGCATACATAATAAAACTGGCCAGTATCATGGTTTTTTAATGTGACATTTAAATCTCTTGACTGCTGCCCTATTTTTCTTTCTTTCAGGGTACCCCACACCCTCAAATAACTCGCGCAACATCAGCACCTCAAGATGCAGTTATTTCATGGCCTAGCATGAAGGAATTGCATCATCTCATCTCATCTCTGTTGTTTGTTTTCTTTTCTTCAAAATATCGGGTAAGATTTCCTCCCCCTCCAAAAAAAAAACACGGCGAAAGTCTGCAGTAGGATGGAGGTTCTGTCTGTGTGTTAACGGCATCACCCTGAGAAAAAGATTGAGAACCACTTATAAAATTTACAGATAAGGATGATGGTCTTTTAGCGAAATATGATTGGCATTTGTTTGCTTGTTCTCTTGATGGTTTTTATCAAATAAAAATTGCTTCTGTAATTTAAAAAAAGACATCCTCCCCAACACAGATGTTTCCTTTTTGAAGATGATAACTGTTTATAGTAATAAAGATGCCCTTTTTGAAACTTTAAGGTCGCCATAGAAACATGGATACCTCCTCCGTCAATTCTGCGGTGTACATGTTTGTAGCGTAACTATAAACTATTGATAAACAATATGCCACTTTTTTTTTACTAATAGCTTACTATTTAAGAAATGTGTAGTGGAGGAAGATAAAAACCATCTGTTAGGAAAAGAAAACAAGTCTCTCTCTCTCTCTTTTTTTTTGAAGGATATCATTAGAACATGGCTGCCATGTTCACAGGAGGTGATGTATAATGAGATGGTTTTTGTGTGGGCAGGTTGAGGAAGAGGGAGGAAGCTGCTGTGCAAGAGGCGGAAATAAAGAACATTGGGACTGACTGGTACATGGTCAGATTCCAAATAACATCGTCAAAAGTGCTAACAAAATTATGGAACTACTACCGCACCACACAAAGTTTGCGTTTTCAAAGGAAAATGGCTTTGTATAAAAAAAAATATAAAATAACAAGTGTAGGCTAAATGGAAATTGGACTTTTGTTTGAAAAATAAAAGAAAAGGCTTTTTAAATAATACAGCCCACAATTTCTAAAAATATAATAAATGAAGGGAAGCATCCAACTTTTTATTTAGACAAAATTTTCATGCAGAAAATGTGATTAGCCATACAAACTTAGAACTGGTCAAGCCATCTAAATGGCTTTGATGAGCTGATTTCACCACTGTCTTTCTGGTTATGCTGTTGGTTGGTCAGTTTTGAAAACTCAAAGATTTATTGAGAAGAACCAGACATCAAGGAGACTGTTCTCTGTGGGCAGACTTTTTTTTGGAAATTCCACATAAAGACAAAAGCTCTCAGACCAGGTGGATATACTATGCTGACTTTGGTGTGTTACTTATTGAACTGCTTTGCTTTTTTCTCTCTCTCTCAGTGACTTGACAAACTGTGGGTGTATACATAAGCCTACTCTTCTGATTTCCTTTTTAAAAACAACTTTTGAATTTTCAGAGAAGAAGAAATTGTTTTGCCTGATGATCATATGAAGATTAAGTATGTTCCACCTCTTGCTTTGAGCCAGAGAAAAACTATTATGCAGTTTTTTATTGTGGAAAAAGCCCATTGTAGGGTTGGTCAGGCAAAACCCAGCTGAAATAGTATTGCTGTAACGGTATCCAGCTTCTTGGTTTCATTTAAATATTCTTAGTACCCGTCTATGGATCTAGATATTTTTGCATCCATATTTCTAGTATATGTAAGAAAAATAGGAAGACAATTTACTTTCTGAAGAAATTTTTTTTTTCCTTTTGTAATAATTTACCTGTATTATCAATTTAAAGGAATTTACCCAAATTTAAACTTGTTCAAATGCCCCCTTCTCTCTTCTGTCAGGGAGAACATTAACAGCTTTATATTTTTTAGCACTGTATGGCCCTGATGAGGTTATGATGGCACAACTTCTACTCATGCACTAGAAGAGGGCAGTTTCTGAAATATTGATTTGGAACTTCATTAATTATGTACATTTGTTAATTTGTGACATTTTTAGCATTAAAATTTAATTATAGAGAAGTAGTAGTTATATGTTAAAGCTGAAGGTGTATAAAATTTGAAGCAACTATCTATCTGCTGGCAAATAAAATTTTCCCACAATGCAATGTATCATAAACTGATCTGTCTGTCTCTTTCAAGTATTATTATTACAGTTGTAGTAATTGATCAACACCAAAAACTCTGGTCTGGGACGTCTTGACTTAGCAGAGTTCAGCTGGTGTGGTTTGTCTGTTGGCTCAGAGAATTACACTGCGAAGAGTTTCTTAATTAATCATCAGCTGGTAGAAAGAATGTTCCATGCTCTTCTCTAAGATACGACACTAATAATATTTAGGTGCTGTTTTAATTAGATCTCATCTATCATTCTTATTTTTCTCGAGTCTTTTTCTGTGTTCTTCGGCCTGCAGTAGTGAGGCCATATCTTAAAGAAACAATAAGTTCTAGAGAAGACCGTATATCAAAAATATGATCTGGAGTCAACATTTTTATTGATGGTGTGAGACCTGAATCGTTTAACTGAACTGCATGAAGAAGATAATCAGATGGGAAATTAGTTTTGAAGGACTATTGGCAACCGTTACAATTTAAAATCTGGATAATGTTTTGATTAAAATTATTTTTTTAGAATAAATAAATAACAAAAATCTGGGTTTCTGAAATTTTAATTAAAATAATTGTAATTTATCATTTTGTTTTACTGATAAAAACTTAAAATAAACATTAACCCTTTAAAGTTTCCTTAACAAGGTATCAATCCCAATATTCTTAAGAATATTTATGGAGTATCCATAGTTCAACATGACAGCGGTTTTACCATCTAATGCAGTCAGACCGAAGTTTATCTATAAAAAGTTAATTAGTAGATCGCTAATATTTGTTTATGTTCAAGTTGTCTCCCTCTAATGGTAACTGTAAGCACAATTGATTTTCCATACAGCTATGAAACTTAACGACAGACAAGTGTCTTTCGTGACAAATTTAAATATTCAGAGAATTATTACTGTAAGATGTTTATATTTTTTAATTATAAAAAAGAACCCAATAAAGCCGTTAATTATTGTTATTATTATTTTTTTTTTTCGAAGAGAGACAGACAATCTCCCCTTCTCACTCTCTCACACAAACTGTTCAGCTGAAGCCCCCGCATATCGGCGGTGACCACCCGCCGCTGCTGTTGAATACGCTCCCGCCTCTCAATAATGGCGCCTACCTTGAGCGTGTCGAGAGTCTGTGGTCTGATTGCGAGAAGATTCGCTTCGTCGGCGAAAGGCGCGGAACCCACCGTGGTCGTCCAGCAGCCGAGACTGTACCGCCGCGGGATCAAGAAAGGGGGTACGTATGTCGCAATAAATGGTGGTGATTTGTCGTTAAGAATGCTGGGGATGGACTAATATTATAAAACTCGTGGAATGACGGTGGGAGGAGGAGGACCGACCGCTGGGAACCATTACAGATTCCGCTAATTCTGTGCCCCCCTACACCTGAATCTGCAGGGAATTAGACGGGGAGGAATATTAAAGGTAACACTAAATGTTAATCGTCCTAATTGGTATGGAAACGCCCGTCTACCCTGACTTTCTCTGTTGCCGTGTATGTAGTTAAAAACAAACAAACAGTATTTAGTTAATCACTTTTGCTCATTGCAAAGCCCCGGGTGGATTATTAACAAAGGGGAAGGAAAAAAAGACCACACACACACACACGGGGGCTGTCTTTCGTTACATAGCCTCGACCATCAACGAAGCACTCTTCATGTCCCAGCTTTTCTCAAGGTTAAGAGGAAGAGTTGAGCCTTAAGATGCCAAGCTTCGCTGTTTCCATTAATTTGGCCTACCTTTCTGTTATTGACATTTGTGGAACGGGACGCCTTCCCGGGCGGCTCTGGAAATCAATTAATTCTCCTTCTGTAGAACTCCCGTAATTACACCGGTTACGGCCACTACTTGGGGACACGTCTTGTACTGACAAGTTCAAACCACTGAATACATCGTGTTTTACACAAGGGAAATTTATTTATGAGAATGAATAATTAGTCTGGCTACTTGTGTTGGGTTGGGGGGGGGGGGGACAGTATTTTAAAATACATTAGTTGCCGTTGATATTTGATCTCAAGAAGCAACCCAAATATTGCACATCTACCAAAGTAATCTGCTGCTTAGTTTTGGAAAGAATTTTTTTTTCGTTAATGACAACCCAGACGTTGAATGGCATATATTTTTACATAGTCTGTTGTGTTCACAGACAGAAGATCAAACAATGCAGATTTCATCACATATAAAGCTCTGTATACACAAAGACATCAGGAAGCTAAAAGAAGCATTCTTGTACAAGTTCCTACCAAGCTTGAAGGACTTGTACTGAAGAAGACTTTTCAGAAGTTTGGAACAGTTCGGAACACATTTCATTTTTGTCATATAAAAGTAAGTAGATAATTTTTTTTCTTGGTTTAAATGTAGAATTTAATTTCACTAAAATCATTTTCTACCCATTGCATAACAACATAATGTTTAATGTGAATATGACAGAAAGTTGCTAATAATGTTGTTTAAAGAAAGTAGAATGTTAGTCCAGCCATTTCTCATCATCCTAGTAGTTGTAACTAAACTTATTAATTTATGGATACCTGAATTTCCTCTCACAAATAAATAAGTTCTACTAGAGACTTTTTGTTTCCTTCTAAAGACAAGAGCTAGGCCTTGGGCATGACAATACTTGTTAGCCGTAACCATGGCACTGCACAACCTCACCTGTTTCAACAAGCTTCCTTTGGCCATCATCAGAGATTAGTTCTGTGGATGACTATTTCTGAATGCAGTGATGTTAATTTCTGCTATTGGTGCTTCTATTTTTAGATTTACAAATTTCTTGCTCCAGTTTCACAGTGGGTGAAAGGGTTAGTAAAAAATAATAAAAAAAACTAACAACTTTCCAGGTCAGGTTCAAAACCAACTCAATGTGTAATATTTATTATATTATTTATGTTAAATGAAAATGCTAACAACACCCAGGCACAGGAACTATACTCAAAGTGTCACTTTTGAGTCATTATGTTATGGAATTATAAAAACAACACAAATGTGTGTGTGAAAACAAAATACAGCCAATTTGGGGGAAATGTATAACCTAAAGAATACAAATATAAATTAGGACTGCAGTCTCTTGCCAGAAAGTTCTTAGGAATTGTTTTCGCACTTTTCTACTTGGAAAGCACATTTTGAGGGCTCTTATATAGGAGAAAGTTCACATTTGTGGGTTTTATATGAGAAGCTTTTACTTATTTGTTGAGGCTTTGTATCCATTAATGAACCTACTGGAGAAAGACCATATAAATTATGTAATAAATAACTGGCAAATATAGTAAATAGTGGTAGTATAAATAAGTTCACAAATACTGTTAATAAATATCTTTTGTAATATTGTAGTGTTGATATGAAGCTTGAAAATTTATCACTCCAGCACCAAACTATTTAAGGTACACACTAATATATCCATTGTTACTAAAGTGGTCTCCCTTGGTATCTGTGAGTTTAGATATTAGCAGTACTGTAATATTTTACTGGCTATTGCAAGAAATGACAGGAAGACAAAGGTGGTAGCCAAGTTTAAATTATCAGTTATTTTGAAGATAGAAATTCTGTCAGCAAAATGCTGAAGATGGACAAGACATTTTTAGAGCATTGTTGATACTGCTTTGTGTGATATCAGTCTCCATTTTGATGATATGTATGTATTTGTTTTAAAGGTAATTCATAGTTCATTGTTTAAAATGTGTTTTCTTTTTTTAAGTATTGCAACTCTGCCAAAATCTCTTTGGTTCTTTCCATATGTAGGTGTAGACCAATACTTCACAACCAGCTGATCTTTATGTAGGGTTACAAAGATATGCCACTGTATCCTTAAAAGTGACTCTTTTAAAACACAATTTACAAAACATTCAGTTAGTTCAACTGTTTTCTGCTTAATTAAATTTTCTGCCTTTTCTCAAAAGGTTGAACAGTCATCCTTACAATTTCTAGGAACAATAGTGAAATCTGGCATAAAAGGGGAGAATACAAAGAATAATTAAGAAAACTGTTATTTGGGGAACTAATTCTGACTAGACAACTACAAAATACAATTAAAAATACTCTTTTAAAAATTGTTCTTGTTTTCTGATTTGTATAGGAATACATGTTAATTGAATTTGAGAATATTGCCTCGATTCCTCGGCTTCTTTCATCAGTTGGACATTTCAAGAATGATGAAAGGATTCCAGCTGAAACCAGGTTGTTGTACCTTTTGTCATCTGAGCGCCAATACATGACAGGAAAAGGGTCTGGAGATTCCAAAAGACTGGACTTGGCCAAACTTGCCCTAGCTACTTCAGTACGTCCTAAAATTTTTTCTTCTTCCTTTCTTTACATTTAACGTCAAGTAGACAAGACATTGTTTGCTTACAGAAAAATTAGCCTGTTGGATAATTTTGGTATACCGCATCACTTGCCATTGAAAAATAAAGAACAGCAAAATTTTTACCAAAGGGAGGTCGCTGTTTTGACAGGAAAAGATAATCTACTGATCTGATTTGTATTTTTTTTATTCAACCCACTTTGTGTCACTTGCTGAAATACCAAATGCTTAGAAATTGTTCAAATTTTAAGAGTTTTTTTTTTTTTACAAACTTTATTACTTTTGGAGTCACACTAAAGTTTAGTAGTTTGTTAGGTTTATTGATACTGGAATTAGATCTGAACTTACGAGCCCAAAATATATTTGCTACTTCTGGGGCATCTATCAGAATTTGGTTACTTCCCCTTGATATAGCCATGTTGTATAAAGTTTTTATTTTAGATAGAGGTTGAATTATGAAAGCATTTTCATTAAATTGATAATTAGGCCTGTAATGAATAATTCCACAATATAACACACAATAAGTGACATTCATTAAAGGAGAAGGTGATTTATTTCTGTAGTTAAAACAAAAATGAGCTTCAAGTTTTTTTTTTTTGTTTTGTTGTTGTGTTTTTTTTTTTAGAAAAATTAAAATGTCGTCATTATCTGGTGAAGTCACAATGTGCCCAGTTCTCAAAAATAGCCTTTTCAGTTGGGGCACTGAGGTAGCAGGAATAAGCTAGTTTAGCTAGGTGAGTAGTGTGTGTGTGTGTGTGTGGTGGGGGGTAATCAAAGCCACACCTATTTAATATTGCATTTCATTCATCCAACCCTTGCTAATGTGTTCATATTAAAGAGAGATGACCGTGGATGCTCCCATATATATATCGCTACTGGTGCCACCTTAAACATTGTGCTGTGATTATTGAGCAAGTCTCTTCACCACCTCACACTCCTTGTATTAGATTAATGACAGCTTTTATTTTATTTTTGGAATTAAAATTTTCTTTCTTTCTTTTAGTTTATAGGTTCCATTAGAAACTGTACTAAAACTCCTCCTTGTATATTTTTGGAGAATGACCTAAACACTGACTGTTGTAGGTGTAAAACTTAAACTGTTTTCATTTTTTCTTAAAAAAAAATACTTCAGTGTGCCGTTTGCTTGTTCTCTGCTTCTGTCTGTCTGGTGAATATGACTTAGCCTACTATCATTTAATGAGTAATCTGAAGGTAACTGATAATGAACTTTCCCCTGATTCGTATTTTGAATAGACTTAGTGCCACTATCCCAAGCAGGGGGAAGTTGTGTGCTGCTTGTCTTGATTTTATACTGTCAACACAGTTTTAAGTTGCTGCATAAGAATCATAATTTCTGTCACTAGATGATGGCGATTCCCCCGCCATCTAAAAAAGAAAGAAAGAAAGAAAGTTCTTTTTTAAAGAACAACATCCAGTGTTTGTCAAAAACTGATGCAGCTATTTATTTTGATGCAGAATTTGATTTTTGAACACCAAAACGGTTCTTGTTTGTTTAAAAGAATAGAAAGAGCGTCCAATTTTTTCAACTGCTTCATTAATGCAAAAAATGTACATTGATGCCAGGCTGTTCAGTTTGTCTTCTCCCGTTGTTGAATGAGACAGTCTTCATTTGATGAAGGGGAACTGAAAGATCTTTCACATGGCCACAATAGATTGGTTGAGTTAAGAGCAATTCAAGCAGGGTAGAAAATTTGGAAAATATGTTGCACTGGCATGATGTTACTGCATCAATGAGCTTTGTTGATTTGATGGCTTTGTGTTATGCATTTTTTATTTCCACCTTACTAAATCTTGTTAGAATTCTGAAGGACAGCAGATGTCACTCTTGAACTAAGTCAATAGTTCTTATTCTGTCTTAGGAATTAGCTTCCATAGATGACCAGAAATTAAATTGGCAAGAATCTGGTCCACAAATGAGAGACATGACATGGCCTATAAAAGGAAAGAAAGAAATTAACCTTGACCTTGTACTAGTCTTGAAGAGGCTGTGATCCCAAACCGCATTTGCCTGTGAATTTATTATTTTACACTGCAAGATTGTCAGAGTAGAGTTCATGGTATCTGCGGTTGCCATTGCTATTTGGTACATCATCTCGTGTGTTGAGTCACTCTCTCAAATCTTTTGAAGAGTTATAAGTGTTGTGCATCAGCATGTGCTTCAACAAGACCACAGTTTTCTGCCTCTAAAGCAAGACTCAGGGTACTGGCGAATGCCAAAATATATTGAGATTACAGCAGAATAAATAAAGCTGAATTGTTTTGTGCTTTGCATAAAAGATACAGCATTATTAGAGGATTATGCAGTGCTCTTGGTTTCGAGTGCACTCTGTGTTTGAGGGTATCCTCTAGACAGCCAATGTCTCTCTCAGTGTTGGTAAAGCTGTACACTGGTGTCCAAGACTAATTTGTGTATTGTCTAGTAGGAAAATGAAACCTTAAGTGAGGGTCACTGGATTTAGATTAAATGGAATGACAATAAAGATAGCCCAGTTGTTAGGGATGTGCTTAGAATAGAAGCAGACTAGGTGAACCCTGATATTAAAATTCTTTTATTACTTTCATTTAGGTCACTGAGCAAATGAACATGGTTTACAATCAGTTAAAGCTGACGGATCTTGAGCAACGTTTACGGTTTTTCATTTGTTCCAATTTGGAAGACATGTTATTGGGATTATTTCCAAAATGCTGTGTTTATCCATTTGGCTCAACTGCTAATGGGTTTGGACATCATGACTGTGACCTAGACATGATAATAGACCTTTGTCCACCTTCCCACCAGGTAAATACATTTTTCATCTTAAAGGTGTGCTGTTTCTCAGTAGTGTAGATGGAAATGAATGACGCAGAGAGTGCACTGTTTTTTGGCTGATTGTGAACTGAGAAGTGATTAAGCTTTTGTAGCAGAAGCTGAAATTGGCTGATTGCAGCGTAAAGTAAGAAATTAACATTATGCTGCAAAGACAACTTGGAAAACCATCTGTGCACTTAAGAATTTCTCCTAACAAATTCTGCAGGGGCCAAGAGCTGGTGGGTCAGTCCAGGAGGCCCAAGTGCAAATATCGGATCTGAGGAAACAAGATTTTAAAAAAAAAAAAAACTAAGTAGAATTATTTATATTGCATATGAATGATAGTTGAAACAACAACAGTTAAAAAAAACAAACAAGCCAATCTGTTATGACCATTGTGATTAACAGTATCATGGTCATCAGGGCTACGATTTATACTAAAAATGGCTTGATGCAAATCATAAACAAATAACATTGGAATAAAGTTGCTTAGAATCTAGTTTATTCAGTTATGGAATTTGTAGAAGTAAATCAGAGTGCTTGCTTTTAGAGGCTGCTGCTGTTGTACACGAGTCTCTCAACAATGAAAGCAAAAATTTCAACACGGTGAGGTGGGGTGCATAGTGCCAGAGTTATTTGCTAGAGAGCATTTCTGACCTGCACTACGAGGTGCCTGGAACTTCTGGCTTTGACAGGGAAATACCCACTAGAACTCTTAATTTTTAGATGTGGGAGGAACACACAACTGATTGGTGAAGAAAAGGGAGATGACACCATGCTAAGAAGGTATGACGAGCTGGCGAGGTGCTTAGTCATAGCAGTGCAGTTGCCTAACAACTGGCTACCTCCTTTTTAGGGGCTGCATTTAATCTTACTTTAGAGAGGGAAGGAGGAAGGTGTATGTAGAATGATGTGGATAAGTAAAGGATGAGTTTTATATTTGAAACAAGACAATTTAACTGATGTCAGGTCATTACTATCCAGCTATATTGTGCCATTCAGGGTCACCATTGTAAGGAGAAACCAAATGTTTACTTATGTTTTTTTGCTTTGGTCTGTTATAGGAAAGAAACAATTCCACTCTGAAATTTCTGACAAAGAGAATACATGAGGATGAGCGAAGTTTCTCGCAACGTCACCTTTTTGTGATAGCGAACATGATTCAGAACTTTATTCCATCTTGTCCTAATGTTCACCGAATCCTGAATGCTCGGGTTCCTATTGTGAAGTTTTTCCATGAAGCTGTTAATGTGGAATGTGATCTTTCTCTTAAGAACACGTGAGTTGTTTTTATTTAGCTGACTGCCTCGCGCACAGGTCTGACTTAAAACTGACCATAAGACACTAACTCTGGATCGCTGTGTTATTATCAAGACAGGATTTCTAAATTGTGCTGTGATTCCATTGGCTCTCCTCTTTATCAATGCTTCATGAGTTATTCGTAAGATTGTTTTATTGATATTATTTAAATACATTTTATGCCTGTTAATGATCTTGCACATAATGATTTTCAAGTGCTCAGTTGAGGAATTGGTGATTCATTTGTTTGAAAGTCCCAGATGAACTGATGTATCCTCTCTTTATCTTGTCTAAATCAGAGATGTTGTATTTGTTATTAGATCTGGGGTGGCTATGTCCGAACTGCTTTACTTACTTGGTGAACTTGACCACAGAGTTCGTCCACTTGTCTTAACTGTCCGGCTGTGGGCAAAGCTGAATGATCTAACCAAGAAGATCCCTGGGCCACAGCCAAGTAACTTCATGTTGACCATGCTTATTATATTTTTTCTGCAAACAAGACCAGAGCCCATCTTGCCTGCCATCAGACACTTGAAACAACTCACAGGTAACTAAAAAAAAAATCAATGAGAGTTTGTGAATTGTTTAATTGTTTGCCACTTGCTGGGTTGGAATCGTAATTACATGAATTCAAGAAACCAACTTGTTCTGGTGCTATAGTCCATTTTGCTAAACAACAACGATACTTCCTAGCTAACCTGCTTTTTTGAATGGTATATTTAGATAGCTACTTATGATGGAAGAAAGGAAATTCTGATTATCTTGTGTATTTAGTTTGCAACAGGGAATTTACATTTATAATTATTTAAAAAGTCTGGTAAAATTCCATTTTTTAAAAATTTTTTTAAAGGACAAAATTTCAAAATTAGTGTCATGCAAATTGGTTGATCAGACTTTCTACTTCTACAATCTGTGTTCAGCCATAGGGACATTGCAGAGTTCAGGAGAGGAACTGATCAGGGTGGTCGATGGTGACCTGAAGTGGTTGTAGCAGCAGCAGCCTTTAGGCTCACAACACCCAGAAGTTTCCACTTGTACTGAACACCAACTTCATCAAGGGAAAACCTTACTAGAACTTCTGATCAGGAGAAGAAAACCCATGTGCACAGACCGGTTCAGAAGAGAGAGAGAGAGGGGGGGGTGGTTACACGTTTAACTTTAAGAATATATTACAAACAGCACGGCGCAGGGAACCCTATTATTACCCAATTTAAAATGAGAGGAATATTGAAAGACCAGACCAGTGTTGTCTATGATCCAGTTTTGGGTTGCAGTCCATCAACACTTACAAGTTGATTTGGGTTTTTTTTTTTAAATTTAGGAAAGTACAGTCGACCCCCGCGTAATCGCAGTTCGGCATTCACAGAATTTTCCTTAGAACCTAACTAATAATTGTTCGTGGGAAACCCCTGCATATTCGCAGAATCGCAAATATCTTCCGCGATTTTTTAATGGCTTTTTTGTGGCAATATATATTTTTTCACGCTTTTTAACGCTAAATTATTAATAAGAATATAATTTACTAATTTTGTAATATAAATACTAACGTAAATTCAGCAAAATATCAATATAAAATGAACGCTATTGGCTGGAGGTTTGAAAGTAGCCAATCCGAGAGCGTTATTCATTTCTCCTTGCTGCTGATTGGCTGCTGCCCATGAGGCACTGTCTCAGGCAGATGCAGCCCAGTATCATCCCAGTTTACCATGTGTGGCTATCTCGAATGTTTCGCTGAGTGTTTCTCTGAGTGTTTTATTTTTAATTAAATTATTATTATATATTTACTTATATTTTTAAAATTATATTTTACGTTATATTTTGACGTTTATAGGCATTTTTATGGACCACGTCCAATATTCGCGGTTTTTCACTCTTTGCTGGTGCTCTAGGAACGTAACCCCTGTGAATACTAGGAGACAATTGTAAACTTTAAGGTTGCACAAAGTGCATTATTATGGTAACTAGTCAGGTAAAGCTTTTCTATAATTACGCCACTTCTTCAGTACAATACTCTCTTGACAAAATAACCAAAATAAGACTAAATGTTTCTGGATATTGTGCTTACATGTTCCTTGTTTGCCCCGTAAGTGAAAAATTTAGGAGAGGACCTAAGTAAAGCTGTGCCATTACCTTCAAAATAATGAGCAGTAACTCAACATCTAATCTGTTAGAAATTACTCTGATCACCTGGATGATTGAGAGTCTTGTCATTGATGGCCTGTAAGAAGTTATTGTATATTTTGTGTTTCTTTTTAATAGTATTTTGTTGATTGTCTTCATATTTAAAGCTGTATTGTTTGTTTGTTTTTTCTTCTGTGTATACTCAGGTTTATTGAACTTTAATAGGATTTTCCTGTATATGTATGTCAGCTTAGAAAAAGAAAATGTCTGTCATTCCTAGAAATTATAGGCCAATGGGTTTAACGTTTAGTTAATAGTAACCTAAATAATGTTTAAAAGTGATTGGTTTCAAGTTCACTGAAGATATTCCTAATGAGAACAAGAGTATATTAAACGTTCTAAGTTTTCATAAAACTTGAGACAAAGTTCTGTAGAGGCTGGTGCACATGGCAGCCTCTTGTTACAAGTTAGTGATTACTTATGTAAGACGTTGAGAAGGGGCCTGTCTTTGGCTGTTACTGTTCTTGGACCTGCATTTTCCAAGTGTGTTGTTGATATTTATAGGAGAATCTCAAAGCCATACCTTGAAATTTGTGGACGATACCAAACTGCATAGCAATAAAGAAAATGTTGCAAATATGAGCCAAACTCTTTCTTTTAACATTTTGACAAATTTTTGTTACTTCCGTGGTTAGGGTCAGTCCTGAAAAAAAGTATTTTCGTGAAAAAAATATGGAGATTATTACTTTCACTATGCAAGTTAATTTCATAAGTTGCTACTTTATTGTTGGCTAGAACTGGCATTTAACCTTTGACCTGTTGATTGCATCCTATGTGCCACCAGGACATCTGTAAAACTAAAGCACAATTTTCAGATATTCAGACAAGTGGAAAAAAAAAAAAATTTTTTTTTGAGAGGAAATATATCTAGTTGAATGAATCACAGCCGATGCTAGGCCTGATGCCGTTATGAGAAGAGTTGCTTTCCTCTTTGATGATCGTGGTCATTTAGAACAAAGATAACATTTAGGTTGTTTTGTTTCCTCAGAAAATGGTTGTGTAATGTTCACATGAATCTCAACGGTAAAACCAAATTCTGATGAAACTGGATGGAGATATTGGGGAACACACTTCACTTAGTATTATAACTGGTACGTGAGCTATAGTGGTTGTGGACAAAGTGCACTTGTAGACCTCATCAAAACCAGTTACCACAATGAAGTGCTTTGTTACAGACACCAATTGGTCTAGGTGGATTAACCCACCCCAGGCATAAAGTTAAGTGGGTTCAGCTCCAAAAGGTCACATGCATCAGTTTGCTGAGGTACCCACATCTCACTGACCTCAACACTTTGAAGTGGTACATTCCAGGCCAGTGTGGATAGCTTTTTTTTTTTTACTTTCACTTTACCTCTTGGTGATCACATGACCACACAGTTACTGATCTGTCTCTGAATGGATGGACAATTGTACCATAGAATAAAAGGCTAATGGTATGTTTTAAAAAAAACACAAAACATTAATTGGAATCATTGTAACTAACAGTTTGTAGGTACAGTGAATGATAACCTCAATATTTTCATGCCAAAATTGCCTGACTAATACTTATGTTGGCAACAGGAAAAAATCTGCCAAAACACAGATTTAATGCCTGAGTATCTTTATTCTTTTAAAGTACATTTTTGGTATCTGTCCAGAAATTGTAGAGGTGTGCATATAAATGTTTTGAGAAAAATAAATTAAACAAACAAAAATAGGCTTGATAGTCAAGTTTCTTTACACTGTGTGAATTTTAAAAAAAAACAACCTGTATTTCTTTCTTCAAAGACTGATTACCAGTTATTGATCAGCTGGTGTTTGATCATTTTCAGGCCCAGCAGACTTGATTGTTGACAATGGAATTGATTGCTCCTTTGTTCAGGACATCAAACATGTTCCCATGTCAAAAAATACTGAAAATCTTGGTGAGTGGCTTGATTTAACATGGAGATTCTTTAATTCATTTCACATTGGATAAGCACTATTAATTTTTTTTAAATAAATATTTATCTCCCCAGATTTTATATTAATCATTCGTTCATTAGTGAATTGGCCTCTCTCTGCAAATGGGAAAGTTTGTTTGTTTGGGTATGACCAATGACTCCTGGGATTGTCTTATTGTAATGTCTTCATTAAATCTTTAAAATGCTTCACTCTGCTGATGATTAAGGAGACTTTCTCCATAATATAATGTATGACAGGTGGTCTCAACCAACCCATGCTCCTTCCAAACTAAATAAATATTCTTGTCCGTAATGCCATCAACCTACCATCAATTTTTTTTTTTTTAGTTTTCTGAGAGATATGGTAGTGTTTTGTTTTTTGTTTTTTTTTTTAATTACAAGGGAAAAGAAGCTTGATTCAGACTGCTCAGCGGGTGTTGTGCTTGATGTGACTACGCACAAGGGGTTGGTGACATTTTTAAGGGAAGTGTGCCAGTACAGTCCAGACTGAATTGCTGAACGCTGCTTCTATTTTGACACGCCACTTCAAAAGTCTTTCATTCAGACAAGAAACTCCTGGTATATTGTTAATGGGATCTGCACCTTCACCTTTTCAGTCAGGTTTCCAGTGTTGGATGTGTACTTGGTTGCTTTCAGCTGCCCACGAGTGATCAGTTGTTGGTCTGCTGCACGATGAAGGGCAGACAACAAATTTTGTATGTGAAAATATCTGACCACAAACACTTGTGGACCCTAAAGCTGAAGGCCCATAACAAGAACACCTTTTATCCAACAGTTTAATTTTTCAGGGAGTGAAACCCAGCAGTCAGAATAGAGACCCTGGGATTTTTTTTCCCCCATAAGTTTCAAGTTCTCTTTGTATATTTCTCAATTCTTCATGATTAAAAGTTCGAGCCCTTTAAACCTATGAGATGCATTTTAAATTGTCCATTGATTGTCCACTGAAATGAAGACCCAGTCCAGTTTATTCTCGTTGGAAAGGCCTGGCTTGATGATGATTGAAAACTGGTCTTCAGAAAGTTGGTAATCCCGAAACCTCTCAGAAAATTAAAATTTTGGGCTTTCACATGAACAGGCCAATCTCTTTGACATTAACACGATGCCAGTTCCTTGAGATTAGGAAAGTGATGGAAGTTTGATGTGAAACTCGTTTTTTTTTTGCAATAGATCCCTTCAAGCTTTTGTACACATGCAAAACTGGCCCCTGTAAGATGGAAGTCAAATTTAAGTGAGATATAATGTCAGTCAGACACCTGAGCTCATCCAATTCTGGTTAGTTTCCCCCCATCTCTCTTCTTTTAGGATAAAAAGTCCATGATGGCATCTAGGGATTTTACAAAGTGATTTCAGCACTTCGCAACTAATCCAGCTGGAATTACTGTGAATGTGAATACTTATATATGTGCAGTCCATCTATTCTGGCAGGGCTTTGGACTATACTGTGATTTGTGTTTTTCACTGGTTCTTATGCATATGGAAATACTGCTTTGTTTTTTGTATGCCACCACCACTATTTAAATCCCCCACCTTGCCAGATTTATCAGAAAATGAGTTCGTGTTCAGTTTGAAAATGCCTTCACACATTCCATGTATGATAGACAACATTTTTCACAGCAGAAATCGCAAACCACGCACGATCCTTTTTGGTTGTCTGTGCAGCTTCAGCTTATGGTTAATGCTTGTTGACATGTATCCCATCTCAGTTTGCGTGAACCATTGTGTAACCATGTAGCATTTTAAAAAGTGAGCCTGAATGTCCAGGCAATCCTTGTGCCATATGAAACCTGCCTGCGTGCTTCAGGTTTGTCTACCCTTGCTATACATATTCAGACAGCATTCTAATCCGCTAGAGGGCACTTAACATTTTTCTTTTTGCTTTCTTTCTATGAATGAGCTCAATATTATTAACATCGGTGAACCATAAATAAATTATACAAAAAAAATAAGATGATTCAAACAGAAAATAAATTGTAGTTTCAAATAATTGGAAATAGATTTCCATAAAAAGAATTCAAGGCATGGTGGAGTCTCTAGTTAAGAAAAGAGGTAGAATTAGCAGAATGAGTTCTGCATAGATTCATTGAAATGTCTTTCAGATTTAATGATTTAAAATGAGTTTTAAACATATAAGTGGAGATTTCATAGAGGATTTTAAAATAAACTTTTCTAGCAGGTTGACAGTAGCAAAACTTTCTAGGTTTTCTCTAATTAGTATTACTAGAGATACAAATTGGTAATTGATTTATAACAGTTATATATTAGAAAAATATTTTTCTGCAGTAGTATAATTAACTTAAAATGTTATTAAAAAAGAATACAGTTAAATGTTTGTTTTTTTCTTCTTTTTTAGGTGATTTACTTCTGGAGTTTTTTGCTTTCTATGCTGTTTTCAATTTTAAAGAGCATGGAATATCAACATTAGATGGCAGTGACTTTCAGAAAACCGACTTCTCTCCCATATATGTCAAGAATCCTCTGGACTTGCAGCATAATGTCTGCCGGAATGTGAGTGGCGTCGAGCTTCAGCGTTTTCTTCAGTCTGTCCAAACTGCTGCATGGAATCTGGAGAAGTTCAGAGAAAAGGACCAAGACTGCTGGGGGCTGTTAAGCATCCTGAAGGTCAACACTAATACAAAGACGTCAAAAGCAAATTTCAAGGTCGTGAACTTGTTTCGCAATGATGCTTCTGAATCAGGTGTGGTGAACTAGATGACAGGGCTGTAACTGGGCACTGCAGGTGAATTTGTCTTTAAGCAAATTTGCGGTGGGGTTACTTGGGTTTTCTGTGCATAATAGGCCTGTGTCAATGATAAGCCCATGTTGCTCGCTCACTTGCTCTCTATCTCTTATTTTATAAAATTATTTCTCTCTCTCGAGAGAGAGAGGTGATAAAAGCAAGATAGAGATGCATAGGGTTGAAAAGTTACTCATGTTTTGCATAAATAAGCAGTGCTGTAAAATTTGGATTGAAGCTGTGATCATGAATTTAGATAATACTATGGATTACCTGAAAAAAAAAAATAGTTAAAGTCCTTGTGTTTCCACAAAAAAAAAACAAAAAACCAGCTTACCAGGAAGTTATTTCATTTTCCTGGACATTACTTTCATATAGAAGTAATGCCCCTCTATAAGGGGACATAATGCTGTTACAGTGTTGGTGCATAACTTATCTGAATCTGTCTAACATCTTGTGATGACCATTTTAACCTTCATAATTTTATAAATGTTGAAATATGAGAATCATAATTCAAATGAATGTTTAACAGGTTTATCTTTTCTTGTGCACTCTAGTAAAGGGTAAACCAAACTCCATCTTTTTACCAGACAAATTTGTTTGGTCAGTTTGCAGAGAACATATTGGACAAGACACTCATCAAGAATATTTAACCAATCTCTCCAACAACCTGTCATGAGAGGCTAACCCGTGCTTCAAGGTCACCACATCAGGATTTTAACCCAGACCAACAGTTTTCACTAAAAAGAAAATGTACTAGATAGATTTCAAAATACCTACAAAATACTGTTTTACCTTGTATGCAAATATGGTAATCACATCTCTACTGGTGTTTCCATCGCACTGTATAAATAAACTTTCAAACAGATCATCCTTGAGCAGTTCCTAAAGTCCCTCTCACGAGGTGGTCTATTTCTTGTTTGTAAAATATCCACCTCACCACTGTCTCTGGTGAAATCGAAGGGTTCTTCTAAGTCTCATTTTAGAAAATTAGTAACTCTGACTTCTTAGGAGTGTTTCCCCTCGCACCTGTTAGTCTTCTAGATCAAATAGTCGGCAATCCAAAAATGGCAAGAGTAACCCTTAATGCGTCTGCCAAAACACACCTGTAGATCTCCAATTGTTTTTTGTGTGCATTAAGGAAGAGGAGAATCAGTTAAGCTGAATAATAAATATCATGTATTGGTTCTCATTGTTTGGGGTGATTATTGAGAAGAAGAAGGAAGTTAAAATAAACCCCATTCCTCCTCACAGATGTCATCAGTAACTGTGTGGCTATGTTAGGAAATAAACAGTATGAGAATATCTTGACGATACAAGCCAAGTAACGCCGAACATATGAGACAGGTGGCATGTACTGGAAAGGAAAATCATTGATGGGGTTATTGAAGCAATTTTACTTTGTTTTAGTGACACAGGAAAGAAAGAAAAAGAGAGAGAACGTGCAATCCAAAGGTGTGAAATGTTCTGGAGGAAACTTTCCATGTTTGTGGAAGAGGGAGGAGTTGTGAAAATGATACACGAATTAGCTTCACTCTCTCCTTTTGCTAAAAACTCCTGCGGGAATTAATGGAGCACATATTTCTCGTTTCTTTTTTCAAACAATGAAGGATAGTTCTCCATCCTTCGCAGAGCTGGACTCGTACATTTCAAGCTCAGTGGCTTTGATCGACTCTTCTAACAGGAGTGGAGCGGAGTTGCATTTTGCAAAATCTTGAAATTTCTCATCCATGTTTCAGTATTGGCAGTGAAGTACTCAGAGTCATGGCATTCTGATGATGCACTAACAGGACCTTTCCATCTTTTCCTTTTGTTGAGGTGGCTTTTGTGCGGCAACGGTTTTCTGTCTTATGAAACTGCATAGCACTTCATTTATTCATGAAGCCATCTGACACTTGCAAGAAAATCTGTGATCCTGGGGAAAAAAACTTGCTGTGTCATCCATTTTCCTGTGACTCTTATGCCACAATTACAACATTCCAAAAAAAAACAAAAAAACAGTCAAAATGTTGTTTCAGCATCTTTCATTACTTTTGATGGAGAAAGATCACATGAATCACCTGACTCCTGTTGTGTGTTTCCAACTGTCCAGGCTTCTGGCGGTGGAATCATAGTTTTGGGCATGTTTTCTTGGCATGGCCTGAGCCCCTTGTTTGTTTTTAGAAGGCAGAATGAATGGCAAAGTTTAACTCGGCATATGTTCTGAACAACTGTCTAGAAATGTTTTGTGTCCCCTGACTGGGGTTGGCTGCTTCCAGGATAGTAATGCTCCCATCCCGTGCCAGGATTGTGTGTTAATGATCAAAATCTGCCCACAACACCAGTGACTATTCAGGTCTCCTCAGTTCTGTTGGATGTGAGGGATATTAGGCTGGCATGGTAGCTTGGTGAATAGCCTACTTGACTACCAAGGATGAGGGCCCCTAATTCGATTTGTGCAGGGGGACTGGCTAAATTTCACAAACCTCCCTAGCTTGGTTTTTTTTGTTCATCAGCTGACCACACGGGGGTTTCATCAGAGCTCTCTGGTTTCCTCCCACTTCTAAAAATTAAGAATTAATGTAGGGATTCATGGTAGATTCATTCCTGGGCAGTATGGAAGAATTCTGCGAGTGCATCGGGCAAATTCTCTCTCAGATTGTGGATGGCAAAACATGAATAGCAGTAATACATATGGTATAATTTGCATATACACAATACATCCTGCTAGCTGTTGATAAATTTTGATTGATTGATAGGTTATGATGCTGTTTAAAAAAAAAAAAAAACTATTCAGAGTTGTATGCGTAATGTGTCCTTTATTGTGTAATGGTGCATGCACATTTATTTGTCCTTTTGTGAATGGGTTATGTAGAGAAGCAGGATAAATGCATTGTGTTGTTCTTCCAAAAACCGGTTATGACATTAGTCTAATGGTGTCACTGTCTTTTTAAATGCTTTTGGGGGGGGGAATATTTGAATTAGAAGTGACAACCGACTTTCTCTGAAGTAGGATTTGTATACTGCGCAGAGGAGAAAAAAACCAGATGACATTGACTGTGGAATGAGTTTGGTAAAAACAAGACTCGTCTACTGGTATATCATAACCGCCATACTTAATTAACAAAAATGGGCAATCATTTGTCTGTCAGTTTTATCTTTGTTTGAATTAATTTTATTGTAACCTTGCTGATTGGGTGGTGACAGTTTCTTTGAAGGACCATGCCAGACATGCTTGTTTTTGTAGCAGTTCAGCCAATACACTAAATTCTCTTGGAGATTATGAGATGCAAAAGAAGCATTGGTAGACCTCTCACTAATTGCTGGGTTTCTGTGTTATCATTCAATGTCCTTACAAATGCTTATGTCTTCCTACCTCTACCTGTTTCTGTGAGACAGGCTTTTCTCGTGGTAAACTATACACATTGCTTTGGCTCTGGTGTTAAACAAAAGCATTTTCTGTTTTGTCATATTTTGTGGGGGCAGATGTTCAGAAAATGCGGTGTGTGCGTGCGTGCGTCTTATTTTGGGCACTGCTTTCCTGATATTCTTTTCCGTGTATTTTAAGAAAGCAGATACAGGGAAAGCTGGCAGAGATGTTAATCAGCCCTGTCAGTTTGAGGTGATCTTGATGTTTCTTGATTTGATGCCACCTGTGGAGAATGGATCAAATAGATTATGGATCAGAAAAGTGGGTTTCCAGAGGATGGCGTCCCAAACCTGCCATTTGGGGTTCCAACCAGGTGCCACGCCCTTTTTGGGGCGTGGTCACTGGGAGTCAGCCCTGGTAGGGTAGGGTATTTCTGCCGTGAGTTATCCACAGTTGGAAAAGTCCTCTGCTCGAAAGAGTGGAGGCGAGAGATGCTTTTTGCCCTGGCTCACTGTCTGGTCGAGAAGGCTAGGCATTAGCTCGGACCATTCACGGATCGAGCATGCTGAGGATTTTGGCTGGGGAAGTGGTCACTCGGTGGAGTTTCCATCAAGGGTCACGGACTGACATCCGTCCCTAAAAGGAGTTTTGACTCCCTTTGGCATTGCCAAACAACAGTGGCTTTCACTCCATCGAGGTTTCGCCTCCATACCCACGCCTTTCACTTGCCCACACCACCCCAAAAAATGAGGCATGCACTTTGTCAGGCTGATTTCTTGGAAAATCATCAGAAATTGCTGAATCACAACTTTGTCGTCTCCTGTTCATCTCATCCTGAAATATCATTGCATTTTTGTGAGACTACTTTGGTTAAAGCTGTGGAAGAGTGGTACTTGCAGAACAACCTGATACAAAAACCTGTCAACCATATCCCGGTTCATCAATAAGAACATTCTTGGTCAGATCATCATGATTAGTAACACCAATGTTTATCTATGAGATGGTCTTTGAGGAGGTAGACGCCAATTCTTGAGAGAAGAATGTTACATATGCTGTCAGTCAACAGGGGCAGGGCAAGATCTATGGTGTAGGGATGATATACCACAGCTTACATGACAACTACCTGTTCATTTTAAAAAAATGTTTAAAAAAAAAAGGTATTTAAGAATGACAGCAGCAAGCAGGTTGTTTATTATGTGGCTAGACTGGGCATTGCTAACTTTATGGTTTGGGTTCCTTGTGCCCATTTGAAGTTCATAGTGCTAAATCCAGGTACAGTTATTCACATGTATCATAATCACTGCTCTCTCACCCAGTCTTAACAGAATGCCTAGGATCAAACTGAAACCAGAGCAAGTGGGACAGGCCAAGCTTACGACTTCTCTCTATTAGGTATGTTGGCTTTTACTTATTCTACCAACTAATGCAAACACAAAGAGGAAATAACTTGGCATTTCTCATTTATGTATGTACCTTTTTTTAAATTTTGGAATGGGTGTCTGTCATTATCAATATGTAAAATAGTTTTTCTGATAAAAACTACTATTTAATAATGTAAATCAAACTCGGTTTGCAGGTGATTTTATTTGTGATGAATACTTTTAACCAATTACATTGATTGGCTGCTTTTTTTGTTTGTTTGTTCACATTTTTTAAAAAGGGAATGGTGTTCCTTTTTCATTATTCTTTAAAAAAAGGGGGGAGATATGTCAGGTATTTCCCACGTTAAATCCCAAATTGGCAAAACCAGCCATGCCAATAATATCGGTTCAGAATGTAGCGCGCGCACATGCTGCCTTGTAGCTGAGAAGACAATGATTAGTTTATTGTTTTTTTTTTTTTTTAGGGAGTAATGAGGCTGTTTGTACAGAGCACCGTTAGTCACCACCAAATGTAGCAGGGTTAGGCCGGTTTTTTATTCCTAGTTGGTGTTTGAATGTTGTGGGCGCCAAGTTCAAACAAATTCTTGTCAGGAACAGCTTGGTTTAGGATATGTCCCTGGCATTGACGTCTTACACTTTTTCGCCAGCCAGCCAGCCATGTGGGTTTCCCCCAGACATTCCAGTTTACTTGCCCAAATCTAAAAGATGAGGATTTCAAGCAGGGGCCAGCAGCCACTGTGCAGTGCACGAGTGCAATATGTGACATTTTCCTGCAAGGAAGAATTCCATAGAAAGCTGAAGAGGAGGTAACAGATGTTAAGGAGCACTCCTACAGTGCACTAATATGGAAATCAACAGAACTGGATAACTGAACTCGGCTAAAAGTTGGCTTAAAATGAATAGTAGAACAACAAATGTATTATGTCTCACGGAAGTAGAAGATTTATTGTCCTGATGGCAACACTGAAAGGTTTCTGTGTTAAGAAAAATAACTTCATGCTTCTAGCTCATAGAGGGGCAACTACTGCAGCATTGCATTGTGGGAATGTTTCTTTAATTGTCAGCAATCAAGCCATTGTCATATTCAGAAAAAAAAAATTTTTTTTTAAACAGCAAAGAATATTAGATTGGGTAGTAAACATCAAGGAGTCTCCAACAAAAACATTCCTACTGGAGTGAAGAAATATTTAATTATTATAAAATATTCACTGCCAGAAAATTAGAGGACTGAAGTTAACAAAAAAAAAAAAAAAAAAAAAACCTTTTAGTCTACAATTTATAAATATTTAAGTATTTATGTGATCCTATAAGTTGTCAGTTTCGTGTCTTTATTCAGCAACAGGTATGGGATAGCAAAAGAATATCAGTGGCTTGTGAGGGAAGGGTGATGGTATTTGCTCACACGTCCACCCCCTCCCCCCCTTCCAGTGTCATGACTGCACTAATCCATGTGCCAGTGTTTTTTCTTGCAATGGCAACATTTGCTGAAAACCACAACTAGTCTGAAGCAGGTCAGTGATAAACATGGCGTAGTAATAAAAACTGTAGAACCCGGGAGCAACGCACCTATTTCAACTGAAACAGTGTAGGCCCGTGAGCAGATCCAGCCTTGTACAAATCTCTCCTCAGTTTCAAGAACAAGACAGTCTGCCTATAGCAGGAGCATTACTTGGAAAATGACCAATATAAAAAAGGTTGGTGTTTTAGCAAATAATCTTTCGCTATTTACCACAGAAAGAATACAAATATGACAGCAATGTAGTGGAAGAACTAAGTCCATCATGCATCCTTTCAGTACTCCAGGCTATTGGAGATGTCATGGTCTGGGAGCGTTTCTGATGTTGTCATCCCCTCATCTGATTGCAGAGCAAGGTACCATTAAGTGAAAAGTTTGGCATGCTGATTCTCTATTTAGATGAGACATTTGATAATGACAATATCACCACCGTTTTATCAGTCCTGCCTTGTGCATGGGATGTTTTACAGATATTGTGAATTAACATATTCCTTGGCCAGCCTGATCCACTGATCTTAATCCAAATGAGTGTCTGTGGATTATCTAATAAGGGCACCAACTACCTTCTGCTCTTGACCAACTATGCACATTGCTCATGGATGAATGGTTAATACCACAGGACATATTGAAATCCAAGCCATGTGTTGAAACTTTAATTCAGACCAAAGGTGATCCTGCACAGCAGAAAATATATATTACATTATAAATACAAAGCAGATCTTTCTCAAGAACATCCCTAGGAAGTATCACATTGGATTATAAAAATTGGCTAGTAATTTTTTTTTTTTTTTTTACAAAAACATTTCCACTTACCTTTTAAAGGATTAAGCAATAACTAGCAATAAGATCTACAAGCTTTTTGTAATAATACCAGAATTGGCAGAATACAAAAATATATATTGTGGCAATCTTTAAATGAAAAATTGCCCTAAAGAAGGTTTGTAGGTAGGTTCCATTTGAAAATCTTTGGTATATTTGCTAACGAGATTGATATATATTGAGCCACACTGAAAATACTAGGTTTGTAGAGATATTGCATAATTAATATTTCTAAACTGAAAAATCATGTCAAAAATGAATTAGGTTTGATAAAGTTCTTGTATAGGTAATCAGAAATAAGGAAAATCGTCTTTTGTTTGGCTGAAGCAGGATCTTACTTGAGTAATAAAAATGACTTATATTGATTTGTTCTAAGGTTTGAGTAACCCTAAAAACACCTGCAACATAAAAAAATACATATTTATATATGGTAGATTGGTCAAAACATCTTAGCTAATGGAAAATGGATAAATACTGATCCAGCCACTGCAAAAAGAACAAACTTTAATATACAGAAATTTCTGAAAAGTAGACTCTACTTTCTAGCTTCAAACTCGTGCTCAAGTCATCTTTGTCTTTTGTGCATAACCACCCAGGAATTCTTTACTTTTTCAAGGGTTATTAAAAAAAATGTCCAATAAACTTCACAAATCTTCAAAAAGGTCGGTGGCTTAAAAACGGATCACAATCCAGTAATATCTCTATATCTTTGCATAAAAATGTTTTGTGATTTTCCCATTCTATGAACAGTGGAGGAGGAGATCAAAGGTTTAACACAATAGAAAAACAATTCTTCAAGGTTTGTTTGAATAGCTTGTATCCAGGGATATCCTTACTGTATTGTGGATTATGCAGAAATGTATAGACAATGTAGTTACAGAAGCAAACTTTAAAGTTTTATTTGCTGATACATCTTTATATATGGATACTTTTCATAACTTAGAATTAAAAACCTTGCTTTGCTTCCTGGTGCCTCTGCTGATTGCATAAAGATGAGAGTGAGAGTTATTTTTTTCCAGACGATGGGTAACACACACCTGTTTTTGGTGGGGTTAGCACAGACGTGACAAGACATATTGTTACCACCACCTAGAAATGTATTTATGGTTTTCACCTTTGAATGTTTACCTTGGTCACCTGCAGGCTCAGGTCAGCGTTTGCTTTAGGTGAGACACTGCCCACAAGATTTGGTGACAAATATTTGTCCTTTTCTGACCTCTGCCTGATATCTTAAAGGAATTTTCTTTCTTTCTTTCTTTTTTTTTTTTCTTTCTTGAATGGATAATGTATAAAAGTGGGCTTTGTTGTGTCTTTGCTCCTACATCTGAATGCAGTAGTTGTGAGGGTGCAGTTTAAGCCCAGATTTGAGTTCATGTTGTCGCCATTTATTGCTCTCAACAGCTGCCTGGACTGTGTCTATGTGAAGGGAGCTGATGGTATGGCTGTGCTAATGGCATTTGTCTTGAGCATTCTATTCCCTTTTGTCTCACTATCTACTAGGCCGATGCTCACATGATGTAAATAGTGTATGCACTCCAGGATCGATATATTCCCTGGCATTTGCAATTTTTAAGATGACCATGCATTACTGATATTCTTCACTAACAATTTGTGCCTGGTGACCCACATGTCAAAGCAATCGTGCAAGGTGACTGATAAACGGCAGCTTAGATCTTTTAACAGCTACTCAGAATTATTCAACTTTTCTTCCTTCCCCTTTTACTTGTCACCCTGTAGCTTCATTTCAATGAGGGTTTCTTTAGAAATAACTTGATACACTCCAACTGTTCAGCAGGCATCTACTCCTGAGTATTTCAGGTCTGAAGAATGTTAATTAATGACTGGTTCTGATCTGTTGACTGCTTTCTCACTGAAATGAGAAAAACAAACAAACAATCAGACCATCTAGTGCCTTTGCTGACACTGTATTTTTGGGTTTCAAGGCTGATACCCATCCCTTCCATCTACCCACCCTCAACTTAGACATGGATTCCGATCTCTATACCTGGAAAGGATGATTTCAGAGCAGCCAAACTAAATGTAGCTTATGTTACAAAAACAAAAAATTATTTGTGTTTACCTGGTAGATGAATGCTCGTGTTTTTCCACTGTTTGGTGAAGGAACACTAAGATGTATTAAAACAAACAGTAGTGTGGCTAAAATATCAAAGATTTAGTTAGCTACTATTCATCACAGATGTACCCATGGATATCCTGGTTCTGTGATTTTTGAAATCATTTATGAAGAAATTAATTTTAACGACTTAAACTTGAAATTTTCTCTTGCAGCAATAAAGCATTGAGAAAAATCACTTTTCCAGGCTTCATGTGTTTGAAACTAAGCAGGATGCATTTAGGAATTTGCAGATGTTATACAGAAGCCCACAATGGTAGATAATTATAATGAAAATACTGAGCTTTTCCGCAGAGAGATATGAAGGGGACACTTGGCATGCACCGTTGATTTTGTTATAGGTGTTTACAGTGCCATTTTTTATGGAAATCCCTATAAAATTACTCCTAGAGAAGACCGAACAATAATTTTTGAAATGCTATATAATCCAATTTCTACCATTATCATTGACTTGAAAAAAAACAAGGTGTCCAGAAGACAGATGTGGCCAAAGACATTTATTTGCTCATTAAACATGCAATTTTGTCATATCAACAACAACAAACTGGACATAATTAAGTCATTCGGTAGAATTGGATTTTTAATATTCTATTTATTTATTTTATTTTTAGTGGTAAAATTGCCGACTATTTCAGGACATACTTTCTACATCTGAATGCAAGAGAAAAGCCAGAAACTGGTTAACAATGTGTCCATAGAGAGACCAACTATGTTGCAAATGCACCACTACGATGATAACTACCACTTGGGTGGGAACCATTGAGCTTTTCCCTAGTCCATCTGGCTCTAAAGGAATTCAAAGGCCTGTTTAGGGGACAGCAGTAATAAACATTCCTGTTCTCAGTCCCATCCATTGCTGTTGTCATTTTCAGGTGATAGCCCAAAGATGTGACTCTTAATACTGTCTAAAGTATGTAATTCTTTCAGGATTTTAATTTTGTTAATAATAGTGATTATTGTAGGTTTTAAATTTCTAAAGATGATACAGTATTTTTTATCCCTTCCTATGCCTTGATTAAAGTTCTCTCTTATATAACTACTAAACAAAAGTTCCAGGTATTAACTAAAGGGACATAAATGTCATAATCGCTTGATAAGATTTACATCCCTTTACCACACATTATTTTAAACTATACAGTGCAATAAGATTTTATTATCGTATTATCTAGCATGTTATATGGAATCTTGTTTATTATAAGATTATTTGATAGGAAATCGATTAAGTTGTCTATCTGGCCACACAATTCTTGCATCACTTAAATAAACTGATAACCTGAATTAGTTTCCAGATGATTTGTCAAGGAGAGAATTTTCTCTTCCTGACAGATAATGCAGTTTATCTGTCGGTTATTCGACTGATAGGTTTTCTGATGTATGTAGCCTCATGGGACCAACATTTGATGTGAAATACAATGTGCGGTCTATTAGGAATCAAAATTCTGTCCTTGAAAGGTAATGATGACCCAGTTGTGTTGGGGTTAGTAAGACAAATTTGTGTGTCTTTCTCCCTCCTATTGTACAGTAGCAGAAAAGAATGCATAAATACAATAACCTTTGAGAAGAGCAGGCTTTGAAGAATGAAATCGATACAAAGTTGAATTTATAAGCCTAAGGAACTAAACAGCCCTTCTTCCTGGTTAAATCAGGTGCCTGTGGGTTTCGTGCAAATGAAGTAGTTTGAATTGTGGTAACACGTGTGAAAGAAGAGTATTGAGAGAGGATAGCTGACCCCTCCCTTCTCTAAGGTAAATATTTACTTTGGATGTTGATTAAAACTCTAAAATTCATTATCAGGTGCAGTTATAGGTGTTAATAATTATTGATAAACTATTCAAGAGTTTGAACAAAAAAACTGCCTGGAACCCGTAAACACGCTGTCTTCAATAATCAATAACAGTTCTTTTTTTAATTTAAAAAAGGGGGGGATGATTCTAGAAGTAAAGAAGGATTTCATACCAACTCAGCACCTCTTGCTTCGTTATTTTCCATTCGCTTAACGGAAGTGATTAAAGCAAACAGGTGAAACAGCCAAAGGACGACAAGTCATCTTTAATAACTGACCTGACTGGGGGGGGGGTATTTTAGTTGACGTTTACCCGGCATTAAATACGACAGATAATGCGCAAGTGTCGAGGTCGTGAGACCTGCAGGATACGCCCGATCGTCTGGTGGTAGGATCTCGGCGACGTCCATCAGCCCGGGTCTTTTGTTTCTGAGAACCGTAGAGTCTCGTAATTAATTATGGAAGTTCAGCGGGCCGGGTCACGCGCGCGGAAAAGGTAAATAGAGCCGCCCTCTTTTCATTGGCGGAAGGGCCCAGGGGGTGGTGGCGATTCCTGCTTTAAAGAACGCTCGAGCAGGGGCACGCGCATAAATTAGGGTCGCTGAATAACGGGGTCGAGTGGGGGGGATGCAAAAATTTATATAAAAAAAAAGAAGAAAAAGAGCATCGGGCTCATGCTAGGGGTCGGGCGACAGATCGAGGGGGAGGCGTGCGTCGGGAGTTCTTCGGTCGGATGTAGGTCGGCTGGTCCACATGGCAACCACCGCTCTCCGCTTCCATTGATCGCGAGCAGGGGGAGGAATCAGTGCTCTGTGGATGCGAGACTTCCGCGTACGGAGGCCGTCTTTTGTCTGGCGGAAGTGTAAATATTTGGACCGGGTTCCTCGTGTGGGTGAGAGAGAGAGAGAGAGGGGGGAATGGCAATAAATAAATAAACAGTAGTAGGTGTTCTTCCTTGTCTTGGACCGCGAGCAGGGAAGGATCCGCTCGGTCGCAGCAGCAGCAGCAGCAGCAGGAGGAGGCAAGCATCGCGCCAGCTCGGCGAGGAAGTCCCTCCTCTTCCTCACCACTGGGACCACCATGGCCAGTCTGAGCGGAGTCGGGGTCTTGTGGGCCTTCCTCTCCTTCCTCGCGGCGGCTGGCGCCAGCATAGGCCTCTACATGCCCTTCTGGCTCGAGGGGCGCACCAAGGGCCTGGTGCCCGTATACTTCGGGGTTTTCCGCAGGTGCAACTACCCGTCCCTGTCCAGCACCGGGTCCGTGGTCATCGTAGAGGAGTGCGGCCGGTACACCACCTTCCTGGACATCCCCAGCCTCGCCTGGCAGATCGCCACCGTGGTCATCGGCGTGGGGTGCGGCGTGGCCGTGATCGTCTCCCTCACGGCCCTGATGGCCCTCTGCGTGCGGGAGCTCATCTCGGAGAAACTCGCCAAAATAGCCGGAATCATACAGTTTTGCGCAGGTAAGTGGTCCCTTCCATGACCGTGGGTGGACACAGGTGTGTCACCAATCTAAGGGTGGTTAGTACGCACTTCTCTTGTATTGCTTTAAGGTGCCTTTTTTACCAACAGTTGACTTCCGGCGCGAACGGTTTTATTATTTTCGCCAATTTTTGGACCCCTCTTTTTGTTTTTTTTTTCTTTCCCTCCCCCTAAAAGTACGATTATATGTAGATATACTTCGAGACGCAAGTTGTGTCCAATACCATCGCGTTGCTGAGTGACATCTGACCCTTTAATTGGGCAGGGAGGTGGGGGGGGGGAGACACAGAATTATTGTCTTTCGGATGCTCATCTAATGCGGAAAATAGCCCCTCACATCTTAGAACTGCTTGTTAAAGGCCGGTTTCCCTTTCGTAAATATCCCCCCTCTCCCTGCATCGACCTGAGATTAAGCGTTCCCACAATGCAGCACGATAATAATAATAATAATAAAAAAAGCTGTTCAGCTTTAATCCAGCAGTTATGTCATGTGATGCCATTTTTTTCTTCTGGTATTTATTAGCATTTGAAGTTATGTTGCTGTTAGCTGTTACTGCCCGTCTATGCCGACCACCACCTACCCATCCCCTCCCCCCGACCCGTACTTTTCCAGAAATGGCCGGCATGAACCCAGCCATACAGCAGATGATGTCGAACGTTTTCCCTTTAAAGGGCGAAGTCAAAAAAGCTGTCGACAAATTCTGATCTCAAACTGATGGTTTAAAGGAAAAAAAAAATAACAAAAACTATTTGTTTGACGTGGCTTCTTTTCATTAAGGGTTTCATTGGACGTTAGATATTTAAATGCAATTACGATAATATTATTCAGGAGTATTACTGCCAGTCAGGCATACCTTCCCTCTCATATCTAAAAATGAAGATTTCTGGTGAGGTTTTTCTTGGTACATGTGGTAGAGGTTTTGTGGGTAACTTGACACGTTCACATCTTGATGACTGCCCTAGAGCCCCCAACCATACCTAGGTAACTACTCACCTGATCATCAAGCCTAGTACCCCACACTTCCTCCTGTGCTCTAGAGCCCACAGCCATACCTAGGTAACTACTCACCTGATCACCAAGCCTAGTACCCCACACTTCCTTCCTTCCTATGCTCTAGAGCCCCCAACCATACCTAGGTAACTACTCACCTGATCACCAAGCCTAGTACCCCACACTTCCTTCCTTCCTATGCTCTAGAGCCCCCAACCATACCTAGGTAACTACTCACCTGATCACCAAGCCTAGTACCCCACACTTCCTCCTGTGCTCTAGAGCCCCCAACCATACCTAGGTAACTACTCACCTGATCACCAAGCCTAGTACCCCACACTTTCCTCTTAGCTCACTGCTTTGAGATGTCCTTAGACCTTGAAAGTCAGAACCAGGTTTGACAAGGAGGAGAATACAGCATCAACAGGATTATTTTATTATGACAGAATCAACACTAATAGCTGGTGTAGTTTGCTGCTATTGATTAAAGGGAATAAAACACAAGCTGTGAAAAACTGAAATTTCGCTGACTTTGTTTGGGTTTACGATAATTTCATTCAAAAAAAAAGACCCATGAAGGTTAGCTGGATCATTGTTTGGGACATGGATAAAGAGCTAAACAAATACAATGCTTTATGGTCTAGCTGTTGACTGAATGCTTAAGTAGCCTTTGTGTTGGTCACGTCTGACTAGTTAATAATATCAGTGGGGTGGACTGAGCAGAGTTCATTATAAACTAAAAGACTAGTAGGTTAAAAAGTGCAAAATGTTGGAAGAGAAAATAGTCTGGTGAATATTTAGTAATATGAGACTACTTATTTGCATTGTATTAGGGAGACATGCTTATGTGTCTGGCAATTTTAGAATTTTGTGATGGACCGTGACTTTGTTGTCCATCCGTAGATGTTTGAATCATGGAGAACCCATATTGTGAAAGTCATCACAAAAATTTCCCTTTTGTAGGTAAGTTATTGATGGCTTTCTGCCTTGTAGTAAGTAAACTGAACAATTGGTCAGATTAATCAACTTATTAGTGTGTAAGAGAAGAAGTGTGAATGGTCCATTTGAGATGCTTCACGATCCAAGCAGAGTTACATGCATCTAACTGGTAGCAGGAAGGATCCATGACGGGAAGCAAGAGTAGCCAAGGAAACTCCTCATGGGCTTTGGTGACAAGAAGCCATGCCACTGGCTCATCACTGAGACTAGACTCACCACATGCTGGATAAATCCAAATTCTAAAGAGGCCAGAAAAATTAATGTATTCATTGATAATATAACAGATTTTTATTTACCAGTCTTTGAGATCCTGAAATTGAAAGATGTTGACATTGGGGACTTTAAGAACAATTTTGCTTTTATTGTCGAACCGTCTGCATCCTGGGTGGGCTTGGAACCTGCTGTAGTGTTTACGGCGACATCACTAGTCTTTCCAAAACCACGACAAACTTTGAGGCTCCAACTTTTACCTTTGCCATTATTGTAGTTCTCTGCTAGGTGCTTCAATGTTGAGAAGTGGGAGGTATAAGTACCCTAACCAAAACTCCAAACAGATGTTTTTGTGGGAATTCTCTGGTACATTTAAAAAAAATTTTTTTTTTTTTACTGTAATATTTTAAAGTTGCGCTGTTGTAATATACTGAAAAAAAATTTTCTTTGCGATGAGATTTCCAAGAAATTTCAAAACTGTTTATCACGGGACTTGCTTAAAGAGCATCTTTCAGTGACTAATACAATTTGTTTTCCTTTTTATGTTTTTTTTTTTTTTAAAAAAATGAAGTTGAATAAGTATAAAGATGGAAAAAAAAAGAAGACTGGGAGCTTGTTAGGGTTAATCTCTTGTTTTACTAATCCCTTTTCCATATACTTAAATGTCAATCTTCCAGAGTCTCTTGTCATGATTATCAGGAAGTCTGGTAATATTCCCTTTCACATTTTGAGAAGGACCAACACAAAGGGGCCTTTGTGTGGGTGATTACCAGAAGCCTTGTTGTTGTTAGTTGGCTTTATGAGTCAGGCATATAACTGGGTTCTTCTCCTAGACTGATGATAACGGTTATTCTAACAGCACGATGGACTGATGTGCAGTTGTTGGTGGGGGGGGGGAGACTTGCATCCTAGGGGTCTGTCACATACCAAAAAAAAAAAAAATAATAATTAAGAAACTGAGTGTTCCCACAATGCAATGTGATCCTTAGCTGATTGCTTTTAAGAACTGTTCTATTTGTTTTTAGGCTGGGACCTCACTTTAACCATTATCATCTGTACTTATTCCCTTGGGCCCTCGGGGTGTCTTCATTTCTCCTTTGGTTTATCCAGCATAACATGGTTGACTAACTAAATATTTAGTCTTACTCACCAGATGGCACTTCATTCCAGATTGACTTTAGGTCTAACAGGCAACAGAAACCCAGTGAACTAGGAAGATGTGAAACTGATACTCCAAATGCTGTGATAAGAGAATAAGAAAAAAAACCATAAAAAAATGTTGTAGCTGGAGACTTTTAAATAGATCATATACTAGCAGAATTCAGTTATGGTTTGGTATGTAAGTGGAAGAAATGGATAGAGATGAGAAGACTTGCATCATTGCTGATACAGCAGAGAAGGTGCTGAGAATGCACCCTCCCATCTTACTTTCCTAATCTGTATGAATACCAGGTATGAATCGGGATAAGACCCCTCAAAACCTAAACACTATCAAACCACTTACTATTGCAGCCATATTGGATGTAACAAGTAAACACAATTCTTCATATCTTTATAAATTACATATCATACAATCTAAATAACACGTAGATATTTTAAAAATTCATAGTATTTAATTGTTTAAAATTGCAAAACACTGAATAATTATAATTAAATCCTGAGTGTTTATAATGAATTAACTTAGGCAATGTTAACAGTGAGCTTTAAAATGAATAGGAAGGTTTTTGATTGATACGTAATCACATGATTAAATTAAACTCGTATATATTCCAAGCTACTTTTGTTAAGCCAAGACCATTATGAGAGGATTATAAACCTGTGCAGGTGGATAATTTATAATAGCTAGTGTAGTAGTTTGAGTTAAAATGCATAATAAAATAATTTACTTTTTTGCTCTCTCCATTTTGAGAAATTCTTCTTTGTCAAAAGTTGCAGGATTTATGGTTTTTGTTGTTGACTTTAGTAGAAGGATGCCTACATCTTCCAATATATTTTATGTTGCTACAGTTTGTATTTGACTTGGGTAGAGAATATTTAATAATCTATTTAATTTTAATAGAGAGAACTTTAGCGCTCACCTCCCCAGGTAGATGGATAATTGGTTTGTTTGTATTTCTTTAAAAATTTTCTAAAATATGTACATTTTCATAGACTTGTATGAAGAGCGCATTGTGGAATGGTAATTAACCTTTCTGGAAATGGGACAAACATTCTTGTGGTCATAAAAAAGGTTTTTTTCGAGTTACTTTTTTTTTACAAGATATACTTTGTAGCTAACGGTATACAGCGCCATTGATATATATATATACACACTGTGCATGTGCGTGTGTCTTATTGTGGTTTCCTTTGATCTCGATACAAAATGAAACAGCTGAATCCTGGTATACTAGTAGAAATGCCATCAGAAGAACAATTGTATTAGTCAGGGTTTTATTAATGGAACTCTATAATAAGAGTTCTAGAGATTTATGATTCACATGAACATGGGTTTTGTTTTGTCATCAAGTAACCCGCGACGCTTGTTGAAGAGTATCTTGCATGTTTTATAAAATAAAGCAATAGCTTATCTGACAGTTTTTGTGGGGGTCATCTTATAGTATTAATATTTTGTATTTTACTGATCTTTCTGTCATTGATTTCTTATTTAATTTATGGAAATTTTATGCTTAATTGAAACCCACTGTGTTTTCATTTGCATTTTGCATGGCTATGTCTGTTCACATGTAACATGTCCTGTTATAAAGTGTAATAATGTGCAGTGTAATGTAAAAAAAAAAGATGTTAATGCATTAATGTGCCTATGTATTATGAATATAATACTTAAGTGCCCATGTATGAAACATTTCTCTTTTGGTTAACAAGCATTTATGTACATTATTTGCTTGTCTAAGTGACATTTCTACATATGTTGTGAAAAATGTATTTGTGTATAAGCAACAAATACTCTTATCTTTGATTTCTTATCCAAGACAGCCAACCTGTTTGCATGTTCAGCAGCAGCTAGTAGAGTATATATGTTAAATCAATTACTTTGTCTACTTTGATTGGCAGAATAATCAAGAAAAGACCTGATCTAATACTTCCCCTGGGAGATCTGGCTGTCAAGTTGACAGCTTAATAATGAAAAGATAAACGGCTTGTGACCTTGCACTATTTCCAGAGTTAGTCATATGGTCTAATGTTGGGTGGAAAGAAAGCAAGGGAGAAATAGGTGGGGGGGGGTTCTTGTCTGGTGCTGAAAACTACCTGGTAGGCAGGTAGACAAGTACCTGCTAGCAGAATTTTTTTTTTAAACTTTCGTTAATGAACTGGATTATGCTATGCAGCATTCTTTGCCATGATTGTGAGATTAGATTTCTAAAATACACTAGCAATAAAAAAAGATCAATAATTTAAAGTTAAGGAAAAATTGTGTAAATTTACAGCCATGTCTCTCTAATAATATCTTTATTTTTAAGTGACAAGAAGCAAGATAAAATTTGAAGCAAACATTTAAATGACTTCAATGAATTGTGATGATTGATTATTCTAGAAGTTTTTTAATAGAAGATTCTCTGCTCATGAAGCAACCAAAGAAAAATCTTATGCATATAAAGTGATGGGCAATATATAGTCTCTGTTTCTAATGATATTCACTCCCAACTTGATCTGATAGAGCAGGCATGCCAAACATGCGGCCCTTTACAAGCACACCTGCAACCCGCACAAAGGATACTAATTTGCATCAAAAATATTCTGCAATAAATTTTATTAAATGACTTCAATTAGTTGTAATGTGCGAAATTGGTTGTTGTGTGTGGCCCTCATGACAACACATGTGACCCATGTGGCCCTCTGGGGACCCTCAGTTTGACATGCCTGTGATAGAGCATTCCCAACAGATAACACATGACTGCTTAAACAAAACACACACACACACACACACACACACACTAACTAACTAATTAACTAAAGTTCTATTATCCAATTTTCTAATCTTTGAGAAATATTTTTTTAAATAATCTCTAGCAGTACATGCTGTGCTTTTAAGAATATATATGCAATCTTTTCCAGAAAGAGATTCAAAAATACTTCAATTGCAACACCACAAAAATTTCTGTAGATCAAATTAGGTAACTGAAGCCTATTTAGCCTTTTTTCATAATTGATATTTCGTATATCATCTTTTGGAAGAATGTGTGAATTATGTATTTCCAGAGAGATTGGCTTTACTTCTGACTGTCAAGACTTGTAGCAAACAGCTGTATCTGCAACTTCTGTGAGGTTCATGACAGGCTACTGCTGTTTTTATGCTGGTATAAGACATTAAATTACCGGACTAGTCGATTTTTCAGCAACTCAGGTGGTGCCAGCTTTTGTTTAAAGCATACCTGTGGATAGTTTCAGCTCAGTTTTCATGTCTCATTGTTTTAACAAAGGTGGTTATTTGATAGAAGTGTTGTTTGAGTATAAATACATAGAAACTGTTGCATATTTTGTTTTCAAGTACTAATTCATAAGTTTGTTATTTTTAACTAATTCTTGCAAAATAACAATGCATATTTCACAGTCCACACCAAACCCTGATCTGTTTGCTTCTAAATTTTTGGCCAGTTGATATTTGGACTTAGTGGTTTAACCCTGGTCACCTGCCATATTTGATACAATTAATAGATTTTGTTTTTTATTGACATCTATAGGTTTTTGCAGATTCTGTCTATAATTTCCAGTAATTATTGTGACTGTTTTGAAATCACAGATTTTAGATATGCAAAAGTATAGTCTACGCTATGAAGGTTACTAATAAATTGTATTTAAAAATATGAATAAATTAAAAATTATCACAAATAAACCATTTTAATGTCTCTCTCCTCTTTTTTTTTTTTTTTTTACAAGAAAATACAACTTTTATTTTCAGGATTTTATTTCAGTAAACTACTGTAAATATTTAAATACAGAAATTAATGTGAATAATGGATAAACATTTGAAGTTTGTATTGGTATTAATTGCAAATATGTAGCCTTTTCTATCCATATAAAGAAAAATCTGTAAAACAAATAAAAAAAATTGCCAGCCATTTCCCTTATGCACGCACTCAGACAAAACCTAGAATTTTTCAAAAACCTCCATGCAGTTTGTGCTGCTAGACCCTGACTGCATCATTCAGGTTAAGAGGTAGTTAGTGACCATACCCAATTTGGTTTGAGCAGCCCCATTTGGCAATGATTTCCGGTCTATGCTAAAATCACCAGAGCTCGGTTGGCCAAATGCATTAGGCGTCTACAGATCAAAGCTGTTTCAGGAAACCTATCATCAGGTTAATGTTTCATTTCTCGTATCTTCAAAGCCATTTCTGCATGATTGGCAAGAATGAAAATGAAGACATTGATTTTCACACCGTTTGGATAAATGGTTCTTGGAGAAAAAAAAGGGAAGCAACTGTAATTTTTACACCATAAACCACCCTAACTGCACTTTGAAATGTTATTTTAGTCTACAAATTGTGATGTCCTTACCATTTTTTCAGATTTAAAAATTTTTTTTTTAATAATTAGCTATTAAATTCACTAATATGCTATACATTCCCTAAGTATTTACTTTTCTTCTTTTGATATCTTTAAAAGAATTTCAAAACTCTTTAATTTGCTTGGTACAACTAAGAGGCAAAGGTTCTGTTAATTATTCAAGCGATATTGTTACAAAGCACGAACATTTTTTGGATGAAATCTTTGTTCCATTGTCAATCAAAACTAA
Organism: Nautilus pompilius; assembly: GCA_018389105.1. Taxonomy (NCBI): domain Eukaryota; kingdom Metazoa; phylum Mollusca; class Cephalopoda; order Nautilida; family Nautilidae; genus Nautilus; species Nautilus pompilius. The sequence goes on along the minus strand of JACATO010000907.1, from coordinate 392,149 downwards.
TTAAAGATACCTGAAGCAAGAAGAAAACTATTCTCAAATTTTTAACGCAAATTCCTTTTTGTTTGAAAGTTAACTTTTTGTTAAAATTATAATTACCTTTATTTACTAGAAAAATTCATCACAAATACTTAAAATGAATGATTGTGTACTATTCCTTCAAAGCAATTGTCATCAAGATAAGTTGACAGTAGTCACGAAGATTTAAGGGTGTGATAGGGATGTGCTACCTGTAAATTATTCAGGAAGGTTAAACTGCACGAGGATGACTGAGTGCAAGAGAGAAACTGTCAGCTGCTGATGTCTGGAAGGTAGACAGCTCTGATAAAGGAACGTGATTGTCCACTAGAAAGCATTGCTAATTCTGCACCATCTGACTCAGCAGGACTTCTGTCAGCCAATGTTTCTTACACAAGAGAAGGTATTGTATTGTCCAAAATCCATGATATTTCCCCCCCCACCCGATTAAGTTTTGTTATTTATTTTCTAAACTTAGTCTTTAAGGAAATGAGAAATAAGATAACAGAGGGTAACAGTGTGAGGGCTTTCAGGCGTCACTCTTGATGTATTGATTGTTCTCGAGCAATTTTATTTCTGTTTCACCAGTGTCAGTCAAATACCAAAGTCATTACTGGATGGTGTGCCATTTTCTCGGACCATTTAACAGATTCACTGACATTTAGAGATAGTCCAGTTTAATTTCCATTTCTGTTTCATTGCTAGAGGATCAAAGGCTTGAATATAAAGAATGTGTATGATGATGAGGTTTTGGAATTCATTCTGTTTTAGAATTCTGCTGCATTAAGCTATTGTATACATACAGCCAGAATGGCAGTAATGTTCTGTCCTTCATAGGTAGTTTTATAGTTAACATTAGGAAAATAAAAACAGAGAGCCCAAATGATTTGTACATCAGAGCATTGTTGGTTTGGAATTTTCTCTAGCAGATATGACAGTACAGTGGCATCCACCTGTTACTGTATTCACCAATAATAATAATAATACATTGAGTATTTATCTTGAAAACAAAATTCTTAATGTTCTGTTGTAACATTGAGCACAAAACCATTTAGATAATGCTGAAGTGACTTTGGTGTACTTAATGATGTTGTCTTTAGATCCATGGATTGACTTGATTATTATTGCTGATCTGAAAAATATTAAGCACATTGCATACCTGGGGGTGAAAATGCATCCCTAATACTCTTCAGATTTGCATTACTGAGCGTGGGTTAAGCCATAGGGGGGCTGTGACACAGTAGCTCCTCATTAATATAACCTTTATAATGACAAACCTGTATGTTGCTGCATCCCCACCTGTTTTGCATTACAAGCATGTTGAATAAATACGCAGCCAGTCCATCACAAATATAACTAGTGTTTCTAGGTTGGGTGCAAATGTAACCCAGTTGTTATAAGTAGGGTAAAAACTGATGCAATACACAGAGGGTTAATAATGTGGCCTTGTGCTCTGCTGCTGGCAGTAGAGAGCAAAGCTCTGCCAATAAGTCATAAACACATTTACTGTCAACATTGATATGTTTGTCAATTTAAAGATGTTTGTTCTATAAATGTTAGTTTCCATTTAAAATTATTGAAAAAAATTGTTAAATTCTTGGATTTAAAAAATAATTACAATTATTATTTTACCAGCAAAAGCCCACACAATATAGTAAAACGTTTCTTTTTTGCCATCCAATTATTCACCCATTGTTATTTTTTTTAATTGTATTCAAATTGCTGAAAATGTCATTCCTATGAACTTGATGACAAACAATTCCTCGCTGTACATAGATGGAACTTTTACGAGGGTATGGTAGATGGCTATGAGCCCTATTTTGCAGCCAAATTTTATCTTATAGGAAAAATCGTTTTGATGCTGTTGATTGTAGTCTTGCTTTCAAATTTTATATTGTGCTCTGGAGCCAACTTCCATGGCTGCCAGATGCCCTGAGTAGACTTAGCGAAATTACGCACATCACATTTTAGATGGAATAACTTTAATCTACAGAGACAATAAAGAAAACAGTGGAACCAGTAACATAATAGTGAATCTTCAGGTGTTAACTTCATCCATTGTCAACAGAAAAAAGAAAACTTGCCGTCGGGCTGGCAGGCTATAATGTATAATTGATAAATATGCAAATGAATGACAGTTTTTTGTGGGGACAAAAGGAGAATTTATTTTAGAAACAAAAGAACAGAAAACCCCTTGGTCATTCAATGTAAGTTTGAGGTATTTTTTTTAAAAAAAAAAAAAAGGATTCCATAATTTTTAACTTTGTCGTTGTACAGGAGTTGGCCAAAATCTTCATATTTACTTTGTGAATCTGTGTCCATGGTTGAGTAAGGTAGAATCCTCATGTTCAGACGAATGGGAGGCAGATCTTTCAAAGACATGTTTGACTGTTTTACCAGTGTGTTCCAAACCAGTCTCAGAATTTAGCATAGTAAAGTACATACGACCTGTCTGGTAGGGTCTGCAAGTAACATTCCAATTTAACGTTCAGTGAAATCTGAGGGAATAACTTGGACGCCAATACAACAAATTTCTGCAACTCAATGCTTTAAATGTTAAAAAAGAAGAAAGAAAGAAAAAGAGGAAAGCTGACACAAGTTAAATAAATGAGTTTTTGTAAAATCAGTGTCTTGCTAACTTGACAGAGAAAATTGTTCAAAGCAGTATTTGTTTTCTTAAAATGAATTTCTGAGGGCTACCATTTTTAATGAAGATAACTACTCTGTGTAAGTTAAGATAAGAAGAACGTGTACAAGAATAAAACCTAAATTATTGAAAGATAAAAAAGGAAGAAATGAATATTGTTTGGCTGGCAACGCTGACCTGACCGTCAGTCTCAGCTTCTATGGTAAACTGAATGTGGATTGTATTGGTTTAGCCATTTGAAGAAAAAAAACAAAGCTTTAGTATCAGAGGCAGAAACCACAAACCTATTTAACTGACATAAATACACATTAATTACTCTTCTTGTAAGAAGAAAATCTTTTCTTCAGTTTCTTTAAGTAAATGGTTTGCCAAGTTTGGGCAGATCCCATTGCACGTGCGCACAACTCACTTTGGAATGTAACCGATGGTAACATAATGCGGCAACTGCTGACACTTGTTCAGCTGAAGCAGAGAGGATATAATCAGAGTCTTTACATAGTCTAATAAGGCAGGCATTATTAGTGAGTTCAAGAGGAGTGTTGGTAAATAACGATGTTGCAAACTTGTAGCTGATCTTGACTACAGATAAAGATCTTTTCTTGTACATGGTTTTTCAAATTGGTTTCAGTATTTGTGTGAGAAAAATCTAAAGGCAATCAAGTAAAAAGAATTTGGGAATTAAGTTTGTTTCATAATTTAAGAGAATTTAATAGGTCCATCCCATTTGTGAAGACACTGTCATACACTTATCCAGTACCAGCAGTTTTACCTGACAAAGCATCTCGTATAATATTAAATATTTCAAACTACTTCAGAGTAAAGATTACAGATTTCTAACTTTAGCATCAGCCAGCATTTACACTAGAGATTTTGTTTGTATGCTATATTACTTTGTGTGATGCTTTACATCCAGAGGTGGTAGATCCAATTGGTCTTTAAGTTCTGTTTAAGCGAATGCCATGGTAGCTTTGCCAGGATGTTTGAATTGAATTAAAGAGAAATAACTAAGAGTTTGTTTAGGATGTCCACTGTAAATGGTGTTTTGCTATGTCAGCCTTAATTATTTGAAATATCAGATTTTTCTCACTTTTCAGTATTTTTTTTTTTCTTTTAAGGAAATGAATATGGCAAAAGTAGGAAAATCTCATTCTATTAACAAGATTTAAGTTGAAACATCTCTGTAGAAATAAGGATTTATTCCCTAGGAAATGTACATCAACTGAATTCATCCAGCATATAGCTTCAATGAGTACACATGTTCACTCATCTCTCTCTCAGGCATATTTTTAGTTAAGATATTTAATTTCTATGAGTTATCCCCACCCCCCACCTGTTTTGGTCAGTATACAGTCGACCCTCGTGTAATCGCGGTTCGGCATTCGCGGAATTTTCCTTAGAACCTAACTAATAATTGTTTGTGGAAACCCCCGCATATTTGTGGAATCGCAAGTATCTTCCATGAGTTTTTATGGCTATTTTCGTGGCAATATATATATTTTTCATGCTTTTTAACGCTAAATTATTAATAACAATATAATTTACTAATTTTGTAATATAAATACTAACGTAAATTCAGCAAAATATCAATATAAAATAAACTCTATTGGCTGGAGGTTTGAAAGTAGCCAATCCGAGAGCGTTATTCATTTCTCCTCGCTGCTGATTGGCTGCTGCCCACGAGGCGCTGTCTCAGGCAGATGCAGCCCAGCAGCCCCGCATCATCCCAGTTTACCATGTGTAGCTATTTTGAGGATTTGTTGGAGTTACCGAAGTCTGCCAGCGAAGAGGAGGAGGAGGGGGAGCCTGACACTGGAACGTCTGTCTGACCTTATGAGGACAGCAAAGGAGTTGCAAGGAAAGGCTGAAACATGGGATCCCTATATGGTCCGGTCTCTCCAATTTAAAAATGTCATCGATGCTGCCATGCAGACATATAAAACCCTCCTCACCACCATGAAGAAACAGCGACAGCAACTTCCCATCACAATGTTCCTCAAGCCCACCAAGAAAGCCTTGCACGAAGATACGACTCCACCTGAAGAAGAGGCACCACCTAAGGAGCTTTAAATCCTCTGCTCTGCTGTGCAGTCATTATCTTCATCGTACTGCACAGCTTATTCAACATCATCTTCAATCAATATCATTCATTATTGGTGAGTACCCGTACATTTTACTGTATTTTTTATTAAATTATTATATATTTACTTATATTTTACGTTATATTTTGACATTTATAGGCATTTTTATGGACCACGTCCAAAATTCGCGGTTTTTCACTCTTCGTGGGTGCTCTAGGAACATAACACCCACGAATACTGTGGGACAACTGTAAACTGACAGTGGCGGAACCTTCAGAGTATCCAAATAACTTGGAAATTAAAGAACATAAGATTCCTGCAGTCTTTTGCATTTGACTACTTTGTTTACTGTTTTAGCGTCGAGTTTTGATATCTCTGGTTTGGGAGAGAAAGAGTTCCTTTGGTTAGAGCAGATGTAGAATATAAGTTTGCATCTGTTGAACGACCTGGGAATAGCCTTGTCTTGCGACTGTTGCCATGATTTTTTTTATCTGTACCATTTCCTGTGGATGTTTGCTGTGTTTGTTAAAATAAGTGGATTGGTCTTGTTTTCTTCTCAACCAACAGCCGAGAAAGCACACGAAAACAGTACTGTTTACATTCTTAAAATCAACAATTAAAGTTGAATTGTGGACTTTTGATATCTACTTACAGGCAGTTTTGCAGTAGTATGTATTTCGGGAGAGAACTTTTTCTTCTGCTTTTGAGCTTACATGGGCAAAAATTTTAAGAAAAAAAAACAGTAAAGGGGTCACTTCATGCTAAACACTGTATATTCTTTATGTTAAGGATAAATTTGAGAGCCAATGGAGGGTAAAATTAATTTTAAAAAAGAAAGAAAGATATGATAGATATTTTAAATTGAATAATGAGAAATATTTCTCTTAAATTTTTATCAGATTAGGGGGGATAGAGGTAGTAAAGGAGGATAAAGAGCAATATATTCAGTCTCAAATGTTCTTTACTTTCATTTTAAAACTATTCTAAAAGACCTGCATTCTTCCAGATAGATGCCATATATTTACTAAGTTGTAAAATGTTATTGTTACGGTAGAAACTATGGGTATAATTGGACAAGGACACATCTCACCTGTGTGTGTGTGTGTGTGTGCGTGCGTGCGTGCGCACATGATTGACTAAGTGGTACAAATAAAGATGAAACAAGGTACATAGCAAAATGTTAAGCTACTTTGTGGACTCCTGTCCTGACTTTTGAGGTTGAAGCCATCTCGTAGAAGTGAGCTAGAAAGGAATGGTGTTAAGCAGGCTATCTTGGTACAGTTGGGGAAACTGGTCAAGGTACGAGCCAGTCAAAGATACTTATGGTACCTCCACCAGAACTCTTCATTTTTTAGAAGCAGGAGGAAAGGCAGTTGTCAAAGTTTAGAAATCAGCAGGCTGAACTTGGAACTAATGAAAAGGATTGTTGGACCTCTATTTTGACCTTTCGGGCCTCACTATTTTCTGATATATTAAACTTGTTTACAAAAAAAAAACTGGTTTTTCTTACACTTTCAGCTCTAGGGTCTACTTACCCTTTTTTGGTCAGATATTTTCATGTACAACATTTGTTGTCTACCCTTCATGCGGCAGATGAAAGTATTCAGAGTACGCACCCAACGCTTGAAACTCCACACAGGAAAGGTGGAATCTGGGGCCTTACTAACTACATACCAGGAATTTGAAGTCTAAACAATGGACTTTAGAAGTGGCGTGTATAATAGCGTTGGTGTGACACAAAGTGTTACTGCTAAATAAAATCACTACATTTTAATTGCAATAAACTTGATGTGCATTCAACAAGTTGATTATTTTTGTGCCTCATTTGCTTGCAAGATGTATGATTTCCACTGGACGGCTTAATCTTTAAATCAGGGGGACAGGGTGCAATCTGACACACTACCTTTGAGAGGTTGCTGAGCCCTGGTTTAGATGATCTCATCCACTAGGCCTGTAGATGTGATTAGGTGCCCTGCCTCTGTTAATGGATTTTTCCTTTGATAATTTGTCACAGGCCAAAGCTTCAAAACCAGTAACATCACAGGGTTGTTAAATTCCTTTCAGAATATTTCAACTCTCCATTGGTTAGACCACTTCTAGAGCATGCGGCAGAGGTCTGGCCCTCCTGGCGTCAAGGGAGTACTGACCCTCTGGAGAGTTTATAGGCTGCCAAGTTATTTGTATTGATTTCTGCGATGGGGGAAAGTTGGCCTGCAGGTGTTGGCTAACGGGATTGAAGTATCTAAAAAAAACTTCTGGTTAAGAGTGCATTAGCATTAATAGGTCTTTTGATTTAGTTACTAGAGGACTCTTAGGCCATAGTAAATGAATAAGTAAATAATGTTGATGATGGTGACAACAACTGCTTAGATAGCAAATATTTTAGCAGATGTTTGCTTGGAATGGTTTGTCAAATTCTTTATGACAAAGTTAAATAGGAAAAATTGTCCCCCATCCCCTTTAACATTTATTGGAGAACTGAAGAATTATTGGAGGCTGTTTCATTGATGCTAAGGCTAAAGAGAATCCCTTGTGGTTGGGACCAGGTAGTCCTAGACTGACTCCCAGGACAACAATGTTTATACACAAGTTTGGAAAAGGAGTTTTTCTTCCTCCTGTTTCTCTCATCACCATCAAAACAACCTTTTCCACTTTTCCTTCCTCTATTCAAGTAAACCTGTCTTGTGTGAACTCTTATCAGCGAGGATGCTGAAAACAGATGTGGTTTAGGAAATCCAGTGGATTTCAGTTTATGGAAACCGCTTCTGCATCCACATGCAGATCTCTCAGTTATTCCCTGATGTACATCTCTTGCCTGTTAACCTTTCTGTCCCAAACAACAGGAGAAACTTATTTTCCTCTCAGTGTAAACACCTGACACACTCACTCACTCCACACTCACTCACACTCCAATTAATCTGTCACTCATACTGTTATACTCCAAAATTCGTCGTTTGAATGTCGTTATTTGGTAGAATTTGCTCAATGATTTGTCATAATTTTTTATCTACCTCTACTTTTAAGAAAATTTTATCTACAAAACAAAAATGGTGGTGGGGTGGAGAGGTTCCACCGATTGATGCGAAGTCTCGGTAAAAGAACAAAAACCTAAAACGAAGAACTCTCATGCTTCTGTTAGTATTAAATGTTTAGTTTTTACTTAAAACATCTTGTATAATAACCAGACTAAATGTTATTCGCACTCTCAGTTTAAAACTGGGGTTCCTTGTTCTAATTTGTTTCAATCTACATTTAAAAAAAGAAAAAAAAATGTTTCTGCTGTGTGTCTTTCTAATCGCCGTTTCTTTCTTATCATTATTTTGGACATCGTCTTCATTTCCCAAGGGTAAAAGAACAACTATTCCACATTAAAGTCAACTCGGAGTATAATATCTGCAGAAACACTTCATTAGTAATCTGCAGTTGCCTAGCGACATGGGCAAGATATCCAACTACCACTATTTCTGATGACTTGTGCCACCCCTAAGAAGGCTGTCAACTAACGATGGTGGGGTAGGCGCAATAAGAAGCTGTCTAGCGGTGAAGGGGGATAATGGTCTTTGTAGTGGGGCTGATTAATGAGTTTATTGAAGTTGTAATGAGTAGTTCACAAGTTTCAAATCCTGCTTTAGCTTTACAAGGAAAGAATGTGTCAGACCAGGTACAGACGAGGTTCTAAGACAGACAGTCTAGCTGCTATCTATGCTGAGAGTAAACAAACTTGTATATTGATTTTTATTTTCTGTTTGCTTCCAAATAAATGTGTATGGACATTTTTTTAAAAAAAAAGAAAGAGTTCTTTATTTCACAAACCTATGCACTTAAAGATAAGCACCTGCTAGTAAAACCCCTTTGTGTGTAGTTCTCAGGACAGGGGAGGTAAATAGTCAACTGACTATCATATGTAAGACCAAAGAAATATCTGTTTTATTAAGTAAATTTTTTGCCTTATCCACATTGTGAATGTTCTATCCACACTAGAAATTCCAGATTTAACCAAAGATAACAAATTAGTGGAAAGTGTTTGGTGTAGGTTCACTAGAGTGTCTTTAAGCGCTGAAACAACAAAGAACTATGGGTGCAAGGAAAGAAAAATATGGATTTGTATTGAAGTGGAATTAGTGCCTAATCTCTAAAGGTTATCATTGAGTATGAAAAAAAAAGGGTTGGGAGCCTTTATGTTGTCTAGAAAATCCTAATAATATATTTTTTGAACCAGCATCTGTTTCTGACAGAAATTTAATGTTGATGCCAGGAGCTACTATGAAAGTCTGTCTCTCCATTATGCTGCTGAAATGGAAATGATCGTAGCTGTTATTCACTAGCCACAGAACGTAGCAAAAGAAGCTGATTAGGATTCTTGAATCTTGGGAAATGGGGAAATGCTTTGAAAATCAACAATAATGCAATGTGATACTACAGTTTAGAAAAATGGCCATCATCAGAGCAACATGCTATTAAATCAGCCAAAATTTAGATATTGATCTAATAGTAGACAGGTCACATGCTTCCATACAGAGTGAAGTGGGAAGAAATTGGTCCAAACTCCCCTTTAGTGAGGTTTTACTCTTAGTGAGTTGGATGCTGAAGTGAGGATTGTAATACAAGTAGGTCACACTGTCTGCTCTTATGGCTGGAAATTACCACTAGAGGGCATGTACAAGAAAGATTATGCATTTCTCTTGAGAAAATGTTTTTCATTTGTCTGTTTTTAAATCAGTTACACTCTGTAATACTTGGTGCTGGTGATTCTGCATAAACTGAGTCCAAATCTTGGTTTGGCTGGAGTTGGCATACCTACTGGCAATGGTTCTTGCTCCTCACCAGCCAGCTGCATGGGTTTCCTCCAAATTCTAAAAGATTGAAGAGTTCTAGTAGGGACGTTTTTTGCAATGGGCCTGAGGTTAATGTCAGATTAGTTTAGGAAAGTGACAGTACAAAGTATTGGCATATTTGAAAAAAAAGGCTCTCTATAGCTAGCTAGCTTATTTCTAACATCTAAATATTATCCAAAATCATTGACTTCATTGTATAAACCAGAATTTTAGAGTAATATATATATATGGTGAACTACTATCTCTCTGATACTATTTTACTATTTTTATTTGGATTGAACAGGTAATGAAATTCATTCAGGTGATTTGGTTTGTGAGGTGCTAGTTCACACCTACCTTTGCCGTTAGCCTCATAGTGACAGATATTTTATTAATGACTGCATGCAGTACCCTACCAGGCATAGTTTTGTTGTTGTTGTTGTTGTCGTTGTCATTGGCTTTTGTCTTAATGTCTAGGTTGGCTTTGGGGCACTTGGTAACTTTATGTCCTTTAGAAAACTTGCCAGCAGGGAGTTAGATTATGTGAATTTCATTATCAGAAAAATTACCTCATAAACCAAAAAGAAGAGAGAATTATATACTATAAAACAAAGCAAAAAAATAATCAAATTTTAGATGGCATAAAATTTGCCTCACAACCCGCATTCGTAACAACCTGATTTTTTTGTTAGATTACATGCAGTGTACTTTTTTAAAAAAAAATATTTCTATACCACATGACATGGACACAGACAATAAATGAAAAAAATATATAATTCAAAAGTTTTAAGTTTTGTTATATAGATAAAGAACCATATGAATATCCATGTGAGAATGACATAAAATATAATTAGTTTTTAATTTTAAACTGTCATAGCATCTATCTTAGATTTTTCAAAACAATTTTAAAACCATTTTCTCATTGGTATGTTGTAAAGTATATTGCAATATCCAAATTACTTATTTTTTTCTTAAAACCACCCCAGGATGTTTGCTCTGCCCTTCATAGCAGTGGCAGGTGGTTCATGCGTGAATTGGTTGTGTACTTGCGCACGTCTTGTATCATGGACTTCTGCTTTTGTTTGTTGTATTTATTGATGTGAAGCCTTAAAGTAAGCAGCTAAATTACTGGAGTGTATTTGTTTGGCTAAATAATCTTTTTTTTTTCTTGTATGCCCATATTGATTGACAAGGAAATGGGTTTTAGAGTTTTTCATCTCTCATTCCCCAGCAAAGTCAGTGAGATGAATGCTCCTGTGACTCTCATAGGTCTAGCGGGCCACCCACGTGAATTTGTATTTAAAGAGACAGGCAGACAAAACGAAGGGGTGGAAATAATAATTTTGTTGTTAACTAGCGCAAGTTGAAATCAGTAATTCAAATTTAAAAAAAAAAAAGAGTTGAATTTAGGGCTCTTCCTGCCAAAAAAAAAAAAACATTTTTAATCTCCCTTCTTTTTTTTTTTTAAGTTTGTATCCCATATCAAATAATCAATCGCCTTATACTCTTGTATGGGGACTTTAAATTTAGGCCCTCGTTTGGAATATGTTATGTAGGAAAGCATCTATGCCAGATTATTTGGAAACATTTATTACAGTTTGGTTTATAGATGTTGGAGAGAAGAGTGTCAAGGTTTTTAGGATTTAGAAGCGAATAATTTTAAAGATACAGAGTCCTGAGTCAAGTTGGTTTGGACTTTGCAAGAACAGTAACAGGAAGAAATTCTATGCCATGAGTTAATTAACACTTAACTTGTTTATAGTCATGGTTGGGTAGAATTGTGTGTTTATGTGGGAGGCTTTCTTTTCTTCCATGCCAGCTGTCCTGATCATATCAAGTGGGAGAGTGACATTCTTGACATAGAAGCGCTTGAGAAAAAGTTGCCGAGTGTGATTACTTTTTTCAAATATAAATGTTTTCCTCAGCTCGGCCATCTGCACCGGATGGGTGGTAGATGCATTTTAACAGATTTCATGTATAAAGAACTTACGGATGCTCCACGGTTACTGGGCCAACGTGGGCTCAAGTTCAGGGACATTTGCAAGGAGGACTTAAAAACCTTTGACCTTGACAGTGCAAGCTGGATATACAACTACCAGGAGGACTCAAGCAAGACCTGCTCCTGCACTGGCTTTATCTTCTGACTCCGGCACTATTTATTGCAAGGGATTTTGCTTGAGAATTGGACTTTCTAGCCGCTCCTGATGCTTCGAAAAGATACAGTGACTGAGCTGCTTTGATGCGTACGCCGTTAGTGCCATTGCAGCACTAGCTTAATCTCTGCGGGGCCAGAACGCACATGGGAATGATACGGAAGACATCAGAAGTTTCTAAGTTGATGGATGTTGATCTAAGAAAATTAAAACCAGTTTTCTCCTTTGATCTGCCACCTAATAGTTTGAGAATGGTTAAGCGGATGCCAGGTTTTAGATAACATGAATAGCTGTGAGTTTTCAAACAGTGGGTAAAAAGAAAGCACGTTCCATGACTTAGCGAGCTGGCAGTTAAAATTGCGGAACAGACCACTAATTCTGTTACTGATGGATATAATCAATGCAAACACTACTTAGCAAAAATGGTGGGGGGTGGTGGGGATGAGGAAGAAAGAAAGCAACTGCAACCAATAAAGAAGTGTCAAAGGTATTGCAGTTTTTGTTTTGAGTTGAGGGTGGCCTTTGGTCCCCTGGCTAAGGCCTGCAGGTGCCTGGGTCCTCTAATTGATTGGAACTAACAGCTTATTATTCTCCTCAAGTGATGATAAGGGCAAGAGAGATGAACAAAACCAGGCATGGTTGTTGGGAGGGGGACTGCTGCCCAGGTTTGTTTCAACAGCTGGAATCTCCCACCAATTCCCTTCACAGTTTGTCACCTCTCACAGCTTCTGTTTACAGAAACTAGATTTAAATACTGAGTTCCCAGTTTAGAAAGGTGGCAGCCAAGGAGGGCCTCCCTTGTTTGTCTATAAAGTAGCCCAGTCTCTCTCTCTCTCTTTCTCTCCAATAACCAACAAGACACCATGGCATGGAGATCCTATTTACTAGGCTTTCTCATGATTTATATGAATCCCCTCCTGCATTATTTGGTAAAGAAACATGATCCATGAAGCTGAAGATAAACTCTTCTCTCCCACTTTGCTGGAGAGGCACCATTATCTTAGCACTTACTACATTTTTCTTGCCTTGAAAACAGAAAGTCATTAAGGTTTCCAACCCCACCCTGTTGTTTATCTTGGGGAGAAGATAGGAGCCCCCCCCACAACATGAATTCCCTTCAGAGTTCCAATGTGTTATAAGAAACTCTACAACCAGACAGAGCTTTTATTATCATCTCATGGGCTAGGCATATCAGTGGTTTAGTCATTAGTGGGTTAGAATAACCAGGTTTACATAGGTAATCCACCCCTTTATTTTAATGGAGTTTATTCACACTTTACCCCTGAAATGCATTGGCACAAGTTCTTTATTCAATAAACTTGGGAAAAAAAAAATGTAATTCATTTTTATTTTGGTGTGCATTAGAAACATGTCTGTCTCAATTTGCTGCACTTTGGATATCACACTGCTCTATAACACGGATATATCACAGCTTCCAGTGTTTATCATATATAATTTTGAAGTTTTAGTAATAAAAAAAACTATTCCAGGCTTCAGAATATTTTAATTCTTTTTTTCTTGCACTTTTTTGAAAACTTTTAAAAAAGATTCAGGGAATTAAAACATGATCACATTTCTTCTGAAAGATTAAAAACAATTTGCAGAATTTGGCATAGCATTTTATTTATATCAGTTGTATGTAGTGCCATATCAAGAGTCCATAAGTACCAGAAGTGGACAGATAGTTACCATGAAAAACTTTATTAGGTTAACTAGTGTGGCATACGTAAGGTTCTTAGTTATCTCCCCATGGTCATCATGGCATGTACTCTTGTACCATTAGCATTTTCTTTGAAATAACTCTTGTTTTTGGTTATGGAACATGAAATTATTACCAACAAAGGCTTTGTGATTAGTGACTTTATCATCAGACAAGAAAATTACATCTATTTAAATTTTTTTTTAGATTTAGTGACGATGTCGGCCATCTGTCAAACTATATTTGTGGTTGATAACTAAGGTTTTCATGCAGACATAAATGGATTTTCTCACTAGATCTAAGAATTTCAGTGAATGGACCTAAAATGATTTTTAAAACAATTTAAAATAGAATTACTTCATTTTACTCACCAATAGGTAAGTTATTTTTAAAAAGAGTGGTGTATTCTTCTAGTGGTGGTGGTGGTGGACTTCTGGACTGCTCAGACGAAAGGTCAAAGGCCTGAATTCATTTTTCATGGGAATTGACTCGGATTGGTATACCCCTTCATTGTTTCTTCCCACATCTAAAAATGAAGGTTTCTAGTAGGGATTTTTGCTGGGTCAGAGGAGAGGTTTTAGGCAGCTGCCAGTACTAGTATTTCTAAAATCTTGACCTAGAGTAATAAATATCTTCAATTTTTGACATATGATGAAAAATACTTAATTCCTGGTGAATTTTATAAATTTGCAACCAACTTCACTAAATTAGATAGGACAAATGTTTTGTGAAGGAACTGAATGTTCCAGTAGTAGGCAAAGGCTAGTTTGCAATGTAGCAATTGTAATATTAGTTTTTGATTTCAGCAAATCATAACACAAGTACAGTAAAGTCTCTCACAACACGATTAATCTGTACCTGAAAAACAACGTGTTAAATGAAGTATAATTTCCAATAAGGATACCTGCAAATAGGTGGTGATGCATGCCGGTGGACAAAAAGAGAGAGAGAAAGAAATGAAGAGTGACATAACAATTAAGTATCATAAGCTCTAGGGGCCCACCCATGATACACCATTAAGGGTTTAACTTTTAAGTCTCCTTGTACATTGCCTCCGAATAGAAGAGAGCATCGGTCTTTCATGGCTTTAAAACAAGGGGTGTTTTTTTTCCGTCCTGGGAAATAAAAGTTCTGTTTGGCATCATCATCTAATATAATCCCGTTTCATCTACATTGACCACCTATTTAGGGGCTCTAACCACCACCAGCTATAATTTGTGCCAGAAAACTACAGAAACTTTCAGCTGCATTTTCATCGGCTATGGCTGCTTCTCCCATCACTTCTATGTTGTGTAGATTAAACCGCTTCTTAAAACAGAAAAATTGTCCCTGGCTCTCGTGGAAAGGTTTCACATCACTTTCACCTCTCTTCAATGATTCATGCAAACTCAACGCTTTGCACTTTACAACATGCAGACTTAACGAACGTTTTGCTTGGTTTGGTGCTCAATCCAAGTACCCAAAAGCCTTTGGATCCTTTCCATAATGTCAGGCCCACCATGACTGATTTTGGTGGCACTCACTGATGTAGCTCGCAGACTAATGGCTTTTATCTTATCTGCATTTGACCGGACAGTCTGGCACGTTACTTCATTTAGCCCCATCGCACATGAAATATCCAGTAGTCTCTCACCTTTCTCAAATCACTCATTGACTTAATTTAACTTCCAAAGCGTGACATTTTTGTTTAATTTTTGTTGCTGAAATACTAATATCCTCAGTTTTTCATTTTTGGGCCCATTGTTATTAAGGGATAAAAACACAATTTGGTAAGTGATGGCTCACTAGCTTCCGCGGAAGAATATTAAACACCGGCCCTCTTGCGGACTACTTTGTCTCCTGGTGGGATCGTGTTATAATGAAAGATCAGCGTGTAAAATGAATTTTATTCCCTACTTGATAAATCGTGTGATAGTGAAATTGTGTAAAGCGAATTCGTGCTAAGTGAGACTTTATTGTATTCTACTGTTGGTTGTACCAATCAGCCAGTTAGGGCACAGTAGTGAGACTGTTTACTCTACAAAATCTTGGCAAGAAAGAAAACTGTACAAATAAATACAGGGTGGTCAAAAAGTAACCATGCAGTGGAAAATGTTCACTTTATACAGGTAAAAATTTAACTCCTTTATAGCATCATGTGTGCTCCCATATGAAACATTCACTTGTTGAGAAAGTCAACGTAACCATTTTGAAGGGTCCTGAAGCATCGTGTCTGAAACTTTTGACAGCTTCTCGTCCAACACTTTTGGCCTGCATGATTGTCCTCAACTGAACCAGTATCTTCAAATTTGCTAATCAATGCCCTTACAGAGTTTCTCTTCAAAAGCTTTGCATCAGAAAATTCTTGTAAGAACTCATTTTGAACTCTGGTGTACTCGTACACTTTCTTGATGAGAAAGATTCATTTGGTATTTGACTAGAACCATTACACAAAAATCATGTTTCACTTTTGTAAATTTACTGCTAACACCTTTTGGTCATTTTGTGAACTACATTACAACAACTCACACAGAACTGTCATCTGTTGGTCATTTTTGGAACTACAGTACAAAACAACAAAGTAGAAGGAGAGGAATCAAAAATGATTACAAATATATTCCACTTCATAGTTACTTTTTGGTCATCCTGTAGTATGGACACTGACCGTTTATTTGAGGCCTGGATATTGTCTGGGAAATGTTCACTGCATCCAGTATTCATGGTGAAATACAGATAGCTTTGAAAGCATCATCACTGGTGAGAAGGTATTGGAAATCATGTACCTTTCACTTGTCTGTTATTACATCCATCACCTCATTGGAGGCTATAGTCATGTGCGTGTTAGGGAGAGATCTGAGTTTTGCACAGCACTAGCTTTATGAACTCACAAGTTCATTCTAGTTATCATATATCTCAAGACCTAGAATCAGCGTTTAGTACCAATTTTTGTTTAATCTGTTTTTGTTGTTTTCAACATGAGCAATCACAGCACCAGGCAATTAATAGATCATGTTAACTTTTGCAAAATAACAGTTATGTTAGAAAGTTTTGCTTTTTCTGCGAGGGTAGAGAGGTCAGTAAGGGTAGCTGATGATTTGAATTACCACTTGCTATAAAAAAAATATGCTGACTTTTGTTTATTTCACTTACAATACTATTTTTTCATTCATAATTTTTTCTTACTGTGTAGTCATTGCCCATACATGCCACAGATTAACTTATCCTGTAGGAAACGGAAGTGAGAATTTGTAGTGAAACTCTAAGACTTACCATACATGTAGTAGTCAGAGACTTTTTGTGATTATTGTATTTGATCCTGCATAACAAAAATGATGATGATGTATTATTCTGCTCAGCCAATATGGTATCCTGTTGCTTTTTTTTTTTTTTTAAGGTATTTTTATGTTTACATCCTCAAAATTCATTTGTGGAAGAACTATGATTCAACTTTGAGAAATGTTCCTGCTATTATATAGAATATTCTGGCTCAGGACCAGTGATACTTCCCGTTTAGGCTGGAACAGCTGAATGTAGTATAATTTGAATTTTGTTTGTTTTTTTGTTTTTTTTTTATGTATCTGCTTCTGGATTCCTAGGTCAGGAAGGGAGAGAGAGAGCAGGAGATGAGAGAATGGTAGGAGTGGGTAAAGGGAGGAGGAAGTTGGCAGCTAGCTCTGGTTCTCTTATTCTGAATAATAAAACAGTTAGAAAACAACGTCCATCGAAATTAAAATTTTAAAATTAAAAAAAAAAAACAAACAATTTTTGTTTGAAAGAAAAGTTGTCAAGAAAAAAAAAATATTGGCTTTATTTCAAACTGAGGGGTTGGGGGACCAGAGCAGCTGGAAGAGCCTCTTATCTTCCAGGAAAACATGGTGCATCTTATGGAGGGGGGCCTTGTAACAGCCAGAAAAATTCTTGCACTGTAGTTGTTCAGCTGTTGAGCGCATTTTTTCATTTGAAAGGTTGGAGACCTGAAAAGATCTTTAGGAAGACCCATTGAGGATCCAGCTGCTTAGCTGGAAGACCTCCCTCGTGTCCCCCTCTTGAAATATGTCTCCTGGGGGGTTGATCACTGGCATTTAAGTCCACAGTACTCCAGCAGAAGAAGGTTTCGACAACTCAGATCTGTTTAGACATAGCTGAGGATAGACCGAAAACTGAACCTTGTGTCTAATCTTCATTATTAGTGGAATTACAGCTTATTTATGTATTGTTGTATTTGCTGTCTTAGCTGTCTGTTTAAAATAACGAGGACACCAGGAGAAGAAATAGTCTGTAGTCATGCATAAAGGATTTTTAGATGTGTATATGCATCCTTTAAGTCACGTTATCAACATACATATTTTTCACTAGATGAGCAGTTCATAGTCTTCTCAATTATGTCTTATTGTCATAGGTGCAAACTATACCAGTTCCTTAAAGTATTAAGCAAGTTTTGTTTTCTTTTTCCCTTTTTAATTGATCATATTTTTTCCAGCCATAGTTTGTTTTTTTTGCCTTTTTATACATTAAAGTTTTAAAATGTATATTTATCTGTTATAATTTTGTTGCACTGATTATTTATTTGTCGTCATGACCCTTGCTAATTGCCCCCTCTTTCAAAAGATGTTTGCTTTTTTCCACTTCCCTTCTCTGCATACTTGTTTTTTGGGGTTTTTTTTGTTTTTGTTTTTCTGGTCAGTTTTACCTGTACTTTTGAGGCCTACCTTCATCACACCTCAACAATAATACCTCTTCCCAAGGTGGCCGCATCTCTCGCGTACTTGTCAACCTCTCGAAGAGTACGCCAGCAAGATTGCTCTAATATTTGCTTAAGATTAAGACGACGACCTCAGTGGTCAACTTTTTAAAAGTGAATATTTATCTACACTTTAACAAGAATTTAAAAAAAAATAAAACAGTATAAATAAATATATACAGATACTCATCTATCAAAGTTAACCACACTAGTTTTAGATGCGGAAGGAAAAGAAAAAAATTCTTTGATGTTCTTTATTATAACTGAGTTTCACTTTTTTTTTTCTTTTGTGATCAGGGTTTTGATAGAGTAAAATTGTAGGACTCTGTCAACATTTAATTTCCATTGTAGAATTGATGTGAGGGTGCAGATTCTCAGGTTTTTCCCTGACTTGGTGCGTATCTTCCTCACCATGAAAAGGGCACTCTTACATTCGGCGTTGCCATGGCATTAACCGTCTTAAAGATGGGAATCTATCTTCCTTAATTGGGGTCTTCATGGAACAGATCAGTGCCCAGATGTTGTCCATTCTCTGCTGTTTGCCATCCACAACTCTAGGTGGAAGCACCTGCCTATTCTCCAGAAGTCGAAACTCTTCTGATTCACCTTTCACAGTCCTCTGGTCTACTTGAGGACAAAAACCTTGCAGCAAGAGCAACAGCTGAAAGAAGAGAACTAAATATAAAGAATCGTGGAACAGATCAGTGCCCAGATGTTGTCCATTCTCTGCTGTTTGCCATCCACAACTCTAGGCGGAAGCACCTGCCTATTCTCCAGAAGTCGAAACTCTTCTGATTCACCTTTCACAGTCCTCTGGTCTACTTGAGGACAAAAGCCTTGCAGCAAGAGCAACAGCTGAAAGAAGAGAACTAAATATAAAGAAACAAATTGAAACATCAGCTTGGGTTTGAAACAATCTCATTAGACTGTAATCACAAGGTTAGAAATTATGCATAATGTGGAAGACGGGAACTCAAAGACAATACCAAAATGTATACCATGCATACCTTACAGCTAATTTAATGTATGAAAATTAACTGAGTTAGCAACAACTTCAATGAGAGGGTGCAAAATTCATTATTTAAAGTAAATGGCTAAATTAAGTATTACTGACCTGGCTGCTCCTAGATCAGGGATGATGAAGCTTCTCTGTCATTAAAGGGAAACTTCTGTAACTTTTTTTTTCACAACTGCCATTTAGAAATTTCCGAATTTTCTGATAGATTTGAAGGAAAAAGAAAAATGATGTAGTTTAATGATTAATAAATTCAAAATATAAAATTATTTTGTATGATTTTTATAAAATATAAATTCTCTAAACAAGTAAAACAGCAGTAAGGGGTAAAAGAGTTTTTCATAGATGTCTTATATGAATGCACACATACTTTTTTAATAATTTTTTTTAAAAGTTGTTTATTGTACAAATTAATTAAATTAAATATAAAATAAATAGATCGATAAAGTAATAAATAAATTTAAAATAAATAAACCAGGTTATTTAAATACCTGAAAAATTTATTCTCTGCTGCTGGGGGGAAATAATTTCTTCTGTGAGATAATGGCTAAGCTCTTCAGGTTTTATCGGGAGCTTTCTGCGGAGTCTGTCTCTTTCAGAAATCATGTAATCTATCTTAGCTGCCTAAAAAAAAAAAAAAAAAAGTTTATTGCTTTTAGTTATATTTATATTTGAAATATATTAATAAGTATATATCCCTGGGGAAAAGAGAGATCAGAGATGAATCAGCATCGTTAGAGAAAATTTACAGAAATATTCTCACCAACATAACCAACAAGGAATACAAATGAATTAGACAAAAGACTCTAGCAGTTTAAAAAACGCATGCCGTTGTTCGACACAGGCGGAACATATTTTAGGAACAAGTCATCTTTTAGAGGGCTTATCTAATCCGCTTACAGTGCATCCACCCTACCAGGATTGTGGCTAGAAAGATAGCTCTTTATTGCGGGGCACTAGTCGAGAACTTTCTCTTCAGCTATCTGAAGGGACTGCCATCTGGTGAGGCAATGTTTTGAGATCCCGTGTTGCTCCGCATCGTCGAACTCTTGAAATTCTTCGTACTCTTCCTTTCATTTCTTTTTTGATAAATCAATTAAAAAAAGACTATCAAAACATTTCTTTCTGTGAAGCTTTATAAAATTTATTGTCAGAAAGCTGTCAGAAAATTTTGATATAAAGTTCAAATTCATGACTCAATGCTTTATAAAATAACAATGACATATAATATACACAATAAAATGTAAATATAGCGTAACCGATGCTCAAAATGCCAGAATGTGTCAATGAATAAATCACCCACAGGAACAGTAGCTGGCTCCTTGATTGCCTGCTGCTACACACAGATTAGCAAGGTGACAAATGCATTTAGTGCTGAACACATCAGACTGCTTTCCTTTAATTCTAGAGAGCGCACAATCATTTCATCCAATCAAGATGCTGCAGCTATTACTTGCGAACCTAACAGCTATCTCCTGGAATATATACATTACATTACAATTAATACTCATGTTTTATTAACAATAGGCTCAGGTGTAGTTATCTACTAATTATATATATTGTTTTACAAATAGATTTTTTTTTTAAGTTTTTAATATTTCGAGAAACCACACTTTTACATTAAATTAAAATTGGATTTTGTAAAATGTGCGTAATAAATAAGGAATGCTTCAAAATATTAAAAATAATAATATAAAATAAAGTTTGTTAACATGTTGCAGAAAACTAAATGAAATCTAGATATAAATTTTTCCATACAGCTTTTTTTTTTTTTTTTATAAAAAAAAAAATCACAAACTTTTCTCAAGGTCTTCTCCAAGGTTTCAACGATTACTTTAGCAGTTCTGCTGAACCTCCATTTTCGAACACCTGGACTAGAACTACTAGCTTTTTATCATCCTGCTTATCATTTGATTCATCACTCATTAGAGAATAAAGATCTTGCTGGCACCACTCAAAAAAAAAAACTGGGGCAGTGGATTCTGGTCTAATAGCTATATTTTTTTTATAATTTGGGTAGCTTTAGTTCTCTTGCATCAAAACTGCTGGACTAGTTTGGTATCTGGGAACATCTTTGGAGGTCACTTCGGAGATGTGGTGAACCGAGGTGAGACGTGATTTCTTCCCCGGTCACAGAATCTTGTGGTTGTTGATCTTTAGGCTTTAAAGAAAATAATAATAATAATAATAATAAGGCAGCAACTATTTTATTCTTTGATTTGCTGATTTTTTTTAAAAAATTTTTCACATGAGTTTTAGCTTTGAAATGCATGTTGAAGCCATAGACCTCATAACCTGCCATCCTTATGTCTTTTGAACATAGTGGTCAACTCAGATAATAGATTTTTCGTTTTCTCATGGGCTATGCTATTTTGCTTAAGTGAACAACATTGATATAGTACGTGAAGCTGCCAATTTAAAAGAGAGGAAAAAAATTTCAAATTGAGCTTTGGTGGTGGTGGGGGGGATTGAAAGCTGATATCCATGAGATATCATTACATGGGAGTATATTTTTCTCCAAATTTGTGAGTCTCTCAGGTATCCTTCCGTGAGGCTGGACAGCTATGCTCTTTCTTTACCATCCTGATAACAAACACCTAACCTGGAACAAAAGTGTGAGAGTAGTATATTTTGTATAATTGATAAATAACTACCTCCTTATTTACTGCCTCTGTTTCTTAGACTATTACATTTATGGGGTATCACTCTAGATTTAAGCACAAAAAAAAACATTTTTTAATTTCTCTTTACTCTCAGAAACCTTTCAGCTTGTTATAGTCAGCTGTGAATGTCGATTTTAGTTCTTAGAATTGCTGTTTGGTGGAGCCATTGTCTACTCTAAGGTCAGATTGGCTTAATCTAAAGGGAGAGTTGTGCTTGATTTATAATAATTTCTACTTGTTGTTTCCTTTTCAATATTATTAAATTTTAACTTAAGAAATTTTATTTAGATAATGAATAAGACTTGTTTTTAAAATTTATTTTTTTTCTCTAATTCATTTTAAAAACTTATAAAAACATTTAGTCCAATGTCAGGTAAACACTTAATGCTACTAAAAAAATTCATCAGCATTTCAATTTAAGGAAGAAAATTAAAAGGTAGCTACTGTTTACTTTATTTAAATGCAGTATTCTTAACAAAAATATAATTTTGCAGTTACTTTATGTTAAAAATCCATGCAGCTTCATCTTGTTCCAAGTAACCTTGTTCTCCCATTGATATGTCAGCTGTTTGGTATATTCATTTTAGGGAATTTTAAATGTTAAAGTATGAAATTATTTGCCCAAATCTTTGGGTTTTAAATTATAGAGTTACAGTTTACATTCAATCTGACAGATCACCCAGAAACTTAAAATTTGATAACAAAATGCTTAATTATCAAAGTAATATTTAGGTTTTTTTTTCTTGCTTGGCTCTTCACTTATGCTTGACTTTACACGAATACATCCCGCTATTTCCTGGAATTGTAGAATCTTATGTTTAGTTAAGTGTCAACTTGGAATTTCTGTCATATTTTCACACGTTTACATTCTGTCTGATTTGTATTTATGAGCCATGTATGAATTTTTCTTGTTCCTTCACGTTCAATATATTGACATTTCCTTAGCTAATTACTCTCGCTGAGTAAAAATTCAATCGCCAGCATGAAATTGGTGTAGCTGTATCCTGCTGGAATGAGTCAGACTTCATTTTTGTTGTATAGTTAACATGGATGTAGTTCTCGGTTCTTGCTCATTAAAGTATCAAGACTTTATGCCAGAATTAAGAGGCTGTTCTTGCTGAGGGAAAGCTATTCGTTTCCCATGGCAGAAAATTCTTGCTAATGGATCATGTCTTAATGTTAGCTTTTTTAAAAAAAGTTGAGCTGGAAAAAATATTTCGGTACTTAATCCTTAACAAATACATCATAATTTTGAATTTTTTTTTTTTTTTTTTTTTTAAATGAGTCCATGCATCAGTCTGTCAGAGGCACATCCAGGCTATGGAATTACAAGAATTATGCAGTATATTTAAAATGGCTTCTCCCTGAGATGACTTAATACCGAAGGGGCACATATTTTATTATTCAGACTGTGATAGACATTTGAAATATTCTTTTCTAATCACCAACATTTCTGTTTTTGTGTACCTGCATATGTCTTAAAGGTGATTTCGGTGGTTGAATTTGATGCTGAGGCCAATCAATTTTTAGTTGCTAATGTAAAAGTAGCTAAAAACAGGAGGAGCTAAGTTGCTTTAGAATTAGTTTCACCAGCACTACAAGCATTGATTTGTGGTGTTCTCAGATCTGACACAGAACGATTAGTCAGTTCTGCTCTCAGGGCACAGCCCATACGAGAGAAACTTCTTAAAAATCCAACCCGTCTGATACAAGCAAAGGGGATCTATACCATAACACAGAAGTTGGTGGGTGCAGCTGGGGCTAAAGGGCAGCCAGAAGGTCCACCGATAATTGACTAAAAGTACCTGGTAACCTGCCAAGGAGTCTGGCCTCCTGCTTTACTTTTAAATGAAGTAGAAGTAATAAATAAGCATTTTCAGTAGTCATGTAGATGACTAATTATAAATATCACCACAGCAGCCAATGTTTGATTGATATATGGTGAATAATTTTGCAACTGAGTACAAGGACAATGCGTTTTCCTTTGAGTTGATTAAGGAAATGCACCAGAAGATGATACGTGTTATCAACATTCTCTTAGCCCACTGCTTCTCTTGAACAACATTGTGCTTCAAATCGGAAGAAACTTTCAGAAATGTTTCTTTATGTATATTTATACTTCCTTCATAGCAGACTTTCTGATAATGGATAAATTTTGTCTTTTGATTCTCTCCAGTAAAGCATGTAGCATTAGCTGGTAGAAGGGGACATATTAAAAGGACAAGGTTCTGGGCTGCATCAAGTCAGCAGCCCTGGATACAAATATAATTAGGCAATTTATAATAAGGATCAAGGATATTCTACTTGGTGCTAAAATTGGATTTTTTTTTTACATGTAATATTAGGACTCAGCAGCAGAAAAATAAGATTTTCTTTGAATTCTTTTCATTTCTCTAACTTTAGAAATATAGTTAACATTGTGCAAAAGTTTGTTTGCATCATGGGAATTGTACTTTTGTTTGATTTACAGAATCTTGTTTGGAAGAGGAGATGGCATTTTGTGCTAAAGAAAAAAAGACTATCTAACCACAACTCCTGCATTTATTTATGATTTTAAAAAATTTGTTTATACACTCTAAGTTTTCCTCTCTCTCTCTCTCTCTCCTCTCTCTCTCTCTCTCTCTCTCTCTCTGTGTGTTAAGGAGTTCTCATAGATTGTGGTTCTTAAAAAAATATATATTTTTTTTTAGAGGGCTCATATTCTCTTATTGTGTCTTCATGTTTTGTTCTGCAGCAATTGGAGCATAATGTACTTCGGCTATCTTTAACTAGAAACTGCAACCAGGTGACATTGTTGCCATCCTGTTTATCATTATATACATTTTATGTTACTTTTAGAAAGCCTTGTTTTGGTTTTATTCTTGGCTGGAGGAAGGGGTGGAGAATTCTATGCCTCATTTTTGTTGAGAAATTGAAATAAAGACAGTTTAACGCTAGTACCTATGAATCAGCATTTGTGAGTGTATCAGGTGAGAGAGAGTTCAGCAGTGTGTCCAGGGAATTAATTAATGAAGCCTTTGCACCTGTGATTGGTCTACAACTCCTGATCATTTCATTGACTGACTGATGTGCGTGAGGCAGTCTCTTGATTTTATGACTCATTCTCGGATGAGAGAATAGCCAAAGGCTGAAAATTTACTGTTGGAACAGGAAGAATGGCAGAACACTTTCCCATTAACAACTGGAGCTGATGAAGCTTTGCAATATCCTGGAGCGGTGATGAAAGGGAAAAAAAAAATTTTTTTTACATTGGCATGATTTCATGTGTCTTTATTACTATTTGCTATTATTTTGGTTTTAAAAGACTGAAAAATATCCTTGCAATGGTGGAACAAACAAGGTCGTGAGATTCTTTGAAAAAGACCCAGAGATTCGCAAAGCTGACTTGCTTTATTCTCATAAATATGCAGACTACTCCAATCTGGACCATTATTTCATAAACAAAAGAGAGGAAATTTTAAAATTCCCCTAAGGTATCCTTTGCTTTTAACCAGGGTAGGCAGTGTTTTCCATTGCCAGTCATCTGGTTATGATACAGTATAGTTCAACCATAATACATGTGAACCATTCTGATATTAGATGTGAGATTCATTTGTTCGCATTTCATATTTTCTTAAATTACTGCCTTGGCAATAAATCTTATAATCTGCCAGAATAAAACTAATTTTACAAGATTTCTCACAGGACTACCTCCCTCCATCCTTCAATTCTCCTAAATTGCATTCTCTGATATAGCAACAATATAATATCATTGGAAATGACATTATTGTTACACTTTTGTATTTGAAAATGCTGACGGCTACACATTGATATTTAGAATGTACGTCAGTTCTTTCCTGAATTTTGCAGTAATGCAGGGAAGTATCTGTGAAAATCAAATAGAAATCATCTTGGTATTTTCAAACGTGTGCGCCTAAATGAAACCCATGATAGATTCTTTATTTTAATTCCTGGAATTTCTGTTATATGTACTTAACGATCCTAAATTGCTAATCACATGGTTTTCAATAGGATTTGCAGTAAAAGAAGGATATTTAGTAGCACTGCTTTTCTGGAAAAACCTATAAGTTATTCTGTACAGGACGGTTTTGCTTGAATTTTAATACCAGGGCAAAATTGTTTACTAGTGTCTGTGTGTGATCTCTGGAGAATTTTTTTGTTTTTTTGTACTGAATGGGATTTTGACACCTGGATTAATGTGTACTTTTATATAGTTGAGTAGAGATTTTGGGTGTTATCTTTTTTGAAGTTTCAAAAAATAGATAAATAACATTTTTTGCTGGCGAGCTAGTAATAATGCTTATTCTTATTGTTGATATTCTAAACATATGTTATGGGTCTTGAAATTTTGATTTGTAGTGTAAGCAAAAGGCAGGTCATGTGTTTTCTTCATTTTCTTTACCTGTGTAACTGATTGTCTCGTTACCTTAATTGGTTGTCCGTTTTCCACTTTTTACTGAATAATAGATAGATTTTTTTTTAAAAAAAAGTTCAATTATCAACAAGAAAAAAAATCAATAAAACACTTCCAAGATATTTGCATAATGATATAAACTAACATTTATTTTAAATGAATATTTACCAGAGCATAAACAGATTATAGCAGTTAAGAACTGACAATAAACATGGCATCATGAAGATTTAGTATACAGCATATTGATAACTGGTCTTGTATTTGAATAGCTTAACCATCTGTATACAACCTGGGCTTCTTACTGTCTTTAAAATCTGTATTACTCAGCATAGATTGAGCCATAGGGCCTTATTGATATGTTTTTAATGACAAATTGATATCATTATAACCCCACATGTTTTGCATTATGGAGGTGTTGACTATATATAGCCAGTTGAACATAATTACTAATGCGTCTAGGCTTGGCCAGGTGGTTTTATGAGACCAGTGTCATAGACTGGTAGCTTGAGGCATTGATCCACAATGATTTTCCTTGGAGCAAGTGTATGAAATAAAATTGTTCTAAATTTTTTTTATTCTTCCTGTGTTTGCTTCAAATTATAGTTGAGTACATTTCTGTGATATTCTAACACTGTGCCTCTAATGTGAACTTGTGCAGCTAAGAAAGGAATTCTACCAAATATTCAAACCTTGTTGGCTAATGGTATGAAAGCAGCATGTATGGTACTGGAGATATGTTGGAAAGGATATGTTATGGACCTGAGGATGACAGTGTTGCTTGATCTTCCTGTTGGGCAGTTTCTATTCTTTTGGAGTTGGGTAGTTCAATAGTGAGTGAAGGATCATTCTTGCCAAATTGCAAGATCATCTTCATTTTTAAAATTAAAGTTGTACTGACTAATTTCTATCAGCCGATGATTAAGGAAGTGTTCTCACAATGCATCAGTACAGAAGTACTGATCAGCTCTGGTGGAACTTCACTAAAGATTGTGAAGGAATAGCAGAGTTTGTTGACAGGTCTTTAACAGTACATAATGTGACAATAGTTACACTCGAAAAGGTGTTTAGCTAGCAACCAGGTTTCACAGCATTATGTCATGGGGAGATTCTATTAGTTATCAGGGCAATGCAAGCTTGCTAAACTGGAAACCTTGTGTACGTCAAGAGTTAACTTGGATGTGTTCCACTACTGTATCTTTGCTGATAATTAACTTTAATGTTTTTATTATTTATGTCATGTTGCCAGTATCATTAGTATTCTCTTAAAATGCAATGTAAAATTAAGATTTCTAAACCAGTGTCTGGCATTTCAACAACATCAGCAAAATTAATAATGCAATCAATCAAACAAACAAACAGAAGACAGAAAGCAAAGTCTGGAGAAATATGAGATCCCAAAAAAATTATCTAGGCTCTCTAGAGTTTTGTGTGCATAAATAAAATGCTATGGTTGCAGGAAAAACAGTTTTATTTCTTTTGCTCAAATTGCATGCACTTTATTTGAGAAACATTTTGTTTTAAATCTGCTTGCTGCACAATTGATTCTGCTACAGCCCCAGACTAGGGAATTTATGCACATTGAGTTTGTGAACCAAGGCATAAATATCCACAAAAGCTCTCAATAATTTTTTTTTATATTTTAAAATCATAAAATTCAATGTTATTGATATTGTCATAATCTATATTAATTGGTTTTAAGTGGGCATGCGAGATAGTTCAGTGATAGGCTGTTGGACTGCTAGGGTCAAGAGCTCGAGTTTGGTTCCCATGGAGATGTACCATCTCTCCAGCTTGTTTTCTCCTCTTTCTTCAGCAGCAGCCAAGCAGGTTTCCACAAGCTCCCTTCAGTTTCTTCTCTCATCTGAAAATAAAGAGTTCTAATGGGGGGGAGATGACTGATTCTTGCAGCTACACAAGTGCTGCAGTATGATTCAGCATCTGATATAGTCTTCATGAACCGCTGTAGGGAGAGGATCCAGGTAGCTGCTGGTGTAGCCACAACTTTCCTGGCATCTACCAAAACCATTTTTCCCGTATCGTATTTCAAACTGAATGTTATCTGCACTGCATGAATAGCTTTTTTTTTTTTTTTGTAATGGAGATATTTTAGAAACAGTTCAGAAAAGCTTCATTAGGATGATTGAGTGATGCCTGCGATGTCAGCCATGAAGAAAGACAGAGGCTGTATGGTTTAGTTTACAGACATTTTTCTAGGGATGATTGAAGCATCCAAAACTTATTTTTTGGTAAAGGAAACATGGACCTTGGGTTTTTAGGCAGTATTGTTGTATTGAGTATTATATCAGAGGCCATGCTCAAGTATCTGTCTCTGTGAAACGATTTATAAATTGGATAGTTGGTGAAGAAAGTTAAATGTATTTTTTTAAAAAAATAGATAATGCGTCATTGCATTTTGAAGAAAGAAAACCAGAGTGGCTGTCTGCCGAGATGTCTTGGACTCTCTGGATATTCATTAATCACTAGATATTCTTTGAAAAAAAGAATTTTTTGCTGGCTTTTGATTAAAATACAAAATGTTCACAGACTGACCAACAATGAACATTTAAGACTATTGTAGACGTTACAAAGTAGATGTGTTCATTGTTAGCCATAGTGTGATATTATGTATATAGTAAACCCTCTCTAATCTGGACAAGGTCTAGTCTGGAGTGACCATCATATTGTATCATGACGTGGAGTTCTGAGGAAATGTCTCTCAAACTTTTTCCTTTTGCTAACTTTGCGCACCCTATATAGTGTTTAAAATGGGTCCAAAGTAGTTGTCATAGGACAAGTAAGTAATGTAGTAACTTTTGTACTGTTTTGGATTTGATTTTATAGGTTAATTATGCTTCATTCATGTGTGTAATTTTTCTATATATTTTATATATATATATATATATATATATATATCAGATAATCTGGATATTGGGCTAATCTGGACACCATCTACCCATAATTAGTCTGGATTAGCATGGGTTTACTTTGTGTATGTGTGTATCTGTGAGAGAGAGAGAGAATCTAAATGAAACCCAATTGAAATAGCACAATCGTAATGGTATGCAGCCCGGTTTCATTTAAATGCCCCTAGTAATATTAATAATTAATAGTTCAGCAGGGTACACAACCAGATTGAATTAACTCTATTTATTCAGCTTACGATAATAAATACCATGGCTTGATTAAAGGGCTTTTCTGCCTAATTAGGATTGTATCCCGTGACCATTTTACATTATAATGGTTGCTGTCAGTGCACTGTTATGGAATCTGTGGTCCGATGAAGGAAATAGTTTAACCAATTCTGAAGTGTTGATTAAATGTGGGAAAATGAAACTTAGTCGTCTCTAATTTTGTGATATAGCTAATGTGACAGGCACTGTCTCTGAACATCCACCAACACAGGACTTGTATGCAGTTTAAAATGGCCTATACTTAACATAGCTCTGGCTCAAAATTTACACACTGAAAAAAAATGGGAAAACAAAACTTTGGAATATTGAAACTGCAGTTTAGGGAAAAAGTTTTTTTAAAAAACTATATGCATAGACTTGAAGTAATTAAACAAGGGATAGATATCTACACAAGAACAACAGAAATCTATAGGAGGAAACTGGATTATCCAGAAGAAACCCATGAAAATGAGACTGTACAGAAAACTGAGAATTAAAGGATGTCATTGATGCTGATTTGAACTTTGATGAACACAGGCCAGTTGCATATTGTAAAAGCTAATTTTGCTCCTTTATCATGGTAATCAAAAAGCCAAAATAATATATGCATAGAAAATACTTTTGATCTGATCCACAATCAATCTCTTCTAAATATGGTGGCTTCCAAGAGAGCAGATGTGTTATTTAAAAAATGCAGAGATACAAATACGCAAATTCAATAAACTAGATTAAAAAAAATTTCTGTTATGGATATATATTTTTTGAAAGGTCAATTAGTGGAAATTGGTATTTGATATCTTGTCATTAATCATTTACTACTTGACATCAAAAAGTTACAGGCTAATTATCAGTTGACTGATGCATTAATTATGATTAAATGTGTAAGACTCATTTTCGCACATCCTTAAATTGGGCTGATTACTTTGCAGGTTGTGTGTGTGTGATCACTATGCAGGTTACCTGAAAATATTAAACTTCAAACTACAATGATGGGGATTTGAGAAATAGTGCTTTTAGAGAAAAAAAGTTGCTTCCTTCTACATCTTTTATATTTCATACTATTGACTCAAGAGTGTAATCTCATAAGAAATAAATAAATATGAGGTTGGTCTGATGGACAACAGGTTTGATTAAAAAAACATTGTCTCACTATTATTAAATGATATGGGTTGGTATATAGTATTTTTACCTTTATTTCTAGTTAGAAAAGGGGTTGACTTGGTCTATCTGTTATCACCTGATGGGAAGCACTAATAGTCATTGCTTTGCTCATCTTTAACTTTATTGCAAATTTTTATTAATCTGTTTGTAGTATCATTTATTCCAAAATTTTTTCAGTGATATCCAGTGTCCAACTGTCCTTGTCTCCACAAATCTGCATGTACGTACAGTAAACTGGATAAACTTTAACAATGTTTTTGACTGTGCTGTATAGATATCTCCAGAGCCATCCAGAATACTAACTTTTCCAGATGTTTTAGCCAGAAAATGGTTGGTTTGATTGACTAAGTTTTTTTTTTAAATGAAAGAAACCCTTTTTGTTTTTTTAAAAAAAAAAGAAAAAAAATTTTTCAAGCCAAGTATTATAACAGGTGGTACATCCATAAATGTTTTTCCTTTTCCTTTTGTATTATGGTGGTAAATGCATGGAGCGGTCTGCCTGGCAAAATTGTTCACTGTATCAACACTGTAATTTATATATTCATTTAAAAATGCGTCAGATAAGATTGGGGGGGGGGAATAAGGATTTATACCTTTTTTTTCCTTTTGTAAATACCTGTTACTTACTAGCAAACACCTGGGAATAGGAAAAATGTTCGTGTTCATATCAAAAAATATTTTTTTTGGAAAAATTCCTGTCTGGTTCTAAAGAAATCGATAACTGATGCAGTGTCACGTTGGAGGGTTTCAGACTACTTGCTGTACTTGATTTTGCTCAGGTGTTCAATCACCTGCCTTAATGCAGTCTTAATGATTGTTGGCCTTCCCCTTCTCTGCCTTTGTCTTCTTGTGACTGAGGTGGACTTCTGCAGCCGTGTAGTAACGTAGCTTTTGTTGACAACAACGCTGCTCTTCCAGCCAGGTGTAAATCATACCAACTTCAATTTGGTTTTTACCCATTTATTTTCTCTGCTGGGTTTTACAAACAGCCTGAGAAACCTGCCATTTAGACTTTGGTTCTTGAGGGAGTGTGGTGCGAGTGGACGCATTTTTCATTCAGAACTTTAGAGCAGCATATTACTCTTAGCCGCAACTGTTCATATCTACGTAGCACCCTGACCTATGTCTGAGGGCATCAGTTTTCTCCCTATTGGGGACTGACTCAGTCCGGTGAGCCTGGTTGTTCTTGCTCTTCTGTACCGATCCATATACATAGGCGCCATACACGAAGCATGGAAATACTTGCTAGTGGTAGCCATGTCACTATGCAGATTCATCAGGTGTGTATGTATGTCTGCAGTTGTAAAGAACGATCATGGAGAATTTCCGTACATAGCAAATGATAAATTCTTTAGTCAGACTCCTCCTCCTCCTCTTGTCTATAATTATATTATAGACATAAAATCTACTTTGATCTGCAGAGTGTATACATACCTGCATGTAGGTGAAAACAAATCTTGACATAATGGGATACCTGTCTTGGGCAGATATCCAGATCAACTATAGATCTATTTTCGCATGAAATGCCTCCCATACGCAAAAGATCTTTGCACTAATATTGATTTGGGGCTTGGTATAGGCAGCTTTGTGTGTGTGCATTTTTTTTAAATAGATGGCCTGCCAACTTTGTTAAGCTAAACTAAAGATTAACCAGCTTATTCATACGTTTTGGCCTGCCAAGTTTAGCATTAAATATAAAATGTTTCACAAGGTAGTAGGTTTACTGTATTTATAAGTTTACTACTGTTAGATAATTTTGTTTTTTTGTAAATAAATGTATATACACTGATTTGAAGATGGATCTGCTAAGGCTAAAAAAAGAAAGAAAAAAGAAAATTGCAAAAGAACTCAAAATACAAAATTGTTTCCACAGCAACATTGGGTGCTTGTTGATATATTTATCAAAATTCCTTTTCTTTTATTCTTTTAAGAAGCATGCTTATATGTAAAAACATTGTTTTCCTTCAGCCAAAATGTATTTATCTTGTTTTTCTTCTGCCAGTCTGTCATGCCAGCCCCAGACAAATCAGATCACATTATAATGTTCAAATAAATAACACTCAGTATTTTAAAAGGTGAGAATAATGCAAATACAATCAGAGTTATCTGTAAAGTTTTTTTTTAAAAAATGTGAGAAAACATATTTTAATTTAATTTCTGTTGTCATCTTTATTTGTTAATATAGTTCTTGGCCATGTTCCATTCTCTGTTATACTAGTAAATATGATTACAAATGTAATTTTGGTTGCAGGTTCTTGTGGAACTTGCTTGCTTGCTTTTATTTATTTTTACGCTCAAATTAAGTTTCACCAAGAAATATATGTAGATGTCTACAGTGACATCTCTCTTGATGGTGAGCGATAGCACTTTCTTGTTGTGATGTCACTGTTGAAGCTCTTCCAGGTCACTTTGCTGTAGTAACGACATTCACCCAGATGAACTTCACGATAATATTAGCCACAGATCCCTCAGGAAATATTCTCTGTCAGTCTGTCATTGACTTGCAGAGACATTGTGGGCTCCTGTTTTTGAAATAGTAGTAGCATACACTGATTTCACCCCTGAAGTATGAAATGTTGGTCATGCTTGTGGTAGGGACAGATTAATATAGCAGAGCACTTTATCTCTTGGAATTTAAATTTACTGTATATAATTAATTGTATTTTGTTTTAAATTCTCATTGTGTGTTAGGGTTAGAAAGACTTCATTTTGGAAACATGATTCAAATTCCCACAGGATGGATTAAAGAATTATGTTTTCCTGTGTCATTAATCTGGTTTCTTTATTACAAGAAGGCAGGACTATGTTGATGGCTACGCCGGTTATGCCCCACCATCGTCATTTTACCCTAGGATGCAGGGAGTCGTCATGGCATTCTTACACAACGTCCAAGAAAAGCTTATGATTTTAGAATTGATTTGCGCTATCCCTATTAAGCATTGATTGGAAATTTATTCCACTAACTTCCAATTCTTCTTCTTCTTCGATCACTCATTCCATAACAGTGGGATGCGTTGCACCGTCGTTATGCGCACTCTGGCCCAGTGCATCCGTCTTCAGCAGTGGTTTATTCTTATGACTTTTCCTTGTCATAGGAGACTTGCCTCTGTCATGGCTATAGAGCATCCCCCGCCCTTGGTTCCTCTGTCTGAGCACCTACACAGGCCACTCCCCAGCAGCAACTGGAGCAGTGCCAGTAAAGTACCTTGCTCAAGGGTCACAACAATGTGCTAGCAGCAGGAATTGAACCCAGTACCCTTAGGTCCTGAAGCCAACACACTCACCAAGTGCCTACACAGGCCCCTCCCCAGCAGCATCTGGAGCAATGCCAGTAAAGTACCTCACTCAAGGGTCACAACAATGTGCCAGCAGCAGGAATTGAACCCATGACCCTTAGATCCTGAAGCCAAAACACTCACCACTGAGCCACATTGCGTGGCACTTCCAATTCTATTGTTAAAGTTTTTCTAATGCCAAGCCATGGTGAAACTTCAGTCAGTTTGTAATTATGAGCTTTAGTACTGGTAACTGTGGATAACCAAAAGAACGTTTATACTTTGTAACCAATCTGGGCTTTCGAGATTCCATCTTTTTCATCAGACATGATTGACAATGAGTTCCACTGATGTAGCTGTCAAAGAATCCATAGCTTTGATTTTTAACATTCTTTTAATTTAATTCAAAAGAGAAAAAAGAAAGTAGACTATGTTCAATATTAAGCAGAAGACATACATATTGAGCTCTCCACCACAGCTGTGCAAATTTATGGCTGTGGGTCCACAGTTGCCTAAACGTTTTGATAAAATGACATATCTTTGGAACTTCACTCTGATGTCAACTGATGTTCTGACTGGCTGTGCATGCAGTCTGCTTGGCAGTAATTTAAAAAACTCTCCTGCAGCACGGTGCCAGGCAACTTTGTGATTGCCTGTGAGAGCGGATCTCAGCAAAACATCTGCCAATTTTCAATAGCAGATCAGGTTTTTTTTTAGCTTTTTGAGCTGAGCTTTACATTTTCTTTTTGAGTGTTTTTAATTTGGCTGCCACATTAGCGTCACGGCTGAACGTTCAAAAGCATGTGCTGATGACCAGAACCTAGTTGCCGGTTCTTGTAGTGTTTCGTCGTGGTAAGGTTTTTTTTCCCCTAAATTATTGGCAGATAAAAAAAAAAACACAAACCAGAATCTGATTGTGTTGCATGGCAGCACTTTAGTTATGTGCGAGTCACAAAAAGTCTTTCAAAGATTGTATGGCATTCTGTTTTGTGAATGGAAGGGATGGACAATGTGAAAAAGTGGAATAACATGATGTCGTTAACTGTAAAAAGCTGATGGAAGTGACAGCAGCTGACGTGTTTGTTTTTTTTTTTCCATTTCTCCTTTTTTTGTCCATAGCCCTTTAATTTGCATAAAAATATG
The DNA here is from genome assembly GCA_018389105.1 of Nautilus pompilius. NCBI lineage: Eukaryota > Metazoa > Mollusca > Cephalopoda > Nautilida > Nautilidae > Nautilus > Nautilus pompilius. The sequence goes on along the minus strand of JACATO010000907.1, from coordinate 357,182 downwards.
ACCGTGTCAGGGTTAGTCCCCTCCTCTCTCTTTTTTTGGTGGGGAGGAGTTCAAAACAACGATAGATGGCGATAGCAGCAGCGGCAGTAGCTGGTACACCCATGTTAGGGATAGCATTTTCCAGCACTTCAGCTGGTATCTTTTGTTTGGTGGGATGGAGAGGATAATAATTACCATTGTTTGTGGTTGAGTTAGGTTAGACGTTTTAAAAAAACAAGATGGCCTCTCTAAGTTGTTAAATCGATAATTTTATTTTTATAGAAAATGTTTTCAGGGGGAAGACGTGAACTGCGGCCAGTTCGGGCATCGGAACGAATTCCTCTGATCAGTGCTGAGGACGATGGTTTTGTATTCCCTCCCCCTTTCGATCTCTATAAGTCAGTGTAACGGTTTACCCTGGGCGCAGTCTTAAAAGGTCCTTGAATTACGGCAAAACGTCTTGAAAGTTTCTCGGATTTCCTCCTCCACCATTGATTCCCTAGAATAAGATTGGGAAAACCGATCATTTAAACAACCGAGTCAACTAAAGCTGTTGTGAAGTAAATGCAGATCTTGAGCGTGCGTACCCAAGGCCTTGCCTCCGTGCTTCACCCACCCCCAAGGTGACTGTGCGGGGAGGCCATCCATGTGCAGCTTTCCACAGGGTTAATTACTCTCACTCGTGTGATCACGTGACAGTCATTCTTCCCTTGCTTGCTAACAAGGCTGTCAAAACAAACGCGTTGTTGTGTGCACTCTGTTACACCTGACTCCTTGTAGGCCAGACCAGGGAGGCAGGACAATAGCTCTGTAGGGAAGGTGGGTGGCTTTGACCAATCTATTGTCTATTGGAAGTCCCTACTGGCAACCCTTCATTTTTAGATGTGAGTGGAGGAAACAAATGGTGTTAGCGATGTAGTGGACCACTTTGAGAAAATTAGATTTCATGATGCCAGGTAAATGTGTCTTCATCTATGTGGTTGGTTCATTCCTTAGTCAGATCTGGTGACTGCATCTCTCCAATGTAAAACAGTTATTATAAGTATAATGAACAATAAAAATATCTTTATACAGTGAATTGGTGCCCAAATTAACACAAGACACCGGGCCACACTGAAGCAAATGCCTGCTAATTTTTTTTCCTTGTAGAAGGATCTGAGCTTTGGCAAAAGATGTGACATATATAAGTAAAACAAAATAATTTCATTGTCAAACGTATTTGCTATTTTAATTGCGATGTAGCGTAATTATGTTTGTGATCCAGTATGGATCTGAAAGTTAGCTTAGGTATTCTTTTTATAAATATATTATGGCCACGACTTCTAATTTTGGGGGTTTTGAAGAAGATTAAAATTTGACACGAAAAGACCTTGAATTTTGGTTGGCTAACTCTGTACAAACCCTTTTAAATCAGCCTGGTGCTTCGAACTTAAAGATGAGGTTTCCATACATTTACCTAGAAGTTGCCACATCATTGGAGAAATTCTACCCTTCTCCGTGATCTTTACACTTGACCCTAAGGGTAAAAATTTGTTCTGTTTTTTTATGTCTGTAGTAATCACAGCCTAAACATCGGCTGCAGTCGTGAGCTTGACATAATGACAGATATTACCTGAGAAGAAGGTAGCAAGCACCTGAGTTGACCAAAGGTGGGTGCATTGACCTCTGACTGATGGGTTATATTCAGGTGTTGGCTATCTTTAATTAACTTGTCAGGGAATCTTGAAGGGGTACATGGGAAGAAAGGACAGTTTTTCTTGCTTACCCAAGCATGAGATTATCTTCTAGGAGTTGGACAGGGGAAAGAAAGATAAGTCATTTGTAGTTTTTGGTAAAATAAAAATCTTTAAATTACTTGCACGGTGAATTTTGGATATTTTATTCCTTTAGACCCGTAGTACTTATGGAATTTTCCTTTCTTCTTAAGATTTCCAGCAGCTAAAGTTGAACCGTGCCTGTTAGAGTAATTCCAGCAAAATCACTTGACGATTTCAAAAATATGCAGCCAAGGTAAGCGAGCCCACCTGGCTTGTCTATAAGGTCCCACCCACCCCAATCACCTTTGCAGATTATTCCTAATGTGTTGAGTGTATCGTACTGGATATTTGCATGACAGAAATGGCTGAACCTTTGGACTTTACTATCTCTATCTTCAAATATTATTTGTAGGTTAAAGCTGTACTCGCACGCACACATGGCACGTGATACAGACTATGCTCTGTTCTCCATAATTAAGGGTAGCTCAATAGCGCTTCGTTTCTCTTATTCTCTACCGGCTGGTGTCCATTCCATGCAGCTTAATATTGTACAGTTCCATTAAATTCTAAGTCAGGCTCTGGCTCAATGGAAATTCACCTTTGATTCTTTGAACATAAACAACTTTCTCTCTTTCGTTACCCACAATGTGGACCCCTAAAAGGTCATCTTGCTCCCATTTATTTTATTGATTTTTTTTTTTCTGATTAAGTCCACAACAGCTAGACAACAATTTTCCCTGGCTGATCTATTATCCAAACATGCTGAGCTTCCAGTAAACACCGGAGGCGACTGAAACCTCTGGGTTAATTCTGGTTTTCTGCACCGAATACAATATTTGTAAGGTGTAGATTTCACGTTCACATTAGGAGGAAGTAACCCTGTGGGGCCAAGTGAAATAAATACCCAATGTGATGTTTTCAAGAATAATTGCAAAAGCTGCTCTCTCTCCTCTATTTCTTTTTATTTTTTTTTAAAAAAAAAAATGTTTTTGGTTTTCTTATTACAACAACTTTTCATTAGCTGGACATTTTGGTGGTTTATGTATGTACTAAGTCTGATCAAAAATTTCTGGGACTAAATGTATTCTTATAAAACTAAAGGGAAAACAGTTAATCAAATTTATTCCTTTCAAACTAATCTCTCCCCCCACCTTGATGGAAGACAATGAGTTCGGTGATCCTGTCATTTTCTGAAGCATCTGTGGCACTCTTCTTTTGTGATGGCTCGCAGTTTCTGGATCACATTTCGGATGGTAGCTGGCACATCCTGAAACCTCTTTCCTTCTGGATTGTGCTTCAGTCTGGGGAACAGAAATAAAAGTAATTTGGTGGCAAATCTGGTGAATACAGTTGGTTCAGAAGCAGTGGAATGTTGTCATTGTCCAAAAATTCTCGTTTGGAGAGAGCTGAATGTGGCAGCGCATGGTCGTGGTGCAACATCCGCAAACCCAAGTACTATTTTTAAGGCTGCTTCCATCAAACTGCTTCTCTTAAGAATTTCAGAATGGCCAAATAAAATGATTGCTATACCATCTGACCTTGTGAAACAAACTCGTGGTGCGCAAAGTCTTCACTGTCAAAAAAAACACAAACACTTCTCATTTGAGCAGACACGTTTTGATTTCTTTGGCGAGGTGACAGTGGAGCCTTCCAGTGGGATGACTGATGCTAGGGTGGTTTTCATCGTTTGCCACATGATTTCATTGGAGATGCCAACTACTTCTGCCATTTCACGAACTGTCATTGTCTGTTACCACAAATCGTGTCATGAATACTAGTGATTAATTCTTCACTGTGCAAGGTGGGTGGATAGTTGGAGCGTGGATCATCATTGACAGAAGTTTGGCCATACAGAGCAAACCACTCGTGCGGTTTTGAATGGCTGAGAGCTTCATCCCGAAACACTTTTAAACATTTCATAGGTTTCCTTGGCTGTCTTACCAAGTTTTACACACAATTTGATTGCACACACACACACACACAACACACACAGAGGTTTCTTCTTTAAGTCAGACATTTTTCATTGGTACTTAAAAACAAAGATGGCAGCTTCCTGCCAGAGGTGTGATGTCAGCAAGTGTTGCCAATATGGCCACTTGTTTAACATCCGTATAGTATACTTAATTTCCCTACAGTAAATTTAGTCATGAAACTTTTTGATCAGACATTACAGTTGTCCCACGGTGTTCACAGGGATCACGTTCCTAGAGCACGTGCGAAGAGTGAAAAACCGCGAATATTGGACGTGGTCCATAAAAATGCCTATAAACGTCGAAATATAATGTAAAATATAATAAAAAATATATAAGTAAATATATAATAATAATTTAATAAAAAACACAACACTCAGAGAAGCACTCGAGATAGCTACACGCGGTAAACTGGGATGATGCGGGGCTGCATCTGCCTGAGACAGCGCCTCATGGGCAGCAGCCAATCAGCAGCGAGGAGAAATGAATAACGCTCTCGGATTGGCTACTTTCAAACCTCCAGCCAATAGCATTTATTTTATATTGATATTTTGCTGAATTTACGTTAGTATTTCTATTACAAAATTAGTAAATTATATTGTTATTAATAATTTAGCATTAAAAAGCGTGAAAAAATATATATTGCCACAAAAAAGCCATAAAAAATCGCGGAAGATATTTGCGATTCCGCGAATATGCAGGGGTTTCCACGAACAATTATTGGTTAGGTTCTAAGGAAAATTCCGCGAATAACCGGGGCCGCGAATGCCGAACCGCGATTACGCAGGGGTCGACTGTATACTGATAGCCATAATCATGAAATCACTAAAGAAATATCCAGTAATTCACATGTAATCAAAAATAAAGGTTTTATGTGATCGAAGTTCCCGCAGATAGTTACTATAGTACTTTCCTTTAATGTCTAGACTTTCTAGCAGTCAGCTTTTCATATAACTACATACACACACATTTTTGAATTGATTTTCATTATATTTTTAGTTACTTGATTGACCTGTCTGTCGATTTGTTTATGTCTTGCTGATATCATTGTTGCTGTATTTATTGATTATAGTGTCATGAAAGGGAAATAAGTCATATAAATGTACTACTCCGCCAAAAGCAGCCCATTTGGCAGATTTCGAACTGTTATTGACTACAGACCACCGTCATTCAATAACATTAGGCTATAAGAATATCTTTTATAAATAATATTTCAAATTGTGTATTATCTACTTTTAGTGCTTGGTGTTTTCTATCATACAGTTTTGAAGAAAAATAAACAGAAAAATACAATTCTAATTATTGTATTTTTATAAAAATTGTTAGGTCAGCGTGTATTGGAAACACTTAAAAAGATTAGGGTTGGTATGTAGGGATTTCCTTTGTTATTGCTTTGTCTTTTTTATGTGCTGAGTGAAAATATCTGATGGTTAATTACAAATTGTAGTGATGTATGTGGGCAGTGTGATAGACTAGTAAGGTTTACAGCCTGAGTTTGATTCCCAGTTGAGGAATGGTTAGTTTAGCTTATTTCTCCAGTATGGCTTCATCTCACCTCTATCTCTTGGCTACCACCTGGGTTTTTCTTTTGCGTACTCTGAAAAGGTTCTAAAGGGACCTTTGATGGGTTTGTTAGGTTGGCTGAGTACTTTGTGTTTACCAGTTTCCAGTAACATGCATCCCCTTCCTGCCCACTAGTGTTCCTGTTCTCAGCATATACCATCCATTAAGGTTAACATCAGCATTTGGGTGAAACAGGTGATAAGACAGCAATATATATATATATACTGTACATAGATAATCGTCTTTCCAGTACTAATGTTACCATATATGGCAGAAACCAAATCTGATTTCATTTCTGTAACTTTATTTTTTTCATGAAACCAGATGGTTAGTCACTCATCCATCCATTCTCCATGTTACCAGGACACACTCAGGTGCAGCAGTTGGCCAAGCAGAAAGTCCCTCTTAGAACTCCACTGTTTAGTTTTGAGTGGGAGAAACTGGACACACACAAACACACACACACATGTACAAATACACACGCACTATCTCTCTCCCTCTCTCTCTGATAAAGGTGTACTCATTTACATAGCTACATGGTGAACTTTAGCATAAAATCCATACAACTTTTTAAAAAATTTTTAAAATTATTTACAAACTTTCATCACTCAACACTTCCTCTGTTGCACGCCCTCCTCTGTTTTTAATGAATTATTTTATCGGTACGTCTACACTTGTGGCTGCCAGTGTATGCGCTTTAATACTTCATTAATCTTAGAAAAAATTGTTGGCATAAAAAATTATGGTTGGTCAGGTTTCCAGAAAAACAAAATGTATTTGGTAAGCCTGAGAGGAAAAACCTTGGAGATGTGTTTTAGGGGTTAATATAAGGTTTTTTTTAAAAATAGAAACAGTACAAAATGTATACAGAATTGTTTATTGAATTGTTCCCTTTTAATGTTTTAATTAATTTTATGGGGGCTATGATGATGCCTGCCACTTGTTTGTTTTGAACTTATTGTCGTCGTTGCTTGGTAATAGCATCTAGAAAGCGCATGTTAGATGCAGAGCCTGTTGAAGATAAATATCAAGCCATAAAAGCCGATGGAGATGGCCAAATACACTATCAGCAGTGGCTAAAGAATAAAGGACAGTATAAATACTGGCATCCACATTTGGTCCGGCAGCAAACTGCTGAGCAAATATTTACCGGATAATGTCTATAGTTGTGACAAAACCAGCCTTTTCTTCAAAGTAATGCACAAGAAGTCATACGCTTTATGTGGAGAAGACTGTCATGGCAGAGAACGCATCTCAGTGTATGTCCATCCTCATCCATCACATCCCAAGGCCCATATTATCAAATTCTGATTATGTAGAACTTCACTGATTTCAATAAACTTCTCGAACCCCCAAAACCTTGCGATAACAGGAGTCTGCCATGTATGGTTTTGTTTGCCGTACGTGAGTCTCTTGTAATTTTCCGTCTGGGGCAGCAAAACTTTTTTTACCTGTAATCTATGCCTCTGCAGGTAAATAAAGTTGTTGAAACTCATTAAGCCTTTCTCTTTGAAGAACAGTGCTTCTAACTTAATGAGTATTTCTTCTTTTTATTTGTATCCGGTCACTTGACATCGCGCAGAAATGTTCTTTGTGTTTGTGTTTGGTGGGGACTCAGAACCCTATTGGGGTTTTAACGCTGATCTGAGATACCGTGAAAAACTACAGGGTTATTTATCACGGCCTCCCTCTACATTATTTCAAAATCTTTTTTTTTTTTTTTTAATGGATTTCAGGCTCCAACAAATATAAATCCCTTGGACCCCACTGAGTTGTCTTATAAAAAGGATCCACATTGCAGTACCTGTACTTGTTGACCTATATGTTGCCCCCCCCCCTGCCCTTAGGCAGGCCACTTAAAAAAAAAACAACAACAACAAAGAAAACAGGAAACTACCTGCCTGTGTCTGGTGATAATTTTATTTTAATGTTTCTATTTTGTAGGCGTGTTGATAGGAGGGGGTGTGGCAGTCTATCCCCATGGATGGGAGAGTGTTGAGGTACAGCAGGCCTGTGGGAACTTGTCTCAGTCCTTTCACATGGGTAAGTGTCCAGCTGAGGTCCCAGGTAGATCCTAAGTGTTTATAAATGTGATATTTCTCCTCCTTCACAAGAGAGCAGTCCTGGTAATTTCCATCAATTCTTTTCTTCTTCTCTGAAGGTATAGTTTTAAAAATTTGACGTTTTATGTTCTGCGGCAGGTCACAGCGTTTTTTTTTTTTTTATCTCCCCTTGCAGTTGCCAGTCAGGAAAGTGTTAACGATAAATTTAAATTCTGAATATCGTTAATATCTTTTCTTCTTTAACTGTATGCTGACTCTTGGTTTTAATACATTTATCAAGGAGATATATGCAGACAGCTTTCTTACAGGGCAAATGGAACATCTGGATATATGTCAAGGATTCACCTGGTTTTGTGTAGTGGCTCCACAGTTAATCCTTCTACTGTCGTATTTACACTTACATCTGAAGTTATCTCCTCTTTGTAGTTGAAGCGTGCGAATCTAGAGAAGAGAAAAGAGTAATCTGTGAAAAGATTACCACTATCTTAATTTAAAAAAAAAAAAATTGGTTTCTAGGCTTTCGTTTCGCCGAGAAAATTACAGTTGACTTCCCCTCGGTGCAGTCAGCGTCTTTAAGTTGAATGATGTTGCTTTACATGAAATCTAAGCTGTTCTTCGTTACTCAGTGTTCATAACGTCTGATTCATTAATATCTTAAGGCAAGAAATATAAACAAGCAAACTATTGCCAGTACCTTCGACAATAGTAATAGGCAATATGGAATAACGTTGACTGGATTAGTGTTGTAGCAGTTATGAAGGGGGGGAGAGAGAGAGAGAGGGGGGGGACAGTTCTGTAGCTGGGCTGCTTTAAAAGAGACATTGGTATGACTTCGACTTTGGCTTAGTATGGCTTTAAAATTTACCGTTTCTCCAGTTTTGGGTTAAGACATTTTGTCAAAATCAAGATTATTCCCTTCGTTTAAATGATTTTCTCATTTAATGGAAACTGCATTTGCTGAGTTCATGGTGCTGCTCTTATGCAACCATCCTTTCCGTTTATGTTTGTGTAGTGCTTTTGTAGATGATTAATTAATGTGCATGTTGAAAATTAAGGTAACTGTAGGCAGAGCCGCTCTCAGAACTTGATTAAGGATGTGTGTCACCCTGTACAAAATATTATACAAAACTTTGGGAATTCAGAAAGGTGTGATGTTTATAAGCGGAGGTAACTGTATAATATACTAGCGTTTTAATGGTCAATTTTTTAAAATCCATAACCTGTATTTCTAAGTATGTTGTTTACAATATATGAAGTTTACCAAAATGGATCTGGGGAGTAGTAGTCATAGTGAGAAACTGAAACAAATTATAATTTAGTAGCTCTGGTAAAGGACACCAAGGTCAGAGATGCCAAATGTGAGTATAGTACACCCTGGTTATAATGCTGTCGCTTATACCGCGGACTCAAATAAAGTGTAAGTCTTCCTTCCTTCCTCCTAGATTCTACACATCCTCTCTCTACTGTACTCTGTTGTGTGCTTTTCTTGACTTTAGTTCAGTCTTTAGTGGTGTCTTATTGTTGTGGTTATCTAATCACTATGCAAGGTTTACAGATGTAGAATTGTCCTGCATTTACAACAGAACTATTGGCAGAGACCTGCAAGACATTTGCAGTCAACATTTTGTGGCATCATCTCTGATGGTGTGGTGTGCAAATTTTTTCCAGACAGACAGACAGACACAATACAGAAACTACGTACAGTAAAGTCTCACTTAACACGAATTCGCTTTACACAATTTCACTATCACACGATTTATCAAGTAGGGAATAAAATTCACTTTACACGGCAATCTTTCATTATAACACAATCCCGCCAGGAGACAAAGTAGTCCACAAGAGGGCCGGTGTTTAATATTCTTCCGCAAAAGCTAGTGAGCCATCACTTACCAAATTGTGTTTTTATCCCTTAATAACAATGGGCCCAAAAATGAAAAACTGAGGATATTAGTATTTCAGCAACAAAAATTAAACAAAAATGTCACGCTTTGGAAGTTAAATTAAGTCAATGAGTGATTTGAGAAAGGTGAGAGACTACTGGATATTTCATGTGCGATGGGGCTAAATGAAGTAACGTGCCAGACTGTCCGTTCAAATGCGGATAAGATAAAAGCCATTAGTCTGCGAGCTACATCGGTGAGTGCCACCAAAATCAGTCATGGTGGGCCTGACATTATGGAAAGGATCCAAAGGCTTTTGGGTACTTGGATTGAGCACCAAACCAAGCAAAATGTTTCGTTAAGTCTGCATGTTATAGAGTGCAAAGCGTTGAGTTTGCATGAATCATTGAAGAGAGATGAAAGTGATGTGAAACCTTTCCACGAGAGCCAGGGACAATTTTTCTGTTTTAAGAAGCGGTTTAATCTACACAACATAGAAGTGATGGGAGAAGCAGCCATAGCCGATGAAAATGCAGCTGAAAGTTTCCGTAGTTTTCTGGCACAAATTATAGCTGGTGGTGGTTAGAGCCCCTAAATAGGTGGTCAATGTAGATGAAACGGGATTATATTAGATGATGATGCCAAACAGAGCTTTTATCTCCCAGGACGGAAAAAAAACACCCCTTGTTTTAAAGCCATGAAAGATCGATGCTCTCTTCTAATTGGAGACAATGTACAAGGAGACTTAGAAGTTAAACCCTTAATGGTGTATCATGGGTGGTCCCCTAGAGCTTATGATACTTAATTGTTATGTCACTCTTCATTTCTCTCTCCTTTTGTCCACCGGCATGCATCACCACCTATTTGCAGGTATCCTTATTGGAAATTATATTTCACTTAATACAGTGTTTTTCAGGCACAGATGGATCATGTTGCATAAGACTTTACTGTATTATTATATAGGATGTTTTGTTATGGGTTATGGCAAATGTAAAAAAGAGAAAGTCTTACACCATTAAGAAAAAACTGACAATTATTAAAAGAATAGAATGTGGGGGTTCAAAATCTCAAATTAAAAGAGAGTTGGGTATCCTGGAGGGTATAATACATGGATGGATAGCAGAAGAAAGAAGGAAGGCTACCTTTGTTTTTAGAGAAGTTGGATAAAACTCCAGGACTGGAAAAGAAGATGGCAAGGATCTGAAAGAACAAGACAGTGGATGATTGTTTATACACGTGGTTTATTCAACGACATAGTTTGGGTTCATCATTGTCAGGACCTGGAGATGCAAGCTAAGAAATTTTTCTGTGACTTAAAATTAAAAGGCAAATTTTGTGCCACTCATAGATGCCTTTGGCACTGGCAAAAACATCATATGGTATTGGGGAAATATCAATTTTCAGTGATCAGTATCATGTGATGCTGAAAATGCTCTACAGTTTCTTAAAGGACTTCCTAGCTGTCATTGAGAGTAAAGGTTACAGTGACGAGCAACTGTACAGTTGTGTATGAATCTACCCTGTTTTACAGGATGCCACCTTAGAGATCTGTGAACCTGAAATCAGTTTGGAACAAAGCAGGCTTGGAGTTAAGTAAAGACAGAGTCATGTTTTTGTTTAAACAAACTGGGAACACACAAGCTGCCATCTTTGTGTATGAGGAAAAGTAAGTGTCTGCAATGCTTTAAATTTGTGGATCTAAAAAAGAAAATATGAGCAGCTCAAATGGTTGGATGACTGAAAACTTATTTTTGAAATTCACAAGTTTTTGTTCCAACATTTGAAAAAGAAATCCCTGGAACTGAAGGCATTACTGCTTTCAGATAACTGTCTGGCTCACCCACCTGCTGACAGCTTCATATCAAATGATGGAAAGACAAAGGTTCTGTTCTGTGTATCTGGAAAAAATATCACAGCCCTAATCCAGCCTCTTGATAAAGCAATTTTCCATGTTTTCAAAGTAAACTAAAGATGGGAACTGTTGTTAACTTTGCTGCCTGCAGAAAGTGAAGTTTCTGAATTTCCAAAAATGGAACTTTATTTCAAAGGATACATATGAAATTGCTGGGGGGAAATGGCATTTGTCACAAAACAGAAGAGGAGGTGATTTAAGAATAAAACGATAAAGAGGTGGAAAATAGGCTTACTGTAATGGCAACAGATTGGGATCTTTGGGCAGTTAAGGATATTCTTGAACTCATGGAGAACATCATTGGACGATGAGGAATCAGGGGACCATGTGTTGACTGACGAAAACATTTTTGAAAGTGCCATAAAGGAAAAGGAGACAGAAGGAAGTGACCATGAGTTGGAAGATCGAGACGAGGAGCCTGCCAATCTGCCTAGGAAGTAGTAGTAAACAGCCTAGAAACTACGGTGACGGTGGCTAGCAGCATAGCAGGATGTTGAGCCAGTGAAGCTTTTGCGGTTGGCATCTCTGAAAAAATTAAACGGTCTTTCAGAAAAGATTCTCTGGCAAAAAAAAAGCAGAAAAAAAATTATTGACTTTATACTGATGTCATTGTTGTTTTTTTTTGTATTTTGTTGTTTCTACCAATTAAAGAAATTTTTTTAAAAATCCAAAAAGTTATATATACATATATATACAGTGTGTCCTATAACCCACGTCATAACTGGGGAACACTGTAGTTTGGAAATCTGTATGGGGAGATACTAGTTGAAATCGGCAAGTTTGCTGTGCAGGATACAGCTTTATGTCTCTTATTAGTCCACCATGAGTAATACCAGCACCATAATTGTGGCTAGAAATTCTTATTCTCTGGCCAGTCACCGTCCAACAGCATCAACTCAAACCAATTTTTTTTTTCCTTCTGGTAAAATAAATATAGAAATGTAAGTAGCAGTGCAATGATAAATATTAGAGCAAATACTTTTTTTTCAGTGTGTTTTAACATGAATTTGATGTGTCAAAGATCATCTCTGTGTTTCTTTTTAGTCATCTTGCACTTTTATAATTATTTGAGGAGTTACATCTAGTGGAATGAAAATATCTGTATTACATCTTTAAAAATTACTCAAATTAATTTATTCTTTTTATTTAATTGTTTTCTGTATGTGTGTGTGTGAGTGAGTGTGTGTCTGTAGTAATTTATAGCAGTCAGAATGTCTGCATTACATCTCTTAGAATGAATACAAATTAAATTATTTTTGTTTTTCTAATATATTTATTTCATGTTCATGTATCAAGTAAGGAAAATGCCTAATGTCTCCACATCTGATCTCTGTGCATGCTGACGCTGAGTTGAGTTTTTTTTCTTCTGATTTTCAGGCACATGTACCTTGTCCTGGGCTTTCTACATGACGGCTGGAGCAGCAGGCTTGACACTTATCTGTTCTTTGTTCTCTTGTCATGCAGCAAAGACCAAGAGCGCCACCTACCACATGTAACAACCATGGAACCTACTAATTCATACACCCCCTACACTTTTATGTGCATGTTGTTTTCTCTTTTCTTTTTTTTTTTTTGTAACCCTCGTTATGCCCTTTTTTTCTTTTTATAAAGATGAAAACAATATTATTAGCAACATCATTGGCTGTTGTTACCATGGAAACTTATTTGCCTTACTCCAGTGGGTATGCTTTTATTTCTCCAGCCAGTCTGTTTAGTCAAATGTTGAAACCTCATTAATGGACGGGTGATTAACCGAGGTCTTGCCATAGCAACAAGAACCTTTGCTAATGTGGACAGACTCATTGAGGAGCAGTCTCAAGCATCTTGCCATAGTAACAGGGGCCTTAACTGTTGCACAGTGTCACAAGCTCCAAAATCCACCATTTGTTGTGGTTCACATTTCTAGAAACAAACAAACAAAAAAGAGAAATCGGATCTGCGCCTGCTGATGATTTTGCAGAGAAGTATTAAAAATAATTTCATAGTTTTTTTAACGCAGTGGAAATTAATAATTTGAGATTACATTGTTTTTAATTTTTAAAAAAATCACCCTGATGTGACTTTTTTTTCTATTGTAGTAACTTACAGTACAGAATTTTTTTTTTAAAACTTCTTAAAAATGCCTTAGCTGCCTGGCACTGAGCCAGGTGTGTGGACGACAGAGATGCTTGTCAGAATTACCTGCCTGTCTTGGACAAGAAGCATAGCTGTGCAATTTTCTATGGTCATGCCATAAGGTCTCTTTGTGGATGCTGAATTTAAAATGTTTGATAATGTAAATCTGACAGGAAAAATAATAGCGTGGTACAAACTCAATAACAAATTTTAAAATCACACCTTGATAACTTGAAGAAACAGGTATATTGAAAGCTGACTGTCTAACACATTGACATCAGTCACATGGGGTACTCTCCTATTTACTACCAAAGCATAGTGCAATAAGATACATTTTTTACGCATAAATAAAAAGCTGTGTATTATGGCCAGAAGTGGGCGCATGTCTTGTTTGTGCATAGATAGCAGCAGTTGTCCATTTTGTGATCTTCGTACAGTGGGCATCACTTTTTTGCTCTCTGCATCCCTCTCCTAGAATCAGTAATATGTAGGTTTTTCTGTATAGATTTTAGATATTCAACCGATGGATGCATTTTGCATTCAAAGTAGTTGATGCGATAAATATTAGGCTTAAACCTGTAAAAAAAGGGAGCTAATACACGTTTTATTCTTCGTAAAACTTTTTTTTTTTAAAGTAAGAATATATTTATTATTTTTTACTTATTTTAAATATGCTACATTCTAATTATAATACACTTTTTTGCACTAAAGCAGAATATTCTATATTGTGTCGGCTAAACTATATTTAATTTCTTTTAATATTTTATACTATTATAAGGGATGTTCAAATGATACCCACTGAAATAAAATTGCCGTGATCACATGTGGCTGGTTTTCATTTGAACGTCTCTGGTGTAACTCAGTTTTAAAATCATAATAATGGTTTTAAATATTTATTTTAATGTTAACATTATCATAACTCCATTTTATTTCAGTATGATAAAGATGTATGGTTATTAAATGTTACATAATTTTTTTAATGCTTTTACAATCTCATTTGAAAGAAAATGTGCAAAGCAATTAAGGAGACAAGTGGAAATGAAACACTGATGTTCAGTGAAAGTTGGCTTTACATCTGATACCTCCTGAACCCTTGTGTTCTGTGATATGGAGACAGCCTATGTAGGCAGATGCTTCGTGCATACCATGAAACTAAAGAAAGAGATGCATTTTCATTCATTGCATTTGCAAAGCAACAAAACTTTTCTGGGGCTTAAACACGTGACTAGATCATTGACAAAGTAGGGAAAAACATTCTGTAAGCCACTCTTCGAAGAATCTGCATGGAGAAAATTATTCCCACAAGGAAAACGAGAATAAGATTGCGTGTGTGTACTTAATTGTGGCATACACCGTATCCATCTGATGGTAGACGTTCTGGCACATTTAAAGATGGACAACGGTATGGCTTTAGGGTTAATTCAGTAAGAATTGTCCACATTCTCTTTTAATCCAAAATGTTCTGTAATTAATTAATTTTTTTTTTTTTTAATGTGCAAAAAGAAAAATCACATCCAAAATAATTTAGAGATTATTTCTCTTCTGGAAGCTAGTTTTTCTTGCGCTGACCACTGTTGGTGGCCTTTTTGTTTGATGCTTTGCTATAGAACCAGAAATGGTTCATGCTGGATTAGCAGGGATATACTCTGCATGCAGGAGAGACTATTATTTATGGTTATTTTTTTAGGATTAAATTTCTGTTTTATTATGGAAGAAAACCCTAATTTTTTGGTAAGCGATGACAGTAAGCTGGTCAAATTATGGTAGTTTGTACTTTTGTGTTTTGTTTTTAATTTCTGCTAACAATGTAAAAAAAAGGAAAGAAGAGGTTTGGCCAGACACCATTATGGTGACAATCAGCTGGGTTTCCTTTGAATGTTCCTAGTATCCAGTCAGCAACTGGGTGTATATATATATAATTTACTGAAATAATTTTGATGCCTGCTGATGTTGAAAGTTGGGTTTGTCTTTTTTTTATTGTTCCTCGATACTTTGGACTAATGAAGTGTGGTCAGAAATTTAATGGGAAGTAACTCTAAAGCAGTTAACGTATTTGTCTCCCTTTAAGAAAATTGTATTCTAAATCTTTATTTTGTAACATTAAATACTGGAACAACTTTAAATCCGTTAATTTAGCCGTACAAATATAATTAATCTAAATATTCACATGTACTCACATGTGTTGCGGTAAATCTGGTGGTCTAACTCTCTATATGGCAGGGATTTTAAAAGGAAAAACTGGGACCAGGAAGTTTGTCAGAAGTTAATAACCAAAGAAGTACTGCGAAAAAGCAGCAGGATCCCGAAAATCTATAAGTTACTTCATCCAATTTTAAAATTCTTTTTATTTAGAAGGAATTTGTTTTGTGTCCTGTACTATGTGTCTGCCCTCACCAGATTTTCTGTGTTCAACAAGAGTTATAGAATCCATGTTTTTTTGTTTCTTGTGGTCAAATCGGATTGGCGTGGTCTTCATATGCTATGTTCCCTTTAGGTTATCTCTTGTTCTGTTTTGTTTTCTCAAGAAGTTCCATGTCTCTTGCAGGTTTTTGTGTGATATTTGAATGCGGAGATAAACTGCACTCGGTGTTTCTCTCACAGCCCTCTCTCTCTCTCTCTGTAGAGAGGGGAGTGGTGGTGGTGGTTATGGAATTCTGATGTTTTTACAGTCAGAATTTCTTGTGCTGAGAGTCGGAATTGTACAGACGAACTTTATGGTCAGCACAGCTGGAAATGGGTCCAAATTTTGACCCCCGTCTGGGTTATACTGGGTAATATAAGCTACCGGATGGTGAAGGTCATGACGGCGTGGATGTCAACCGAGTGGAAAGTAGAACTTAAAATTAAAAACAAAAAAAATATTCTGAGATTTTATTTAAAGCAGCGGAGAAGAAACAAACGAAAAATACAATTTCATGATGATAAAATGGTTTTTGTAATCTCCTATAGGGGAACTCTACTTAGCTTGGGGACACCATATCTGTGATTGAAGGACCAGTGTAATTATTTTTTTAAAATAGTCAAAAAATACTACTAGAATAGAAAAACATCTGTCTTAAAAGAACCGTTGTTGTAACAGCAGCAGTCACAAGATTATTGTTCAGGTTAGTCATGAGGCATGAAGCCATTCCGGCTCATACCTGAATAACGAGATATTTATTGAGTTTATAAAAAATCTTAAAAATAAAATAGCTGTCCGATGGATAATAGCTCCACTCATTGCCATGTTTTCTAATAACAGATGAATTAGTCGTCATCTCATATCTTTATGGATTGAAACAAAAAGAAATTATTAGCACATACCTTCTCAACATTGCTGATACGTGTAAGCAATTCTGTAAGATCACCTCTCAAGCATCTATAAACTGAATAGCTGACTTTGGTTTTTTTTTTTTTTATTAGTAACTGTTTTGAACAAAATTCTGATGACCCGCAGATATTCAGGGTATATCTACTGAATTTTCTAATAATTTGATCTGTGCTTTTTTTTAAAGTAAACTATGCTACTTTATTTAGTCACGGTTTTATACAACTCAAAAAAATCTCTGTTTTTCTTTTTTAACTCTCTATATAAAACATTAGTTTTTACCTCCTCCACCCCACCTGTCCAGCTTAAAAGGAGCAGTCAGTATTTGTGTTGATTGGTCAGCATGCTCATAACTTAAAACACAGATTTGTCTTTACAGAGAATCATTGAGGAATGTACCGTGTCACAGCCCCTATGGTTCAACCTGTGCTGAGTAATACTGATTTGGGGGGTAATGGAGCACCTAAGGGAGAGGGTATACAGAGGATTAAAAACTTAACACATTGAGAATTGAAAGTAAAATACATGTAAAGACAATTGGTTTGGGATTAATGCGGGAATGTCGACTTCTAGTATTACTCTACTAATTTTGTTTCGAGTTTTTTTTTTTAAATTTGAATTGTTGCTTTTGTTCTGACTTTCATCGCAGATATCATCTTTTAACAAATTGCCAGCATCTCTCAGGATGGGTCAAAGGTTACACTGCACTGGATGGAACCTTAGGGCCTAGAAGGTTCTCAGGTTGGATATGGAGATTTTAACATTCTCTTTTACAGTTGCTAGCTAGTCACTTTTCTTTCTTAAAGAACAACCATTGCTGCTCTGTCTAAAGAAATATTATTGCACCAAATTTTGAAATTGTGACAATATTCATGTGTTTTAAATTTATTTTTGGGGTTGCTTTTCTCAACAAAATGTCGGTTAGGGGGACATAACTCAAATTTTTTGCTTAAACGTTATCTTAAAATAATTATTTCCCTTTAAGTCGATATAATTTGTGGAGTTTATGTATAATTTATAAAAAGTAATCGAGCGAAACTTTCTCCGTCTGGGAACTGCAAAGTCAAAGAATAGATAGTGAAGCTTGTACATTACCAAAATAATTGTAGCAAGCAGTATTTTCAAAATAGCATAGGGAGCGGTTTTAAATCGTCTTTGTACCGGGATTTCACAATTAAAGGAATTTTGCTTCTTGTTGCACTTTAGCTCAGTTTGTCCAAGTTCCAGTTGTGCCTGGTGGTAGGCCGCCTGCAGCCATTGCCATTTTAGAGGCAGTCTTGACGAGGAACAAAATGGCTACATGACATCTGCTGTCAACCCCCCTCCCCTACCTTGTGTTCATTGTTACAAGGGCACAGGGAGCCGCCCCCCCCCCCCAATAAGAAATGCGTATCGCTGATTTTTAAACAGTTTTTCACTCACTCTTAACCTCAGACTGTTGACCTTGTCTACCTACTACTGCACTGCCCTATGTTTGTGCAATGTGGACTTCTATAAGGAACTAAAGTAATGACAGGTTGAGCGAGTACCTCTTTCTGGGAGTGGACTGTTTGCATATTTGCTCTCTCAGTTTATTTAACTAATGAATGGGAGTAAATAAATGTTTTCAGATCTAATTCTGTTTTAAAAGGCTGTCCACGCTGGTTTTGAAGCATAGTTATTAACATTTAGAAACCAATCTTATTGAAAAGCCAGGCAGAGTATATGATATTCAGAAACAGGAAGTTTGAGTGCCCTAAATGTTAAAATGGAAAAAATAAATTGGCCAGTTTTCTATAATACCAGCACTTGAAACTTGTATGAATCATCAGTCAGATAGCTCTTGTTAATGGTATAGATCTGAAGGATAACTTACTTGGGAACAAATCCTGGCTAATTAGAACATTCAGTAAAAGTTGAGATTCCTTATCTCACGGTTTGTTTATCCTGTGACAGAATTCACAACTTGTATGGCTGCATGTCTTTTTTAAAATCATTAGTCTGGTAGTTGATCAGTTTTGCAGCCCAGCTTCAACTGTTAAGTCTAACAGTACCTGTGTTGTGGAGAACAGCTGTGGTCATCACTTATGCTCTTTTTCCTTTTATTTGCAGCCCATTGTAGCATCTTACATCTTCCATGGTTAATAAATAACTAGATAGAATGCTGAAAGCCCTCAACATCTGTTATCTCTACTTTTATTGTGGCATCCTTTGCCAAAGGTGATGTGATAAAATAACAGGATAATGTTTTGCATTAGTAGTTCGTTCAGACGTTTTTGGTCTGGTATGGATGCGATAAGGAAACTTGGGGGTTTATATAAAGAAAACTAGATACTGCGAGTTCCCTTTTTTTGCATATATAAACAGGTTTTCCTTTCAAACTTCAAATGTGATGATGATCTCATTGATCAAAACCATTTGTATGACTCATTAAATGCACTGTTACAGTGACGAGGACCGAAATGTCAGAAGGTCAGGTGTTCCTGTACATCTTAAAGTCCCAATGTTTCACCCCTGTCAGATCTGCTAAAATATTGCTTTCCCAAGCAAACTGAGCATTGCTGTTTTTCCACATTTGTTGTAAGGAAACTTATAATCTTTCTAAACAAGTTTCGGACTTGACATATATCCCCTTTGTTACCTCTCATTCCCTGGAGGCTATAAATTTGACACGTTATGGTTCTGGAGCACTGTTGGATTTGTTTCAGACACCTGACAGATTTATTGTGGTGGCTCTGGTTCTCTGATCCACTTTTCAGGGTCAGGTGTAAATAAATATTTAGTGACAGGATGTATGCTGAAATTCCATCATTTCGTATTTCAGCTGCCCTCGAACAATTTAAACACAAGATGCATTGTTTTAAAAGAACACTTTTTGTGTATAAAGTGATATTTTGCTGTGCATACATTTTGTCATAGGCAAGCATAATTACCAATGAACAATAAGTCAAGAATATAATATGGAAAAAAATGACCTAAGTTTGATAGTTTCCGTTGTCTCCTGTAGACTAAAACAGTATGAACAATCTATAAAGTAGCTGCTTTGTTTTTGTTTTTTTATATTTAAAAGTTTTAACTCTTAATTTTGTTATGTATGTATTTATTACACCTTCCTACTTCTAGTAATATCTGCTGTTGACACTAGTAACTAGTTATAAGTAGGTGATAGTGGTGGTGTCATATGCCAGCCAGTCTCAACAAGAGAGACAACCATGGTGTGGGATGGTTATCCGCTATACGGTGTTCCTACACTTCTAACTTTGGCAGAGAAATCCTTCATTTTGTCAGAAGTGGAAGAAAGAATCCATGCCATCAGCTGGTGAAGAAGGAACCATGCTAGACAGGTACACTCAGCAGGGATTACTGCAAAAGTGCAACTACATTTTTTACTATGTGTCTTTGTGGAAGCTAAGTTCTAATGTAATAAGTCTAAACCCAGCAGGAAAAGGATAAATTACATTCTGCTGAAGAAATTCAAGGTTAACCCTTTTCCATGTTTGATCTACTTAAAGCCTGTGCACACGTGCAGTTTATTATGGAATATTGATACAGCTCATGGGATGAAAATTCATCTTTAATTACTAATATAAGGAACCAAAAGACCATTTTTACATGATATTTACATGACCTTAAACATGGCAATTAATGCCCTGTAAATACCGAGTAAAGATGGTTTTATCATTTATTATGGTGGTCATTAAAGATTAATGACATGGTGAAATAGAGGCTAGGTTCCATTATTGTCTTTACTCAACTGATAGAATATTTTATTTTTTTATGTGCTTTAGTTTCTTGCTTCAGGCAGTGTATGGGTAATATTAATAGTACTCACTCGGTTTTGGGGAAAATACACCAGCTGACTGAAGCATTACGTTCTTTCACCATTCGACATAGCAAGGATTTTAATAAAATACGTGTATGCCATTATCCAAGCGACTTAACTAACTCAGTCTGTTACAGTGCTAATCAACACTCCCCAAACAGGGACCTCCAGTAGTTTAGAATCTGAGCTTGTATTTAATTATGGCTCCTAGTACTATTAACTGTAGATAGCTGAAAAAGATGTAGCCTTGTCTTCACACTCAAAACCCCTAATTATTTTGAAACACTTAGGTTTTCTGTTAAATGCCTAAAATTTAAACTCGGTAGATGTAATGTTTTTAATTGTTCAGCATATTCCAAATACTTCAGATCTTGAAAGATTATACTAAATCAATTTCCATTCTCAACTAAGGACTCCAATCCTGGATAGTATATAAAAATGGGGAATAAACCATCCTTATGTTTATGGTTGATTACTGCTGACACTAATTGCTTTGCTACTGTAATGCATTGTTCTATTTTTATGTATATACATTATAAATACACCAGGGATGTTTAAATGAAAGCTGTGGACCAGATACTGTTATTGTGGTGATGCTGTTTCATTTGAACACATCCCTAGCAATGTACAGCTAATCTATAATATTATAGAGAGTAGCGTTTTAACGAAAAAAACGAATTAACTGATTATCTCTGTGGCTCTAATATAAGACTAAAACTTGACAGGGTTATTATCTCGATGGCTTTAATGGAATATTTGACAGATTATTATTGCAATGGTCTTAATGGCAGGTTTGACAGGATTATCATCTTAGTGGATTTAATGAAAGATCTGACAGGAGCTGGAAAAACACTGCAAATCTATAGACGGTGAGTGAGGACAAATTTGAAAACAAACAATAATAGTAATAGGGCTCACTGAGGGTTTTGTGCTACTTTCTTTTAAAAAGTTACCTTCAGTTGTTTGGTGCTATCTTTAGGTAATTGGAAACCTATGTACAGTATATGTAGTTTAGATGTTTACTAGCCATTAACAGATCGTGGCAGATTTTTTACATTTTGTGCATTTTTCTATAGTTTTCTGTATGACTGACTGTTTCTGCATTTGGCAAAACAAATACAGACCACCATTTCTGTGTAATTCATTAGAAATGGCTGGACCCATTGTGGAAAAAAATTGTTGAGTTTAGGAGATATTGTCAGCTTGAGCTTTCTTCCATCAACTAAATTTTAGGACTAGCTTACAGCAGAAACAATTTCATGGGCGATAACTTAATATTTGGTTGTGAGACAGTTATTTTTTTAACAGTGACAAGCAGCCATTTGGATCTCCTCTCATTTTATGTACATAAGTGATACATTAACAAATGTCTCTGGAGATCTTTGTATATCCACGTCAGCTTTCCTATACTGGCACACACTTGAGACATGGACAGCTCATATATTTATTTTTTACTCTGAAATATTGGTCTACAATGTTTTTTTTTTTTTTTTTATCTTCATTTCTGAAAATTTATGAACTGAAGCAACTGTTGGTTTATGGCAGCCAGTTAAACGTTCTGCAAATAGATTGCATGAGATCGTTGGCTGGTCTGCTTGTGTGTTAGTGATTTGTTTGAGAAATAGCTTTTATAGACATTAAGCAAAATTAACGTGTGATTTTTAATGTTTTTTTTAAAATGTAATAATATTAAAATTCTCTTGTCAGAATTTGAAGTAAAAGGGTTAAGATTTTAAAAATTAATCTTATGTTTATACCATGTTCATTATGAAAGTAATTTCTGCTGTGGAATATGTGCAATTTTTTTTTTTTTTTTCCTATTTTTAAAGGGAAAGTTTTTGTCCACTACAGGTTGGCTGATTGTCTTCAGATGGGGGAAAATGAAATGTGTGAAGAGAATTTGTTTTGTGTGTCTGTCTGCAATTGTTCTTGTGTTGGAAACAAGCATCATTTTGGAAATTTCATGCATTTTTGTATCTTATATTGATAATAAAAGTTTCCACACTGTTGTGGCCATTGTGTGGTATCTGAAAGAGCATCTGAGTCTGATTCTGCTGGTGACTGGACTTCTGCATCACATACCCAAACCACCCCTTTTTTTTTTTTTTGATTTCAGTTTTTAACTGGAAACTTTTTGTAGCAGCATCTTTTCTCTCCTTTTTAGTGTCTTAACTTCTTTTTTTTCTCTAGCATGCTTACTCACAGCAAATCAGGTAAATTTACCTGTTCAGATGTGCATTGCTTCCCCTGCAAGCACATCTTGTGGATGCAGTTTAAATTTCAACAGTTATGAACTTTAAATATGCAATAATAAATTACACATTAAAAGTTAATGTACAAGCATCCTATGGTACACTGAATGAAGTCCCAACCCAAACCCAGGGGTTTTTCAGGGCCAGCAATTTCCCATAGAAACTGTTAAGTAGTGATACATATCCTCAACTTTTACTGCTAAAAACTTCCTAATTTAAGACCTTTCAAAATTCTAGAGTAAGAATATAATGACAAAATCACTATTAAAAAAAACTCAAAAAAAAAAAAATAAAGTTACTATTAACAAGTGTTTCATTTGAATGAAAGCTTTTAATTAGCAAACCAATCAATCAGTTCAGTATAGAAAATGTTTCCTGCTAGTTCATGCTCAACTGCAAGACTGAATAGCCATTGCTGGCCTACTGTAGATCTCAGATAGTTCTTAATGTATTTTGGTACTGAAAATGGTCTCACCAACAGTCAGATGCAGGAATGCTGCAAAATATTTAAATTTCTGCCACAATATTAATAAAAAGTTCTTTTAAATTCACTTAATGCAGCTTGTTTAGTGGCTGCTTCTATATAAATTTGCTTTAAAAAATAGAAGTTCTATCAATAAATATGTCTGTCTGTGGTATATTGCTTCACAAAGGATCATACAGAAATCCAATTATTTGCACAAAATTCCACAAAAAAAGAAAAAAATTGCAAATATTTTTCAGTGATTCAGCTCATTACTGAGGTAGCTATAACTGAATCAGTTAAACTTTTCTAATCAATCTTTCAGATTTCCAGGAAGAAAACTATCTGAACTCATTGTTTCTACAACAATTTTTATTTACTATATTATGCCAATTATCATGCAGGGTAAGTAAATCATTCTTCAACAAACCAACAATATTTTCTTGTTCAATATCTTTTCGTTGACAAGATTTCTTAGAATTAGAATTAAAACTTTGTAACAGATCAAATTCATCAAAATGCACTCAATTCGATGTACCTAAAGCAACCATTAACTTTAAACCTTACACAAGCACCAATGATGCAAAACATTAACCAAGGTCAACAATAAGAAGCTGGTAAACTTTGGGCGCATGGATATAGGGAAAGTAAATGGGCAACACAGGTCTACCATCATACTGGCATCATTGTTGTAATCCTAACCCTGACACAATGGAAAATTAATACATTTTTCTGGAGAACTTTTAAAAATGAGTTCTGCTGTTAAACCCAGTATTTTAAATCACAATCTTTAAATTGAAGGAAACAATTTTTAGATTGAATAACCAAAATCTTTGTCTAGAAGTATGTAGAACAAATAGTCTTTTTCCTTTTGTTAGCTGTCCAGTGTTGTCAACAAATCAAAAATACTGGGATCAACTTAACTTACAAAATTACTTTTCTTAACCTCAGCAGCACAAAAATATAAATTCATTCTGCGAGGTGGGTGACAAATTGTGTTTAAGCCAAATTTCTACATGTTGAGCAGACTGAATTTTATCTAAATGGTCTGTCAGAATGGAATCACATTGTGCCAACAATTCTAGAATCCCAAGAAAACTGCCATTGTGGCATCTCCAATTTGTAAGCTATTGCCTTGAGACGCCAGTCCTCTAAGAAAAGTATTACATCCTGTTTTAAAATTTTCTTCCATTTTTCACACATTTACTATCCACTTCCCAATTTGACTTTCAGATCCATTTTTCTTCTAAGATAACATTCCCTTGCGCATTGTTTCATCAATGATTCTGAACACGATCGATCGTAGAACTTGTACCATCTTTGGTTTTTGATCCAATCATCTTATCTTGCTAAAACAGGCAATAATGATCTGCTAGACAAACAGCAGGGTAGACAATGCGATGATTCTTTAAATGAATTCCACGTCAGCTTTAATGTTAAAACATCATAACCAGCATTTCATTTTCTTGATCAACAAGTTGGGTAACTGCTACGCTTTCATCAATTTAAGATGGTATTGAATTTTTTTTTTTTTTACACTGACCATTCGGCAAATTGAAACAATACAGAGCACTAAAATGTAATTCATTTTGTTGATAATAAATAAATGATCATCCATTTGTGTATTTTGTCAACTTAGTTTATAAATTTTGTTGCAAATATCTCTACTAAGAAGAAAACTTTTGAATACCTATGACCTTAATTGAATAAATGAGATAGAGAAAATAATTTAAGCAGTTGTTGACACTGGACAAAAGTTATCGTTTTTTTTTTTAATGATTGCATATAAAAGATCATCTTTACATGGCATTTAATGTAATGTATGTAAACTCCGCATAAACATGACCTTTTGGCTCTATGGCAGTCATTTAAAAAAAAGATTAATTAAATCTTCAATTAAGTTATTGCTATTGTGTTAAAAATTATCTTTCATTAGTACAAGCTAAATAAAATTCTATTTTGTAATTTTTATTGTATTTATGTAAATTCAGATATCTTTTTTTTGTGTGTTCTACAGTAGGACAGGTAGTGAAAATAAGAAATTGCTGTCTAATTTAAAACTGTACAGGTCATGTCTGTGCACAGTATAAATATCATTAATTTCCGGATAGAGACCAAACACTGCCATAGCCATACAAGACTTTTTTAATTGAAGAGCAACTGCTGACAGACTAGAAGAAGCTGTTCATCTATGGAAAACTCTCATTAATCTGGTACCCAGGCAAAAACAGCTGAAGCATTCAGTTCAGATTCCCCCTCCAGATACAGGCGCACACACTTACACACAATAGGCAGTGAAAGGGAAATGAGTCTATGGGGTCTTACAGGAACACTTGTTCATCTTTAATTGGTTTCACTTCATGCTAACTACAGCAGCAGCTGCTTTGACAATACAATCGATAAGTCTAGGACAATGATTTTACTTGAATTCTACTCTGCTGCTGCAACCTAAACCTATTTCAGCAACATCTACTATAAATATGAAGGCCGAAGGTTTCGAAAACATAGCCTGTGATTTTAGTCAGATGTTTCAAAAGAACATACTAATCATTTTGTATAGTTAAAAGAGAGACATTTTTCTTCATATTCCAGCAGTTGACAATGTTCACTCTTTACAATGGCCCTTCCACCTCGTATCTGACAGTTTGTAAATAAGTCTGAAAAAGTATATGAATTTTTAAAAAATATAGCAATTATATGAGTTTTTCTCCTGAACAATTCCATTGTTCAAGCATCATTTCCACAACTCTATGGTGTTCTTAGATGTTTGAAACCCATCCACTGTAATTTTAAAACCTCTGACTACAAACCTTTAGTCGAGATCATCCATGTTATACAAGACATTAATTTAAGTACTATAAATCAATGTCAAGCTACTGTAAAACATTCTATCTTTACGGACTCTCACAAAGAATTAAAATATACATCTTTTCTTGCCATTTATTGTCTTACTTTAAATGCTAAGTAAATACCATGTGAAGATGGTTCTTTATGATAGTACAGATTATTTTATTGCATAGGCAGCACATGAAAACTAGTGAATGATACTTGGAATATATGAATATAATACATAGCTGGATAAATAAAGAGAAAAATAAAATTAAAGCAACTTAAAAATCTGTGAAAATTATTTTAGTTGAACCAAATGAATTATTTAGCAATTAAATTTTAAAATTCAAATGATAAAACTGATCTACAGATTGCAATGAGTAATGAGTTTTCCAAGAAACAATATTAGTTTGGAAAAATAAATACAATGTTAGTCTGTCTGTCTCCCATAGCATTTGCTTACAGCATTAAACTGGACAGTAGTTTTCAAAACAAATAAACAACAAAATCTTATTTTAGATTTACAGAAAATCAAATTAGCATTGAAATGATTACCTTTTTTTTTTGGATAAAAAGTAAGAAATAAGGCATCCATCTGACCAGTATATCCAAAAACATATGAATTCCTATTAATAAAGAAATAAAAAAAAAACAGAATAAGATAAAACAAGTG
The DNA here is from genome assembly GCA_018389105.1 of Nautilus pompilius. Lineage (NCBI taxonomy): Eukaryota > Metazoa > Mollusca > Cephalopoda > Nautilida > Nautilidae > Nautilus > Nautilus pompilius. Next base: position 330,617 of record JACATO010000907.1, on the reverse strand, counting down.
TGACAATAAGGTTAAATAGAAAATATTGATCTTAGATAATGAAAAATAACTTCCATTTTTTATTAAATTATTTCTGTCAATGTCAGTTTTTCTTTTTTTTTTAAGTTTGATATCAACAGTGGAAAGAAAGTCCATTCCTTTGGCATATTTTAACAAATTTTCATAGTCTGTTTATTTATTACTCAGTTTCTTAACTTTGCATTACAAATGTTCTTTGATAAACTTACAGATCTGTTAAGTCATCTATTTCCTGTATGTATGTCAAATGTACCAAAATTTATACTGTTATATAAAGCATAGTCTTCAATAAAACTAAATACAACTGACTGATTTATGTAAACAAGAATGAAAACAGTTTTATAAATTTTGTAGTCTACTTTAAATAACAGATGTTTGATTTGTATAAACTTTTATCCGTGTGGGTTAAAAATTGTCCATACTTTTGCACATTTTCAAAAGGTGTTGGTTCCACTGTACATATTTTAAAAATAAATTTAAGAAAAATATGAAAATTAAATTATAAAAAGTAACTGGTAGTCCTCATGAAATAATTCAGCAACCTGACATAGAGATCATGTAATAAATTAGACTGTCAGTTGTAGTTAAAGTCATTGATATAGAGTCAGGAGGATTCCTTATTACATTACAAATGTCAGTGCAGAAAGGGTATAGAGTGTGAATAATTAGTTATAAAGAATGCCTTAAATATTGCTGTTTTCATAGACCTTATAAAATTAAATATTTTTGGCAAGTAAACAACAAGTCAATATTTACCTGTTTTATATTAATATTATTATAAAAATTTTGGTTTGCTGCTTGAAACTTTAAAGATAGCATTTACCCCAAAAAATTTCCTTCAGGTATTGCAATACTTTCTAGACGTTTTATTTTTTTAAAATGGGTGACTTAATCATTTTTAAAATATGTTAAATTTAAAAATATACATAAATATATGTCTCATTTTGTAAGCTCATCTGATAAGTAAGTACCTCACAGAAAGAACACCAGCAAAACTTTGTAAAAAATACTTTTCAAAATCAGACTTTTCAAGGTGAATTCTACTGTAATCACAACCAAATTCCAAATGAAGCATGATTAACAACCTGAGACAAAGTGAAAATCCATACAAATAAAGCAAGAACTTGCCCATCAGATTACCAAGAATGATAGAGCTCAAAAAACCAACCTTGTTATTAAAATTTTGATTAAAAAAGTAATTTTCTAGTTCATATCTACTAAACCTTGTTTCTTCATTGGACTGCTTGATGCCACAGTGGATACACCATCAGCAGCTTAACAGCAACCACAGCCCGATGCGAGAGCGATCTCCTGGGTTCTTGGGGCCCCCGGTGTCAGCTGGACCTGGCTGCTTGTCGGCTCCACGAACGTCTCTCAATCATGAGGACTCCACAGAGAACAATGCCATTGAAAGAGCCTTGTTCGGAAGTCCAACTCACTCAACAACAACAACAGCAACCACAAGAGTTTTTCTTTTAACCCTTAATGCTATTTTAGAACCACTTAATCTCTATTGCTTTGACACAGGCATCAATTATCAATATAATAAACACTTATTAATCAGTTATACATTAAAGACATTTACACTTCTGATAATTACTTTGGAAAATAATAATTAGTCTATATATTTATGCTAAATGTATTAGGCATTAATTATAATAACTAATTTTTAAATTCTACGCTTTTTATTTTGCATGCATGAATCTGTGTTAGAAGACTGGTACAAAAAACAATGTGGAGTAGGGATATACTATAGTTTTATTTATTAATATTTCATAAAACTTGTACTTGAAAAAGAAAGGGGAGGAAATAAAATTAAGATAAGCCGAATGACATAACATATGGCTGACAGAAATAAATGCTAACTAAAGTCACTATGTAGATATAGTATATTACTCAATATTAACCTTTGAATCCAATGTAATTATGGTGTGTAATTGAGGCCAGATAAATACTGAGTGTTAAACATGATTCTAGCCTTGTTTTTAATTGAGGACAGAATGGAAGGCATGCGTGTTGAAATACAATACAATAAAATAAGGCTTTGGTGGTAACCAACTACAGTTCTGAAAGCAATAGCTTAAGTATGATAGACAAAACAAGTAATTCTAGTAAAATGCAAATAATATGAAATGTTATGAGAAAGAATTCATGATCAAACTGTTTGATTGAAATAAAACTAAAACAAAGCAGTGTGCAAAAAAAAAAACAGGATTTTTATTAAATAAAAATGTTTGTGATTCTGTGATCTAATGACTGTAGTCAGTCTTAATGTTCATAATAAGTGCAGAAGTAGAGAAAGAATGTAATAAGGGAAATGCAAAATTTAAAAATGCTGCAATGCTAATCAACTATGTAAGTATACCATTTGGAAGACATTTCTAAGATATTACCTAGAACTGATATCCACCAGAGACTTACAAACAGAACAGTAATTCTAGCTTGTATGTAATGCCATGACAAATGAGTTTGTTTTTCAGTTATACATAATTCTGTTACATCCTCAGATAGACAAAAATATTGCATGCATTTAATCTGAAAATAACCCTGAGTTACCATCAAACTTAATGAAGAAAAGCAACAGAGTGTATTCTGATGAATCCATTATTATGATTAATGCAATGTAGTTCAAATGATGCAGTTTTTGACAATTTAAAAGAAAAATTTGCAAAGAATTTTGTTCTATAATAATAGTTTAATTGGCCATTAAAGTTATTTTTAAATAACCCTGACAAAGGAAAATGACGTTTATCTCTCAATTACAACAACATGAGACTGTGGCATTACTTCAGTATAACAACAAACATCAAAACAATAACAACATACATTGATAATAAAAATATACATTTCTAAAAATATTTAACATCTTAGCCAACATAATAATGTCACTAATTTCATAGTTCAATGGGAAATGATTCCCCTTTATCTAATGCTTTTGTTTTTAAGTTCCTTTCCTGCATTTTCTGCTGCCACTTTAAAAGAAAAGGATGGCAGGCTAACACAAAGCTGCCAAAAGTAGCTGCAGATCCGCACATGTACAAAACTGGCTTGTAACTTCCAAAACTGTCTCGAATCCAACCTGTAAAAAATTTTTTAAAACAAATACACGATAAATATATAATAGTCTTACAATACATACATATAAATGTCATTCATATACTTTTTCTTGATTCATTAAGACCACTATGTAATTTTCATAGTACATGCACAAAACTAATTGAGACATTTGTAAAAAATTCACACTGGTTCAGAATCAGTGACTTATACTAGTTTACATCATAAACAGACTGGTTCTAGATGTTTACCCAATTACAGTTGTAAATACTATAATAAACTTTGTTATAATTTGTGATATGCATAATAGTTTGTTTTTTTTTTTTTACTTGTTTTACAAGACTTTACAAGTCTGGGTTCCAGCAACTTCTGGTAAAGTAAATTATTACTGAGCATAAATAAAATTTTTCCTTTTTGTATGATTTTAAACACTATAGTATAAATAGAGTTTAAATGTTCTTAGTTTGATATGAAATACTAAAACAAAATGTACGCACCAAGGAATGGTTGGCCCACTGCTGATGCTATTCCTTGAAAAAATAGTGTTAATCCAAATGCCCGAGGTAGTAAATCCAATCCTATGAAGTCTGTTAAAACCAAAGGATTAAGAACAGCAAAAGCACCACCGGTGAAGCCATACACAAAAGCATGAAGTATCAACCGCCAGTATTCAATAGCAAATGTAAAAAGAAGTGTATTTATGCCACCAGTCAAGCACATTACAATGAGGATTTTATAACGCTCAATGAAATTTAGATCAGCAAGAAAACCAGTGGAAAGTCGTCCAACAATTTCTCCAATACCACAGACCGATATGACCATTGCTTTCATGTAGTGGGTCACATTTTCTGACACTAGGTAAGGAGCAATAAATATGATAAAGTTGAAGTAACCAAAAAACTGAAAAAAAATGAAAATGATATAAAGTCTGAAAGTGGCATTGTGAAATATGGAAAAATCCCAGATCTTTTTCAGCTTTTTCCAGCTTATGGTGTTTTTCTTGCTCTTGCGTTGGTGATGAGAGCAGCAGCTAAGTGGAATCCTTTTCTGAGACTTTAGTTTCACTGGATGTTTGGGCTTGCTAAGTTCAATCACCAATGACATATCTGAAGTAATTATCTCCTTATTGCTTGACTTTGGAACATGGACATGAATGCTGTCATTGTTTAAAGATCCTGATCTTAAACTAGCTGATGAGGCACTTCCAGACTCCTTTGTCTGATCCATGCTCTGGTTTACTTTGACCATCTTCTCCATGAGTTGCTGAGTTTCAGTTGGGCGCATGATCTCAATTTCTTCCATTGATTGTATGGATGATCTGACAGAATTACTCCTGTTAACTTCAAAATCTGTTTTCTTCTTTTTTTCATAGAAGGACAGTGGGCGAAAAAGCAGACCAGACAAAGCAACATGCAGGTAGCATGCTCCAAGTATAAGCAAACAACCCTTTAGTGAAAATTTTTCAAGTAGATATTGAAGTAGAGGAGGAAAAACAAACTGGCCTATACTTCCCCCAACAAGAGCCAAACCATTGGCCAATGAACGACGTTTTCTAAAATATAATCCAATCATGATTATTCCATTTCCAAACATACAAGCATTGCCAAAACCTAAGAAAGAAAGAAAGAAAGAAAAAGATTAAAGTAATACTCCATATTTTAACCAATGTTGTTTTTTTTGCAGCTCATGTTAGAATAACACCAACAAAATTATTGAAAGTTAATTTTAATTTTCAAGAAGGCATCCATTCATGCACAGGTTCATAAAGCATTCCTAATTTTTACACCTATTATTACTATATTTATCTGGGTTTTGTTTTAATTTAAGTTTGGCCATTTTAAACCCTCATTATTTGTATAATGAGGGGGATAAAAAGGGTTTATAGCACTTACCAAAACAAAATCCATAGGTGAAGACCAAATACTCTATATTAAAAGCAAGGCTGCTAAGTGAAACACCCACAAACCCTACAATTCCTCCCAAGATAACAATACTTCTGACGGAGTACTGTTCTCCAACAATCATGGTTATGGGGGCTAAAAGAAAAAGGAAAGAAAGAAAACAAACTTAATTATCTTCCAAGGCATCAGTAATGTTCTGGGATTTCTGTTTAGTCTCTAAATATGTTGACTAATAATATTATTTCTGATAAAATTAACATTAACTTATCAGATGCATTTATTTTATTACATGTAATTTTTAATAGTGATTCCAAGTTTTTTTGTTTTCTTATACAGTTGTCCCCCGGTATTCACGGGAGTTACATTCCTAGAGTACCCACGAAGAGTGAAAACCACGAATATTGGACATGGTCCATAAAAATGCCTATAAACGTCAAAATATAACGTAAAATATAATTTTAAAAATATAAGTAAATATATAATAATAATTTAATAAAAAATACAACACTCAGAGAAACACTCGAGATAGCTACACGTGGTAAACTGGGATGATGCGGGAGCTGCTGGGCAGCATCTGCATGAGACAGCGCCTAATGGGCAGCAGCCAATCAGCAAGGAGAAATGAATAACGCTCTCGGATTGGCTACTTTCAAACCTCCAGCCAATAGCATTTATTTTATATTGATATTTTGCTGAATTTACGTTAGTATTTATATTACAAAATTAGTAAATTATACTGTTATTAATAATTTAGCATTAAAAAGTGTGAAAAAAATATATATTGTCACGAAAAAAGCCATAAAAAAATTGCGGAAGATATTTGAGATTCCGCGAATATGCGGTGGTTTCCACAAACAATTATTAGTTAGGTTCTAAGGAAAATTCTGCAAATAACCGGGGCTGCGAATGCCGAACCGCGATTACGCGGGGGTTGACTGTATTACATTTTGATAAAGTGAAAGTATATAAATAGTTTTTTTTTTAAAAATTATACAATATTTTCTTGGCTGCTAGATATCTCTGCTTAAATATAAATTGGTTTAGAAATAAACATTTTTCTCATATTCAGTATTAACTTCTGACTATAAACAAGAAAAATTTGTAATTCAAAACTTCAAAATGCATCATTCAAAATCTGCTAGAACAGTGGTTCCCAACCTTTTTGGACTCATGGACCTTTTTCTAATACTCAAAAGACCTGCGACCCCCTGCTACACTTCCATAATTGAAAAAAGATTAAAGAATAAATCTAGCAAAAAAATCACATAAATAAGAATTTTATTTGAATGTATTGACAGTTTTGAGAGAAATCCACCAGGAAAAAAATTTTACACTCATCCTTCAACACAACTTTCTTTCTCAAAATTTAGTGACCTAATGTGATGCTTGTTGTTGTGTCTGGGCACCCAGCTTGGAAATTCGCAGTCGTGTATTTGCCAAAGCCAACCTCATGTCATCCTCAACATTTAGCCTGTTCCTTGCCTTTGTTTTGATGTGAACAAGAGTTGAAAATCCAGTCTCACAGAGACAGTTGGAGGCAAATAGAAGCAGGACTCGAAAGGCAAGTATGGTGACATTTGGATACGACTGATACATAGCACACCAGAACTGACTCAGCAATTTATCATAAACAGGTCACGTGCCAGAATTCGTTCTGCAGAACCAAGAATTCATCCTGGACTTTATCAGTGATACCGGCGTATTGGATGCAGGGTAATTTTTGTATCCTTTTTTCTGGAGAAAAGTGCATCTTATAAGCCAGCAGATACGGTACATATAAACAAAACAAATACATACTCATGAACAGTTTATTGACTCAGTCATACAACAAAAATTGAAACTTCCAGGGTTCCGCAACCCCTCCCCCCAGTTGAGAACCACTGTGTTAGAAGAATTATATTAAAAGATAAGGTAACACTACAAACTCAAGACTTGCTTAACATGAACACCAACTGGTCCTAGAAATAAAAACTGGTTTCTTGAAAGAATGTGGTGAAAGTCAGGAAATAGTTAAACAAATGACATGGGTACATTACATGTCTACAACGATATGTTGCAATGTTCTATTGAATACCATATTAAAACATTTAAGACATTAAATCTTCAAGAAAAATTTGACTTCATCCTTTACTCAAAATTATAAATTAAAACTAAATAAAATTGAAAATTAGATAAGCAAGAAATGTTTCCACTACTTCTAATTAGATCTACCAGATGAACTATTCTACTTTATGTTAAAACTATATTCAACTTACAATAATTAAATTTTTTTTAAGGTTTATCCTTAACAAGCCATGAACCATTTTTCTAAGTCAGTCCATACCATGTTTTTTGGAAACATACAAAGAATGGAACCTTTATTAACTGAACTTCAAATGCTGTTCACTTCATGGTGTACCACAATTCAATGCAATAACAGGATGGTCAATGATGTTCTTATTTTATCTTATCTTAGCCCAGCTCACCACATTATAATTACCTAATACTGATTGTGGTCCAGATGATTGTTCATTGATTTCTACTTCTCCCTATTCGATAAATGCAGATAAAAACATGACTGGTGATAAGGCAGTCACTGATATAGCAAATGACATACCTAGTCACTCTGAAGCAAAGATGTTTGATCATTATCTAAAATGTTTGAAGTGATAGGAGGAAGCTAAGACAATGCAAATTTTGTTGCTCAAATGAATGTCCAACCTGGTATCCTTCAACTGATCAATAAAATATGCTTACTGTGTTACCCCGCATACACTTACATGCAAGTATATCCAGATTAATTTTTTTAGAAAATGAAAACATTTTGATTTATTTGATTTGATTTATTTCTATTTACATCTTTGAAAATATTCATTTATTAACATTTGAGCATTATCCATTGGCTTTCCAGATCCTTTCACATAACATGCGATTGGAACTTCCATGCCATTAATTTTCCCTTCTTTCCGTAACTTTCACATTCAAAGTTCTGCTCATACAAAAAATATACAAACATGTCACTAGGAATGTGGCCAATGATTTGATCATTCCTCAAAACATATACTACATATTAGCTGTGAGGATTTCAAGTTCTCTTTGGGCTGTTAGTGCTTCACTGACGATTGGATTCCAAGAATGTTGGTAGATATGGTGACTGGTAACAAAAATATCAAATTGAAATGAATAGGGGTGACAATCTTGGCATTGAACCATTTTCCGTAATATTTTTAGAGGAAAAGATATTTACTTTACCTTAAAACTGGTTTGCATGTTTTTGTAATTGTCTATCGAGTGATTTGATCAACTTTTTTCCTTCCTCAAATCAATGAACGCTCATTCAAATTTCTGTTCTAATCCAACGATTGGATATTTTAACTGTTTGTTGAAAAAAATACTAAGCAAATCCAAGTTGCCGAAGTTGAAACCAGTGAAAGGATGGATAATACACGAAGAGAATTTTCCCTCAATTTTAAGAATAATTGCTCTATCTTCTTTTAAAAATGATGGGAATATCAGTAAAACAGTGAAAGAATTCAATGTAAGTAAATGTGTGTATTTTATTATTATTATTATTTCTTTATTTAACGTTGTTTAAAAACTATGTAGCTATACATGCTATATATTTGTGCATGTATAGCTAATTAAAACCAACCATAAAATCTACAATAAAATAATTTTAAAAGTGATATAAAAGAATAAAGATATAAATTAGTAAATTAAAAGCAAACACCTGTACATAAAATGAAGGCACATATTAACCCCCCCAAAACATACAAACACACACTCACACACACAAGTTTTTCTCCTTCTAGAAATTGGCTTATACTGTTTCTTTTGCTCTGTTTCCTAGATCACTCACCAGAATTTGCAGCAGTGGGTTAAAGTAATCAGATGTGCCATCAACCAAAAGAATATCAACTCCAGTCTGAATCAGAATGCATAACAGAGCTGCCACATACACACTTCTTGACACAGAACTTGTTAGATATACATATGTGAGAAGAGAGAAAAGAACAAAAATGCGAGTGGAAAATTGATTTGTAGAAAAGCACACATTCTATTTTAAAAACTGTACCCTGGAAAAATAGGCTGACAATTTGTTGCCTCTCAAGGTTACCTGAGAAGATTTCTGCTTCAAAACCAACTTGTTAAACATTGTGAGCAGTTTCTTGACGACATGAAGAGTTTAAATTATGGAGTCTATATGAAGATGGATGAAACCCCATGCTATTTTGATCTGCCAACCTCTTGTACATGAGACATCAAAGGTGTGAAATCAGTGCAACAGAAATCTACTGGGTATGAAAAGTTATGTTATACAGCAGTATTGACTACAGGTGTGCAGCAGGTTGGAAACGAATGGAAAGCATTTAGATTGTCTTCAATGTTGATATTTATGAATCTAAAGAATGCTCCAAAAGGAAAATATCCTATAGGTGTAACAGATGACATTATTGAAGAAGTCAATGAGTGTCTTTGAGAAATGAGGGAGATCAATGATGATGAGCAGTTGGATCAAAGCGACAATGAGGACAAAGATGATCGCTCTAATGACAACAGTGAAGAAGGGGACAATGATGATTTACTAGATGACATTGAGTAATTTAGATTTAGTAACCAGAATAATCTTATGTGCTCATTTATACATAAAAACAAATCAGAACGCAATCATTCTTTGTTTTAATTTATCTTACATTTACCTTTTTTTGCACATTCCATGTTCAACTGCTACGTTTATTTTTAAATATTTTGGTAAATCGAAGTTACACTTGCATGCAAGTGTATCCAGGTAGTTTTTTTCGATTTCTGAAATCCTATAAATGAAAAGAATTCCACTTACCCTTGCAAGCAAGTGTATGTGAGGTAACACGGTATAAATTTTAGCACTTTTTTTCCTTTTTCTAAAACTTAATTTAGTAAAACTTCTCATTTACAAAAGCAGAAGGAAAAATAGTAAAATATTTTTTTTACACTCTCACTTAAAGACATATTTTCAAATATCTGAACATTTCCATTTCCGAAACACCCTCTGGTCCAAATTAGTTGATAACTGTACTTACATCCAAGAGTGAAAATGAGTCCTGCCATACCAGTCACCAATGCTCCCACAGCCACAGATACCTGGAAGTATTCTACAAACTCTTCAATCAAAATTCCTTGACTCTTGCTTATGCCAATCATGAAAAATGCATTTAGAAAAGCACCTGAAAATCAATAGTTTGTTTCTGTAACATGTTGAAAGATACTAAATATTTCATTTTAATTTATATTTTTTTAATTTACTTTTTTCATTAATTAATCTAATTTTTAACTAGTATCTTCCATTATACTCCATTTAGAGAGAGAGAGAGAGATGGAGAGTGTGTGTATGTGTGCATACATTTAAAAGCAAATGGTTAGTCAAATATCTTTTTATAAAATTTCTTTTTGAGGATATTTGAGAGGTATCTAATTTTTGATCTTACAAAATATACAGAAATGTTTCTGCCAACCAATATGACGGATTATGAAAGAATGGATTAAAGAAATTTGTTTTAACAAGATAAAAACATAACAAAGTTACTTGATGATAACAGCCACCCCCCCCATCTTTAAGTTGTGTTCAGCTGCATATACAACTAAACAATTGTAAAAAAAAAAAATATCCAAAAACTCATTAAATTAATTTTCCTGAGATTTCTGACTAAGATACCACTTGGGGTGGAGACCAAGGACCACGGCGTGGTCACTTGGGGTCAACCTTATGTGGGTGGGGAGGCAAGTACTCTGTTTAGGGGGAGCAGTCAGAAAGTCCTCTACCCGAAAAGAGTGGAGGTGAGGGGCGATTTTTGCCTCTGGCCTGCCTGTCTGGCTAGGAAGGTTAGGTGCGTCAAGACTGGTTTCAGACTTGATGTGCTGAGCCCTTTTTTCCCAAGATTGGTTTTTGGCTGGGGAAGTGGTCACTCTAACGGGGGGCATTTGCGCCCCCAACTCTGGACGCTGAAGCGGCCATTTACACGAGGCATTTCAGCGCCTCAACCTGGCCTTTTAGGCCCTAACGGGAGTTTGCTCCACACCGGGCTTCAGCCCCTACACAGCTTCGGCCACCAACCTCCATTCCTTTCTCGGAGATAAACACGCACACACAAACTTTCACACGTACCACTTATGCATTCACCAGATAAAAAATAAAAAAAAAAGATATTATATTAAATTTACATTACCAATGAATATATTGTACAAAAATGTATTTTTTTTTTTTTTGTAAAATATTTTTAACAGCCTAATCATCTCAGAATTGTAGTATATATGATAAATTGCAATTATTTTGAACAACAAAATATTAAATTACAGCAAGAACAAGAAATAGCTTAAAACATGCTGAATAATCTTTTTTTGAAGAAAGCCATTCTGTACAAATAGATGGGTTGAATGTGAGACATTATAATAAATAACAAATTTAAAAATTGTGAATCTTGCTGTGAATTCTAAACAGAAATAAATTTGATCATTATCTTTAAATATGGTGTATAAAACAAAACTAATTACAAGCATTAATCCAGAGTCATTAGTTAAAAAGCAAACTTAGTAAATGAGACAACCAACCATAGGCTGGCATACAGTTAAAATATTCTACATTCATTCTCACTTTTTTTGGAAACAGTCAAGAAGTTTTCACTAAAAGAAAATGTAGGTTTCTCTGAAAAAATGTTTAAATCTCACACTAAAGTACTTCTCTCTAAAATAACTGAATTTCTAGGCATTGTTGGATTCACATCATATTACATCATTTTTGAGAATTACCTAATATTCGGAGATTTTAAATGCTAGTTTATAAAATAAATAGGAAACAGCAACAAAACAAATAGAGAAATCATTGTGTACCATTCAAACTACTGTTCAAAACAAAATTTTATTTCACTACTTGACTTCATTTTATGGTCTAGTACTCAAAATCAGTATGACTACAGCATAAAATTTCTGATTACTTTTGAATATTTTTGAAATTTTATATTTTATTTTCTGGCCAATAAAATAAGAATTTGAGGAAAACTAACAGTAGAGACAGATGTTACAAGTTTTTAAAAGTTCTCAGTTATTTTATATGATTTTTACTCACTCAAGATTTTTTCTTTTCTCTTTCATGCAAGAATCTTTCAATATTTGACCAGTGTATGCAGTATTTCCAATCAATATCCAGACAACCTGACTTAATTCCCAATTTGACAAGATCATTACTATTCATCATACATAACTACAATAATATTACAAAAATATCAAACATATTTTAAAACAAGAGTTAAAAAATGGTTATTTTCTGCTGCACATAAATCCCAGCTTAGAAAACATTTAAAACATTGAATTTCTCTCAATATCCTGTTAGAACCATTTCCCATTTGTACTTGCTCTGTCAAGTTTAGAATCTGGAAAACAGCATGACACCTTTTCCTGACACAAATTTCCACAGAACAGTACCTCTTTCCTTTTTTTTTTTTTTTAATAAGCCTATATAAATTGACTGCAGTAATTATTCATGCTGTTGTTTACCTATCTTAATTTTAAATTGGTTTTTAATGATTGGCAAACTATACATACACATTTTTTACTCTAAGATCTGATTAATGCTTGCAAAGAGCATTTATTCACAAAAAATGTACACATTTCAAAAGTATAGTTTAAGTAAAGTGCTTAAAATACCAGCAACATTAACAAAGCAGAAGTTGGAAAGACTTGATAGTTATTAACTGTCTAAAGATACTAAAAAAAGTGCAAGGTATATATTTTTTTAAATAGCTATTTCATAAAAAATAAATATATAATTTAATTATTATTGCTTCTACTTTTCTGACTTGTAATGATTTCATCGAGAAATATTTTAAGTCAGTCCCCCATGAAACAAAGCCAATTCATCTTTACTATTATTGGCAATTGCCTGTGAGAATTTAAAACAAAACACATACCTACATGTTGGTGCAGCACCAACAATTGTTTCAAATGTAAATTAAAATCTTGTTTAACAGAGATAGAAGAAATTATTTTCCTCAAGCTTTCAATTATGTTAACATTTTATTTATTTCATTTTTTAATTAAAAAAAAAATACCAGTAATATATCTTTTACATTTTTCTAATTTAAACATTTAAATAGTAAATCTGCTGTTTTTTTGGAAGGTTTGTTTTATTATTATGTTAAAATTGTAGTGAAAATGCATTTAATGAATGACACCATATCTATTAATGTATTTTATTTTTTTCCTGTCTCTTTGTGAACCCCTTTCCTGACTCTTTGAGGTCTTGAGGACATCTCACAAAAGTGAGCTAAAAGGGGAAAGTGTGGGATATCAGTCTTCATAACCAAACAAGTAACCTGGATGTGGTTGGGGGGGGGGGTTCTTGAGCAGTGGAAAAAGTATCTATCAAATCACCCACAACAGTTTTCTGGGGTAGGCCAGTAAACCTGGCAAGCTGATGGGTGGTGCATTTTCCAAAGAGACTGCCTTGTCTAATTTATGACACTTGTTAAATTTCTGCAACTTCCACAGGTATAAAGACACCCTAATCATGATGTATTGGCTGTGGATCTGTCTCTAATGAAAATCACACAAAGCTTCCCTATATTATTCATTCATTCATTCATTACTATAAAAAAAAAAAAAAACTGCACAAGCTCAGAGACAAATTCTGTTAATATGCATACTTACATGAAAAAATGGTACCTATGACTAAGAAGCTTATAAACAGAAAAAAAAATGTCAATGGTGACAAAAAATAGCAAAATCTGGGAATGAATCCAGTATATAGTATGCACACTTCTGTTAACATGTGTTACAGAATGGGAATGTTAAGCAAGAGTACAGAAAGTAACTTTATAGTCATCCAAAAACAACAAAGCCACAAATTTTTAAGTGCCTCTTTCAAATGCAATTAAATTTGAAGTCATTTATTTCTATTACATCATAATATAAAGTTGTTTCAAAAGCAATACCTTAGCAGGAATAGATATTTTTATATTTTACAAAGTTAAAATTATCATATAATTCTAGTTGTTCTGTAGGTTGTCGCTAATGTATAAAAAGGATAATACACAGAGCATTGAAGAACAAATAAACTCTAATAGAGCATAGTCAAACATTTTTTTTATCACACTAGAAATAGCAATAACAAAATCTATCTTCAAATCATGCTCATAGTTTGAAAATGCACCAGACTACTTCTGTTTGTTTCGAGTCACACATTCGTGATTTACAAGATCTCTATATAAATCATGTATTTGCTTGTTAGATTTAAAAATGTTATATTTTCAAATTTTGGTCATTTTTCCATTGTGGGAAAAACTACAAAGCAATAAGTACTTCAATACATTAAAGTGGTATTATTTAGCAAAGCCAGCAGATTTAATTCAACTTTATCAACCAAGAATTTTTTTTAAAATTTAGGGTGATGCAATATTTTTGGCACAACCATTATATTAGCAGTAATTTAATTTTTAAATTCTCAGTATCCATTCATCCAGTTGGTATTGATGTGGCCAAAAGATAGAGCAATATAAAGATGCTTTCTCTAAAATTTAACCAGGGAATATATGATTTGATCTATTTTAGTGATTTTCAACCTTTTATTAAAAGTGACCAATTTTCATCCTAAGCTAAACATGTGACCCTAAATTCCCCAATATATGTTTACTCAATAATTCTAAAAATTCTACAAATCTCCAGTGACTAATCTGATAAAAACTTTATTAAATAGAATTTATAAAGTTTATTTTAGCACAAAAATGCATATACATTTTAAAATTTTAAAGAGATATCATCAAAATTGCTATTGAATCCATTTGCAAACATTAAGCAAGAAATTTCAGTCAATGGGAAGGCTATGTTTGCATTTGCTTCACTGGTTCTTGATTCTCACGATAATGTAAATATGCAAAGGCAGTCATCTCCAGGATTCAATCAACTTCATAACTTATACATCACAGTCCTTAAGCATAAAAATGTAGTTTATGGGAGCAAAAGATGCAGCACTCTTTTAGACAAAATAGGATACTCGAGCAATCATTTCACTCAAAATTGACCTCAGAGGCAAAAAAAGACCTGTTTTGCTCTGAGATTAGTGATAATCTCAATAAATTCTTCTTGAGCAATTTCTGGATCATCATCCACTTTCACACTGAAAGAGTATCTTGCCAGAGAAAACATCATAAATATTTGGGAAGTAATGAGAGTTCTTTGTGCAGCTTCTGTAAGTGTTCTTTGATAACAAGCTTGAAATCCTCACCCAATTTCTTAACATCACTTTCTTACAAGCCACTAGTGTTGGAAACACAAATCTTCTTGGCATCCAGTTTTTTTTTGTTTTTTTTTGCAAGGTTGAGAATGGTGGCCTGTAAACTTTGAAGTAGCAAGCTATTCATTTAAAGCACAAAGATATCAATGAGGTATGTCATTTTCTGAAAGTATTTTGAATCAATAAAAACTGTTTGAAATTTCCTCTTGCCTTGTTGAAAGAAAAACCTTTTCATTTAAACTCTCAAATTAAATGTTTCAACACCTTTCCCTTTGATTCTGAAGGAGAACTTTATGGAAGGAATCCATTTTTGAAAGAGACAGTTGTTGTGAATACTCACCATGTAAAAATTCACTGTATGAATAACATTTGTAGATTTGAGGGCAATATTTTCATGGCTAACATTTGATGATGAATCATGTTGTGTGTCCAATTCCTTTTGGTGACATATCTTTCAATACACTTTAGAAGCCAGATCTGCAACTTACCATCACAGTTCTATCAGTAAACTTTGTACATAATTTTCCCACTCAATACTGCACTATTCAGAAAATGATCAAATTTTTAAAGAAAAACATATCAGGCTTTTGTTGTTGTATTAAAGAGCTTTAAAAACAGATACTCATATTTGAAACCCCCTATCTTTCACATACTGGATATTAATAAGTAGTTCAACATAGTTGGCAGCATCTGTTGATTCATCAAACTACAAGCTGAATAAACCAAATGGGATGGCTTTTATCTCTTCAAGTGAAGCAAGAATGTCACCTGACATATCTGCAGTTCTCTTAATTGTATCAGTTGTCAGAGAAATTGGCTGTAAATTTTCACATACTCTTCTCCAAACATGATCTAATTATGTCTTTAGTGCAAGGAAGCAACAAGTTCTCAACTCTTCTGTGAGGTTTCTTAGCCTTAGCAATCTTGGGGACTATATGCTACAATGCCTCCAAAGTAGAAATATTTTGTTGCTAAAATGACCCTCCATATCAAGCCTACTCAGGCTTTCCATTTGAAAAAACAGCATCTTTGCTAGCAAGCAGATGATTTTTGGTAATCAGTCATCATTTATTTAGCTGAAAAAATTTTATTGAAAATAATACAGTAGCCTTTTGATGCTAGATACTACTAAGGAAGTAAATCCATAACGAATATACTCTTCTTTGAGGTAGCATTAGTTATTCTTGTCACATCACTCCAAAGTTAAACAAAAGACTGGTACAGAGTGAGCTCACAGAGTAAGTAATTCATGATTTGCTTCTAGTGTTTAAGAGATTGTTGCATCATATCTATTAAAGCATCTGTGAAATAAAGACAGTTGTGTTATGTCAACTTGTTAGCAGTGCAAATGACTACACATTATTGCAGTGTTCTTTGATCAAGTAATTCATTATTGTTGTTAAAATAACAATAAAATCCTCAAATGTCTGTTGGTCTGTCAAAAAATATCATACATAAATAATATAACAAATTGAACTGATAAAAGTAATAAAAAATTGAAACAACAAACAGCTAACATTGTTTTTCAGATCAATGAATCTGAGAAATAAAGTTAGTTGTATTGTTTAAGTTTTGAAACAAAACAATTTTAAATAAGTATATACTGAGTACAGGATTGTAGCATGAATATAACAAATTTTAAATACATGTTTCTGTTTGTTGTCTCATGTCTAGAGGAGGAAAAAGTATCTGTGTATTGATGCAACCAGAAATAGTCTATATTTTCTGTAGATACATTACAATTGGATCCTGCCATTCATATCAAGTCATTAATTGACACTGTACCCATAAACCAAAAACCAATGATCTAATCAATAAAAGGTAATAACAATTGTTCTTGCTTTGACATTCATATTTTAGTGTTTAATTTGAAACCAACGGGAAAATGTACTTTTTCCTATTTTTAAAAAGTTGGGGAGGGGGTAGTTTTATAGCAGAGGGCTTTAAAAATAAGCAATGAAACAAACAAATATATAGTATTGGCATTACATATAAAATCAGTAATAATAAACAATAAATTAACAATACAAACACCATGAAAAATACAAAATTATTTCAGTCTTCCCCATAATCATATACAATGTGTCTTCTTGATGGAGTGAAGACAGAATAAAAGTTGTTGTTTTTTTTTACCTCACCTATACTATGATACTTTTGAGATTAAAAGAGAGGTAAAAAGAAAATTATTCTTAAGAAAAAATATATTATTAAGAGAATATTTAAAATATAGTATATTTGATTCACATCTATAGAAAAATGGGAGAAAAATTAATAATGAAAATGTATATTTTAAAATCTTTAATGATCTGTGCACCATTAATTAAAAATGAAAACTTTTTTTTCCTTTAACATTACTGGAATAAATGCTGTCAGTAACCAGCAGATTATAAACCCTGAACTGCATTGTTCAAATGACTCCTTAGGAATTCTTTTTTTTACTTTTAAAACTGTTAGTGAACTAGATTTGTTGAATGACACTTATAAGAATCATTTGTTAATGCAGAAGGTAAAAATCATACTGTATCTACCGTAGCAGTTAAAAATATTACCAAGTTTCTGGTAGATGCAGACAAACACTAAAAACTTAGGGAAAAGTAGTCATATTTTAACTATTTAAACAAACATGATATCAGATGACAGGTAACCTAGTTTGTGTTATAGAATTTTCCATCTGCTGAACAGTCTGCAGCACTGTCTTACTATTTATAGGTTACTGTCCTTAGCAGGTGCAGTTGTTGATATTGATTTTATGTATTGTAATACCACAATAATGTTTTACAGTCATTAAGTATAAAATGTGATTAAGGGTTGGGCTAAATTAAAATAAGATCATCTGATATAGTATAAAACCATGAAAATCCTGATCTGTTCCTCTTATGTAATATAATCTTACTATTCACTAAACCTTTAATTAAAGTTAAGTTTACACTAATAAAAGAACAAAAAAAAAACCAACTTTTAATTAAGATAACAAAATAAAATCACTATTTCCAACTCATTAACTTTCAAACCAGAGAATGAAAAACAAACATTTTCTTTACTTCATATACAGTATTGTGCAAATTAATGTGAACAGGAAACAAAAATATGATTTTTCATTGTTTTCATTAAAAACAATGAAACCTTCTTAAATATTGTATTTTTTATCAATAGGCAATTATTTATGCAATGCAATGTATTGCTGCATCATCTTTTAAAGCTATTGCACCATTTTTTGATATCAGGCTTGTCATTCAGTTTTTGCTTAAGTTATTATACTCTTGTCAGTCATCAGAGTCAGACATGTAATATCTCTTCCTTTTGTGTTTAAGAGTTGATTTTAGACATTACACCAAGCGAAAGAACTAAAATAATCATCTTGCACATCTCTCACACAAAAAGAAATTTCCAAAGAAGTCAAAGTTAGTGTGGGTGCAAACAATAAGATTATTAAGAAAAAAAGAAATCACAGGCTCAATATTTGTATCATGAAAAGGCGAATACATAAGAAAATGGAAAACATCACCCAGAATGATGCAAAATTAATACAAAAATTAATAAAAATGAGAGCAATCAGCATCCCAGAAAAACTAGTGACATGCTTAACTATAAATTAGTAGCTGCAGATGTCAAGGTATTATCATCAACTGTAAGATGCAAAAAAATAAAGATGACAAAACTATGCATAGGCCTAGAAACATGCTGGTTTGTCAGAAGAAAACTGATGCAATGTTATTTTCAGAGAAGTCATTTTCTTGTTCAAGGTCAACAATTTTGATTTGTATGCCATTTAATCGGTGAACCCATAACTAGTTCTCATTAAAATCATCCATGAGACATTCAGATAAAATAATGTTCTGGGGTTGCTTTTTTGCATGAGGAACTAGCTCATTAGTGCCTATGTAAGGCAAGATAGGAAATGTATACTGAGGTTTTAGAATGCCATGTCAAACCAAAACTGCTAAAGATATCCACAAATGTGGTTTTCCAACAGAACCTCACTCAATGCCATACATCAAAATGTGTTAGGGAATACTACAAGATAAACAACATCAACTGTTTAGATTGGCCAGGAAACTTTCCAATATAAACCTAAATGAAAATTTATGGGATATATGTAAGACTAAACTTCAAATACTGGACTGTACAACTAAAGAAAAAAATATTAGGTCTGTCATCCAAGTTTAGTTTAATGACAAACAAATAAAAATCTGTGTAAAGCTGGTGCCTTCCATGCCCAACATGTTCAATTCGTTATTAAAGCTAAAGGTGGTCATATCAAATATTAAGGTTTGTTCCAGTTTTCAATATATAAGCTGTTTACTAAAAAAAAAAACCATTTTTTTTGTCATCCTGTTCACAATTTTTCACAATATTGTATAATTTTAAAAATAAAAATATTCTTTCCAAGGATTTGGTTAATATACTATACCGGCTAACCATAATTATAAGAGACTAGCCGAACATTTTCCTAAATAACAACCATGACATAATATGGCATAGAATCCATAAGTTGCTAGGTGTCCTGCCCCATTCAGTCATTAATATTATATGGAATGTATGGAGCAAAGCAAGCAGAAAATCATGATAGCAAATGCATATTTCAACTTCATCCCAAACATAAAGATATGCATATTATGCTGGTCATGGGAGATTCCTGAGATCTCCATCATGCTCCTCAAACCATGATCATATATTGTAGGTATGATGAATCAGAACATTTCCATCTTGACTGGCTGTTCTTATCTGGGTACATGTGAAGCATTGCTGGCTGCATTTGATTAGAAATAATGCTGAAGGCATTTGGCATTTATTCTACCTTCTAAAGGACCAAGGAGCACAAGGTATGCCAGAAAAACATGCTCCAAACCTTGACTCCATCACCAGACACCGGGACAATTGGGACTACATGTGTAGTGTGGCCTTTCTACAAATCTGTCTTTCACCTGTGCAAAAAAAAAGGGTAACAAATACTTGTCAGATTAGATTATTTTTCACCATTCATCCTTAATCCAATGTTGGAGCTCCTTACATTACATGAAGCTTCTTTTCATGTTAGTAACTGCCATCAGTGGTTTATGCAATGGTTTTCCAATGCCAATAATAAAGTCCATCTGCCACAATATTCTTTACAAGGTAGGTTGAGGATGTATGAATTGTTCTGCACTGAATGTCTCAGTCAGTTGGGATATTGTTTAATGATAGTTGAACTTTACTACCCTGCCTTTCTCCTCTTACTGTCACAGTGTTTGTAGCTACAATTCTCCCACACTAAAGAGTTTTTTTTTTCACTTTTTACAATTGCTGATAAACTTGAATGACTGAAGTCTTGGAACAGCCTACTAACAAAACTATATTAGCCATTGTGGCACCTGCTGAACATGCACCCACTACCATCCTCTTTTGAACGCTATAATATCTTTGGTTTTCCAAATAACTCTTATACTGACTACAAATAGGTCTATCACAGTCATATATAGTACTGCAGGAATCACCTGTCACATCCTGTGGTCAACCTAATTAGCATCTGCAACTCAGGTAAGCCCCAAGTCTGAAAGAGTACATAGATTCTAATAAAGTGGCCAGCCAGCATACACACTAGTAAATTGTCATACATATCTACAACCTTTTCCTAAACCTTAAAAAGAAAATAACATCAAACACTGAGCAATGCTTATCTGAGTAAATTTGTAAACAGTTTAAAAGAGCCTCAATACCTAAAATTAAAATCCTTAATTTCTTTTTGATATTAAAACTTGAGAATCTCTTCTGGGAAAAACACAGTATTTATTTGAATTCACAAGACAACTTCATATATGAAGTGATATCTATCTTTAATTTCTAAAATTACTCATAATTTTTCTCTTTCAAAGTTATTCAAAATATAGAATTTGACACAGGCTTATTGGGTATAAGAAAAAGACTGTCAAACATGAGTGAAATTTAAAAATTAGAGGTTGATGTTTTATTTAAAAAGAAGAGACTAGCTTTTATATAATAAATTACTCAAATTTTCATGAGATAAACAAACTAGTACTCCTATTGGTGTTATATCAATCCATTGATCACAAACCAATAATATCCTTTATTTTTAAAGCTGTAGCTTCTATGGAACAAGTATAAATATGTATTTTAATACTAAAAAAGATGCATTAATTGAAATGAACTACTAGTATGAAAATATTTTCTACGACATTTGGTTATACATATTCAAAAACTCTTTACCTAAAACTATCATCCATGCCCATCCTCTGTCTATAGGTATGTGTTTATCTATTGCTTCTTCAATGGTTGCCTTTTTGGTACACTGCACACATGACACAGAATTAGTACAAACCATGGTGAAAACTGAAAGATTAAAATATATCCATCCTAAAACATTTTTCTTATACTAAAATACCTATCTACATAAATAAAAAAAATAATAGACAGATAAAATAATGTTATCTGTACAATTCTGACACTTGGATTATCTTACTTATCCATGAAAAAAAAAACAATTTCTCAACCTAATACTTGCCTTCACATTGATGACATCACATTTTTTGGTACTAAAATAATCAAATTTTCTCACCTCTTAAATCCTATTGCATAGAAAAACTAGTAATGAAAAAACTGAGCATATCTAGGGTACACCAACTCTTTCAACTATAGTTTCCAAAAAAAAAAAAGACAATTTCAATATCAAAAATTTAAAAACTAAAAAAAAGAGAAAAAGTTTATAAGTTACTCTTCTATACAAAATCTGCTATCATCATCATTGAATGCTCTCATAGCCATAGCAGTTCTCTAAAAACATGTTCTGTGCCATCTACATATTAACCCCCAACTACTTTCTTTGGCAGGAAGAAACTAATATTTTTGAAAAATATCAGAATAAGTGCTTCACAACATCCAAATACTTCTAAACATAGAAAACAGGTATTTTTAAAAGTTAAACTTTAACTAATGCTTTCATTAAAAACTAAACTGCTACTAATGTGTTTTATTTCATGTTTATTTCAAGATGCCTTTCTATATGAGAATAGAATTTTTAAACAATAAATAAAGCCAAATACAGTTGAACCCACCTATCTCGACCCTGCTTATCTTGATTTCTCATTATTTCAATGTTTTTGCTCAGTCCTGACCAAATTTCTTGTTTGTTAAGCCAAATTTACCTCGGTTTTGTTAACTTCATTTAAGTTGAAAACCTTGCTAAGTTGACATTAGTTCATTAATTTTGGTTCCCCACAAGAATAATTACCTCCTTTAAGTCGATTTTTTGCTGACGATTCTTACATTTTGAGGAAAAGGCAACTTTTTTTTTCTGTGTGCTTTTACTGTTTTACTATCCATTTTTTGAGTGCCAAGTATAAGTGAAAATAGACAATACTGCTTAATTCAATCATTAGAATTTTTATTTAGAAACACCATAACGTTCAATACAAATTATGTAATTAAGCAATAACATGAGTATCTAAGTACATTTCAGAAATATCCAAAAGAAAAGGCATTGGAAATGTTTTGTCAACGAAATTGTTGCATGTTTACAGCATGAATGCCATGAATTGTAAAGTTTAATTTCCATATAAGCAATTCAAACATAACGTCCTCAAACACTGTATTAGGTCTTTGTAAAATGAGTCAGTTTTTCTTTGTTTTTGAGAGCTCAAATGGTGGTTAGTTGCAAAATACTCTAGGGTGTCAATGATATCGTACATTTACGCAGAGGCTTACATACTGCCGACAAAGGCTCGAACTTTTTTAAACATATCAGAAAGCTCCATGTAAGACAGAATTTCTTCCAGACGATCGTCATCACCTTTGTCATCATTTCCTGGGTGCTCAGCCATGTAGTGGGCTTGCTGTATTTTTTGCAGATAGAATCAACAATTTTCTCTTCTATCAGCTCACCGTGGGCAGGTGCCTCGTCATCCACATGCACTTAGTTAGTGAACTGCTGTCATTCTACCCCCATGGAATCCGCGATATTGTTGGCCAAAGAGTCAGATGAGAGAACTTTCAAGTCGGCACTGCGTAGTTAATCTCCTGCTTCTGGGCACTGTCGGTTAAATTCATCATCAATATCTTCTGCAATGAAACCAGCAGTTTTTGATTGTTTTGATTGACACATTGTTCCATGCAGTGCGTATATGTATCATGGTGTCAAGAACGCTTGGCTTATAGGCACTTTTCTCCTCAAGGCCAAGATGATGCTTACTCACTAAGGCTTTTTGATAAGGTACCTTAAAGGCCTGGATGATGCCTTGGTCTATAGGCTGCAATTTGCTGGTGGTATTGGGCAGCAGAAGGAAAAACGTAATCGCTTTAAGTCCTGGCATGGTAGGGTGAGCATAGCAATTATCAATCAGCACAACAGCTTTACGCTTCTTAGCAAGAAATGTGTGGTCAAGTTTCTGAACCAATTTCATGAATAAATCGCCAGTCATCCAATTGTTACTCTGGGATTTGTATTCACATGGCAATAAAGATGTTTGAATGCCTTTGAAGCAGCAAGGGTTACTGACTTACTGACAACTAACAGGGAAACTTTGTGCAAGCCGTCCATGTTTGCGGCAGAGCAGTCAGCCTTTCCTTTGATTTTTTTCCCTCAGTAGCACTTTTCACCTTTAAATTCCACTGTTTTGTTTGGAAGGCACTGACAGAAAGGTCTCATCAGCATTGCAGATGTTGTTCAGCTTGTATGACTGAAGAATTTTAGGCAATGTATTTTTCTGCCAGTCTTTTACATCATCATCCTCTGCACTCTCTCCACAAAGTTTTAAACATTATGTTGTGCCGCTGCTTAAATTGGGCGAGCCATCCATTTTAAGGTGACCAGTTATGGTACCCAGGCTCTTTGGAAAACTTTTCTGCTTGATGCAAAAGCTGTGGGCCATCGATTTGAATGTTTTCCACATGGATGTTTGTAGACCATTTCAATGTTGCCTCTTCAATGTCCTCGAATTCAGCCAGATGTAGCTTCTTGTGAGCTAGTGTGAATAGAGTGAATTTTCCTGTTTCAAATTCAGGCTTGATGATGTCTGCTTTCTTCCAGTTGGAGATGGTATTCCATGGGTTTTGGCTAACTTTGTCACTTTCACACCTTTTTCCAGCTTGTATGATTTTGTACTTCAATTCCAAAGACTGATTATTTAATTTCCTTTTTTTCGAAATTTTTAAAAAAAAAGTTAAGGAAACCAAACTGAGAAAGTAACCATAAAGAAAAAGTACGTGCACACTACTAGAAATTTTGCAAAGTGGTTGGAAATGTCACTGTCCGCTGGCCTTTTTATGCAACCCAGTGAAAATCAGAGTTAGGGTTAGTGAAAAATCTCACCATTGTTAGCTGTTCTGAACTTCGTGATAATGTGACCTTAGTTATTTCAATGCCTTGTTATGTCAACTGGTTTAACTTACCCCCTAGTCTAATGAGTCGAGATAAGTGGGTTTGACTATACAGTATTTGGTAAATCTCTCAAATTAAGTGAAATTATCCTAATTTTATTTCTCAATTTTAATTGAGATCTTTTATTAGTATCAGCAGTAAAATGAATAAATAATTGCATAAAATTTATATAAAAATAAAAACTGATAACAGATAATCCATTCAATATAAAACAGTATGAGGTATCTTTGTTTTTCCTTTTACCTTTCTGAATATCAATTTATGATATGGGTTAATTTTCTTTAGTATTCAAGCAATAAATAAAAATTAATTTTCTTATGAAAAACATGCATAACCACATGGATTCTTCCTCTGGACAATAGTCAAGAATTCAACCACATTAACATTGTGGTATATTTATGTTTATTTTCAGTTGTGATGTCTAAATAACAAGTTTGTAACACTGAAACCCTCTGGTTCGTCGGTTGTTTGGTAGATCAGATCAGATTTTGTAGCTATGAAATCCTGAAGAATCTGTGATTACATAAATTCTGGGAAAATAAATTAAATTCCATATTCATTTAGTTCTGTTTTTTTAAATTTTATTTTAAACAAAGGAAAAAATGTTTGAAATAACAGTACATTTGTTTAATTTTATTTTTATTATTATTTTTAGTTCAATTTTTCTTTTTTCTTAAATTTATTATATAATCTTTTTTTTTACCATGTTTTTATTAAAACTTGGTTAGGTACACTCTACTAATCTTCTAGTCAGCAGTTTTCTTATTCAAGGACATGAATTCAAGGTAGAAGCATTTCTTTAACAAAGTGGTTGTTGGTGTGCAGAAACACACTAAATTTTACCCTAGATTGGTTACTCTTTTAAAGTCAGGCAAATTACCCCATTAAGTGAATAATGACTTTCTGCTACCTTAAATATTAAAATTATTAATTATTTATATATGAGAAAGAAATTTCATTCAGTCATTTTCATCCAATAAAAATCTTGGCATTTTTTTTTTCAAATTTAAAACTCTAATACAAACATGTGAATACTGTTTAAAATATTGATCATGGAATTTCACTGTAATTTTAAGCAAATCAAAGTTCTTTCACAGTACACGTGTGGCCAAAGCTCAGCTGGCTGCAGATAAAGCTTGCCTACACAAGCAATTTTTGGATGTCTTTTCTTTCTGTTTTGTCTTTCCTAGTTATTAATTTAGAGATGGCATCGTGATGCAATGGGTAGCGAGTTCGCTCATCAATCCCTTGTGTCACAAGTTCAATCTGTGGTGGGGGTCAGAGGTACCTGCTGCTGCTGAGGACCAAAAGCCCAAAACAGCTTTACAGCCCTCTTCTGGACACTGACATTCACCTTGAATCTCAATCTGGAGAGAGATAGGCTCCGCCAGGTTGTAAAATGCCCTAGACACACCTCTTGAGGTGCCCAAAGGACCTATGAGTTATGGGACAAATGGAGTGAAGTGAAGTTATTAATTTACTTCAGTTCATTTTATTTGCTTAGTCAGCATTCCAAGGTAAAGTAATATATATTAACATTTTTGTTTAACTTCTTGACACAGTCAAGTAGCATTGGTAGTTAATTCTGCTTACCAAGAGTACTGTTACTAAAATAATATATCTGTCAATATCATATTCTGTAAAGGTTTAGTTAATAAGATATAATTATATCTTTTCATTTTTTAATATCTTGATAAGTGAAAATATAATTATCATCATTAAACAGTAAAAAAGAAAAATAATCTAAATTTTGTTTACTATTTTAAATAAATTAAAAACTTTTGAATTTTATTCAATACCCAAAAGTCTTCTTCAAATTCATTTTTGTAAATTTTAGAAAAATGACCAAAAATAATAGTTGATTTTTTTGTTGTTTTGTTTTATAATTTTATTTGAAAAGTTAGTTATACTTAAGAATGCACAATTCAAACAAGAAATCACTCTTTAATAATTTATCAATCATTACACTGAAAAGTCTTTTTCAACTCTCCTATAGTTTGTTCAATAAATGTATTTTAGACATGTGAAAAATAGGTTGAGGTGGTGGCCAAAACTTCCCTTCGCTTTGTGACTAATAACATGATAGTCTGAGGTATCCAACACAGTGAATTTTATGACAAAGCTTAATTTAAAAAAAAAAATTACAATACATAAAACAGGAAAATCAAAGAGTTGAAATTAATATGGTAGTTTAATAAAATCTATATGACCAGTGAGTGGATAGACTCAGTAAAAAGTAATGACTAAAACTTACTGAATTTTTCTTGTAATAAAAAACAAGACATACCTTTTCAATGGTCTGCAGTATATGAGTAATGAACAATTTTGGCTTAAGTTTCAACAGGAAACCTATAAAAAAAATAAAATTTATCATACTTGTACAACATCAGACTGACACTGTTTTTTTTTATTATTGTTAATGATAAATAAATTAAAAAATAATCTATTAATCATTTAGTGAGACATCATCATATCACTCACAACATTAAAACTTGTTTTTCAGATAATGGCTTAGGTATACATCTTCGTCATTGCTATATATCAGGAAATAAAATTGTACTTGTCTTCATTCACATGTGGTAAGTCAATCATATTATGTTTGTAGTGACACAAACTTCATGAAAGCTACCAAAAGCAGTGTTTGATCATTTTAGTTAAAAATGTGTCTTATTTTGTAAAATGTTAATGTAAAAATTCCACTTACAGAGCAAATGAGTGATTATAAGAATTTATTTTAGCTAACAATTTATTATAAGTGTAGTGTCAAGTAAGAAAACAAGTACTGCTGCTCAACTACTGTATTTCTATCATGGCTTTCAGCATTATTAAAACAAGGATGCACTATATTTAAATACACCCCAGAACACATGGTCATATTCTGCTCTCACCACTTGCATTCTAATATACATTACAAACACAGCAATCAGTTTTGTTTGTGTGAAGTTGAGAGGATTGCCTCCACATTCAATAAGACAACTGTAATCAATCATCTGCAATAATGTTAGTTAGATCTACTTTAATCCCCATTTAGGGACAAGTGATGGACTATAAAGAACTTTCTATAACTTCATAATTATTCAACTACAAAGAAAGCAAATTCCATGCAAACTGAAAATAATTAATGGAATAAGAATTAATCTGATTATTAGAAGCTGCCTCCATGCTCATTTGAAAATTTTTAAATGCAGACAGATCTTTAATTTTTTTAAAAAACTTGATATTAAACATGACTGATAATCAATATACTCTGATGAGGACAATAATAAGCTTTACTTTAAACTTTTCGCAACAAATGCCAACAAAACAACTTAGAATTAATAGCTATGTATAAGTCAGTTTGAAAAAGTGAAAGAATTTACTGAAAAATAGTGGAATGATTTTGATTGTTATTAAACACTATGTATCCAAAAATCTTAAATCTCAATAAAAATTAATAGGAAATTGAAATACTGCCTTGATATAATAATTGTCAGAAATGGAAAATAATATTTAAAAATGTATTGAAAAATCACAACAGTTTTACTTTTTAAAAATATAATTATTAAGGTTTAATGCTAATATACACACTATCTATCCTAGTAATTACATTATATTTATTTTAGTAGTGTGTATGATCTATTCTGAAAATATTTAGTCCTAGAAGCATCTACCAAATCAATCTGAGAATGCAAGATTTGCAACTACTTCAATCCACAGAGATTCTCCCTATAATTAGTGATCAGCCCCTGCCTAACTCATTCACTGTCTGGGAGGGAATCAAAGTCACCAATCATATAGATCTCATATGCAGGATATGACTCTATTACCTCTTCTAAGACTAATTTAAGGTACATAAAGAATTGATGGCTCCCTCCAAATGTTCAGAACAGATCAAAATCACGAGCATCTTTGTTTGCTAACTCTATGCTAGCTAAGATTATTATTCCAATGTTATCATGTAAAAGTGGATAAAACTATAATCAAAATTTGGGTGAAAGAGTATAGCTACGCATTATTATCCAGTGACATCTAGGTTAGGCTAAGAATTTTTTTCCCTTTCCACTTAACAAATTTAGTGCCTACTTCTAAGAAACTTTTGAGATGCACTTCCTGCAAGCAGGACATTTTTGTTATTTTTAACTAAACCACATAAGTAAACAAAAATTTGATCTCTCTAACATTAGGGGAAAGTAAATTTCACTTAACATATAAGGCCTGGAAGTTACTTGTTTTGGATGGTTATAGTCTATGTCTAAAATAAAATACCAAAAAGAAAAATCCCAATCTAGGTTCCAAGACCTTCATGACCTTATTGGATTTGTCTCAGTTACTTTGTGTGTCAAGATGTGGTATTACTTTATACTATATTATATACCAGATAAGCAGTGAACTCTAAAAAGGTATTTAGAAAATTCATACATTTTTTAAAAATCAAACAAAAACAGTAGATGCATGATGCAGAGATATTTCTTCAAATCCAAATCAAGCAGTTATGAGCTGATATCAAATAAATTTTTTAAACCCCAGATATATCACCAAAAAAGGCACCTCTGTATGATGCCATTAACAAAAAAGGGGGACTTTATAAAAAGGGCGATACATTGTTGAGATATTCATGTCAGTAAAATTCACATCTAGTCTGTCCTATAATTAATCTGTCCCTTTATGGGGGTTGGTTTTAGGCTAATCTGATTTATGTAAAATTTTGGGTGCAGTTTCTTGGTTAGCCTAATATTATTCCATATTTTACATTTATTCAAGAAATAATTTGGGCTCTAAATTTAAAAATAATTATATAATTTAACATTACTATTGCTATAAATTTCTATTAAATGTTATAGTCAATACAGAATATATATATATAAATACAACAAATTTTGTAACAAGTTACTTTAAGGTTATCCCATAAGGAACTAACTCTCTCATCTTTCAACTTCTGGGAAGACTGCTACGTCTGGTGACCTTTCATTCGCCTTCTAACAGAATTGATTAAAATTAATATTTAAGACAAACAGTGCTAACAGAAAGAAATAATGGGCATAAAAAAACAACTAATAGAAGTATGTCTGCCAAGGTTTTTTTCGTTGTCACCCCCCCCCCAATTAACAGATTCACTCATCCGTCGACAGATGGTTCGGGATTCGCCAATGCTTAAGCTAATGACATCCAGTGCTGCTGACCAGACATCTGCCGAGCGTCACAGAAACTACGTTAGATCGTTAGATCGGTGATCTCCGGACTCCGGCCGGGGAAGAGTTAATTGTGGGGCTGGGCAAGGTGATCATTTGTATTGCTATTCATTATTGCTCTAAATTCTGATTATCCAGAAAGGGGGCTTGGACTAAGAAATAAAAGGGGGGGAAGGGGAATGTTGATGATCACCCACAAAAACGTTTATCATCAATAACAACACAGCAAATTTTGCTAGTCTCATCTTTTCTCTTAAAATTGAAATAAAATGAAACGAATAATAAACGCGTTTCAATTGTAAAATAAAACATGAGAGAGAGAGAGTGAGGGAGGGGAGAGAGAGTGAGGAGAGGGGGGAGAGAGAGAAGGGGAGGAGAGGGGGAGAGAGAGGTGGATGGGGGAGAGAGAGAGAGTGAGGGAGAGGGGGGAGAGAGAGGGGGAGAGGGGGGAGAGAGGAGAGGGGGAGAGAGAGGTGGATGGGGGAGAGAGAGTGAGGGGGAGGGGGGAGAGAGAGAGGGAGAGGGGGGAGAGAGGGGGAGAGGGGAGAGAGAGTGAGGGGGAGGGGGGAGAGAGAGAGGGGGATGAGGGAGAGAGAGGTGGATGGGGGAGAGAGAGTGAGGGGGGGAGAGAGAGGAGGGAGGAGGGGGAGAGGAGAGTGAGAGGGAGGGGAGGAGAGAGAGAGTGAGAGGGAGGGGAGAGAGAGGAGTGGTGGATGGGGGAGAGAGAGTGAGGGGGAGAGAGAGAGGGGAGGAGAGGGGAGAGAGAGTGAGAGGAGGGGGGAGGAGAGGGGAGAGAGGTGGATGGGGGAGAGAGAGGGGGAGGGGTGGAGAGGGGAGAAAAATAAATATTAAAAATGATAAAAACAAAAAATCTGGTCTAATTTAGAAGTTAAGAACCCCAAAAGGGAAGAAAAACAAATGAAGAGTTAATTTAAAATTTAATAATTTTTAAAAAAGATCTCGTTAAACTAAACACACTTTTTTCTTCTTCTTTTCTGGAATTCAGGCATAAAAGGGGGAGGCGGAGGGGAAAAACGGAGACTTTTTTTTTTTTTTTTTTACTTTATTTTTCCTGGACAATAGAACCGCATTAAAAAAAGAACAACAACAACAACAACAACAAAAACTCCATACCCAGGTAGACTTCGGGAACGAACGGCCCAGCTACCCACGAGAAGCAGCATAGCATTGCAGTGTGTGTTTATCCATGACAATAAACCTGCTAACCCTTGATTCGGGGGGGGGGAGCCCCCGTTGTGTGTTTTTTTGTTTGGTTAACAACAAAAAAGAATGATAAAATTCTTTTCTAGGGAGGGACTCGCTGCCCCGACCAGGATTCGACCCCGACCGCGACCCGGACCAACCATTCGCATCCAAGAGTAAGAAAGGAGACCCCCCCAAAAGGTGGGGGGGGATTAGGGGGACTCATTAAGTTTAGGAAACTTTTTCTTTTCTTTTAAATTTTACTAATTCGATCGGAAAAAGGAAGGCAGCAGACGACAGGTTTGTTAACGGGGACCCTGGAAAGCGAGACAGACGCGAGCCGTTCGCGCTCCCTCCACTAGTGTTTTTTGTTTGTTTTTTACTCCCCTCCCCCACCCCCCCAGGCTCTGTATCATTAAAACAACAACAATAACAATAATAATAATAATAATAATAAACTCCAGAAGAAATTCAATCTCCATTGGGCCGCTGAATCACGGCTGGGAGGAGAGGAGACCGCGTCTGCGTCGGGCCGACGAGCGACCGCAAGAGGAGGAGCGGGAAAGAAAGCCTCCCCCACCCCCCAAAAGGTTTCGGTTTTTATTCCCCCACCCCCCGCGCTTCCCTCTCGATACAACAAACCGCCGGCCCGACAACACCAACCAATGTCCTCCCACCGACGACGGGTGGGACGCCAGACACGGGAAACGAAGATCCCACCGACGACGGAAGCTTTTCTCCGTCCTCCTCCTCAATAATAATAATAATAATAATAATATAATTTTTTTTTTTAATAATAATAAAAGAAAAGCAGCACTCACCACAACACCGCGCAGAGCAGCAGCAGCAGCAGCAGCATCAAAATGTCACCTAAGGAATCCATCGAGTTTTTCGGGCGGCTGCTTCGTCCTGGCGCTAACTGACAGCATTCTCTCTTTTTTTGTTTTGCTGCGGTTATCCCCCCCTGGTGCAAAGTAATTCGTTCAGATGCCGGGGGGGGGGGGACGTTAACCCTTTCACCACCCACTCTTCACGGACTCGGAGGAGGAGGAAGCGACAGCAACCGCGGAAATTTCATAATCCAAACAAAATCTTCTCTCTCTCTTTTTTTCCTTCTTTCTTAATGTATCAGTTAAACCACAACAGTAGTAGCGGCTCACGGCCACCTGTTGCTGTTCTTAAGGTCCCCCACCCCCTCCCGCCTTTGTCAACCAACGGAGAGTTTTTGCAAAGTTTTTAAAAGAAAATGATTCTTGCCTCGAATTTTACGGAATAACAGTTTTAACTTTCTTTGCCCGGTTATATATATTATATATTTTATTTTTTTCAATCGTAAATTTAAACAAAACAAGAGTTAATATAAACACAAAGGAAAACTCTGCATAGATATCCATTGCGTTGCTATGGTAACGGTTTTCTTAGAACGTCCTTCAGATCGCCTAATGAATAATAGCTGGATATTCTTGATCTGAAACGCCCGATGATAATTACTAATTTCCAATAATATTTTTTTTAAAAAGAAAAAATCCACTAGGTAAAGAAAAGAAAATATTGAACTACCATTTGTTAATATTTTTTTAAAGCATACCAGGGGAGGTAATCAATGTAACTATAAGTTGTTTCTGTAATATCATATTTTATTCCACTGGTGTAATAAGAGAGAAGAAAAAAAAGTTGAATTAGCTTTTACTTGAAAGTAGTGAGCCAAGACGCAACGAAATTACTATTTAGCATCTGTTTATATTTGACACTCTTTTCAATGCGTGCTAATAACTTAAACAATACTAAATATTAGTGTTAATGAACGGTTTCCTCATGCGTTTGGCTGTCATAGTAGTGCAAAATAGTGTATTGAATGGCATTTGCATGAGTTCTAATGGGAATTGTTTGATTCTCACTTCAAAGGAAGTTTATAATCACAAGGAATCCACTCTCTGAAACACCAATACAACACTATTTAATTACATGCATTTGATAATTTGGACTAGAAATTTTGAGTGAAACCAAATCAACAAGAAACAGTAATATGATTTAAAACCTTAGTGTTTCTTTAACTGGTGTCCCCCTCTTTACCTGATGAGTTATTGGTGAATGTTGAACATATTTTAAATCTATCTTACTTTGAATCTACATGACATCATCAGCACATTAAGTATCCACCAGAAGAACCCACGCCTGATTTCGTTTTCCTAAGCCAAGCAGAGAACAGGGTGCAAAGGCAAGCTGCATGCTTAGTGCAAAAAGTTTATAATAAAACCCTTCATTTTTCTAAATATGGTAAGAAAAACCCACAAAGTTGGATGAAGAGAAGAAACAATGGCAGGCAGGTATGAGTTCAGCTGTGGACTCAATAATAGCAGTCCAGTAGTTTGAACTCCAGGGCACTAAAATTATTCAGAATTTAAGTTGGGAAAAATTACTAACTATTATGGTAATATCTTCAAATGACTCATTAACTCATGGTAGTCATACTTATTGGATAGGTAAGAGACCACAGTTGTCCACTAGATGGTGTAGGATTGACAACATGTGGGCCTGGCAAAAATTCTTACTATAATCATTTCTTTTTAGATGAGGAGGGAAAACCAAACAGTTGGTAAAGTAGAGCAAGAAATAAATCATACCAAGGTGGTATGCCAAACAAATTAGGTCCCATCTGTTGGGATTGAACTAGGTCTTGGCTTTAGCAGTTGGGTACCAACCACCCACTAAGTTTTTATAGATATACTATGTTGGTTTCCTTCCCTTTTTTGCTGATAAGATCCCTATATATGGGATCACTCACATTACGTTTAACTATGCAGCTATAAAGAGCAATATCTATTTTCCTGTGTACCAATTTCAACAGTATTTGAATCAACTATTTATTAATATCCTGCACTGAACTGCATTTACAATGAAAACATTTGCTTTTATCTGCTATAATTTCTTTTATTATTATTATAAAAATTAAAAGCCAATTATACACAGTGAATTTCCACAACTTCACATGACCCCAGAGAGCAGATGGTGAGAACCGTGCATCTTTTTCTGTTGTTATGCATGTCCATGTCAAATCTGGTTCCCTTCCCAAAATATTTTTAGAAATTTCTTTAGATAATTTTTAAACAAAAGAAAACAACAAACAAAATGATATTTATAAAGATAAATAATTTTGGCTTTCCAAAATAAAAAAAAAATTTTTAAAAGCGCTTCATGCTGCCATGGGTTTTAAAGGATAGCACTAAGCTCAGGACAAGATAATTAACAGTAAACCACACTATAAAACATATCTATCTTTAAATCAATCAATAGCTTTATTAACAGTAATTACAAAGGCCTAATCAGGATGGAAAAAAATCTGTTTGCTGTTCCAAGTACTTGACAGCCTCCTTCTGAAGCTGTTCTAGCTTAGATGAGTCTTTGACAGTGATGATGTACAATGGAATGTTTCCATATTTCTTGTATTGGCCTTTTCCATTTGTTACTTCACACAGATATTCACCCATATGGCTCAATGTCAACTGATTTTCAGACTCCTAAATGTCAGAAAAATATATAAAATTATCTCAGACATTCACTGTCACCCATTGATATTCAACAGGAAACAAACAAACAAAAAAAATTATGTAAATGATTTAAAATCAGAAGTCCATAATAAAAGGAAGTAAACAATTTTTTGGCTTGTGGACTTAAAACATTGTATTTTAGAGCTAATAAAGTTTGCAGAGCCACAATCTTTCATAAGAATATTTTATTTTCATCTCACAAAAATTTTAAAAGTATAATCACTGTTAACCTTTTAATCCAAAATAATCAAAATGTAGCGCCTATCTTAACATGTCATCACTTAATACTTACATCTTTCTGCTAATGAAATAGTGCTATTGTTGATCAAATATCAGTCATTCTTTCACAAAGAAAATACTTCAGAAATTTGTTGTCAAATTAACCCGCCCTTGAACAATCTATATGTTTAATTCTAATTGCTTTAGATATTTTCTGGTCACTAAGGGACTTTTGAAAGATTAATGTCTGCACACCTGACACCAAAAACAAACTACTTTATAAGATTTTGGATTTTCTCTTAACCAAGAGTTCTTCATGATGTTAATACAGTTGAACGTCTCAAATCCAGGAACTCCAGAACTGAAACCATACCGGATTTTGAATTTTCCCAGTTTTCATAAATAAATCCATTGACCATCATAGGCCCAAGAGATACATGGAACAAAATAAATAATAATGTACCCACAAAGTCCGAAAAAGAATTACAATTTTTGCACTTAAAGATTTCTTCCTATATCCATTTCCAAATAAAGGTGAACAAAGTTTTATACAGGTGATGACAAAGTACAACAAAAAATCACAGAAAACGTCAATAAGCACAAGAGTGTCCAAAATGTATCGATGTACACAGAGCACTAACATAGCTTGGCTTGGATCAAAGGTCAGGCAGGTCAGTTCTGACTGAGTTAGGCACCAGGTTCATCCTGGTTCATGTTGGCTCAGCTCCAAGAACAGGATGTAGGAACTGCATCTAGTAAAGCATATCACCAGAAACAAATTGGGAAATTTGTATACATTTTCAAAAATGTATGGTTTTTCTTGACAATTCCAAATGTTGGATAGGCAGATTTTGGATGTTCAACTGTATCTTGAACAATCAGGCTGCAGTGATTACTGAAATGATGAATATGCTGTTTAAATAAGCATTTTTTTAGTGATCCTATCTTTAATTCCAACAGTGATTTTAGTAATGTTGACACTGCTATGCTACACCACTTTTTTAAGATAGTGGCTGGGATTTCGCTTGCTCTCTCTAACATTCTTAGCATAGATCCCAAATAAGCCACATTTAAGTCTACTTATTGAACAAGTGTGATTCCCAGAAAACATTTTAAAAAGAAATAAAAAATGACCAGGTGAAAAAAAAAGGAATTATTGGCAATGTTTAATAAAAGGTGAAAAGTATATAAAAAGGTTTAAAATTCTGTACATCTTAGATATGTACAACAATTATAGGGCACTTCAGAAGGAATATAGTAAAGTCAGAGCAGCAGAAGAATCTGTTGAGAAAGATCTAGCAGCTTGCATTAAATCCAACCCTAAGAGATTTTATGCATACTCAAGATAAGGGTTTGTGAAGATAAAGCTATAGCATTAAAAGATGATGAATGGTGATCTAGTTAGGAGTGGTAGAAATGACTCAGCTTTTAAATCACCTTTTTGCTAGTCCATTTACTGAGGAAGCTACCAACTATGATACAGCAAAATGAAACTTTAACTACTATAGGACTTAAATAATATTAGCATAATGAAAGACAACAAAACAAAAAACTAATAGCCACAAGTTTTAAAAAAATTCTCCAAAAAATTACCTTAACAAGGCTCACAGGCAAAACATTAGAATCAATCATTAAAGATACACTTACATATTAAATAGAATAGGAAACATGGGCTCCAAAAACATGTTCCTGTCTCATAAATCTTTGAATTTATGAATGATGTGACTTTTGAAATTGATGCATTTCCATATTAATGATCAATTTAAACAAAAAAAAAGGTCATAGCTATTGTTGGAAATTTGTTATTGTGGCCCTTGGTTTATTTATCAAACAAAAAACAACATATTGTTTTATGCTACATCATGTTCATCAGTAAAGTAGTCCAAGACTGTTTCCAGGCATTTTTATTTCTCATATGTTAAGGTTCTTGATACTGGACTGGTTAATAAGCTAAAATTTGAGATGACTTTGATATTAGTCAACCCAAAACAATCTAAATATACTATCCAAATAAACAACAAAGTTTATCATTTCCATGTAAAAATATATTCATATGGGCCACCATAGTAATAATGCGAGCTTGGGTGGTGCTTTTATTATAAATAATGAGGAAGATTCGATATAAGTTGAAAAGAGATAAGCAGTGTGGTCCAGTAGATAAGGCAAATATAATCATGGCATTATTAAGCATAACTATTTGTGTTAAGACGCCAAAGGCACTCATTCCCTATTTAAAGTTTTGGTTAGAGTATGTGATGCATGTTTGGTATTCATTCCATGTTAAAGATGTTGATAGTGAAACTTCTTGGCACTTTCCACATAACTACAACTAACCGACTTTGTTTCCTGCCTACTCTCCGAGGAAATGTCTTAGTTGATAGGAGGGTGTTGCTGACCTGCTGGCCAGGCAAGTTACTGACATACACACTTGGCAAGCCTTGAAAATGAAGCAGAGTTCAAGAACATCATATCAAACTGCTGCAGTGTGAAAACCAGCAAAAGTCACACAAAAGCAATCACTGATTGGCTAAGATTGCACAACAATTTTACTTTAGACCAATAGAAGTGCATCTTACAAAATGGCATTTATTAGAAAACCGTCACTGGAATTTGAAAAGATGAAAGGAAAGAATCCAAATTTTCTAAAAGAAAAAAAAAATTAGTATTACCTTATAAAATTGTTCCAGCAAAAAAATAAATAATTTTATTAAATAGTCTATTTCATTTTTAATAAATCATATTTGTATGTATATGAAGTTTATAAAGTATTTGAGCAGTTTCAATGTTTAATAATTGTCTAACTACAAACAAATTGTTTTACAAAGCCAAATGCTTATTCAATTTTGTTATGTTGTTCAGCATGTTGGGAGACCAAAGTGGCGAGAGGCTTAACTGCTGCAGCAAAACAAAGGTTTAGGGCACATTACAACAAGAATCTGCCATCTGATAACTCCATTAGGTGCTGAATAAAAAAAGTTTAAAAACAAACAAGTTCAGTTAATAGTATAAAACACTCTGGAAGACCAAGCATCAGTCAAGAGAGAATTCAGGCTATAAAGAAGTTTCAAGAAGCCCATGAAAAACACTTTGCTGTGCCTCACAAGATTTGAACCAGTTAGTCACATAACACATCAACAGCTGGAGAGTGTGTTCAAACATTGCTAGGACTGAATACTGTACAAAAATTTAAGGAGTCATCACCGCATCATCCCTCAATAACTTTAAACATACGGTTTTTGCATTCTACCTCATGAAGCTAAACAGATATTAAACACTAAAACAACCAGAGACTTAGTAAACACCCGATACCAACAAGCAAATGATGAAAGTAAAAACACAATTGAAATTTATAATCTCACCTGAGGTATGTTAATGACTGCAATGAGACCTTTGCTTTTTTTGGAGATGAGTACTGCAGGTTTATCAAGTGTCACTTTGGTTAGAATCTTAGAAACCTGAAATAAAATATCGATAAATACCAATCAGTCTCCAAGAACTACAAAGAGAAGGCAACTGTTTTTTTTTTCTTTCAGAAGTTTCATCTTCATAGATCCATCTTTTCTGATTTAGAAAGACAGATTAATGTATTAAAAATAGTTTTATTAGTCGTTCTCTATTTATTAATTTACACAAAATAATAATAATAATAATAATCATAATCCAAATTTTAAACAAACAAGAAAAACTATAAAATATTTGAGCACTAATTGAAAAGTTATAAAATGGCTTCTTCTACCCTTACCTGAATATTTTTCTTTATACATTTTTTAATCAATCAACTGCTTACATTTCTGCATGGAAAACTAGTACTTCACAAAACTCTAAGAGCACAGTATTACTTATTCACTTATTTATTTTTCAACATTTCATTCAGTCTAGAAGAGTAAACATCTGCCAACCTTGAAACAGTGAAATATCAACTAAAATTCGTGGAACCCGTAATCAGTCTAATTCTTTCCACTTCTACTGATGACGCTTCATTACACTCACAGATGCAGTTAGCTTGACAATAATGTTATCTACTGATATGCTGAAAGGTGATTGTTTTCATGGCCTCACCAATTATAAACAGTGGCCATATTTTCCATTTAAAATATCACACCATCATCAGAATGTGTGACAGATGATAACATTAATATTGTAAATATGGAGAATCTTAGGGAAAACACTAACATGACTGCACTGTTGTTTACCATTAAAGGGAAATAATTCAAAAAGATTTTCAAGAAAATAAACAGTCTGACAATGTCTTCTACCACAAAAATACTGTTCACAGCATTTACAATTCAAAAATCATTTCTTTTAAAGATAGAAGCTATCCTGAAAATATTGATTCAGGGGCTGGACAGCCCTTACCTCTAATGTGCGATCAAACTGCAAGCAAGCCACGACGTAGTTTCTCTTCTCCATCTCCACAATGGACTGCAGCTCCTAGCGGGAGGGTAATAACATTTGGTTTTCAACAAGACAGTCGGAAATATTATAGCTTACACTTGGAGAAGTAATGTTAACAAAAAAGAGAAAGAATAAGTTATTTTTAAATTATCGTAGTGTACTGTGTTGGCATTTTCTATCATTTTTTAACAGTCCTGTCTGCTTGGTTCTTTTTTTTGTTTTGTTTTTTTTACAATAAATTTGTTCCATCTTTTAGGATTCAAGTCCACAAAGGATTTGAAATAAGTAAACTTTTAATGAAGTTTAAGTTTTTATGTATTCTGGACAATTTCGACATCCAGTTTTAAGTTCTGAAATAAATTCCTTAGACGCTCTGGGTTTGCAGATGGTTTGTGTGAGCCATATGCCATCTTTTCCTTTTTCTATACCTTGCTAATGAATACCTTTAGTTCTAGTTCTTTATCTAAAAGATGAAACAATCTAGCTTTCGCCCTAACAAAATGCATAAGTTTTACATCTAAATAACAACAGAGACTTGAAATAAGTAACAATTCCTGAACTTTAAATAGGCATCGGCCAGAGGAAGCCTTAGCTTTAACACAGCTATGCCATGAAGAGGAGGCTCACAGGGTAAAAGCCAGCAGAAAAGATTCAGAGCACCAGAATTCTGCTGTTGACTGAAATGGGAGAAAACAATTCATGTGCATCCTGAAAATTTTGATCTGGAGTGAACCATGAAAACTGAGCCAGTTAAACTGGTTGTAATGTGGCAGAACATGCCCAGGTGTTCACAAGAACTGAAAGACATTATCTACACAGCATATGTAATGTCAGTCAACTACAATAGAAAGCACAGATGTTAACAAGCCCCTGCCTTTTGGAACACAGTCACTCATCCCCCAATGATGAGTCCAGATTTTCAAAGTTCAGACAGTGGTCATGTGTAGGTGTGCAGATGAATCTTCAATAAACCATCTGCAAGCCATGAAAACATATGGGTGGTGCAATCTGGGCCAATGGACAATCACAGCTGGTGGCTGGGAAAGAAACTAACTTCTGTCCAGTACATCATCATTCTCTAAAAGAGTGTTCTGCTTGTCTATATCAACATTCATCTGTCCAAAAAGAGAATTATTTTTATGAAAGAGGATGCCCAAACTCATGCCACCCATACAAAGCAAAGACAGTAAGAAAGTCAAAGCATCAAAATTCTGCTTTGGTCTAGCCAATCACTTGGCATAAACATCATTCAATGTGTGCGGGCTGCCCTTAACTGATCCCTGCAAAAGTGACTTCATAAGACCAATTTCCTGGACAGGAATCATTTTGCCAGGTTCCATAAAAACTATTTACTTATGCCAAGTCTCTGTATATAAATGTGAAAACAGTTCTATCAAAGCAAATTTTGAGTTAGATTGCAGTAAAACCACAAATGTAAAGAAGGATCTGAGATTTACAGTTCATCAAAATGTCAGAAACAATGTGAGAGTGGATTTATTTGTGTCAATTAGGAACATCAAACCTGAGCAGAAAAAGTAAAACTGAAATGTTAAGGTTTCTCTTCATAAAGTTTTCTTTTTTTCTTTTTCTAGTAACTTTGATTTATGCAAGGCCCCAGATTTTAAATCAATTCAAAACATCTGCACCCATCAACAGCAGTTTATTCAATGTCGACACAAATGAGAATTAACAATGGTAAAGCACTCAAATCACCCATAATCTTTCTACTACTACCAAACCAACTCCAAATAAAAATATACCATCCCTACAGACATTTATAGTTGTCTCATGGTGTACTGTACCTTGATCAGCTGACTCCTATCAACCGACTTTCTCAGTTTCCGTAACTTGTCTTGAAGCTGATCCAATTCTGTCTTCATGGTCTCCCGGCTCAGTTTAGGAAGCATTTCATCAGACAATTTCTGTAAGAGAAGAACCAACCTAGAAATAAAGAATCGTTTATACCCAGAGTTTAGACCAGAATCAGATTCCAGTTAGCTTTGACCAATTCTTTTTTTTTTAACTACTTAAATACTGATACCAATATAGATTGTGTTTCCATCATAGAAGAGAAAAAAACATCTTATTTAGGCAGCTTAAAATATTGGTAGCAGCCTCTTTTCCCTGGAAACTCTTGCATCAACTGTGGTGGTCACTGGTCTCCCTGTAAGTACCAAACCAAAATGAAAGAGACAAGAGGGATAACACCCAGCCTAGATTATTAAAGTTAACCTTTGAATTAATGGATATAGTTCTTTTGGATTCTGCATCACTATGACCAGTTCTGGTAGGGAGTACTAGATTGAGGGACCACCACCAGTTCTGGTAATTCACAACCACTGCCTTCAGAGGTTTTCAATAAGGGCTTGATTCTACCTTGGCTGAAACTGAAAATAAAATAAATATTATTTTCCAACATCACATAGTACTGTATCCATAACTGATTACTAATAATCCAATGCTAGGTTCCTAGGTACAGTTCCTAGCATTTGAATGCCAACTTCAACCCTGTCTAAATGCAACTGTTTAATGAAGAGTTAAACCCCAAATTAGCCTCAAACATAGGCACTAAACTCTGATTTTTAATGCAAAATTAATTTTAAAAAGATGAAACAAAAATACAATGGCTGTAGAAAAAAGACAACATTCAACAAAATACTTTATATAGTTTTGGCAACTAAATAAATTCACAAGCATCAAACAAAAGGAAGAACAGAAGAAAGTAATAGAGACTAAGAGGCAGAGAAATAAATGTTGAATTGCAAAATTTAACTGTGAATCAGGCAGCGGATGACGAAGTGCATAGCATACAGGACTACTGTGGCAAAGGCGGGCTACTTCCAGAGTCTGACTGCCACTGATGATCAACTCTCTTAGCATAGTTCTTCTCACTCTCCTGTACTGATCTGTCAGAGTAGGTTTCCAGTAGCTGCTGTGGTTCATCCCAGTGGTTGTAGTAAAGACTTTCCACCTCTAGCAGAAGACCAAAGTCTGGCAATGCTTGTTAACAGTAACTATGGTACTAAAAATCCCATCAGGTATGTAGACAGTGATGACTGTGGAAGAACAAATAGTGAAATCTTGTTTGTTTTACAGGTGGAATAATCTTATGATTCCAGATCAGACAATTTACTTTGTTTTTTTTTTCTTCCTTTTTTGGTAGATTTAAGTTTTACAAAGTAATGGGATGAGTGTTTGAGTAAGAAATGGTTTAAATTCAAGCAGCTAGGATAACTATAAACAAACAAGCTCTCTTTCCTAAACTAAGAGTGTTTTGATAAAAGAAATGTTTATTTATTTTGCTGTCCACGCCTCCCCACAAAAGAGAAGAATATATACAAAACCAACCTTGTGCATGATCTTCATCATCGATTCCAACTCAGGCACATCTTGGTTGCATTGACTAATGGACTTCTTGTAGCTTTCTGCCAGCTCCATCAACTGCTGTGCATTCTGTAATGCCTGCAAAATGACATAAATAATCAATAACTGGCTGCCTGGAAACCGAAGCACAAGATCAGATGCCGGTAGGTCCAATCTTTAATAAGCAAATGCTAAATGTGAAGAATAAGAACCCACATGAAACAGACCTTTCCTTTTTTCAAGACT
The DNA here is from genome assembly GCA_018389105.1 of Nautilus pompilius. Lineage (NCBI taxonomy): Eukaryota > Metazoa > Mollusca > Cephalopoda > Nautilida > Nautilidae > Nautilus > Nautilus pompilius. The sequence continues at coordinate 287,892 of JACATO010000907.1, read as the reverse complement.
GAGAAACAAATAATTTTCTCTTTTTAGTGGATGAAACAAAACTGTGTACAAGTCTCATGGCTGGCCATAATTGTGGACTTGCCAATGAAAATGAGATCAGAGCTCCACCAAAGACTTATTGTAAATAGTTTTTGAGCATTCATTTTTCGAATAGTCACACGTTAATATGCATGTAACTACGAGTTAATAAAATGACCATATACAATACATGGAGTCCACAGTAATGGCTTTCAAATATATAAATATAAACTTTTGCAAAAGCAAAAAGCTAGGCAATGGTCAACATAAAAAAAAAAACAAACCAAGAATATTTTGAATATTACTTATTTTCATCTTCATCTTGGCTAATAAAAATCAAAATGGTAGAAAATCAAACTGCTTTTTGATTTAACTGATTTTAGTTTTGTTTTCTTGACCTATTACATCAATGCCTAAAGGTAACGGGTACCTTATATTCATAAATCAGTCGTCAAATTCTTCCATCAGAGGCACAGAAACCTTTACTATGATCTTTTCCATATGTATGATGAATAGAGGTAAATGAAAGATATATTTGTTCAGATTCACAATTTACCTGCTTTGCTATTGCACCAGTGACACATGTAGCTCTTTTGCACCCATGAGATATGCTGGATAATTTAACAATTACAAAAGCTTCAATATCTCTGGTGTCTTGCACATGGCTAACAAAAAAAAAACAAAAAAAAGTTTATATATATATATATAAGGAAGGTTCAAATGAAACAGCAAGATAAGATTACAGCAATTCTAGTTTCAGCCAAGTTTCATTTAAATGACTGTCTGCCTTACTCTAGTTATGTGTCTCACAAATACAAATAAATTATTGTTATCTGCTTTTTGTTTTACATACTAATGTACTTATTTACTAATGACAAGTCTCTCTATGTATGTGTAGACCCACCAATGAAGTATATATATTTAAATGTATATTAAAATTTGAGTGTTAGAAAATATAAACATGACAAAATATTAAAATAAGTTCATTTTTGTAACTTGGAATACACAAACTTTTTTCATCAAAGTATCCTGGAATATTTGTGGTTAGTCCACGAGTATTGGCACAAGGGTATGTGTGTGTCTATAGAGATTCAATGAAACTCAGCTGAGTTTTATTTGAATTATTTCTTTAGAAATCACTCATGGTTTAAAAGCACAATTAGCTGTTAAATTAAATAAAAAGAAAAAATAAAATACATAAATTCACAATTTATCAAAACAATAGTCTTAAAACAGAAAGGTAGACTTGGTATGAATGGCCGCCATCTATTGATATGGTGTTCCACCATAAATAATTTATATAAATGGACTTTTCAGTAAGTGAGCAAGCACTGCCATGCTGAAAGGCACAGGAAGTTGTTCACATACTGCTGAGCTAATAGATTCTGTCGAGCAAACACCTATGACTGCTGCAAGCAGTGTTGCAATTAATCAGAAATGTCGCATTCTGTGCTCTTCTACACTTATTCTAACCAATCTTTTGCCTCCCAGTGGCAGTCAGCGATACGCATGCATTAGTAGTGGTTCAGTAGACGACTTCATCTTTCAATCATGATACCTTCAATGCAGCATGAGGTTGATCCGGCCTATCCATAGGTTTGTGACAAGAAACAGGGAAACTTACAGTGGACAGATGCATGGCTAGCCTTGCTCATCTTCACAGAAGGCCTCCCTGTTCAACATGCTCCTGTCTTGTTTTCTTGTTCCAGACTGGCATCTTGATGCTGTGGTAAAGCTATGAGCCAATAGCTGTTCTTGGCAACAAGTGTTCAAGTTGCACAAAACAAAAAATTTGCACATGGTACTTCCCGCATACAATTGAACTTGTGTAAACCAGTTAACGTGCAACAAGCAAACATAATTTTTTAGCATCATATATTTCTTGAATTTTTTTTAAAGTGTTTGAGGTTATATCCTGACAACTGACTTATGGTCTGAGTAGACCTAACAAATTCAAAAATTCATAAGCAAAATAGGGTATGCCATTGTGTGGAGAAGTGTTCATTGAAAATAATAACATGAGATATCCACATGTATTGGGATATACTTTCACATTCTCCAGAACATTTATGCTTCTTCTTCAGGGTGAGCAACAGAAATGGAAACAGTGCAAAGCAAATTCTAGCTAATCCAAAGGTTGCATTCAAAGATATTCTTCCTTCTGATTGACTAAAATCTGGTTTGCAGCCTGGCATCCACAGTCACTCTAAGTGCATTGCTAGAACTAGGGCGGTCAAAAAACTCAAAATGGTATTTCCATAATGGTATCTGCCCCATGTTTCATTCAGATGTCCCTCATATATCCAGAATTTTTTTTTAAACAGTCAGCAAAGCTGCACCAACAATGCATTTCATCACAATTACCAAATCAACCACTATTTTCAGAACAGTTTACATCACTGGTGTGGTTTGTGCCTTGTCAGAAGTCTAGAAGAAAATCAGCCATCAAACAAGCAGCTTGGGTGAGACTGAAAAGCAACAATGGCTGCCTAGACTTACGTGCCACCACAAAGTTCTGCTGATACTTCCAAATCATCATCATCTGGTGAATCCAACAAAACTCCAGCTGGTTTTCCTATGCTTACCACAAAACTATTTTTTCGGTGTTTCTGGAAAAGGAGAAAAAAAAAAAGAAAACTATTAACAATATTAGACTACTTGACTATAATCAAATCTCTTGTTTATTTACATTCAGTTAAAATTCCTAAAGGATTCTTACTCTTATAGAGAGACTTTTTCAGTTAAAATTTTTTAAAATTATTTTAAGTAGATTTAAAACAACTTCTGTCTGTCCGTAGATGACTTGGGTTAATTCGCCAATTCCATTAAAAAAAAAAATTTTTTCTCTCTCATAATGTAATCTTGATGTGAGATTATTTTTCTAATTCCTCTTCATTTTCCAATTATTTCCATTGCTAAAAAAATTATTTTATTATACAAATGGAAATTAATTTCTTCACCGTTTAAAAATTTTGTTGGCACTACCCAACCTAGAGAATTAAATTAAGGCTAGAAATTTGCTCAGATTCCTTTTGCATGAAAATTAATGAGGTTATGTGCTTTGCCATATTATCCACTGGACCTGTGAGTGAGTTGTGTGAAACTATTCAGAAACAACCAGAGGTGTCAGAAAGAACCAAGATACTTTTCCAAGAGCATGATAGCGAGTCTTTTCTCAATGCAATGGAATACTCTGGCAACCAAAAAAATCTAGGTGCTGGAGCTCTTTTCTGATAACAATCAATGACACTCAATAGTGAAAACCAGCACCAGGCTAATATGAAGGTCCTACCAATACCTACATGAACCCTTATCTTGCAAACCGTAAACTAATAAAAGATTCAGTAAAGTGATATACTCTCAGTTCATGATCTCAAACACCACAATTCCATCAACTGATAATTAACCAAGCTTTGGGCCGCTTAGAAGGCAAAAAAAATTCACCTGACTTCCCTGTTTGACCCTATTTTAGTTGGCGATTAGAAAACTTTGCCAGCTACAAAATTTTTTGGAAATTTTTGGAGCCCTGGCTTTGACCATTAAAGCAGTTTTGAGTGGGAATAAATTTCTTCAACATAAAAAAAACTATCTGTGGTTTGAACAGTAACTATAACAACCAACACCTAATAACTAATGAAGCACCGGCCATATCCTCTTGCTCAAGCCTCAGAGCCTTGACTTATTGGCCAATAGTTTATGAACACTGCTTCATTATTTACCAGGTGGTGAGTACCACAGTCAGGAAGGAGTTCAAATCATGGAGAATACATTCAAATTCCCGCACCAACTGCTTTTTCTCCTCTCTGTAACAACTTTGATTATGAAATTCAATCAGAATTTTTCCATTAACAACCAATGTTGGGTAAGCTTTCTTCATTTATTTTAAACACTTTCCATATTCAAATAAGCAAATTTAAAAAGAAAGAAAGAACAGAATGGACTGACCTTAATTTCAGTCTTTTGAAGCCCTCTGATTTTCAAGGCGCTGGTCAGTGGCAGCAGCTCTCTAAAAACTGGTTGTCCATCCTTGATGAGTTGTTTCACATGACCTTCTATTTCTTGTAACTTAGCTGCTGGTAAATTTCCCTGAATACATGTATAGAAATAAATAGATCGATTAAAAAGATGATACAGTATCAGAAAATAAACTATAATAAAAATCAGATTTAAAACAAAAGTAACAATAAATAACAATGATGACAATAAAGATTTAATTAATTACAGCAAGGTATGTTAAATAACACAGTCTAAATGTTTTTTTTTTTCAAATTGTGTTGTCTTCATTTTAATTTTTGTTATCTAAATAAATTTTCTCACTCCGATTTCCCTTTAAACCAATACAAAACTGCTCAAAGATAAAACACCTCAACCCAGTCATGTGTGTCCCATCCCATGACTGAAGACTTCCTGCTACACTGTGTGTGACTGCAATGGTGGGAAAAGTCTTTCTTTTTATCTAAATATGAAAAACCAGCAACAGCCACAAATTTCAGGTTTTTATTTTCCTAGAAGATACTTAAAAAAAAACCAAAAAAACAACCCTTTACCTAAACAAATTATTCACTTAGTCATGTAAATATAAAACTGATATTTCAAAATAATAAATTAAAAGTACAATAACGCAGTAAAATTAGGCAATAGAGCAGGAAACCTACTGGATTTCTTTTAGTAACATCCTAGTTTTGCAGCCAGTAGATACAGATTATCCTCCTCACTTTACCTTTCATCCTGTTTCCACCACTGTGTTTATTTTAAAAAGACTCTCGTGGTAAAGGTCATACAAAAGTCATTTATATGTCACAGGCATCAAGATTAAATAACGGACATCTGCAATGGATAGTCAGTTATGTAATCCAGCTTTGGAATGTTTGCGATTGTTTGCAACAAAATCTGTCTCGCGCAAATAATGCTCCAGAAAGGCGCCATCATGATTCCAACGATTTTTTCCACCAGAACTCAGCCTAGCGAGTGGAACGGATGAAATCTGCACAGATTTATAGTGTACAACACACATCTTGATTTGGAAAAAAATTAGAAACAACAAAGGCACAAAGAAATTTTGACAGGTTACCACCAAGGGATCTACAGTTACAGATTAGCAGACTTTTTTCCCAGGTCATTTCCCCTAAATGTTCTTGCTCATTAGATAAACGTGACCACTTCAAAGACATATCCCAATTGAAATGCAGCTAAGGTTGTTCTGAGAGGACACGAGATGCTGGGAGACCCCTAAGCAAACATATCTGAACCAATACATATCCTATTATTGTAGATTCTTTCATGTGCTATTTAAATCAGAATTTCTTTAAGGTCAGCAGACATTTTTGATTTAATTCCCTACATCCCCCCATGTCTTTAAGTTTTAAGCCCTTTTATTTAAAATATGAATTTGTAATGGCATTTTTCTTTTAAATGAAAGACTTCTTCAAAACGGAAAACAAACTAACAACGTGTTAAGAGCATCTACATCCCAAAAAATCTCTGATCTAACAGCAACACAGACGCTCAGCAAGGGAGGTAATCAAATCCACACCGTATACTGCTTTCCAAAAAAAAAATTAAAAAAATTAACCACTCAAAATATGATTGTTCATCTACTGTAAAAAAATTTTTTAAATACCATTGATGGCGGGTTAGTGTTCAAGTAAAACCAAAATAATAACAACAATAATAGTCTTGCATTAAGTTTTCTTTTCTACTTACAATGTATGAAAAGTCAAATGTAAACTTGTTTGATTCCACTTTTGAACCCTGCTGCGCTACATCGCCAAGGGCTCTGCACAGAGCATAGTGCAGCAGATGAGTAGTTGTGTGGTTCCTCATGCAGCCTTGCCGGTGATGCTGGAAGGAAAAACAAACCATTAATATTGCTCTTCTTGTTCCAGAGACAACAGAGCTCTTCCATGTACCAATGAGAAAATCCCGAAGTTCACTGATATGAAGATCAAAACAAAGTAGGATGTTGAAAATAAACGAAGACCATCTGTGTACAAATTTTTCTACATAAATAAACTTGTCCATATTATACTCTTTTCTGGTTATGAGCTCAAATAAGAAAGTAATTAAAATAATAAACATTTTAATGACAATGATAATATAATTTGTATATTAAAACCAAACAAAGCTCTGTCCTTCTGACAAGGACTCATTGAAGATAAACTATTCTTTTATGTTAAAAATTTTTTTCATTAAAAAATCAATGAATGAAATAATGAAAAAGAAAATCCAAATGCTGTAGTATCTATTGGTATGTCTGTGACTCTTAGTAGATAAGTAAATTCCCCAAGATGAATAATATTTAGACAATTTAATGTATCTAACCTGGCTGTATATTTTATAAATATTATTATTATTATTATTATTAAAATATATATCAAATGCTGAGTCTGTGAAATTTGTTCTTAGGTTAAAGTTAATCAATTATATTCTGATTCTGTCACAGGTATGCTGACTAATTTACCTTTGACCCTTTTTAAAACACCAGTTAAGTCTAAATTTGAATTGGAGAACTTGGGTTAACAATGTAAACAATGGGCAGGAATCAAGATAGTATCCTTTAAAAAAGCCAGCAAGAGAAAAGAATGAAGAGCTATGGTTGCCAACCTCCAAATTGGATCTGGCACTGAGAAAGAGGTCTTAATTTGGTATGGTGCCATTGTACAGCAACAAGTTATACTTCACATTCCGGTTCTACACAACTCACCTCATTAAGACTTATTTCCACATTATCATCAAACTTCAAGCTGCCCTCCTTGACATGGCCAATGTGGAGGACATAGCCTTGAAATGATTGGACATCCTCAACTTTAAAACTGCCATACTATTAAAATACAAAATGGTGCATAGAAAGAGTCAATATTCAAACAAGTTTTCACCTATGAAAATAGATAACCTAGAATTGTTTATATCAATAGCAGTTTCTTTTTTAATATTGAAGGATTAAGTATGATTTCAGTCATAAATCTTAATTTTGCTATGTGCTGAAGAAAACAGTTATTGCAAAGATAAAATTTAAATAATTTAATGCATTAGTATTGCTTCTCATTTCTTTTAAGCAGGAAGTGATCATGGCTAGTACAGGACTTCCAGGAGAGAGAAATAATGGTATTTATCATTTTAAAAAAATTGAAAAAAAAATTCAACAAATTTAAAACATGTATCATAGGTCAAAAGATAAAGCCTGGACTTTTATTTTTTTTAAATAAGTATATCAACATGGGGAATAAATATAATGCTTTTTTTTTTTACTCCTCTTCCCTCACCTTTCCTTTTATCTCCCCTTGATCAGCAGCCTGGCCACCAGACTCTGAATACATGCAGGTTTTGTCCAGTAGAATGGCGCCTGATTCACCAGCTCCAAAGCAATTCACAAACCTTCCATGATGCAGTAGTTGGAGAATTTTGCCTCTGAGGGGTGGGCCAAAATCTGTTGAGAAAAAACACCTTAGAATAAACAGGATGCAGGGTTCCAGCACTTAGCCATTAGGATGAACAGAAGACAAGATTGTACAAAGCAGGTGCAAAAATCTCTCTCTTACACTGTACACAAAATTTAAACAAACCAAAAAAAAAATAAATGACTATACCTTAGAACAAAAGGAAAAGGTCGTTGATTTACTGTTAAGTATAGGATTTCAACATTTAGCTACAAAAACAAACAAACAACTTTGCTGCTGGTCACTTACCATAGCCACCGTTGATTTTAGAGTAGGAATACTTGTAGCTGTCATCTGTCAGTAAAACTCCATTGTCGGATAAGTGCTGTACAGTGGCAGGTTTTAATGTCTCAGCTGGGTGGGACAGGACAGACGATCGCTCTTCAGCTAGCTTGTTTTGTTCCTGTACAGTTAAAAAATCCTAATAAAACTTTCACATTTAACCCTTTTCGGTATCTGTTTAACAAAATCACTACCACAGTAGAGTCTCGATTATCCGACCACCTGTTATGTCGAATAATTGAGCCTCTACTGTATATCTGTTTAACTTCCCACTAAAATAAATGTGCACACTAAAGCAGCAGCAGCATCTTCCTATTCTAGCAAACATGCCCCTAAAACTTACCAAGGCAAACCAACATAGGAGTCCTGATTACTTTTGTCACTTCATTTCCTAGAGAGCTCAATTTCAACTCTCACCATACAAAACACGAACACACACCCTTTTAAGGGGAGATGATTCTCATAAAGGAGCATCGTTTGATGCTATTGTCATACACCAATCTCTACAATGCAGATGAGACAACTCTGATGAGGAGTGCCGTGCCATGATCATATATGCTAGGGAGCATTGTCTAGCTATGTCACAAAAGAAAACAGCACTTCTGACTTCAATAGGGAAATCCCTATCAGAACTTTTCATTTTTAGATGCAAGAGGAAGCACACATAACTGACTAGAGAAGAGTCAGAAATCATATCAGGGAGATGTCAAACTGAGCTAACTCCTACTGGGGCTTGAACTTTGGCACTCAGCCTTCTTGGTGATCTGGTAGTTTAACCATTTAGCTACCAGTTGCCCTGTTGGTTTATTATGTTATGCTGCTATGCAAATTTACCTTAGATTTGGCAAACAAATATTAAGATATATAAACATAACAAATTTTGTTTTGTTACAAAACTCACTGCAATATCTGTAACTGAGTTAGTGCTTTTTGTCACAAGTAGAATGATGTGTCATGTGTGTGTGTTTTCAGTTATCTCAAGATACTGTAAACAGCTGATGCTGGGGTTAACAACCAGAGATTCCTGATTCAAATCCCAGTGTCAGCATCAGCTGTAGTATCTTGAGATACTGAAAACACATGTATATAACAAATGATGCTTGTCAGTATTTTTAAAGCTATCAGATAAAACCAATTTTAGTTGCTTGTTTTTCTTATTTGAAGCTATTATATATATATGGTTAAAAATATGATGCCAGTTATGTTATTTTTATAGTTAATTAAAGCAAAAATGTTAGTATCATGAACAATGAAACCAAAATGCTGCATATATTAAGATTAAATTATAATTTCTGTACTTTATCCCCCAAAATAAAAACTAAAAGGTTAGAAGTTCTATTATAAACAACTTGCAATGTTCTATTCAACAATATAACACCTTTTCTTTAGTTTTTTTTTGTAATAGTGGACTAGATGCTGTTTTGCTTCCACAAAATGCCTTTGCTTACTTTTTTAAATTACAATTTAACAGCAACTTCAACTGAAAATGTCTACCTTGCTTTCTTGAATCTTTCGATCTAAACCAGCCAGGTCTACAAACAGTCCCCTCTCCTCAGCCAAATTTAAGATGATGTCAATGGGCACTTGAAATCCATAGTGACCCTCATGCAAGGCCCATATTTGCTTCACTGTTACAATAAAAACAATGACAATACAGTAAGACCTCGATTTAACAGACCCCGATTCAATAGAGGCCATCTGGTCTCCCGACAAAAGTCCGCGTTGAGTTGCGTGAAAAACTCTTTTCTTGAGCGCCTTTTGTGCACGTGTACGTAACCATCCAAATTTAACAGACTCTCAACATTAACAGACACCCCCCTTTCCCCTTATTACTGCATTAAATCGAGATTTTATTGTATAAACAAGTTTATGGAACAATCAAAACCAGTCATTAAATTGTAAATTATCAAATGATGATCCACTGAAAATGTTCAGGGTGCAGAAAGGTTAAAATTTTGAACTCTTGTAGGCTCCCATTCCACCTAAAACCAGACTAGTAGATTTTCTGTTTTCCCTTTAATTTTTCTTTTAAAATACTCTTCTAATGTAGTAGTAGTCAGACTTATATTAACACGGGGCCCTTATAACTTGAAGCTATTGCTAAACTAGGCTAAATTATTTTTTTTTTTAATTCTGCAGTAAAGTTTATTTTAGATTTTTCAGGTTATTATATGAGTGTGGTAATAATTCTCTGCCGAAAAACTACAGCTTAGGTGATGTACTTGTTTCCAATTTTTAACAGGTGAGCAGTCAGTGGTCCAGTGATCAGACACTAGACTGCTGAGGCTAAGGACACAAGTTTAAATATGGACCAACTCAGTTTTGTATTACCGCCTTCGTTCTTCGCTAGTCGGCCAATGTGGCTTTCCTATCACATGTATAAAATGAAGAGTTCCGGGTACATGTGGCAGAAGTTCCATGGCCAACTTTTGACAGGCTCACACCTTGGCCATTGCTCTAAAGCTCCCCCTCTCCAACCCTCGCCTGGTCACTAAAGCTGTACGCTACATGTCCCACCTTCTAGCTCCCTGCTGCTGAGATTTCCTTAGACCCTGAAAGTCAAGATGAGGGTTCAACAATCAAAAAGAAAAAATTAGCTTTGATAAAGCAAAATTCTGACTATCATTTTAAATCAGATTTCAGTGAATTTTACTTTTACTTTTTTTTTTTCATACAATATATTTATTATTCCAATATATAACTTATTAAAACATTTGTTTCCATTTTTAAGAAAAGACATTTAGGAAAAGAGTAATGCATAATGAAAAATAGTATGATAAGTGCAAAGAGTATACACTAAGTTAGCTAAGTGATGTTAAGACAGTACAACCTGCTGCAACTCATTTTGTGGTCTGGTCACACAAATGGTGTTTCAAAATGTAAATGTCTTTTTAACACCAGCCAGGTTGAAATTAATTACTCAATACACAAAACAATGATGCATTAGCCATAGGGGAAGACCAAAAGGATTGAGCAGTTGTAATAAATAGCATTTTAATGTTAAAAACAGTGAGAGACTGGGTGTCTCAGAGTCAATAACATAAGGAGGATGCTTAATCATACTGTACACATAAAATTTCAATTGTTCTGATTTCAGTGGATGGATAAATAAAATCAATGATTAGTGAGGCATCTTTTTGAATACACAGTTCAAGTGTGGAACCTCATTATGCAATGAATGTTGTGTAGGTTGGAAAATGTTCAAAAGCAATTTACTACAATGGTTAGTACCATGCATAATCTTTGTTACAAAGAAAGAAAAGCAAGGCTTCATTTGCCTAGTTTAGTCAACAGATAAATTTAAGATGGCATGACTAAAACTTTGAAAAATATTTTTTTTTTCTAAGAATGATTAAAGATTTTTTAAAATACTAATCATGCATCATGTACAACTGCAGAGTACAGGTGTAAGATTTAAAAGAGAATCTTGATTAGATGCATTTTTGTTGCTTTTTTATTTTCATTGCACAGTGCTGACCTTGAATGTTTTACTACAGTGAGAATAAATGTTTTTTTTAAAGTAGTCTGGGCACACTATGTGTTGAAAGGGTGCCCTGTATACATTTTAAATTTCCAGCAACCCTGACTATTTGTTTGTACCTACAACTTCAATCTTGTGTTAAGGTCTTAATTCACTTGTTTAACTGACTAATCATTTTTTAGCAGGAAAAAAAGGGTCTCTGTAAACCAGTAACCTGGCAATGTTTTATCATCTCCTATCTTCCTGAAAGCTTTTTCCATCATCTTCTGAGACATCTTCAGCATTTTCAGATAATGCTCTTCCGTTTCAGTAACAATGTTCTTAATCTGCCATTAAAAACAAATAAAATAATTAACTTCTTGCTTTGCAGTAACAATGGAAAAAGAATTAGAAAACTAACATTCTGTACAAAAAAAGCACCTTTCTAAAGTCAATATTGTAATCAGGCTGGGGACTGAATCAGAAAGATAACATTCATACTTTCCAGAGACAAAATCTTCTGCCATATACATGCATGTCCACTATTTTAATCTCCATCAATTCTAGTTTTGGTCCATGGCTATATAATCCAGACTTGGTAAGGAAAATTCTTCCACTTTCAGGACATTTTACACCAGCCTGGCCCACTGCTTGGTTTTCTCTCTCTTCTGTTTGGACTCTTGGATCCAATCAGCACCAACCTTTGCTGCGCCAAAACAAATAATTTTTCACCACTGCTCTCTACTGCAATTCTTTTTTTAAGTTGACCTTTAGGCATTCCTTATACCTTCTTGAATTGCCAAGCTTCAGCTCAGGGTAAAATACCTTAGCTGAGCCCATAGTTATCTCCCTTGCCAAGAGTTTTTCATGAAGTTGCAGATCAGGTTGTGTTTATATTTGGGACCAAAAATTTAAAGTGTGGGCAATGTGATGGTCCAGCTTGTAGACGACTGGATTTTAAGGTTGAAGGCCTGAGTTCAAATCCCAGATGGGACCAGCTCAGTCAGATGTACCTCCCACTCTTCTTTACCAATCAGCCATGTGGGTTTCCTCTGGCCATTCCAATTTTCTCCCACATCTAAAAACAGAGAAATTTAGAAGAGGCTTCCATTTACAGACCCACATGCATTGAGGAAAGGAAGGAGAAACCACTTCAACTGTTCATCTCCCTGGGAAGGTTCTGAACCACAGACCAGCCCCAAAGAGCAAATAACTGATGAAGATTTATAGTGCCATTAAGCTTGTGAGTTATCAAAGCATCTGGGCTAGTTTAACTCTTTCAATTGCAAAAAAATTTCAACTGTAATTTAACAGATAAAATATCCTTTTTTATTTGACAATTTTCATATTTGAAAATGTCTTTTTTATCTGTTAAATTGCAATTAAACAGCTAAAATTGATAACTTTAAAAAAAGAACAGAATTGCTATTAGTGATAAATAAAATTAATATTTAAAAAAAACCTTATCAAAATAGTGAAGCATTATATAATTCTATACTTACTTTTTCTGGATTTTTTGTAATCTCTGGAAAAGCTTCACCCTGTTTATAGAAAGGAGAGAGAGAGAGAGAGAAAATATGTAAAAACGATTTGTAAGCAGTTGCTGCTGTCATGTTTTCTTTAAGTATTTGTCAGTCAAATAATATCTGTTAATTACAGGTTTGTGTGTGCATATTAAAAAAATGGATGAATTAATTCATTTTAGAAACCACAAAAATGATAAAATGAAGTCTACAACACACACATTTAAACATCTTAAGAAAAAATGTCTGACGCAGTTTCTATTTAAAAAATGCCAACTTTCAATAATCTCATAAATGCCAAGAAGTGTAACAAGTAAAATTCCTGTACTGAAAAAAGAACCAGGGGTAGGTAAGTAGGTATTATTTACCAGAGAGTCAACCACATCATCCACAAGCCGTGCTAGGAGTCCTTGGGGAGCATGAAGAACACTGTGGGCCTGGTTTGCACACCGGTGGATGATCTGCCTTAGCTTGTGGCTGAAATTTAACAAGAACCTCTTCTTGTTTCACTAAAACATTAGCAAAGATGAATCCATATTTGTGGTTTATTTAAAGGCTTCCATTGTTAAATATTTCTTCTGAATTCACACTATCAGCCAAGAGAAAATAAAACTGTAGCATTAAGCTACCTTCACCAGACACGTTGGAACTCACTCAGTAGTAGTTATCTACCAACAACCAAATGTTGCGGTGTAAAAAAAATTGATAAATTCCTTTGGCTGAAATCTGAGCATGAAAATGAGAGAAACTTTGAGAGCGACTTTAATAATGAGGTTCAGTCTAATACAGTGGTCACCGTCAAACAGAGCACAAGGTACGACATGTCATTGAATGGGCTGAACTTCAGAGAGCAATAGTAAGGACAGAGAATGTTTCCATGCAGGTTGAAAAAATAAATCAGTCAAAACAATTCACTCACAGTGGCTCTTCTCAAGGGAGTTCTACTTTTAGTTTGGTTCGACAACAGCCTAATGGCAACTATCAAGTTACGGTGACGTTTCTATAAATTTCTTCTGTGGCAGTGAAGTCACCAAAGAACCACACAACAATTCTGTTTATCAACTCTGAGCAAGCATGTTGCCACTATGTTCATTAATAAACTGTTTCTTATTTCTATTTCATTTATTGCTGATTCCACACAATAGCAAACTCACTTTCTAAACAAAAAAATTTTTTTAATCCAGTTTTGAAACTTGTCAAAATAACAGCAGATAAGTAGATGTATGTATATAATCAATCAAAGTCCTTGTTCTTCTTTACCTGTGTTAGACTGGGCTTCTGCCTCAACTAAACAAGAAATCTAGTCTGGACTGCTCACTTCTAGCTGAAGACTGTGCTAGGTTTCACAAGGTGCAAAATGGGAACACCTGTAAATGTTAACTATGGCACTGTACAACTTTATCAGGTGTCTACAGTTGTAGACAGTAATGTCTGCCACAAACCTGGTTTATTTATCAAATCCCATTATCTACCATATGACTGTGTACCAGAGTCAGCTTTCCTTATGATACCATTTCAATACTTACTGTAATGTTTTAAATAGATAGTAACAGGGTAAGTGCCGACTAGATATCAAGAAGCTTCTTTCACTGTTATGTCAGTGGCATGGTTTTTCGCCTCTGGTCTTGCTGGTGGAAGGGTGGGAGTTCTGGTTATTCCTGTTGCTCTTATCTGAAAGTTTTCTTACAAGAATTTCTGTTTCAGATTTGCCTTTCAGCATCCTGTGGCCAGCATCAATGGAATTAACTCAGTGTATTCTGTGAAGTCTGTATCAAGTGGCAATAATAATATCATTTCTTTTTGTTACATATTTTACTGACTTTAAAAACTTTTATTTTAAAAGTATAATACATAAAAGAAATTTTTCACTTATTCAAGAGGTGCAAATATTTAATTTAAAATGAATATAACACAGGAAGTTTTTAAAACTTATGTAATTCCACTTTTGCCAAGAAAAGTGTGCATGGCCTAATTTTTATTAGCATTCTTGGCAGATATACTTCATCATTAACAAATGTCTAAATGTGAATATTCTTATTCATCTTATAAATATGATCTCAAGTGTTATATAAAATGCCACTAATAACATATTTTTATGCATGCTTTCACAAGATTTTTAAAAAAATATCAATCATGTGACCACAAAAACATCTACAGGCCAATCTAGACAACAAGACTCTGCCATCTTTCTTCATAGTTGAGACTTTACTTTCTTTTATACTTGGGTACCAGATGCCGATAGTTTGTTTTCTGTGATCTACCTTACATTCTTCAAGACAACAAATAGTGCTGAGATATTCTTCACACCTATTAGAGCGAGCAGAGGCTGTTGTTGCTCTTTTCAATCTTTCAGCTAATTAATGAAGTACATCTCTTTACTGATGAGTTTTGTGTGGAGTGACACCTGAAAGCCAGCCAATGCGTGGAAAGTAAAAAAAAAAGGAATATAGCTCACGCAAGGTTTCCTTTTCCTGGTATCAAACCATCTGCTATGGCTACTGTGTACATCCGAGCATGATCCGCAACAATCCGGTAAGCAGTGTCAATTTTCTCTTCTGTACCATTTTTTCCAATTAGACCTTTGTAGGGACGAATCCCTGTTTCCTAAAACAGGGAGAGATTAGCTAAGTATTGCAAAAGTGGGAGAGGAGAAAGAGAGAAAAAATAGAGGGAGAGAAAGAAGAAAGAATGCCAGAAGGGTGCAAAAAAAAAGAGAGAAAGGAAAAAAAAGAAAGCACAGGGAAAGAGGGAGAGAAAAAAGGAAATGGAAAGGGAAAAAACAGGGAAAAAAGAGGGAAGTAAAAGAAAAGGGAAGCTTAAAAACTTACAAAGTTGTCAACAATTATATCATTGAAATTTTAATAGTCTGAAATAATTTTTGCTGCGACAACAACAACAACAACACATCAAATGAGAGAGGATGGATTACTGATGACAGTGAAGTAAAACCAGAGCAGAATCAACTGCTCACCTACCTGGTGTATTCTGTTGAAGAGCGGAATGAAAAGATCAGTGTCATAGTTAGAAAGCGAACTACACATCACTGCGGATATCCTCTCCAACCCCATTCCTGTGTCAACGTGACAACGAAGCAAGTCCTTCAGTGACCGATCGGGTTGCCTAAGTTGAAGAAATTTTAAAAGAAGAAAAAATAAAGAATTCATTTTGGGCAGCAACAAATAAGAAATCCTAAAAGATAAATCTGAAAGAAAAACATAAGAATTGGGGGAGACTCCATTTGCGTCTGGAATTAACTTTCTTCTCAATAAATTTTAATTGATTTTTGAGAAGAAAAAATAATAAACAACATTATCTTCTCTTCCATTTGGCAAAGGGTTAACAAATTTTGTTAATTTCTGTTAAATAAGAATATTCTAATTTCCAAACTCTGAAGGGATTACATTAAACAGCTCTGACTACAGGTGAAGTATAAAAAAAAAGAAAAGGAAACAGGTAAGGAAAGTTAACTCTTATTATTATTATTATTATTATTATTATTATTATTGAAGCAGCTTTTCTAAAAAAATTATCACTAAAGTCACAAGCTGGTGAAGAAAAAAGAGAGAATCATATCAGCGGCCTATCATTACCTGTCAAACTGCATGAAAACCAAATTCCAAATTTCCACCATATAGGGGGAGCCACTATTCACCAGCTTAGCAGAATCACCTTTGCCAAGGTGATCATAGTGAATTTCTGTACATGGCCCACAGGGCCCAGTTTCCAACATGCCCCAGAAATTTTCCTCAACTCCAAATGGCAGAATCCTGTTGGCTGGGATGCTAAAAAGA
The DNA here is from genome assembly GCA_018389105.1 of Nautilus pompilius. Classification (NCBI taxonomy): domain Eukaryota; kingdom Metazoa; phylum Mollusca; class Cephalopoda; order Nautilida; family Nautilidae; genus Nautilus; species Nautilus pompilius. Next base: position 271,382 of record JACATO010000907.1, on the reverse strand, counting down.
ACATAACCAAAGTGAAAAGTTTAAATAAGAAAATTAATTTTAAAACTTATTGAGCATTTCTTTAAATGTTAAGAACATAATGCAGAAATATTTCAAATATTTAAATTTCACAGATTATTACACCCTTATATATATATTTTTAAGAAAAAAATTATTTTTTTTTTAAAAAAAAGCAGTTGTCTTCTCTGAAACATTTAAAAATTAAGTCAATCTACCATAGAAAAAAAAAAAAAACAGTTATATACCAGAATGCCATGTTTATCTTGCATACATTCAAGAAAATAAGTGATGAAATTCCATAACTGCAGATGCTGACCTTAAGCTGAGTCAACTGGAAAGAAAACTATAGGAATGCTAAACCAGTTCATCCAAGGCAGAATTGTTGAACATTCTATTCTCTACCAAGCATCTCAAGAGCCGTTTTATGTGGAGTAATGGAATATTTCCCCAAATATTATTAACAGTAAATAAAACACCAAAATCTACCTCAGTTTTTTTTTTTCCAGCCTGCAGTAAATATTTTGACTGACGATTTCATTGTCGTGTGGAGGTCAAACTTAGAACGTGGCTCCATTCAACAGTTTGAAAATCTCCCACAGATGTCATTTTTTTCAGTGAGTTTCCAACTGTTTTTTTTTTGCATTCTTGATTTTCTCTCGTCTTTAATAGCTCAATGGCTTTCCACAACCAAGAACTCGCAGTATAAATTAAATTCAAATTTATAAATAAATATCCTTAAGTAAATAAAAATAGTTTAAAAAACAAAAAACAATGTCGTCTCACTAGTAGGGACTAGTAGTTGTGAATGCACTGTAATTGAACTCATAGATCTAAGGAATCAAAGCAATGTTGTTTGTACTTAAAACCTGTATCCAATTAGCTTTCTGTATACTGCCTGGGATGCACACTATCTTTCAAATCTCTGTTTGGCACAAGTTAAGTCATAAGGGCTTGTGACACATACTACCCCTCTCATTAATGTAACCCTTTGTAATAACAAATCTGTATTACTCCAATTGCATCACAACTATAGTTCAACACAGACACTTTTGCTTCTAGACTGGGGTACATTTTTCACCCAATTGGTAATAAGGCGTGAGGAGGGTCATTTTCAATATGGATGAATAAAAGAAAACCATCTACTTCAGCTGTAGCCAGATTTCTTTGCATTCCAGATCTGGACCGAGTCCCATATTGTCATCCCCAGCAAAGTAGGTGAAATACAGACGGTTCTTGTCGATCTTGAACTCTTCAGTCAGCATCTGCAGAGCCATGGTACAGGCTTCTTTCTGGCAAGGAAAAAAAAAGATGAGAAAACAAGCATGTATATACCAACAAACATATGTACACACGCACGCATAAGCAAAGCCAGGCTGTTTCAGGCAGGAGAAATAACAAGGCATCTCATATCGGTGTCACAGGCACAGTACTCTGACAGTCACAAAGAGTTTACACTTCACAAATAAGAGGTGTCTGTGATAGGTGCATTTATTCACATCAGTGGAATAAACAAGCAGGCAATCATTTCGATGTCAGGGTACAACACACACGACACTCTCTTCATGGACAGACTGTCTTTAAAAAAAAAAGGTTTAAATCTTTTCAACAAAAAACTCTTCACATCAAACGTAAAGATCAGAATCCTGTTTTAAATAAGCAGACCCTTGCATTTATATTCTGCTCTGATACAAGAGCAGATTATAACCACCACCTGCTACCACAGCCTGTAACTCGTGTTGACACAGATGTAGCAAAATCCTTCTTAAAAACTGTTTGCATCTAGAGAATTATGAAAGAACAAGCACAAACCTTTTTTTAAATGATATGATTTCTTTTTTTCCTTAAGATAACTTTCTCTGCTACAGATATGTAACTTTTTTTTTTCGTTTTCATATGCACAGAGATAACCAAATGTAAAGTGAATTTTTGTGAAAATCATCCAGTATCCTGCTTCAGGTATCCAGTAAGCTGCTGCATTCATGTGAAATTGGCTGGTTAAAAAGAACCAGAGAAGACCACAACACTAGACATTCAGGCAGCAGGACACTAAGTGCTGTGATGCTCGACAACAAAACACAGCATTTTTGATGAGGTATTATGTTGTGTGTGAATAAAAACTTAAGTTTGTTCAAATTATGATTTTCCTGTAAATAATTAGGAATTATGGCCCATTATTTTCAGTAGAATCCTTGTGCTTGTGTGTGAGAAGGATTACAATGGACTTTAGGTTCACGTGCTCACTTCAGATACCTTGAAATAATCACCAAACGACCAGTTTCCAAGCATCTCAAAGAATGTGTGATGATGGAAATCTTTTCCCACATCATCCAGATCATTGTGCTTTCCCCCAACTCTAATACACTTCTGGCTGTTGGTAACCCGGTAATAGGTTGCCATCTCACTGTCTGGCTCCACATTTCCCAGGAAAATTGGTTTAAACTGAATTTTTAAAAAAAAATAAAATAAATTTGTACAGTTAGATATACAAACATCTCAAAGATTTTCCAAGTATGAACCAGCAGAACATTTTAGATTTTCTAAATGCCAAGGATAGTTTTTTTCTATTATGCTGCAGCTTAGATAGAGTTCTATCACATGAGTGACTTCATGGTGTAAACCTCTGGTACAGAAGTATTGTTTTATTGCAAATAATAATGCTCCTTATGGAGGCATCATCATCATCTCTCTTCTCACCTACACACACTCACATTCTCAATCTCTCCCTCCTCTATCAAATTCCAGCTAAACACCATTTACATAAGAAAATTCCAGCTATCCAGACATTAAGAACATGAATGATGACTTACCTGATTCATACCAGCATTGGTGAAGTAAGACCCAGTTTTTTTCCCCAGAAGAACAGATGAAGAATGCACATACAAGTGATCTTTTTTCTGCGAGAAGTAATCAAGGAATGCCTTTCGCACTCTGCTGGCCGACCATGATGATGTGTTCCTTCCTCTTACTGTCACCATCCGGTGAACATGTTGGCAGTAGATAGAGAGGCATTTTGTCTGCTGGATATACAACCGCAACCACATAGCAACAAAGATCACTTCAGATCACTTCACCTATGATGCAAAAAAACTGGTGAGAGATATAGAGGATGAATGAATGAGATTACTTGAATGAGAGAGAGAGAGAGAGAGAGTTGAATGAATGAGATTACTTGAATTAGAGAGAGATGATGAATAAGAGATTACTTGAATTAGAGAGAGAGAGGGCGGGAGGGAGAGAGATGAGGGAGAGAGATGATGAGAGAGAGAGGAGAGAGGATGGAGAGATAGAGAGAGAGAGGGAATGGAGAGATAGAGAGAGAGATGATGAGAGATAGAGAGAGAGAGCGAGAGAGAGAAGATGGATGCGGATGGAGATAGAGAGAGAGGATGGAGAGATAGAAGAGAGAGAGAGAGCGAGATGGAGAGAGGAGGATGGAGAGATGAGAGAGAGGATGGGAGAGGCGCGATGGCGAGAGAGGCTGGAGATGAGAGAGATGATGATGGAGAGGATAGCGAGAGAGGCTGATGGGAGAGATAGAGAGAGGATGAGAGAGAGCGAGAGCGGATGGATCGCGCGAGCGAGAGGATGGAGAGAGAGAGATTCTGGAGCGCGCGAGAGAGAGCGATGATGGAGAGAGAGCGAGAGATATTGCGAGAGAGAGAGCTGGAGAGAGAGATGAGCTTCCCTGAGAGAGGTGGAGATGGCGAGAGAGAGGGATGGATGAGAGATGACCTGATTGAGATGGAGAGGAGAGAGGAGAGATGATGGATGAGATTACTTGAATTGAGAGAGATGGAGAGAGCGAGAGAGAGGATGGAGGAGAGAGGCGAAGCGAGATGGAGATGGAGAGGCTGAGAGAGGCTGTCCTGAGAGAGCGATCGAGCTGATGAAGAGAGAGATAGTGATGGAGAGATGATTGAATTAGAGAGAGCTGATGGGAGAGAGATGGAGACGAGAGAGAGAGGATGGAGAGAGAGAGGATGATGGAGAGAGAGAATTGATTGAGAGAGAGAGATGATCTGGAGAGAGAGATGATGATGAGATTCCCTGATTCGAGAGGCGAGCTGGAGCGAGAGAGAGAGCGCGATGGAGATGGACGAGAGAGAGATGACTGGAGAGGCGATCTGTGCGAGCGAGATTGGAGCGAGAGAGCTGGAGCTAGCATGGCTCTATGAGAGCCGATTCTGATTGCGCGAGAGAGATCGAGTGCTGATGGCGCCAGAGATGCTGGATGGAGAGAGAGCCGAGATTGGATGAATGAGATTCCTTCCTTCGAGCGAGAGCTGGAGCGAGCGAGAGGAGATGCCTTGTGAGGAGAGAGATCGAGCGAGAGAGCTGCTGGATGGAGAGAGAGCTGGCGAGAGATGATGGTGCTGAGATGGCGAGCTGGCGAGAGAGAGAGAGCGCTGCTGATGGTGAGCGCGAGAGAGAGAGCGAGCGATGGCGATGGAGGGAGGCGAGCGATCTATGAAAATGAATTCTGCCCTCGGCTGGCAAAGTCAATGCCGACCCTCAACCGTAATTTTACTCACGATATCATTACCAAGCTTTTCATGTCCATGAGAAACCTCAAGAACCGGTGCGACAGCAGGACCAGTTTACTCACCTTCCACTAGTGATAAAAATCGGATTTATTCTTCTCCACCCCTGCAGAGGTCGACTCACTCACTCACTGTCGGTTGCTCCACAACACTTCCCCTGGGCAGCTCCATATTTATTTCAAAACGAGGCTATGTTCTCTTACACGCTTCAGATAATTTAGCAATAACTTAAAGCAGCCACTCAACACTAAATGTTTATATATTTATTTATTTGTTTGTCTTAAAATTGCAATTTATTTGAGGTTGTATAATTAAACAGAAACTAAACAAGGCTAAATCTATAAACTACATATCAAGTAAGGGAATTATTTAAAGCTGAAAATAATTTTCAAAGTTATTTCCCTTGACTATAAGAATGTCTCTTTCCCTGACTACATTGTTAGCAATAGCACCAAATCCTACAGGAGAGGAAACGTCAAAACTTATTCAGTAGAATGAACCCTGCATCTTGCTGTGGCAAACCAATGGCCTAGTTGCAATCATGGAATTTAATTCCGGCCATATTTTAAATAACCCAAACTATAATTCAGAATTTCAACTTTATCTGAGTTAGCAGATTTGTTTGGTCAGTTTCCTTTCTTTCTATCTCATATTTCTATAGCTCCCTGGCTGATGTATAATAAAAAAACCCATGCCAGCATCTAGGTTTCTAATTGTTTTGTTTGTTTTTTTTAAAATTAAAATCCCTTGCTGTGGCTGTGATAAAAGTTTTTTTTTTATTATTATAGATTAATATTTTTCATGTTGCTGAATTTATTTTTTAAATGTTAATCAAATTAACTTCATTCTTAGCATCAGAATTACTTGGTTATCCATCTATATGTGTGTTTTTACCCCAACAAATTCATCTCTCATTAGCAAAAGAAAAATTCTTCTCTTATGGTGAAAAAATATAGAGTTAAGGCACTGAAACCGCCTTTTTTTTCATAAAAGTAGCAATGCTTAATTTTGTGGATCTCAAGTAACAACAACAACAACAACAAATATCTTAATAAGTAATTCTTATTTTGGACTTCTGCATTATTGTGTACACACACAGTGGTAAAAATGAAAATCTGGGGCTGGAGGAGGAAGAGGAGGGTACAAACTTGATCTTGAAGATAATAATTTGGGAGGGCACAGGCCATCTGCCCAAACTGAATTGCCAGACACCAATTTTTTTCTCTAAGCATACTACTTCTATTTAGTTGCAGTGGTGACCTGTCCTTATCGCTTACCATTGTTCCCGCACTCTACCTAACTGCTGCTGATGCACCATATGGTGCATTGACCAGAGTGTGTATATACATCTACAGCCATATGTGTGTGACCAGTAGTTGTTTTAAACTCTGTTCTTGTTCTGCACCGGTTGATCCTCATTTTAACCACAAGTCCACCCCACTCCATTTTACTATTGAAGATGCCATCATTACATTTAAAAATTTTTTATAAAAAAACCCCTTCTTTGCAAAATCAATTAGGCCTTACAGAGAGCTTAGTGTTGCATGTGATCTCTATTTCGTTTTGTTTTATTATTACTAGATTGTTTGGAGTGAAACCTCTTTGTACCATCTCCATACAATGTACACTATTAATGGAATGTGGAATTCATGGCTGCAGGCTATACTACATAATTGGCCTACCCTAGCCAAACAAAGACTTATAAATAAATTTAAGTATTTATAATAAACAACTGAAAGCTGATGGGCTGAAAGATTATATCCCTAAGACCTTGTTTGCTTTGTTACTTAGTCGTGATGCTTTTATAGCCCAACACTCTTTATTTACTGAATTATGTTTGTGCTCAAAACTAATTAAATACATTCCTTTTTATCCACCTTTAAAGAGTGAAATAAAGAATTCAAAACACCATCTTTATGTATTATTTACTATCTTTCATGTTTAATATCATGTAAATACCATGTAAAGATGGTGTTTTGGCTTCTTTACTGTGTAAACTTCCATTCAAGTTAACATGGAAAGTGACAATAATTGTTTGAGCTGTTTTTAATTGTAATTGGTTATATTGTATGCCAGTATCTGCAACAAGGATAACTTCTCTACATTGGAAAAACTCTGGCAATGGAGTATAGTGCAGCAGTTAGCATACCAGCCTGCTAACGTCAAGAACCCATGGAAATGACTCAATTTGGTGAACCTGCCTGACATCGCTGCTTCTCGCTTTTCTTCTCCAGTTGGCATGCAGCTTTCCTCTCACAAATGAAGAGATCTAACTGAGATTTCCTTGCTGAAGTCAGAAGTGTTAGGGCACTATTCTCCTTCAGCAGGGTTGTCTACCTTGTAGATGCTGGTGTGTAACGTTTGCCTATATAATACCATGTAACCAATTGGAACATTAGAAAATTCTGCAATGTGACTATGTATAAGCAATAATTAAGAATTGTTCAAACTTATGAATGGTTCATAATTACAGAATAGCATTTTATTTTAAAAGTATGAAGGTACAGAAAAAAAGAAGTAATAAGTTAAGAAAACTGATCCAAATCATTAATGAATCAGAATACCTGCACAATTTTGTTAACAATATATTTTGTTTATTTTACAATAAATTCAGAAACTTACAGATAACATTCTTCTTAGCTTAAAATGTGGAAGTCATCTGCATACTTTTAATAACTCAAAGTTGCAGGCACCTACTAAAATACCTTGAGTTATCCAAAGTTCTACTTATTAACAATTGACTTTTTAACAAAATCTAAGTTACTGGTTTTTACTTCTTGCACTTCCTCCATTCATGTAAGCATCTTTTTACTTATCGGCATTTTTAAGCCACATGGAAAGAGTATTTAAGGGAATGTCCAACTGCTTTGTCATCTTTTTTTTTTCTTAAATTTTTTAGTCCCTTTTCAACTTCGAGAATCGCCTGATACTTCATCTCAGTTTTGTGAGTCTGCAGTTTGTATTCTTGTGATGCCCTACTGATGTGTGAGTCTTTACTGACAAGTCGCTGCTGCAGTGGTGTACAAAAAGACAAATCATCCAGGAAGGAAGTTCAGTATTTTTTGTAGACAGAAGTATAAACTATTTCTTTTTTTTTTTTTAAATTGTATACCAAACATTCACAACTCACAAAGTGTCACGATGAACAGCCTTTCATTATCTGACAATAAATTAGTAAAGTAATTAGTGTCAATGATGATCGGTGAGTGATTTACGGAAAGAAATTCATAGTATTTTTAACAAGCATGTCGCAAATCGCAATCAAAATCCAAAATCAACTGACAAACTTTGACTTATAAAGAGAAATGAACACGCGATTCCACTTCAGGGGACTAAAAGTAATGGCTGACTTATTGCAAGTTCAAATTATCCGTAGTTATTATAATGGCAGAGAGGCATTTTGCCGAGACCTGCTTGCTATTTCAACCTAAATAGTATATTCAAGTTATCCAGTGTTTACTGACCATTTTCTTTTCTTTTTTTAAAATTTAACTCAGACTCTCAGCATTACAGTAAGTTTAGCCTATCAGCCAAAAGGTATGGTCTAAATATATTTACTCAACTGGTGAGTCATGCATCTTTAAGGGTATTTATTTAGTACGTTGCACGGAAATTCAACATTGACCACACGGCGGTTAGCCGATGGTTGCGAAACAAAGAGGAGTTAAACAAACTCAGGTTGCAAAATGGAAATTTTTCTCGAAAGAGAAAGCGGGAAGGATTGTTGCCAGATCTGGAGCAGCAGCAGCACAAATGGTTTGTTGTCATGAGGGAGAAAAGGGGCAGAGCTCTCTGGACCTCTTTTAATAGAGAAAGCTAAGTCTTCAGCTCAAGAACTCTATGGTGGTTCCAAAGATCTTCATCCAAACACCTTTACTTCTGGCTGGCTACAAAAGCTCCAAGAGAGATTCAATATTGTCTACAGACAAGAACATGGTGAAAGGGCGGATGCTGACTTATCTGGGGCCAATGAATGGAAGAAGACTGTTTTGCCAGAGCTTCTGCAACGTTATCCAGAAGAGGCAATTTTAAATGCAGACGAGACAGGGCTGTAATTTAGGACCACTCCTGATGGTACACTAGCCAGAGAGGATGAAGAAGTCAGTGGAGGAAAAAAGAAGGAAAGAAAGTGACTGTTTTGGTGGCATCAAACATGACTGGCACTGAAAAACTAGCTCTGCTAGTGATCGGCAAGAGCCGAAATCCAAGGTGTTTTAAGAACAAGGAAAACAACCCTCCAGAGCAATATGAATCAAATTCTACAGCCTGGATGACTCGAGCTTAAAGTTGGACAAGAAAATGTGACGCAGGAAAAGGAAAATTCTCCTGTTACTAGATCAGTGCCCTGCACATCCTAAGGAAGTCACAACAACAAATCTAGAGGTGGTCTACTTGCCAGTGAATACAACATCACTTATACAGCCAATGGATGCTGGGATTATTCGTTGCCTTAAAGCAGACTATCGCAAACAGTTAATGAAAGAGTTGGTTGCACATTCAGATAGTGGCCAGGACGAATTTCTTGAAAGTGCTGCTAAATCTGTAACTGTTTTGGATGCCATTTTCAGGCTAAAAACTGCGTGGGATAATGTGACCTCAACGACCATCCAAAATTGCTTCAGAAAAACGTTTGTCAATGAATCAGGGAGAAACGCTTGAATGCAACGAAGATTTTGAATTAGAAGTTTTAAACAGCGAATAAGGCTCAAAATTGGATGAAGAGTTTACTGAATATGATCGTCAACCTGAATGTTTTGAAGAGCTGAATGAAGCAAGAAGTGATGAGACTGAAGTGTCGGAAGATGTTGAAATTGATGAGACATCAACTACTCCACTGCAAGCACTTGCTATGCTTGACGAAGTAAAGAGTTCTTGAAATAGTACTTGTATACTAACTCAAGAGTTAAAGAACACCCAACATGCAACTCGAAGTTACATAATACAAAACAAGTGCACGTGACAATCTTCAATTTTAGATTATTTTTTCTAAATAAATACTGTCAACCATTTTAATTTTATGAATTTTTATGAAGAAATAAAATTTTATGTTTTTTATTACACATTCCTCTGATATTATCTAAATGAATGTGTACAAGAAATCCTTTTTAAAGATGGACTTATCAATATAAGCACAATTTGTGCTGGTCCGGAGAAAGTGCTTATATCATATATATTTATATAGATAGATAGATAGTATAAACCAAGCAGTATTTTCGCTAATGGGAATAGCTTAAACTCTACAATAAAATTTAATAATTACGCCACTTAAAAAAATCAAACAGCATTCAGTGAATATAGGACGAATTCAGTTAAAGGGAAGAGAGAAAAATTGTGCTGTCAATTGTTTCGACTGTGTAAAGAGATGTTTGAGAATCGGTTTGGATGGAAGTTATTCTTCTTTGGTACAACACGTCACCACGGCGCCCACCACATAGAAAATACACACGGGGGGATGGGTGGTCACAGCTTTCGTCGGTTGCTACGTAGCGTGTGTCCACCCACCCGCTGTGGTCACGCGATCAAATCGCAGAGAATCCGAGTGGTTGGTTATTCCGATGTCCGGATGCAAAGAAATTATTCTCATCTTGTTGCGCATGTGAATAGATTAGTTCTTTAGCATTAACTCCTTTCTACTTTTTTTTTTTTTCGCATGTATATGAATCAACCCTCTCTTTTTTATTTTTGTCTTAAGCGACAATATTTGGTAGGCCTTGTACAGGCATAGATCAAATGGAGTACATCTCTTGCCTATGACAGATTTCGACACGCACAGAGAGAGAGAGAGAGGACGTCGGTATGGAGAGAGAGATGGAAAGACAGATATGGAGAGATGACGTCGGTATGGAGAGAGAGATGGAAAGACAGATATGAAGAGATGACGTCGGTATGGAGAGAGAGACAGAGATGACGTCGGTATGGAGAGATAGATGTGGAGAGAGATGACGTCGGTATGGAGAGAGAGACAGATAGATATGGAGAGAGAGACAGAGATGACGTCGGTATGGAGAGAGAGATATGGAAAGACAGATATGGAGAGATGACGTCGGTATGGAGAGAGAGATAGATATGAAGAGAGATGACGTCGGTATGGAGAGATATGGAAAGAGAGATGACGTCGCTATGGAGAGAGAGAGATAGATATGGAGAGAGATGACGTCGCTATGGAGAGAGAGATATGGAAAGACAGATATGGAGATATGGAGAGAGAGAGAGAGAGATGACGTCGGTATGGAGAGAGATTACGTCACTATGGAGATAGAGTGTGTGTGTGTGTGTGTGTGTGTGTGTGTGCAGGAGAAGTAGAGCTTGATTGTAGTTTACAGCATGTCGAAATTTTGCGGATAGTTTCTGGTAAAAAAAAACAACAACAACAGAAAACGCTGGGATACTACAAGGTATCGTACAACAAAGAAAAAGGTGCAATATTTCTAAAATAAATTATAAAACAAACAAAAAAATTTCTTTTTTATAGCACCGTTTGTTTGTTTGTTTTTTTTTTAGTTTCGATGGGTTCCAGCTTCGACGAATATAAATAACTAGGATATGGACTGGACAGGGAATTTTAAAATGTATAAATGAGTTGCTTTGCCTTAAAATGGCTGTCAAGCGGATTCTTAACGAACGTCTGGCAGTGATGCACTGCGCATCGACGACAACGTCAAAGGATCTTGTGCGGATTCTTTTGTTTAAAAAAAAAAGAATAAGCTTGGCTTTCCTGATAACTAAAGTCAAAGTAGCCGATCTAACCTTTGTGACTGTTTGTACATGAATAATCGGAACCAGAACGAATTAAGCGATCTATTTATTTTTTAATTTAAAATATATATATTTGGGGGGTTCCGGGAGAGAATGAACTCTCTGAAAGCCAAAATGTTATGGATTCATATCCTTTTAGAAAGCAGCGTCTGTCATTAGCTTTTTTTCACTAATCAAGTTGTTATTTTACCGAAGAAGATGCGGCTGTTCAGAAGCACAGAATAAAAACTTGACAACATTTGATAAGTATCAGCAACAAACGATTAGATACCTACGTGGCTGGATCGTCTTGTAATAAAGACTGATGAAGCAGGAGGGGGGGAGCCAAGTTCTCTCTCCCTCTCTCGGTGAAATCTCATTATGTTATCACAGCGAGGTGCAAGGATACAAAACAAAAGGTTTTACAAAACTGCATCATCCGTTTGCTATGTACAAAAAAATATATCTGCCAACTTCACTTATGAAATATTGTTATCCTTATTGTGTGGGGGGTGCGCAAATATAGGATAGTGGACGAAAGATCTTGGTGTTTTTATTTACTTTAAAATCTTCTGAAGCAGAGAAGAATAATTAATAATATATAATGTTTGTGACAAGTTTTTAAGGCTTTTTGTCTTTATCCGCCTGAAAGGGGAGAGAATTCCAGCAGTGAACATTTTCAGTGGGTGGGGTTATCTTCCTCAAAGCACATCGGGATTAATCAACATGGCGACCGCAGGCAGGACGAACAAGTCACCACTATCTTTGTATGCGTGCTGCGTCACGGTGCCCCAGCGCAAATTCCGCGAGAAACAATCGTCAGTGGTGGTGGGGGGGGGGAGAGAAGGATGGGGACGGCTGGCATTCGTTAAACTTATTTACGGTATCTGTGATGATTGTGCTGATTTAGTACAGAACATCGTTGGAGTGCATCCGAGCGAGCTCATTAATGGGCGTTCAGTACCCTTTGCAGTTCCCATTCATTGGCGGCGATGTGCACCTGGAAGGGACTGTTGTCCACGTCTACACCCGACCACTTGACGTTGATTGTGTAGGTCCCTGGCTCTAGGGGATTGTAGCGACAGTAGAAGATCTTGTCTTTCTGACTTGTGCGATGCATCTCCGTCTTGAATCCACCTGCCAATGAAACATGGAAACTGGTATAGCTCAAACTGGGAAAAGAGTAGATTTAAGACCGCTGCTTTCTTCTCTTGCACCACCCTTGAAGCCATTATTCAAAATTAAGAAAGAAAAAGATAATTCAGGATTAAACTAATTTGTTCTCTTTATTCCACCCACCCACCCACAATAGTTACCTCCCATTAAAGTTTTTTTGTTTCTTATCTCCCATTAGAATTAATCTGGATTATCCAAAATTAAAAAAAAAGATAATTCAAGTATAGACTAATATTTTCCTTTGTATTACCTCTACAAAAACTATCTTTCATTAACTTTAAGCATTTTTTCACATAAATTATCTTTCAATAATGGCCAATCACGATATTTTTTTCTAGTTCACATTTTTCATGATTCTTAAATTATGTACCCATTTTAAATCAAAGCGAATTATTTCCATTCACTATTTCCAATAACAGCACTGGTCAACAAGTATTTTCCATCAAGCATATGTCAAGGTGTACTTAGTGTAGTTTTTAATGGTGATTTCAAATATACAATTAGTTTTTTGACATCATGTACAGTTTTCAAGATGAGAAAGTTTTTTGGTTTTAGCTCATGCATTATATAGAAATTCCAATTAATGACGTGTATGCATGTATTTCATTTACATCATGGAAGCATACCTTTAAAATAAACTACATTATTCATTGCTGCATAGTTCAGATGCAATATTTCATCATCTTAAATTGTCCAGTCATAATTGGTCTGATGTTAATGGGAATGCAGTCAGGTTTCACAAAATACTGTTGTTTCTTGTGTCTATGGGATAGTCGGGCAACTGGCAGACATTATTCGGAATAAAACTGGCAGACAAGAACATCATACCAGCCAGGACTGTCTAGCGTCAAGAATACACCTCTTGTAGATCCATGTAATGTCCTATTGCCTCCTTTGCACATAAAGCTTGGACTGATGAAACAGTTTGTAAAGACACTAGGGAAGAGAAATGCCAGAGGGTTTGAGTATATCGTAGAAAATTTTCCCAAAATCACACAGGCGAAGTTGAAAGAGGGTATCTTTGTCGGACCCCAAATTAGAGAAGTATTCAAAGATGTCAACTTCAAGACAACACTGGATGAACTGGAACTGCCTGCCTGGAATGCTTTCAATTGGATCTGTGGGAATTTCTTGGGCAACAAGAAGGCAATGGACTACAAGGATGGCATTGAGAATCTTCTGAAATGTTACTCAGCAATGGGTTGTCGCATGTCACTGAAAGTTCACTTCTTGGACTCCCATCTGGATTTCTTCGCAGATAACCTTGGAGCAGTGTCTGATGAACATGCTGAAAGATTTCACCAGGACAACGGTACCAAGGCTTCTGGAATGACAGTATGCTGGCTGACTACTGCTGGACACTTTACCGTGATCAACCAGATCAGGAACACCGCAGGAAATCCAAATCATAATGTTTCTAACTCTGTTGTTCTAACTTTGTCTGTTTTGTCTGACCCATTTTTTGTGTATTCACTCTTTGTAGAATAATAGTGATGATTTATAACTCAATAAACTCATTTACTTTCTAAAAATAATGTCCTTATTTATTACGTTAATGACTTCATATATACAAATATGTAAATATTTGCATGTATCTACTGAAAAACTGATACGTGCTGCATACAAATGGAATGAAATTTTGAAATCAGCATGAAAAATTAGTCCAAAAAACTTGGTTTGCATTCATAACGAGTATAATACATTTAATTTTGTTGACCAGTGTAGCTATTTCCCCTTTATAAAGTCGTTAATGAGGTCTTTTGCTTTGGAAAACCAGAAATAGCGTAAGTAAAGCGGGATTCAGAATCCCTCTTCTTTATATATTAGAACTGTCCGAATTATCTCCATCTGTCTGACACAAAATATTTAATACCGAATAATATACAATAATATAACAAATAATAGTGAGCGAAGTCTGAGATCCGTACCTTTTGGGCCCATCAAACTGATTTTGAGTTCTCCTGCCCCTGCTTTTTCTGCATTGACATAGAAGTGGCTCTGGTATTTAGCCAGCACGCCATGTTCAATTCCAGGTCCAGTGACAGTTATGATCCCTTTGTTTGGATTAGCACCAATGTACATCTGATATGGACTTCCTGAAAAACACGGAAAACAGAATACTGCTATATTACAATACCAATAACAAACTGTTCTAATACAGTAGCAGAAACGCTGGTAAGTTTTAGCTTTCTGGTGCCAATAGACCGAGGGTCTCTGTTAGACACAGTAGCCTAAACTAATTTAATGAAAATTATCAAAATGTTGTTTTTCTGTTCTTTATACCGCTGGTCCAAGAAACGACTTATCCACAGGGTCGTTACCAACAGAGTCCAGCAAGTAAAGCTGTCGTGAGGCGGTCGGAGCCATTGCACCGACATTTCCCGACTTCCGTTACCATCACACCCTCTAGCGGCTGTGGCGTTACTATAAGCAAAGTTCACATACTTACCATAAACATGGAGGTTATTGAATTTTATTTCCAGAATATGGTTTCCCTGCTCTCTCGGAGTAAGCTTAAGAGTCTGCGTGCCGTCGGGATTTTTGTTGAAACTGTATTCCACGGGACGGGTGGGGCCTCTACAATCGGCCGTGAGGAGACCTGCAAGGAAGAGAAGCCGTCGGTCGCCGGACGTTATTCGCAAAAATACAGGCTGAGTTACTATGAAAGAATGAACGGTGATCAGAGATGAAGAAACTAAAGGGAAAAGTGTCCTCCAATAACTGACTGCCAAAATACGTATTGCTGCGCATTCAGATAAGAGAATGACAAAAATGGCGAATATTAAAGAGATTTTAGTTCTCTAGAGAGAGAAGCAAAAAAAAGGACGACTTTCTTCAGAAATTTGTGTAAATAGAAAAGTTAAGTAATTTAGGATGACAGATCAGCAGCAATAGCAGTGATGGGATAGCATTTAAAGTAAGGATAACAACAAAGACAGTATACTAGTAAAATAAAATTTCCGAACTAACATTTGGCGTAAGGCTAACAGTCGAGAAAGGGTTAACACACGAGCTGTGGAATGCAGGACATAGTGGTGCAGGGGTAATAGTTGATATATCAATAAGATAACAACAAATACAAGGTAAACTAGCAATTCAGGATACAGGTAAGAGGTGGTAAGATTTGGATTCTGGGGTAAAGAGAACAACTAGTGGACATATCTCGAGGCAAAGTTAGCAGTGCGGGACTAACATTGGAAAAAAGTAGCAGTCAGTCGGGGACAACATATAGAAGAAGCAGCAGCATGCATATTATCTTTGAGGATTTTTCCTATGTCCATCGCTTACCTGGACCAGCCTGGCGAGGGTCTAGTCGGATGTCGATGTCCTTCCCGACAACGTTGTTTTTCAGCTTCTCCGGGAGGTTTTCATTGATCTTCACTTTGTCGGCGTATTCTGGGCCTTTTACGTGGACCTTGTAAGGGGCCCCTTTAAGTTGGCATCTGTTCCAGCAGATGTTAAGGAGGTAGGCGCCCGGAAGCTTGGGAACGTAGCTGCACTTGTAAAAGTTAGGGGATTTCTTTTCTATTTCAACGTCGACCCTTTTCCCGACACCTGTAAGCTGCACCATAGGCTCGCCTGAGAAATTAAAAAGGGGTCAGACGAATAATGATTTATAGCTGAACATCCAGAGATTTTTCTTTGCTCTCTTAATTTTGTATACGTAGTTCATGCGACCAGTAACCATCTCAGGCTTACAATAAGGGGAGAGAAATCTGTATTGAGCTGGAAATAGGTCAAATGTAAATGAATGACTATCCTGAACGCCCGTGAGAAATGCACGGTCCTGCTGTTCCGCGAAACTTGGTTTATTTGGTTTCGCTGCGGACCATTCCACAATAGTGGACTACGAATTTCTGGGGTACCTACCGGAGTCCTCAGAAGAAGCAACAGATTGTTGGTATTTTGTGATGTGAATTATTTCATCAAAGCCACAAAAGAAAACAACGAAACTATTCTTAAGACTTTAAAAAAAATGTGATTGGTTCGTTTTTACTGCGTGATCGATAAGTGATTACAATATGGCGCCTAACTGACAAAAATGATAAACTCGTCTCTTATCCATTTGTTTAAAAATATCGAGAGAAACGAACTTCTGTTTGCAGTTAAACTCTACTTTTAAACGATTCAAGCAAAAAGACAAAAACTTTTAAATACATATGTTGGCATCCGGAATGTCTGCTATTTGTCTCTTGGTCACCAATGAAATATTCATTCCATAAGCCATTCTCATACTCTTTTTTTAATTATTCTGCAGAAGAATAATTACTGACATTAAACTAAGTAGTTCGTAATTCATAAAGAGAAATCTTGTCCCCCCGCAAAATTACGCTTTATAAATGTCTGTTAACCACTTCTTTAGTTTTATTCTGCTGCATCTTCAGCGTGGATTACAATTTATCTTTACTGACAGACGTAACGAAGCGAAAGGTCGTCTTTTACGTGGTTATTTGGATGATGCCGAATACGCGACATGTTCACCGTGTGCAGATGGTCTTTCGAGTCGAGACGAATTTCCGTCGTAACGAAGCCAATTTCGAAACTACTGCGAGCTTGTGGAACGCACACGTGACCACCGGCAATTTCTTAAAGCGCCCTGAACCTGAATGGAGACAGACGGAAAGGGAGAGTGATTTTGAGGAGAACTCTCCGAAAGAGATGCTCCGGATAGGCGGGGTGAGGATGTCGCTTTAACTTACCATTGCCGGTATCTCTCCCGTCGATCGTGAACTCGGCGACTTTGTCCACGTTGGCTTCTTTCAGCCCGTGGCCCTTCAGGATCACCTTCGGGGTCGCGCTGGCGGGCCGACTAGAGGGCGGCGGCTTCTTGCGATGCAGTGGCTCGGAGACGGAAACCGGCCGAGGCCGCCTGGCGTAAAGTTTTTCTTGAGTGTCCGGGACGGCGTATCCTTGGTACGGAGTGCCAGGAAGAGGGTGACCAGACCAGGCCACCCCTATTTGGTGCGGCCCTGCAAAATAGGCACGACGCCACTAATGATCATGACAATACGAATAGATAATTAACTAAAACAAGCAATAACAAGTTAATCTCTCCTTTTTACTTACCTTAGACCTTAGCATCCTTACACCTTTTAATCCACAGGTGCGGTTAACCCTGACTTTATTAACAACTCCGCTGCCAGCATTTGACTTCTTCCGCACACAAATCCGAGAAGTTCGAAATCTGGCCGCAATGAAGTGGTTTACATCCATTTATCCGCAGGAATCTTCTGTTTCTACCCTATTATATTTATTTGTACATGGCCGCACTCTCCCCTTCTTCCTTTATTGTACTAATCGGGTGTCAGTCACCTGTGGTGTTGGGTGTTAATTTGAATTTTAAAAAAAAGAAATTATAGACTAAAAACGTCGATCTGTCTACTAGAGACATCCATGGTATCGAGCCAGGCCTCATTTTAACGTCCAAAATAAATGAAGCATTTCTAGACAAAGCGAAACAAAAGAAAAGAAAACTGAACATTCCGAAGTTTTTAGTCTGAATGCCAAGAACAAACGGTCTGCATCTAGGGATCGCTTTGTTGAGCAGCAGCAGCAGCAGGCTGTAAGAACGAGTCTTCAACAAGAAAATCATCGAATTATCTTCTTTCGCGTCTAATGGATTCTTCCTTCAGCAACTTAACTAAAGAATAATACTAAAGAGTAAAAGAAGAAGGAAAAATAATCTTTTTAAAATTATTTATGTAAAGATTGCGTACCTTCTTCTTCCGGAGTAAAAGAGAGAATTTTCTTAGCTCTCTGAGGAGAATCTATAACAACTGGAAGCTTTCTGCTCGGTCCTTGAATACTGGCAGTAAGTTCCCCTGTAAGAATTGAAGTAATTACAAATTGTTACAGTTCGTGTCGTCTTGTACACACTGTATCACCATTTTAAATAAGACCACTGGTAAAATTGGAAATTAATAAATGTTTTTTTTTTTAACCACTTTGTGGTAATGGTTCCGGTCATCTTGATGAAAACAACTGTTTAGAGAGAGATGGAGAGAGAGAGAGATGACGTCAGTACACGAGAGAGAGAGAGAGATGGAGAGAGAGAGAGATATGACGTCAGTACACGGAGAGAGAGAGAGATGACGTCAGTACACGAGAGAGAGAGAGAGAGAAGAGAGAGAGAGAGAGAGAGAGAGAGAGAAGAGAGAGAGAGATATGACGTCAGTACACGGAGAGAGAGAGAGAGATGGAGAGAGAAGAGAGAGAGAGGACGTCAGAACAGAGAGAGAGTTTGTGTGTGTGTGTGTGAGAGATGAAATACTAAGTGGGTACTGAGAGTATACCAGGTCCAGCTCCGGATGTGTCGTAGTGAATTTCTTTTGGCTGGTTCACCGTTAGTGGTATCTGGTCTTTTTCGTCCATCATTGGGATCCCTTCGGGTGCTAGCTTTACCTTATTGGGATTCACAACTCTGGGGTGAAAAGGGCTTCCTAAAAAATAATAATTTAAATCTGTTAATACTGCTAAAGACCCCATCACTACTTATGCCGGGTCTAATATAACGAGCTTTCAATACTGTATCGGGTATCTACTTCGTCAAAACCTATTATTTAGAAAAGCCCACACACAACACTTCAAATAATCAAGAGTTATTCCCCTTTCCGTTTAAGAGTATAAAATGGACATAGTTTAAGCATTATTTTCATAGTATGGCTAGTTTGCTCTTAAAAGATCGGCGATTTTAGCAGGAACCGTTTATAGCAGACTGTGTTTAGTCGTTGGAAAAGAACAAAATGTTCCAAATTCATGAACAGACTCAGGTTACTTGGTGATTCTGGGGTATAGGGCGGCAGGAATCTGCTATGGTTTATGCGAGGCTTCCCCTAGAGATGAAGTTCGCATCCATTTAATTTTTAAATCTTTTTCGACAATCACAGATATATATATATTTTTAGAATTTGTTTATCGGACATTCTATTAGGTAATTTATCTATTTAAACAAACAAACAAACAAAACATTAATTAAGAACTTACCTTCCAAATCGTCATCGTTCCATGTGGCATACAACGTATGGATTCCGGTTTCGACTGGCGTGTACTGGACCGCAAAATGTCCGCTGGGTTCCCTCGTTATAATGGAAGATGGGGAGCTTGTCGGACCTGGCGGGCGAAACAGAAGTCATTGCTGAATAATAATGAAGGGTTTGGTCAGGTGCCAGGAAACCAGTTAAGGCCGATCAAATACACAGAACCGTTACCTCCTTTGTTGTTGGCTTTTTTTAAAAGAGAACGAAAAACAAGTCGTGATAACTCGCATCGTTATCACTGGGGGGGCGGCTCGGCTACAGCCGCGGGCGGGATGTGTGTGTGTGTTTATCTTAAAGTCGGTTTGGGCACAGAAATCGGTGGATATTTCTAATAACAAACGGTCCCACAATGCAAAGCCCGTAACAAACGCGAACATTCGCTGTAAGGGTTACGTCAGGGGTTTCCGAATTCGAAAGAACACCGCAGTCCGCAACTCTCTACTGGCGGTATTTATGATTGGTAAAAATCGCTAATCCCAGTTCATCGAATGCGCGTAGAGAAAATAATTAATTGAATATTCTCCAGGTACTTCGACAATTGCGGAAGAGCAGAAAAGAGCGGTGACGGAAGAGCGCATACAGGTAAGTGCCCCCGCGCGCGCGGGTCTCGCCATCTTGCACAACTATGACGGGAAAGCGACCGCTTCAGGAGCATCTATAGTCTGATCCATTGAAAATCAATGATAGAAGTTACACAAAGAAAGAGGGTAAAATTAACATAATAATAGAACTACAAGAGCTATGAAATATGATTACCATTAATTTGTGTTTCCAGCTTCCCGTTTTGACCGTGAGGGTTCACGTGGAAAGCCGCCGGCTTGTTCTCCTCCGCCTGATACAGTCCGTCCCCGTATAGCTTCGGTTTCTCTAGTGTGTCGACTTCCTGGACGAACGGCGACCCTGCTCGGCAAAGAACAGGAGAAAGTATCGCAAGAGTTACCTTTTCTTTGTGCGCACTTCTGCTGCGCCACGAAACGAACGATGCATCGGGAATTTCTCATCGAACGTCGTTAATGTCCGATCCAATTCTTTCTATACCAACATTTATAATTTTTGTCTTTATTTTACTATTTTTTTTTTTTTTGGTTATTTCCATCGTTTTCACGTCGCAGAAAGATAATTGGCATTTTAATATTATATAATAATGGAAACAATATATTATAACCTTATTAAAATATCTGGTATCGTTGAAAAATGGTTTGTCTTACCTTTGAGAGAAAAAAAAATAGTACCTGCAGAGTTAATTAACCTTCAGCTGGATTAAAGTCTTGTTGAGCAATGAAGCTCGGTAAAGTAGTGGTTACGTACCCTTCACTTCTCGCCCATCGTAATGCACGCGGACTTTGTACGACCCGGGTTCCTCTGGCTGAAATTTGGCTCTATACACTCGCGGTTTCTCCTCCCGAATCTCTGTAGGAAAGGATCGTCCCTTTCGTGTCACATCCACCTCCAGATCTCCATCACCAGCATTTGTGCAGTCAACTGAAGGAAGTAAGAACGTACTTTCAGTTTGTTTGTTTTTTTTTAAACGCCTTTTTACGACTTCGGAACTCCAGGCTACCGTTCCTGTAACTCTCCCAGTCCGACATCTTTGAAGTTTCCGTGCTTTGTAATTTTTTTTTTTTTTTAAAAATCCCTTACGTAGGTGATTTCCGTTAACGCCCCTGCCCTTCTTTCTCTCTCGAATATGTAACTGATTATGTGAACAAAGGAGAACAGAAATAAAACAGCTTGAGAACGTATTCAGCGTGTGAATTCTAAGATGATATCGATTAAAGATAAACGAAGTGAGGCTTCCAATGCAAACGTATCAATCATGAAGAGTTTTAAAAAGTTTAAAACTGATCTAAGTATTTTGTACACCCGACAATGGCCGTCGCTGGGTTTCCGTGTTCCCTACAATGGCGCTGCCGAACAGATCGGTGTGAATATATTACAATTTATCCGCTATGCGAAAATATTAAAAGCTGGCAGCGTTCCAAAAGATCAAAGCAGGTTCTTTCTGTAAGCCGGTGGGGGGAGGGTTCTGCACCGCGTGACCGGTGTTGTTGAGCGAGTTGGGCTTCCGAACGAGGTTCTTTCAATGGCATCGCATCCAGTAAAGACAAGTGGCCTGTTCTCCGTCGAGTCCTCCTCGTTACTGAGAGATGTTCGTCGAGCCGACAAGCGGCTCGGTCCCCCGACACCGTGGGCCCCAAGGACCCGGGAGGTCTCTCTCACGTCGGACACCAAGGAGATGTCGTACAGCTGTTTCACGCTATGGCGATCATCAGCGACAACTCTCCTCCGACCCCAGCCTGGGATCGAACCCGGTACAGGAGCAACGGTTCCCTTACGGAGCTACCACCTGCCCCACCGGGCCGGCTTGCTGCTGTTGCGTGGCACGTGCACCAGTAAGTACAAGGGAGACAACACGGGTAAAAAAAAAAAACAACAAAGAGCGCGGGGGGGGGCGCGGTTGTCGGCTAGGAAGGAGTGCCAATCCAGCGTCACGATTGGGCTCTCTACACTCAGCGTGGAAACCACTACTAGAACGCGTTCGGCTGCTGAGGGAGATCGGAGAGAAGCTATGGTCAAAAAAGCCGAGGAGGTATCTGGTGTTACTATGCTGCAGGATTGCCTTCAACATAAAGATGCTGATGCATGATCTTCTTTAGCGATCCCCGCCCACACTAGGACGCTTCCACTTTCCAGGCCGTCTGATGTAAAACACACATTCTGTAAAACTGCTTTCGGTGTCTTTGCTCAGCCTGACCCATATGTCGGGACAACTCGAAAATGGGAATAATGCATCAGTAAAATATCGAACTGTCTGGTAAATTCATAGCTTTGATTGGGATACTATCATGTGGCTCTGCCATAATTTTTAAAACGCGTGTGTGAGCGTAGAAAACGACTACTCTTCAGGAATTTCGTCTACCATGCCGCTGCAGGAAAGTATCTAAAGTGTTTAAAGTGCATGCAATCGTCTTGGAAATCAGGGGCCTGTGGTGGTATAAACTTATCACACGTGGTTTGGTCAAAAGCAGTGATACAGACGCTGCGGTTTACTCCTGTGATAGAAATCAAAATTTTTCAAAACAGCTAGGAAATCTTTTGCTTTAATGAAACTCTTCCGTGACATCATAGCGTGAAAACACTTGGTTGTTTTGCCTCTGCTATAAACCCTACACCTGGCTTTCGATGCATGAATATTTTTATTACGTTTTAGTGTGCCATTTATTTGACAACCATGCACCACAGAAGGAACAATTTTAAAGACGACGAAAATCCATTGAATTTCAAATTTTATCTCAAAATATTAGTATTGATTCTTTATAAAACCGCTGTGACACTAGTTTTAAATTATTCATTAAAATTATGCAAAAAAAAACAACTACCTATTAACTCCGGTTTATTTAGTAATGGTCCATTCTGTACAGCATGCACCTTCACGTCTGGTTCTCTGATTACCTTGATTAGAAATGGCCCACCTGTCAGGTAGTCAATCTGCCAATCACCTGCAAATGTAAAATTAAAAATTTAATTTTGCGCTGTTGATGAGTAAAAGAAATACAATCTTTTTTTGTCATTTTTAAACAAATTTAGAAATCAGATAGGAGGGATCGTGAAAGAGTAAGTTGTTACAACCCTAGTAATCATTAGTTAGATGTATAACGTTGATTATAGCCCAATTTATGCATTTAATTAAAAATTAATACGTATGTAACTAGTCTCAGTCTCCCGTATTATAGAAGTCTTATTTCTGTCATATTAACAACCATTAACTAATCATTGCATGATCATTGCATGTATATACTATCTAATTTAGTTTGGTTAATTTATTACCAGGAAATATTAAAATTTTTGCAGATTTAAAGGAACGGGCTCGTTCTCGATGTTTCCGGGACGGTAGATTACAAGGCGTTCGCAACTTCCGGTACGTTGTGGCACGATGTATCGGAACTCTCCCTTGATTCAAAAGCTCGTTTTTCCGCCCCATTTATTCAGGCGAGGGCCGCAGGTGGGGGGAGGGGAAGGGAGGAGAATAGTTGTATTATGTGGAACACCGATCAAAGACTACGGATGGCAATTCAATCCTGAAGATAATTGTGCAGTCGTCGAGGCGTCAGCTGGAGGTTTTAAAACGCGGTCCCGCGATATCACCGTTAATCGCTTCGGGATGTGCGCGAACATTGCGTGGTTCCTCGGACTGCCACCGCGTGTCGCCAGGCTGGTCACGAGGCACACGGGATGACCCCCCCCTCTCTCTCTTACTAATGGAGTCGAAATGCCCCGAAACCCCTTTCTCTTCCCGTGTCTACTTGACCGTCCGCCTGCCTGCCTGCCTACCCGTTTCCGTCGCGTCAGTCTGTCTCTCTTTCTCTCGCCCTCCCAAAACTAAGACTGATGAGCAGCACGTCATCCGTCAGCTCTCGGAAGAAACCTTGTCAGTTGTTGAGGTACATCGTCTTGTGAACGTGTAAGACTACCAATTAAAAATCAATTTTAAAAAAAAAGAAAAAAGAATTAACAATTTTTTTTTTTCTAAAATCAGTGAGTCGCCCCCTCTTCAGGTGAAACAATTAACCAATTTATATGTAAATGGATTCGTTGTAAAAGTGACCGATGTCAAATCTTTAAAACATAGTAAATAGAAATAGTACCTGGATGAACTCTTCGCTATGTCACTATACAGTAATAATGTCATATCATCCAGATACGAGAACCTAAAGCTTTAACCAAGATCTCTGAGATTTAGTTCCATTCTGCCTTTACAAAGATTGGAAGAGAATAATGCTTCCAGAAAACTCCATTTCATTTATAAATTCTTCTACACACACGCGCACTTTAAATAGATCTTTAAAATTTTTAATTAATAGTACAGTACACACGTATTAACTCTTCTATTTAATGACTACACTTGGAATTTTTCGTATCTGTAATAATGATATCCGACGGCATAATTTAAATCTGAATAACCATGTTTGATTTTCTGATATTATGCTCGGACTCTGATAATTATATGTATGTAGCTGATTATTTTCTTTCTTACGTGTGAAATCATGAAACCACAACAAAAACACTTCTAACAATAGCATATAAGAAAAGTGTAATTATGAAAATATATATGAGCATGCAACCCAACTCTAAATGTTTTATGCAAATTACCTATGTCAACAAAGCTAGCAACGCCACCGACAACGAAGATCAAAAGCCACGAAGCAGACAGATTCTTCTGAATCGTTTCCAGCGTCAGGTGGCAGCTTGTGTCGAGACAGAAGAGCAGCAAATACATGGCGAAAGTCACCCGGGCTCAGTAAAAGAGCGGAGAGACAGAGAACAAAGACTCAAAACAACGAGCCACTGAATACCGTTGAAAGAGACGGCTGTTGTGTCAAATAGAATATCTGATGAGAACTAAAACGTTTGCGAAGGAAAAAACTGAATAACATCGGCCTTTTTCACCCTTCTTCTTTACCTGGCACTGGTTAAACTGTTCTTTCGTGCATGGGACATTTGAGAAAGTCTGCGGAGCTCGGGAAAACTCAACAGAAACAAACGAAAAAAAATAAATATTAAAGTATCGAGATGTTTTTAAAAGAAGTCGAGTTTTAAAATGAGATTGTCGGCACTTTTAATTAAGTCTTCCGGTTTTTTTGGGGGGTGTGTGTGTGGTTACCTTCTGCCTTGTATCGAAATCTTTCAGTCTTGAAAAAAGAAAATCGAACATTTTTCTCAATCAGTGAGACATCTGCCATCTTTACGCGGCGGAATTCGCGTGGCCGCGACTGTTACCTACAGTAATCGATGCCATACCGAACACCCTTTGGTTCTTCACGCCAGCCGCTAGAAGCGAAGTGAAAGGCTGATTTCCGAGCCACTGACATTATGGATTCCATGCGCCGCCTCGCCAAACTGAAGTTTTCAAAACGACCCTCCAACCAAAACTTTCCAGAGAGATCTGCAATAACTGAGAAGATCTGAACAGAATTACGACTCTAACAGAAGATCAGCTGCCTGGAGCGACCACTTCTGGCTTATAACAGCCGATCAGAAGAGGACAGAGTTTTACCGTTGAAAATTAACAGAACAAATCCTCACAATCTATAAAATTTGAATTTATTTGCATTATTCACAGGGCCCCTCTCTCCGGCATTAGAAATAAAGCAAAGACCGTTTTCCACCTAGGTTTAGAGGGCTGTTTAACGAAGTTGTTGCTGTGAGGGCATCACATGAATGACAGGCCTCATCTCTGGAAGATTTAAGTCCGTTTATCCAGACGTTTAAATGTAGCTCTACCTTATCAGTCTGCATCATCAGCACGCTGCCTTTATTGCTCAATTTGCCATCCCAGCTGCAGTTACCGGCGAGGCATTTAAAAAAACAAACAGAAGTGATCGTAGGCAGACTCTCGGAGGCTCGTAGGGGGGGAAAAAGGGATCTAAGATGAGTAGGCGAATTTCCGAAAACTAGAAATAACGAGAAAACAGGAGGACAAAACGTGTAAAAGCCAAACCTTTTGAAATCGATCGTCTTTTCGGATCAGGTCGCAGCAGCAAATCATAAAACCGATCCGGGGATGGCTAAGAAAGGATTAATATGCGAAAGAGATTCTCACCTCGACAGGTTAAAGGGAAAGTCAGGGTGAAAGTCTCGCAGCGTCAACCACTGGGAAAGAAACGTGTTGCAGGCCCGGTGTGGCTATTGTTCTAACTATTATCGAGTGATCCGAACGTTCGCGGCTGGGAATCATTATCGAACCGTATTCGACCGACGCTTCGCGTCTCTGTTCATATCTATGGGAACGGGCTTCCACAAAAGAGCTGATCTAGACTCGTAATGCTGAATAAAAGAACGGGACTATCAACAGTCATTCGGGCATTAAAAGTCAGCGGTTCTATTGAATGCGAACGTTCACCAGGTACCTGAGAGAAAAGAAAGTAGGTCTGAGGAGGCAGCTCGTAAATAATTCAGGGGGACTACAATACAAAAATAGCCATTAGTCTGCAGACAGCAAAACAGGTTTCTTTGATCTGAAACAACAACCGGTTTTTTTTGGGGGGGGAAACGGGTTGGGGTTTGTGGGGAGGGGATACCGGTTGTACTACTGTTGGATACCAGGAAAATAAACCAAAGTAAAGTTTACATCTCATCGAAAAGGGAATAGCTGTCGTTTTTCACCCATTTTAGCATCTGTATGACTGGTCCTGAATCATTAGTCGCAGAGATTATCTCCTCTCAGCTATTTGCTGTTTGTTTATCAAAAGAAATACAATCCCGCTAGAGCAGCATGTTTATTCAGGTATGAACGTGTTTCTCGTTGATCGCTGCTTTAGCCAGGTGAAACTGTAGGTGGCGCATCTTCCTTTTGAACGCGAGACAACATTCTTCTTGGAGTTTGTTTTTTTTTTTTATCGGCCGATTGCGTGGGCTTTTCCCAGCCACTCTCATTTTCTCCCACATCTAAAAAATGTAGCATTCCGGTAGAGGCCTTCGCGAGCCTCTTCCGCGCCCTCGTTAGCCGGAGAAGTGTGCGACAAGACAAGTTCAATACAAAACATTTCACTTCCACATAACTCCCGCCACTTCTCTTGCATTTGCCGAAGCGTGGGTGTAACCCTGGAAATTAATCCGTATACAGCTGTGGCCAAAAGTAGTGCGTCACCAAAATGAAACCCTGATCTGTCGTAGGTCTGACACGCTGAAGGAATCGGTTTCTGTTTGGCTTATAATTTATATATTGTGTTTATTGAAATAATATGGAAAAGTGAGCATTTATCGAGGTCTGTCTCCTTGTTGTTCAACAGAAGCGGCATCTCTCCAAGAAATGACTGCATCAACGTAGGGCAGAGGTTCTATGAATAACGAAGCAACACCTAGCTGGCTGCACTCTCTCAAATGGCATCGTTCCATTGTAACGCATTCACAGCAAAGCCGATGATTTGGACTACCACTGGCAACCGTGCAGATGCCGTAAGGTAACCAAAAGGGGAACAAATTTGGCGATTTAAACAGTCGTTGTGTGAAGAAAGAGAATCTACCATATTTTTAGAAGCACTCATTAATAAACCTCGAAAGATGTCCACAACCCGAAGACGGCCAGAAATCGATTACGAATACGCCAATCAAGGCACTAGACCTATACGATATTCCTATAGCAGTTGTTAAAATAACTTTCAACCAATCCGAGACAAGCTCTCTCGATGGACGGCACCAAGTAAAACAGCCAATGATAACTTTCAAACAAAAAGGATTCATTTATAAATTTCTAACCACTTCCATCTTTTAAAAAAGATATTTGTTTTGCAATATAAGTGCTCGAGATTAAGGAGCACTTGGAAGATGGCGACCTGACAAGGAAACACACTAAGTTTAGTCCCCAATACTCCCTCAAATAAAAGATCACACCTAAGTTAAGAGACCAACGGTAATAGATGTCTCAATAGATAGTTTTTAAATAATAAAACAAGCCAAATAAAGGCACCTGCTTTCTGAACGACCAGTTAAGGTGTTGCAAACGGTAATTGCCATGATACATATAGCTTTAATAAAAGACTACCTATATTGAGATCGCGCAGATGAAACATTAAATTAAAGAACAACGCGAGAAAGCTTACATTTAAGGTTGACCTTCACGTGACTTCCCATATCTAAAAGACTGGTGTGAAACATCGCGCGCCTCTGAAGTACTTCCGGATCCGTTGAAATGTGACTCGTATCTGCAAAATGAAAGTGAAAGTTATTATTATTATTATTATTATTATTATTATTATTATTATTATTATTATGAGGAGAAATATCTGTCTTTTTGGTAAAGCAACACGTGTGTGTCATTCTGGTGTCGAATCAGATTGTTGCAGATTTTCTTTTCTTGGCGATAGCGAAGCTGTAGGAGGCATGAAGCTCCCATCAGGCACCCTAGCGGTAAGACCAGTTATTACGTTCGTCCGCATTAGTTACTTACGAAGCACCTGTTTTCTCCGACTGGAGAACGTTATAATCCGTCATATATTGATTTCCTGAGAACAAATAATTAGTATGCTTAACTCCTGGAGGAGGTGTTACAAACAACATCGTTATCATAGATTCTATTCTTGTTTTGTTTTGTTTTTTTTTCTGGAAAAGACTGATGCCAAGTCACGGATGTCAGGCGGTAATCTTGTTAGAGCAAAACAAAGCTGCTTATCCGGTAGATCACTGTGCCAACCGAAGAACACCAATAAGATTATCTAGCTATCAACAAACAACGACTCCTGCTTCTGTATCCGTCACTTTGAATCTTTAACTCGTAAAATCAATTTACTACAAAGAAGTACCGAGGTCTGAGAGTTACGTGAGGCTGCCTGTAGAACGTTTACCTTTTATCTGACGTCTAAAAGAAAGAGAAAAGTAGCCGACTGTCACAGAACTCATCAACAACCGGCCGTGCACAGTCCGGCCAGGTCAAAACGTGGCACCGATTTCCCATTTATCGAGCGGGTACTGGCAACAGATATTTGGGAGACGAGGTTATCCTTGAAAATATATTAATCCCCGTGTGATCTTGCCAAGGAGATCCGATATCATTTTTTTTTGCATATCCGGCTTCATTTTTAAAATTATTATTATTTAAGGGTCAGACTCTAAGGTCACGAGTTGTTTAGAAAAAACGTGTGTGGGGGGAGGGAGGGATAATGCCTGCTCCTGTACTACACAGAGAAAAAAAACAAAAATATTATTTCAATATTCAAGGTATTCGGCATATCTGGCAGTCTGGAGAGGTGAGTATATCTGGGGATATATGGTCCAGAACTGGTGTTTCTGTTTACGTAAAGATATTGATAATTGAAAATCTGCTTGCAGTTGGTTCGGTCGTTCAATTAGAGACATGGTGGAAAATCTAGGATTCACAACAACAACAATCAAAAAAAGGAAATTATTTTTATTTCTCATCAAAATGGGAAAGTTAAACCTAAATCAGTCCATACACCTCAACATTAAGCTCGAGCACGGATCTCAAACATTAGTCTGGGGAACTGGTTTCGAACTCGCGTTTAGCCGTTTTGACGAACGACGGTAACAGGGTAGCTCGGCTTGGACTGGTTCCCGTAATAAATATCCGCCTCCACTTCCCATTAACGAACCATCGAGACAGAGAGTAAATATCATCTAAACATCGCGTAAAGATGGCTTACGTGTTTTCTTGGGGATGGGTTGGGGGGCTAATTACAGATGGAGTAAGCAAATTTTCTTTTGAATAGCTTTTTTGTTGTTGTTGTTGTCGTCTTGTAGAGGTCCGACGCGAGTGGTGGCCGTCCTGGGTACTGCTGTACTACATGATGCGATTTATCTCACAACGAATAGAGTGCATCCTCTATCAGAACGAACATGGCACGAATCCCTTTTGGGGTTACATCAAAATATCCGGCAGAGGTTGGGGGAAGGGAGGAGGAGGCAGGGATATTCTTTGGTCAGGGTTAGTTTCAGACTTCCAAAAGCACCCCATCCTCGGATTAATTAGCGAAATGAAGAATACTGCTAGCCGCAATAAAAGAGAAGAAGATCTCACCTTTGACCTCGATACCGTTAAATATGACCTTGACACGGTACGTTCCTGGCTGCCAGGGTGTGAATTCGGCAAGAACGTAACCCTCCTGAGTCCTGTTCACGTGCAGCGGGAGACGTCTTCCTCCCTGGAAAACCTCCAACTCGACATCACCTGCTCCTGAGTCGGTACTGTCCACTGCGACACCAATAACGATAAACCGGTTAGGTAACCAACAGCGGATAATTCTGTTGCTTGTTTGTTTTTTCTTTTTAAAGTTACTATTGTAACTGATCGGATTTAAAAAAAAAAAACAAACAACAACAATCTGACAACTGTCTCCGTTTCTTAGCTATGTTTATGGCCCTTCTCTCCCCTCCCCCCACCCACCTAAGCGTATAGAGACTTGCTGAAGATAACCAACTTTCTAAAAATGGTTGGGGGTTTACAGATCCACACAAACTGCCATAATTGTGGTCTACACCAATAAGACAGTTATTCCACAAGCGTAAAGAAAGACGTCGATTTAAAAGAAAGAAGAATAATTCTCGTGTGTGTGGCAAAAGTTCGATAATAAACCTTTTTGTTACACGTACGTGTTTATTTTTCGGTTCATATTTGAAACATGGAATATTTTATTGCAGTCCGCAGTTATGCCTCCTAGCGTAAACATTTTTTTTTCAGGGGGAGGTAAATAGGAGATTAAAATATTATTAAAGAGAGAAAAAAAATTGCTGATAACCGTATTAAGCATGGGAATTTACCTGTAACCACGTCTCAGAAATAAACGTGGAAAAATAAAATAATTTTAAAGAATTAATTAACTTCAGCTAGTAACGAGATCGGAGTCAGGTTCTTCAGTGTAGGAGAAATGTGGAGAATTCGTGCGGTTACACAAAGACAATGTATATATATTTAAACAAATAAACAGTGAGAGAGCTACCTTAAAAATCGCCCATTGTGTGTGACGTTTTACTTTAATCTTTAGCATAATAATATTAGAATATTCTAGAGATTAAACATCTGGATCAAATTTTCAGGAATATTTTCCATTGTACAGGTGCACGAAAACTAAATATTCGGAATAAAAAAAACAATTCAGCGTTTCCTGTTCCAATCCCAGAAGTCCTCTAAAGAAAACAATCCCATAATGCAATACTGAAAAAATAAAAGTAAACTCTCAACAAAAGACGGGCGCCATATTTTCTCTCTTTTCTATATTTTCAAAATATTCTGTTCGTAGCGTGAGCCCGCGAACGCTACCTACTGAGGCATCCGTCAACCCTTTCAGCTGAACGGTATGTCAGTTTCCGTAATATTACACTGTGGGAAGGTTTTCCTAACCCTCTGAAGACAAATGCCTGCGCGCCGTTACTAATAGAAACATGTGTTCTGGTTACTGCCTCTTAAATACATTATTTGCGACATTATAAAGAGATCGCGTGATTTAAATGACTGCCAGCATTAAGGGGGTTGTATTATCGATAAGTTATCTATTTCAGCGCGAGAGGAGTGCAAATCAAGAGATTAGTTACATACCTGTAAAATGGATTGGAATACCCGTGGTGCTGTCGTCCAATCCATCGATACGGATCCTCGACGGATCACACACTGCAACGTGGCAGCTGTCAATATATTGGCTTCTGTAAAACAGTTTTACTTTCCATATACCTGGGTAAATAAAATTTTAAAATGTTTCAATTTCTCCAGCACTTAGCGTTCCTACTCCACAGTCTTCTGTATTCATATTTGCAAAATTCTTACCTAATTCTACTTTCTAATGTTTTCAGTACAATACCTTTTAGCTGTATAACTGTACCAAAAGCTCACAACATATAAAGTATACAACCATTGCCATAGATCCCATAGTTGCTACAGAAGTAACTTGTTACACCTTCCCCTAATCTTTTACTGTGGTGCCCCTGCGAAAGTAATTTATAACTTATTAAAGATGTTTAGTCCTAGTAATGCTTATTGGTGTCGCTATTCCTTTATTGCCCTTTATTAGTAGTAAGAACTTTTACTAGAAAGAAAAACGAAGCAGAACAAGAAGAAAAGGGACACTCTGAGGTAGTAGTTTCCAGGAGCTTTTGGCAGGAGAGATCAGGGCGGTAGTTCCCATTCAACCATAAAGAGATCGCGTGAAAACCCTTTCAATGTTGACTGGCGGGGTGGTCCTCTCGTAAAATGTTCCATTAAACTTGAAATCCTTTTTATTATTAACAAGTAATTCCATCTACCTGTTTAGAAGACCTCTCGCTAATTAAACACAATAATTCATTATTTCCTTTTTACTAAGAGTTCCTGAGACACGAAAGTCGTTTTGAAATAAAGCAAAATAGAAGTCAACATGGGGCTGCTGTCAGGTTCCTTTCTTCAGGTAGCTCCGCGCGTATTGTTCGTTGTATTATAGCCATACCCGACATACTTTTGTATTAAAGTAAAACTTATCACACAGGTGGCCGAACGCTATTTTAAGATGTTTGTCCAAACTCAGAACTAAACATGTGTAAAGCTCCACCGACCTTGTGGGTGGGAGGGTCTTACTGTAAGGAGATACTACGGTGAAGAAAGGCCGCATATGAACTTGAGCCTAAAAGCTACAGTGAGAAATAATACGTTCTAAGGTTAATTAAATAACAAGCGAGCCTTGTGGGGATACCCGCCTCGAGATTCTCAAATACGTTACCTTTATTGCAATGCTACTTTTAAAAGTCGATGCATTTTGTTATAGTTTTACTCTCATGTAGTCGTTTATACCTTTAAAAGACCTGTCATTATTCATTTACACTTGAGATATACCGCCTCTTACCATAACTTTTACTCTAGTTCTGCATCTGAGCCAGTATTGTCTGAACGTTTTTCATTCTGTTGTTTAAAGGGCCATATCTCTTCTGGAAGAACATACAGTTCAAAATGGCATCTATTTGGAGAATTCTACCAGAACAAACCAGATGCTTTGACAGTTAAGGTGCTATAAAATAGCAAATGCCTTAAGAGTATAACTATAATAAAATACTCTGAAAGTTATAACTATAATAAAATATCATCTTATTTGAGAGTATAACTGTGATGAACGCCACCAGTCTGATAGTATACCTTAATAATAGATCGCCTGTTTTAAGAGTAAATAACTAATACAAGCAGTTGTACAATTAACGGTATAATAAAAGCATCAAGATAATACTATAGTTAAAGAGTACTAGTTTCGAGAGTAAAACTATAATAAAAATCACATTTTTAGGAGCAACTCGATGCATGTCTTTCTTTGAAAGTAGAACTATTAAAAAGCACCTGTTTGGGGAACAATATCATAATAATTGACTACCTTTAAGAATAATACTACAATTAAAATACCTGGTTTAAGAGCAATATCATAATAAAAAAACATCTGTTAGGAGAGACTCTATATGAAACTTCTATACTCTGATGGAAGAATACTAGCTTTTGAAGAGATTTTAATTCCGCAGCCTACTGTGTAAAGATGATGATTTCTCTTGTTGCTTTTATTCAGTTAACAAAGCATCACCTACATAAAACTCGTTGTGTTCTACCAGTGCATTAGTAATCAGTTATATACTTTACATTTTATGTGCAAAGCGAGGTAAGAAGTATTTGGAAATCCTGGATTAAAAAAACATAAAAGAAAAGAATTTGATGGGAAGAACCAGTGACTTGTTTTACAGTCAAAAAAACAGATTACCAACAATGAAAACAACAACACAATGAACGACAGCACAAACGTATACCAGATGTATCTTTTGCCAAAAGTAAAATATTTTAGAAGACTAGACTAGAGTTTTAGGTTAGCAGTCCGTGAAATCATCATCAGGTGTGGATCGTTGGAAGAAAATTCGGGTTCGTAAACACAGAAAAGGCTCAAAGTCCAGCAAAGGGCAAGGTATTTTAGCACTTACCTATCTCAGACGTCGAAAACAGGGCTTTGTAGACACTCTCACCTGTCATGGTAATAATTCGTCCAGTAGGTGAGTGAGCTTCGACTACAATATCATCTTTATCAGTTATCAGCTCTTGAATCTGTAAATTATAAACGTTCGATTATACGCTGTAAAAAGAAAAAAGCGATATCTACCGTTCCTGATATTTTTTTTATTTAAAAAATGGTAATAACTGAATGAGGAATTAAATTGTTTGTAAAGGAGGCAACCACGTAAATTCTGGAACCTTTCTTATGCCTTCCAATAAATAATGGTACTGTGGTATAATTTTGGATAAATTATAATATGAATTGGTACTATTGGAGAAGTGGCCCAGCCCTTCTCTTTTTCATTGGTAACTGCTGCTCGATGTTCCGGTGATTCCGATATGTGTCGTCGTTCTCTGGAATGGTTCTTCGCCTCGCCATCTGGCGCAGCCATCGATGGCTCCGGATTGAGTTGCCTGCTCTCGTTTTCGCCTATCGGCTAGCGCAGAGCGCGACGCAGGTAAAGAAGAGAGAAACTTCTTGCGTCTCACCTTTGTGTCAAAAATAACTCCGACAGAGTAGGTGTCGACCATCTTCGCGTGCGGCGAGTCGAAACTGTTATCCTGGCCGTTGTAGGACAAAACTGTTGTTTTAGAAGAAGCGATGCTGTATTGGTCACTTGGTAGCCGGCCTGATGATGGATTCATGGAATAAATATCGCTACCCATTTGAACAGAAGTGGTTCGATAGGAAGAGTAGTCTATGTCACTGTACGGTATGACCTAAGGAAATAAATAATTCATTATACATTTTTCGCTTTGTGCCGTGAGATCTGTAAAAAAAAAGAAAATAGAAAATGTTTCATGATCAGACTTTAGAAAGCGGAGCTGACATCTATGGTCGAAAACATCAGTAAAGTACAATTATATACTTTCGTTTCGTTTGCACAATCCAGAATTTCTATTGGGGCGGCAGTCAGAACATCCGGGTCACTGGTCCAGTGCAGACTTTCGAAAAGTGGTAAAGCGAGAGCTAAAAAGATCTGCATTTGCAATTTTTGTTATAATTTAGTTTTTTGTATTTATTTAAAAATTCGGAACCATCGCAAATAAAATATATATAGATGTTCTTTAGAAATTCTATCTACTTATTTAAAAATTAAGTCATTTAAAAGCTTTTTTTCGAACGCCGAGTGAAAACAAAGTCCAAGGATTATTGTAGCGCGCCGGTGAACTGTTTACAAACAACCAAATCAAACCGACTGGATCAACGACGCCATCTATATATCCATTTTCGTTTGTTTGTACTGCCAAGTTCGATAACTTATATATTTAAAAAATAATGTTAAGCATCATACACGTGTTACAGTCTACTTGTGATGTACGATTATTTTTCTTTTTTAATCTGAAAATTGTCAGGGTTGGAGACATGGAATCAAGAAAGCAAAGGGCTTAAAACCACCGTGATGTTTGCAAGATTGCGCAAATTTCAACTCGTCACAGAACTGCTAAAATCGTCCCCCTGGTGGTTGGCAGCCGCAACATATAATACCAATGTCGTGTTCATCGTCCTTCCTTTCCACAGAAGCTTTAAAACCCATTGAAAGTAAGACGACAGTAAGAAGGCAAGTTATGTTCTCTCTTTATTGACCAAACCGACCAACCAATGTCCGAAATATCTTTTAAAGGTAAACTGTTTAGTACATTATGTTCGCCGATATTGCTAATTTCCAGGCACTTTGGTGGAAGTTGGTTGCCCAACATATTATGTGGCGTCTGTTTTTCTGCGCATGCGCATTGAGACCGCGTGCATTCGTCTGTGATTCTTTAGTCTAGTTTGGATCATTTTAAAGTTTCCCATTTAGATTTTCGTTAGATTTTTAAAAATTTTATTTAACGACATTGTTTGAGAGTTTGGGTGATAATAATATTATTGGTATTTATGGGGGGGAGTGAGAAGTTTAGTCGAAAGGCATCCAAAATTCCGTAAGAATCTGAAGGGAGGTAAGTGCTGTCAACTCCTAAGGAAAGTGAAAGAAGATGAAGCAACGGGGAAGGAATCATTTGATTATTGTCGCCTGAATTGGTCTGACGTGGTTGTTGCAGGCAGTAATGAGAAGCTATTGGTGAAGGAGCGACAATTCACTATAGTCTACACATGCATTTATTCGATAATCTCAACGATGCGGATATCAGTGCTAGGCGTGGTTAACGTACTCGCAGAGAAGAGTTAAAATACAAGGATGTCGCGGAGGAGGTGATCATGTTACTCCTGACACTTTGCAGACTTTTCCAACAGAATAATTCAATGCGCAAGAAAGATCTAGTGGGTCTGTTTACTTCTAATTTACCCAAAAAAAGTGTTGATGACCAGCCTAAAAACAAATAAGTATCTAGAAAGATCCGGAAGAGAGATTTAAACAGACTCAAATCCCAACAAGAAAAGAACAGTTGAAAATGGTGCTGGCAACAGTAACATGGAAGATCATTTCGGCCAAGACAAAATTTTTCTTAAACCGGTCATACAAAAAACGTGCCACGGGAAAACAAATATTCTTTTTACAAACAGACTTTCATATTTGTTTTGTTTTTGTGTGTGTGTGTGTGCAGTAAATATTTCCACACAATCTGCGGAATGACCTCAGGCGAGAAGACTGAGCAGTGGGTGGGGGGATTAGCGACCGCTCTTTGCGATAAGACAAAAAGGAACAATTAAAAATAAATCTTTTGAAGCTCTTATTAGTCTGCACACCAAAACTGCCAAAATGGTAAAACAATTGGACCCCCTATATTTCCACCAACGAAAGTATGGGGACTGTGTTAGAGTTCCTGACGTAGACCATTGGTGAAACAGTCGGACCCTATGTATCTACCAACAAAAGCAGGGGACTGTGTTAGAACTCCTGACGTAGACCATTGGTGAAACAGTCGGACCCTATGTATCTACCAACAAAAGCAGGGGACTGTGTAAGAGTTCCTGACGTAGACCATTGGTGAAACAGTCGGACCCTATGTATCTACCAACAAAAGCAGGGGACTGTGTAAGAGTTCCTGACGTAGACCATTGGTGAAACAGTCGGACCCTATGTATCTACCAACAAAAGCAGGGGACTGTGTTAGAGTTCCTGACGTAGACCATTGGTGAAACAGTCGGACCCTATGTATCTACCAACAAAAGCAGGGGACTGTGTAAGAGTTCCTGACGTAGACCATTGGTGAAACAGTCGGACCCTATGTATCTACCAACAAAAGCAGGGGACTGTGTTAGAACTCCTGACGTAGATCATGACGGTTGATGAAAACGATTTCTACAAGCTTAGCACTGAACATGGAGTTTTGAAACAACTTTAGCGAACGCTACAGACACTGTGTATAATGAACGCAAATCACTGCAGTAATAGCCTTCCAGCGAACCATTACCAAGATGATAAGAATCCCAGGCTGCTCGTGCGCACTCGAATAGAATACAGGGAGATGCAAGTGTAAAGCTAAGGAAATTTTTGTGTAACTCGAAATGCCCCAGCATTTTAGCCCGCTGTATCAAATAATTCTTCAGATATAATAATAATTTTCTATAATGCAAATGCTTACATTTTCAACATAAAA
Organism: Nautilus pompilius; assembly: GCA_018389105.1. Taxonomy (NCBI): domain Eukaryota; kingdom Metazoa; phylum Mollusca; class Cephalopoda; order Nautilida; family Nautilidae; genus Nautilus; species Nautilus pompilius. The sequence goes on along the minus strand of JACATO010000907.1, from coordinate 233,856 downwards.
CATTATTCTTTTTACTTACGATAGCATAAACCAGAAGTATACCAAAAATTTGAAATAATCCAGATAAGTTAAAAATTGGAATTACCAAGAACTGAGGGGGGGTTTAGTTTCCCGAAAATGCAAATTATAAAATCCACGATTTGGTTTGTTCCCTTTCCTTTTACATAAAATGCTGTGTTAGTAGCGGCAGGAGAGAAGGAATGACCTGAATGTGGGGTGAGAAAGAGGAAGTAGTTCTCCATAGAGGGCAGGCTGAGGAAAGAAAGGGATCTGGATGGAGGAAGTGCAGGAAGGACAATAGTGAGTAAGGAATTCGTATGGTAGATCATCTCGGTCAGTATGTCAAGATTTTCCGCCTTGTGTGATCGTCAGCAATCATTCCCAAATCAGATAAACGACTCCAGACGAGCCGCTACGGTTTCCCGATCTGCAAGAAACCCAGGGAACTTATAAGGGCGGGTTTATATGGTAGGGGATTCCGTCCGGAAAGCTTTAAAAACAAAAGAAACAAGAAAAACCCACTCTGCAATAAGTCTGAAACAGGAAGAGAATCACAGGAAGTGGATTTTTGAGTGGGAAAATAAACTGTCCTTTTCACCGACAAGTCTGAGACCGGACCGTTTAGCCACGTTCACTCGATGGAGTGTGGGTGGGAGGAGGGGAGAGGGCAGCAGAGAAAGTCGTGTAACGGAAGTTAGTAGATTACGAAAGATTCCAGTGTCTACCAAAATGAGAACGACCTCACCAACCTTGGACTGGCTGTGCCTCAGCTCTTCGGACGAATGGTCGACTTTCATGTTCACGAACTGGGCGAGGTATGCCATCAGCCCGATGTGGGCGGACTTCTCTGCGGAAATTTCCTCACCAGAGACGACAGGCTGGACTCCGAGATACCGGGCGGACCCGATGGCTGAAAGAAATCAATAGCGCTTTTAGAACTGGGCTGAGGTGACGTCAGCACAGACGCTAGAAATTCGTCAGCCGAGTTACCTTTCTTTGTTAAGCCTCTTTTTTTTCCGGATGAATTAGGCCAAAAATGTTCACCGGAATTTTGGATTGTCATTCTTATATCAGACTGGACAATTCGACTCTAACCGGTTTCTTAGGTGAACCAGAAAGACGGCCGGTTACTCCACTCGCCGAACAAGTAGCAAAAATCGGGATAAACTTAGACTTTTTTTAAATTGACTAAAGAGATTAAACGGCATCTTTACTCCTTGCCGTAAGGAACTAAAACAAACAAGCACGTGTTTACATGGCATTTGTATGACAGTAAATATAAAAAGTTCGTAAATACCCTATCAAGATGATCTCTAGTTCAGTGCAATTAGATGCCCATTATATACCAACTGAATTAATGCTGCCTCTAATAGAAGTGAAGCAAATGCGATCGCCATTTACGATTTAAACCCTCGTTACTGGCAAATATTATTGTTCAGCTTTAATTAAATACTTTAATGTCATATGCTAAATCAACGCTGTCAAATATCAATATACTAGATAAATTGGCAGGTAAAGAGGTTAATACTGAATATAAAAAAAAACAATTTCTTTCAGTTTTGTAAACAACTCATGTTGATTTGGGCAGGAGATTTGAGACTATGAACTGACGTAGTTATTTAAGTAGAGGTCTTTTTATTAAAATCCCAACTTTTGTAAAATGACCTCCAGTAATTGTCCACACAGACATTAACCACCCACCTACCACTTCAGACAAAACAACGTGTATAGGCCCGCGGAGATACGCAAATAACTTAGTTCGTGTCAAAAAGCTCAACTCGGGTAATGAACCTCGCAATCTCTTCTTCTCCTTCTTCTTTCTTTCTTTCTTTCTTTTTTTTTTTTTTTGTACCTGTGAATTTGACCGAATTTGTCAGGCACAAGATCCGCCGTACAGACTTGTGCATGATTAACCGCGATGGCTTCCGGGGTCGATGTATCGTGGAAGAGCTTCCTTGGTCATTGCAAACAGAGAACTGGTTAGATTAGCAGATACGAAAAGAAGTCGGGAAAGTACAAAGGGGCCCCCAGGAAGGATCATCAGTACGGTTTTTAGACTGATTAATAGTTCTGTTAATTTAAAATATACGCACATCTTCTGGTTTAGTGTCGACTGTGATATAGGTTTGTTTAATTAACCATAATGGAAAGTTGGTACGGAGATAAAAGCTTTCAGTAGTCCTTGTGGGGTGGGGGTGGTGGTAAACTATTAGCTGGATTTTCTAGTGATACCGAATAATTACTAATCTCTGGCTAAAAGTCAAGCTGAATTCCTGCACTACGTAATAAGACGGACTGGCACATTTCACTAATGGACGAAACTACCGAGAGATAACTGAGCCGTGTCTTACGTTTAGATATCTTTCCGTGAAGACAGACGAAAACTCTTAACTTTCTCGTCTGTTACATGGTCGGTGACGATGAATGGAAAATAACACTGCATGCGCAGGTGTTGTTAGGTTAGTCTTTCGTTATCTTCTTCGAACCCGCTCGCTGTTCTCGAGCATCATCCACCACGGTGTCAGTGATGCTACTATCTACACGTCCGTAAATAGCGCCGGTTCGTGTGAGATCTGGTGGGAGAGGTAGCAGGCTACAATCAGGGGGTTAATTCGGTCTCTTCCCATTAATTACCTTATTAATGGAGGTGACCAGGGCTAGCTTTTACGGGGATAAGTTGTTGCAGTAATAGTTATTTCTATTAGGTCGTTACAAAAGTTTTGTCGGTTTCTATATTATGCTAATTCAGGGTTCATTTTTTGCCAGTTTGTGAAGGTGTGTGTAGATAAGTTATATACCGTTCTGTAGCGTGAGCTTTGGCACACATTATGCAAAATCTACCTTTTTTAAAAACCATAAAACGGATATTTGTTTCAGGGTTTTGAGTGAAACAGAGAAAGGTTTTCCGTGCCATTTTGCTTCACGCGATCAATCCGGGCCACAGAGAGAGCGAGGCGACCCGTAACATTAAGGAGGCGGGGGGCGAGGAGACGGCGAATGAGCGGACAGTACAGCGATGGTTTGTAAAGTTCCGATCAGGAGATGTGAGCCTCGAGGATAAGGAAGGTAGCGGACGTCCTTCCAGCTGTGATGACGACCATCTGAAAGCTTCGGTTGAAGCCGAGGTCCAAGAAAAAAAACATTGCGAGAGCTCGACGTGGGCACTGCAACTGTTTCCCGGAACCTTGACGCAATCGGCCAGGTGTAAAAACTCGACAATTGGGTGCCTCGCGAGTTGAATGAACAACAACAAAATCGTCGATTGGAGATCTGCTTTCTTCGCTTGTCATAAGAAACAAAACCTGGCGAAACCGTCACAGCTGAAAGGTACGGTCGTGAATGAAACGTTGTTCATCAGAAACTCTCCCAACGACAGCCACCATTGGTGAATCGAAGAGGTCCCATCCTGCTCCACGCCAATGTTCGTCCTTATGCTGCAAAAGTGACTCTTCAGAAACTGAACCCGTTGGGGTACAAAATTCTCCCTCACCCAGCCTATTCACCAAACCTTTCTCCAACAGACCACCACTTTTTCAAACACCTCGACAGCTTCCTCCGTATGAAATCCTTCTCCAACCAAGCGGCCACTGAAACTGTCTTCCAACAGTTCATCGACTCCAGAAATCCAGATTTTCTTTCCAAATGTTATAAATGCGCTTGTAACCCGTTGGCGGAAGTGTATTGATTGTAATGGAACTTACTTTGATTAATAAACTTCACGTTCAGCAACGATGTGAAGTCTCATTGTTGGGTTTCGGTAAAAAAAAAAACCGACGAACTTCTGTAACAACCTAATACTTTAATGTGTTGGTGAGATATAACCATTTTCATATGATGCGACTCTTCGATTCCTGGTCAAAGAACATATACGTCGATCATAGCCCCTTATCTGTAGGTTAACACGAGTCGATTTTAGCCTTCCCTGTACGTAAACATATGACGTCGATTATAGCCTCATTTGTACGTAAGCATATGAATAGCCTCATCTGTACGTAAGCATATGACGTCGATTATAGGCTCATCTGTACGTAAGCATATGACGTCGATTATAGCCTCATCTGTACGTAAGCATATGACGTCGATTATAGCCTCATCTGTACATAAGCATATGACGTCGATTATTGCCTCATCTGTACGTAAGCATATGTCGTCGATTATAGCCTCATCTGTACGTAAGCATATGTCGTCGATTATATTTTAATCCACACATTTTACAATAGACTACTGACGTTGCAACAAGTTGCCTCTGTAACAACTAATTCTGGTCTCCCGAACTTACCTTTCGATGAATTTCTCTGTCGACATCATCAGATGTTTTGTGTGTTTTTCGCTTTTATTTTGCCGCAATTTTTTAAAAATTTATTTCTAACGCGTTTAAGTGGCTTGAATTGAGTTGGAACTCACATTCTGCTGGGTTACTGAATTCAAATGACGTGACATAACCAGCGCTTTGACGCCGACAGAAATTAATGAAGGCTACAAAAGGTTCTTAGCCCTTCCTTCGTCAACAGGCAGCCTGGATGGTTAGATTATTCGTTTCTGCTCTCTCAAACCCAAGTTACGAATTGAGTAAATTAATGAACAAAAAAAAAAAAAAAACAAGCATCTTTCACTTACCTTTCACTCTACAGTGCAATGTAGATTAGACAAAATCGGAAAAATTGCAAGATCCAAGAGATCACCTGTGGTATTCATCTCTCGTGATCACTAATGTAGGAAGATCGGGCGAGTATAAAGCAGCGAGGAACAAATATATTTCAAAAATATCTTTTAAAATGTAATAAGCCGAAGTAACAGCCACTCGTGTGAAATCCCTCGCCTTAGTGGTGGGTCAAAGTTTTCCCTCTAGAGCAGTCACATGTTTGTGCGTGTGTGAGAGAGAGAGAGAGCTAGATCTTTATGATATTATACAATAAACTGCTGCTTAACCCGTGGGCCAACTTTCATTATTTCTTTGTAGCTCTTAGAAGTCGGCTTAGCTTAATTTAATATGTTCTACGACTTGTTAACAAATATCACTGACAGGAATAATTGGCTGGAGAGCTTAAAGGTGACAATAGCAAGTGAAACTTCACTGAGACCCATTTTCTTTTTCCTTTTAGAAAAAAAAAGAAAAATACGTTTGTCTGTCCATATGTATATATATATAGATTATTTTCTGCAAACCGGTATAACGACTTGACTGTCTGAAAACAGGTGAGAATTGTCCCTGTCATTAACGAAACCACTCTCTTCGGTCATTCGCGCATTTGCAAGAGAGAGAGAGAAAAAAAGGGTGGCTTTCCTCTCAATGGAAATCAGAATTTCCTTAAGCTCTACAATCACGTGCAACCCTTTCACAAACAGCATCCGGTTTCTCCCCAACAGGTCAAAGCTAAATCTCGGAGAAGCCGAATAGGTCATGACAGCGTCCAGGTTATCGAGATGAGTGAGACTCTGTCGACTGTCGATGCTAGCTCGTGCTGTTACAAATCGGAGTAGGGGAGACAACCCAGGCTACATAAGGGCGAGTTTTTACAGCACCAGTAATTCCTAATTAAACGGTGCTTTGACTTGTGCTCACAGAGTCCGGGCATATGGCGTGGATTACAGCCTCGTTTATACACAAGACTGGTGTCGATTAAAGCCGCATCTTTTCATCTTTCGCCTGCGCCATAAATATACATTTATCCATTCGCTCCTTCTCAGCCTCCACGGACAGAATTTCAAATATATATATTCAACGTAGAGGCCAAGTTGAAAACAAAACCAACAGAGGCTACTCGCTATCCATTTGAACCTATTGAACACAAGCAAAAGCGAAACAGTAACAACGGATCCCTACATTTCTTTTAGGATCTTCGTTAGTTAGTTAGTTAGTTAGTTAACCCGCGTCTGCTATTGTGTAAATTACAAGCTTCACTAGCGGCTCGTCCGGAACACATATGAATAAAACCCCATGATAATAATGGTGATGTCGGTGATAGTTCTCCATCGTTCTCGATGATGACATACATCCAGCATTTTCATCAAGGATAATTCTTCCACTCTCAGGACATTTCACACCAGCCTGGCCCAACTGCTCGGTTTTGTCTCTCTTCTGTTTGGCCTCTTGGATCCGATCAGCATCAACCTTTGCCGCACCAAAGACAAATCATCTTTCACCACTGCTCTATTCCGCAAGCTTCTTGCCCCACCACACACACACACACATCTTCACGATCTTCTTCTGCTCGACTCTACATTTTTCCATTGCAGTGATATAGTAAACAAAAAATATCTAGCCTGGCTGGAAACCCTCGAATGGAGATGCTAATCGAAATTACTTAAATTTTTCAACGTGTCGAGCGGCATCATTATAGAGACATGGCTGACCCGACGGTTTCTCTTGCCTCTCCGAGGGGATAATCTCCGAATCAAAATAAGCTCCCTGCCACCTCTGGTTAAAATCTCAGGAGAAAAATCATTCCGAAAAAAAATCTATCTGGGAAGAACACCAAAGATTTAAAAAAAGAAAAACACAAGTCCATTTTTCGTACCTGCGAACCGGAACTTTACGAACACATACAAAGAAGAAAAACAACAAAATGGTAACTGGGTAGTTTGTTTACTTTCTTGAAAAGTCTGAAAGACTCCCCTGACCGGCCTAGGAACTGGTGCGTAAAAACACTGTGGGGAAAGAATTCAGCCAGCCCCATGGAAAAACAAGGAAACAGCGCAGACTTGCAGCGTGAACGAGGGGGACGTAACTCTGAACGTTTTATTATAATAGTGTTACCTGATCTGACAACTCTCGAAACATATTTAGGAAAGAGATGAATAAGCAAAGGAATAACTGAACACCCGGCCGTTCTATGGTACAAGATCGAATACGAGTTAGTAAATGACGCTTTTCGAAGATTCAGAAAAACCGTCATTCCTGTCATATCGATACGTGACATTTTAAAATTAAGATGTGTTGTACTTTAAAACTAGGAAACTTGTTTCCGATGCTTCTGGTTATGTCTTCACAGCAGATTTCTAGGTTGGTGTTCTCTTATCATGAAAAATCGATTGTTCTAACGGTTTGGCGAAATGATGTCGATGCGAGTTTGATATTACCACAATCGATTATCGTAACGTTATGGCGATATGATATCGATGCGAGTTTGATATTACCACAATCGATTATCGTAACGTTATGGCGATATGATATCGATGCGAGTTTGATATTACCACAATCGATTATCGTAACGTTATGGCGATATGATGTCGATGCAAGTTTGATATTACCACAATCGATTATCGTAACGTTATGGCGATATGATATCGATGCGAGTTTGATATTACCACAATCGATTATCGTAACGTTATGGCGATATGATATCGATGCGAGTTTGATATTACCACAATCGATTATCGTAACGTTATGGCGATATGATATCGATGCGAGTTTGATATTACCACAATCGATTATCGTAACGTTATGGCGATATGATATCGATGTGAGTGAATACTATGAGCATGCAACGAGCAGTATATGAAACAAAAACCATGTGGTGATTTTCGATTGTCTTCAGTTTGCTTATGCAAATTCAACGAAAGATAATTACTCGAAATATATTCACCTTCTGATCGATTAGAGGAAGATTAGCAAAATGAAATAATATTACGAGAAAAATGCCGAATGAAACACGTGCGTGCGTACACAACAAAGTTGTTTGATAATTGACTGCTAAGAAAGAACGCACGTCGCTGCAGCCAGTCGTTATCTGGATTCTGCTTGGAAAAGTTAACGTATCATGGTTAATTAGTCCGATGTGAATACTGAACCGTATCTGTATTTTCGTTAAACGGTACCATTTACTTTATTTCGGGTGTCGTGATCTGTTTATTGTGACAGATCATGGGACAGAATTCCCGTCGACGAAGACTCAAAATCAGGGGGAAAGGACTAAAGATGACGCATCGTGCCCTGATCTCTGACATCCAGCAATGTGTACGTAATTAGCAGTATCTCTGTCCACTCCTTAGTTTTCGCGTAATTCTAGGTAGAAAGAAATAACTGTAAAAGTCTGCAGCCGGTTGGATCAGCTCTTGTCAATTCAGTAATACGTTAACATTGGCGATTATAAACGTGAATTAGAGATAATAATTCAAAAGGCTTTAGGGAAAGGCTATTTCGAAGGAAAGAAAATTGTGGGGGGAAAAAATGTTCAAAAAATAAACTTGTATAGATTTCTAAAAGTATTCTTGTGTGTACGGAATTACATGCGATAGTAAATTCGTCTGTATATGAAATATGGGACATCTGACTGGTAAGCTCAAGATCATGCACACCAGCGGATGAGGGAGCAAGCCGACTGACAAACGAAAAATAAAGAAGATTGAAAAGGTATAGAAGACTTCTAAACACACACACGCGCGCGCGCCATTATGAATAGTGAGGCCATACAAACAACTGAAATGCTAAACTATTAACATCAAGGAAATGAAACTTCAGTTTTTGTTTTTTTTTGTGTTTTTAAAGAAATATTATAAAAGAAAACTTTCCTTCGATAAAAAAGAGTAAAAATAACTAAACAGTAAGTGTGCGCGTGTTTGCAAGATGACATTTTACCGCCAATACTGGCATCCTGGTGTTAAGTTTCCTTTAGTTTCGAATTTGTTTGTTTGCTTTTATTGAATTTTTTGTACGCTTAAGTTTCTGGTTGAGGTGATATAACAGCTTCACTACATCTGAGTTGTGCCTCTGTGAATGTTCGCAATTATTGCTCTTTCTTTTCATGAAAACCTATTCACATTCCGTGCTTTCAATAAACCCAATACCCATTCTAGACGTAAAAAATAAAAAAAAATTTTTTAAAGTATCTGCTATGGGTACCGTATATAGAATTCTACGTATAACTTCTGATTTTTGCTCTTTTTTTGTTGCTTTCTTTGTTTTACTTACATTTTAATCGCATTTTCACTTTCGTAAGTTAGGGGAAGGGTTAAATTCCACAGATATGGGAGGTTAGATAACTCCCAGAATTCCAAACACCTTACTTTAGCGACTTTAAAAGTTTGTGGAATATTTCGACTTACATACGAGCCCATCAAGTCTATCCCGCCCACCCTTCCTCCTTTTTCCTCCGTGGTATTTTTTTTTTTTTTTAAACTTGCGGTTGCTACGCAGACCTGTCGCATAGCAACCGCCGGGGAAAAACCACGGAATCGATGCGCTACCGTAAATTCTCGCGCGAACGGCTTCGCGGAGTAAAGTTTAAGAAAGAGGCTTCCAAAAGTAAGCGGTAAGTGGAATTACGAGAGGGGAAATCGCTTCTAATTATTTCCTTAAAAACAAACAAACAAAAAAAAAGAAATCAACTTTGCAACAATTTCTCGAAGAAAGTCTCGACCGGACGAGACTTGCGTTACCTGAGTTGAGTATGTCGGCGTTGGTACCGTCCAGATCGGGCCACCCGGGAATATCACCACCCACATTGGTGACGAGCTCGCAAAGCAGACGACCGTCGTTCCAGTCGGTCTACACGAAGGAAGACAGAAAGCAGAAGTTTATTATTATTATTATTATTATTAACCAAATGAAGCGTGCGTGAGTGCGTGCGCATTATGTAGTCACGTGACCGCTTTCAACGCTGTACTAGATCTAACGCGGAATAACCATTCAACAACAACAACAACAACAACAATAATAATAATAATAATAATAATAATAATAATAATAATAATAATAAATACAAATAAAACTATTATTATTTTAGAATTTGACTAAATAAGTAAATAGATATTTTAAAGAATTGCCGAGAAATGTCAGTTATGATATTAACAAAATCTCGGCTGGTTCACAGCAAAATAAATTATTAAAATATAACATTTTTATTTATTTATTTATTATTCTTTTTTTTTCTTTTCTTTTCTTCACCGGAATTTATGTTTTTCTAAGAATAAGGTATTAAGGGAAACCCCGTTAAACCGGATTTAATCTCAGTTGACATTTAAAGAAAAGAAAACCAGCGAAGGTTACCAACTGTGTTGCGTTTTGAGCAGTATATTTAGATGATAATTTCATGATGTAGAGGGAGGCAACTCCGATTGACTTACACGTGATAATTTCATGACGTAGAGGGAGGCAACTCCGATTGACTTACACGCTGCTGGCTAGCAGACAGTATAGATTAATGCCCTGCCTACTGTGTAAACAATGCCAGAGGTAATCGCGCGAGCCTGTTTAAAATACAGGCCAAACTAACGATTCACCACACTTCAGTCATTTGTAAATAAAATAAAAACGCATATAACTCCACCATTACAGCGACTGTGACATAAACGTCGCCACCAACATCCGCAATGATAATACTGACGTCACTCCCAGGAACTCGTTATTACACGTAACTGCCAACGCAAGCAGCACTACTAAGCATTATTGAGACCAACATGTAATGTATGCCATGCCTCCTCGCAAGCAATTTAATCGTGTCCGTTAGTCCAGATTGCATGAAGACAATAAATATCTGAGTTGTTTCCGTTTATCGGAATCCCTTTCGACGTTAAGATAAATGCGTTTCTTATTTTAGCTTTAGCTCTTTTTTTTTTTTTTATTTCGCCAGTTTTGCTTCGTTCTGAAAAATTCCCTGACCCTTTTCTTTTCGCACTTCAGAAATAAACAGAAATAAATCAAACAGAAAGCAACAAACGTCCGCATACTCACGGTGAAGTTGGACACTTTGGAGGTAAAAAGCAACCTGCGAATGTGCCGTAAGGTGGCGAAATAACCCGGAGAGCTGAGTTTGGTAAAGTAGGATAGATAGGTGAGACTGGACGACTCGTCCAGATTCCGGCTGGCCAGATCCTCGGGGAGCAGCACCAGCGGGATGTGGAAGAATTTATTGGCCAGAGCCATGGCCTGACGGCAGTTCCACACTCTGCAAGCAAACACGAAAGAGCTGGAGTTACAATAGTCTCACTTAACTGACTTTATATGGGCTTTCTATATTTGTTTTACGGAATATAACATCCAATTAATAAATGCATTTATAAACGAAAGTAAATAAGTAAATTTAGCTCAAGATTTTAGGCATCAAAGCCATCTAGACAATTTCTTCTCTTGTCGACCATGATTAGAAAATATTCAACTCCTTCTATGAAATGGCTATGATAGAGCTACTCTGCTGGTAATTCGAAGTGCCCCGATTTTGGGGCTTCTCATTGGATGCGTCTAAAAGTTGAGCAACAAATCGAGTTAATACATCCATAAAAAAGGCAACTCAGACTATTCGTGTAAATATGCCTCCATAAGGGCCATAACTCGTGTGATATTTGTTCAAAAGAGAGACTATTCGTGTAAATGTGCCTCCATAAGGGCCATAACTCGTGTGATATTTGTTCAAAAGAGAGACTATTCGTGTAAATGTGCCTCCATAAGGGCCACAACTCGCGTGATATTTGTTCAAAAGAGAGACTATTCGTGTAAATGTGCCTCCATAAGGGCCACAACTCGCGTGATATTTATTCAAAAGAGAGACTATCCGTGTAAATGTATTCAAATGTCGATAACTCGTGGAAGTGCATTCAGGAAAACAAAAATTGTTGTCATTTTGCATGAGTCGAGTCATAAATGATTTTTTTGCAAGGTCAAAAATTTTTCTGTATTTATATTAATTTTCTCAAAACCTGCTAGCATTTTGAAACTTCCGTACGTGGCTAACGCTTAAAATTCAAAAATAGACACATTAATTAATCATTTAATTAATTTAAAGCAAAAGAAAACTAGAAAGAAAACTGAAGGATTCTTTCAAATTATAAAGCTGTTAGTTGTGTGATTCGAGTTTCATTAAAAGTTAAAAAGAAAAAAAGAAATGAACAGGAAATTGGAAATTTGTTTTAATATTTTTTTTTTTTTGTAATAAGTTCAGAAATGGCCAGGATGTAGAACCCATAAACCGCCATCTTACTACGAATTTTTCAGAAATCTGTGTAATTAACCAAAGCATAGAAAGACAAAATAATTTTTGTTAATCATTTATCTTTCGTTGTTTGCAAATTCTCCAAAACTAAGTGAATTACGGCAGAAATTTCCATCATATACACCATCTCCCAAGCAGATAATCAGAGTAGCCTGAGATTGTCTGGCTGATGATGTAAGTGGACCATATTTATCTTTGTTTAGAATTCTGCCAAAGGATGAATAGTTTGCTAAATACAGTTCGTAACATCTAGGGTACTAAACTAAAACGTTACAGAGTTTAACTGCATTTATAATATTTTTTTTAAAAAAGACGTTGTTTATCTACCTTTTATAAAGGCCGAGAGTGATTTCAGTTGTGTCAGCCGTGGAAAATTTTGATTATCTGAAACTATCCTTTTATCTAAATTGGTTCTGTCGCCCGGAAGAGTTCGGTTATACAAAGTAATCCTGCATTTTTTAAACTGTTTTCTTTTTTGTTTTGCTTTTGTTTCCTTGTTTAATTAGGCTTTTAGACGTTTTATTTAATTAAAGTTGTGTAGTGCGAAATATACAGTTATGGCCAAAAGTTGTGCAACACCCTAAAGATGTCTGAGAATCTGTCTTCCGGTATATGCTCATATACCGTGACTGTATGTTAGATTTCAGATTGTCGATTTCATAGTTCTGATAATTTTTTCTCCTTTAGGCACCCTGAAGATTAGTAGAACTGTATGCAACTCGGTACGTTAACAAAGCGTTATAATGCAAATGAAGCGGCTTCAGATCGGCCTTATCACTAAAACTAGAAAACTCTAGGCTACTGCAATACTTTTGCTCTGCAAAGATTAGCTTAACATAACGTAACAAAAGAAATTTAAATACTAAACACACGTACGTAAAACTGATTAACATTATTAATTGGAGAATGCGTTGCTAGAATCAGAGCCTTTTTTTGTTGTTGTTGACACTTCCGGTTAAGCTGTTGCTTGCAAGTTCTTGCTTCTTAATATATCAGCACCTAACTGATTATCGGTTCCTCCCCATAAAAGACAATAAATGAACAAAGTAAAACAATTCACCTTGATGTGAATTACACCCGGCTTTAATTCTCGAGACTTCCCGATCGTGGGCGCTGATGAACTTCCCGGCCTGCGACCTTGATACCCCGACCCACAGATCCTTGCATATCTGGGCAGACTGGCGGTTATAGCCACAGCCGAGGAGTCGCACGAGAAATGAGAATGGTGATTTTGCTACAACACCACGGTTTCTTCTAGCCACCTATTAGGGGACAGAAGCAAACGATCAGACGGAACTCACCTATCATCTGGGTTAAGGTTCCTCCAGTCGGGGCAAGAACCAGGTTTGCAGAATTCAATCAATGCGCTGGAATCGAATAATAAAAGCAGATATAACTTGAATAGCGGGTAGAATAAATCAAAACGGATTACCTTCAGTTCATTGTCGGCTAAAAAAAAAAGGGGAGAGAAGCAGTGCAGGCACTAAATCGGGACATCGCTGAACGGTCCGGAAGAAACGCCACGGGAGAGACGTGATGCCATTGCACGGCAACGTAATCTATGACGGCGTTCGTATCTGACTGCTCTCCCTTTGTTTTCAAGCTGGCAGTTAAAAATTGTCGACATGATAAACATAATACAAACGCTTGGTTTGATGTTTGGCAATTCTTTAGGTTACACCAGACACGAGAGAGAGAGAGAGAGAGAGAGAGAGACTGTCGGACGTTTCTTCCAGTCTGATAGAGGTGATAGTGGCATACGTATATATTAATTGTGTTTGCAACGGAGAAAAGTCTGAATGACTTAGAGAATATCAGACATTGAACAGGTGACGGAAGTTTTAAAAGCTCTCCAAATATATTTTATCATTCGTACACTCTCCATGTTCAGTTAGGGTCTTTCAGTGTTCTGAGATTATTTGCACTCTTTCCAAACAAGGATAAGAGACGTACACTCGACTTTTCGCAGAGCTATTAGAACTACGTTCAGGATTGAACCCTCAATATTTCACGATGGATTTTGAAAAATCTCATATCAACAGCTTCTTGTCAACCTTTTCCAAGTGCTTCTGCTTCATCTCGTGTTTTACCTTACTCAGAACATTTATGGAAAAGTAGTTGAGATTGGTTTGAAAGTAAAATATCATCAGGTTAATGACGTTAACTTGAAGGTCAGATTTTTTCATCTCTTGCATTTCTCTCAATCCCTGATGTAATTGCTGGTTTCGAGAAACTTGTCGAAGACACGATGATCGCCCTCAAGAATTAATTTCTTATTTTGAAATGTTCTAAGAGGTATTAAAATGTACAGATTGCTGCCAGTTCCTATTGCTAGATATTATGCATATAACAAGATCGGATTTTTTTTTACGAGAAATAGCTCATAACTCGCTTCCCTTTAATGATTTTTAAATTGTAGCAAATTCCTTCGCATCAGTTTTCGTGACATCCGTTCTTGGCTTTTTACAATGCAACATTTAACTAGATATTTCTTTACCTTTAATGTTGATTATGGTTCGCTAATTTATTGCAGGGAGTGAAATTCTCCTTCAACCATCGGTAATCAAACATGCTGGAGTTCTGGGAAATAAAAATTCTGGGCGTACACTGGCTCGACAATGTCCATTTTAAAAGGTTTGTAGAGGTGGTTGCTTTATCTTTGTAGGGAAAAACGATCTGTAACATTTATACCGCGTAACCTGCGTCAAGACAATGGAAATGATGCAACTATAATGATGTTGCACAGAAGATACGTTCGTGTTTGTTGTTTTTTTTTTTAATGTGATGAAATTGTAATCATATTACGTACAAATTCCTCTGCCTGCTGTGAAGGGACGGGTTTGTCTATGGGCTGTTTTATGTAACCGGTTCAGTAAAGAGCAGAATTATCAAGTAATCTTTACTGAAATATATTTCTAGGCAGACCCTGGCAATGCTGGTTGTGATGGATACCGTTTTAGCTTCCTTTCAACCGGCAGCTAATCGTTGTTAAAGTCGCGAAAGCCCCAAGGTTGGTCGCTTCCCTGGTTCTTTTCGCCTGCTGCGAATTACTTAAGCTGTCGTCGCCATGACGGTTGCGGTAAGGCTGTTTCTTTGATCCCCCCTCCCCATCGACCGGCAGCTAATCGTTGTCATTAACGAAAAAAAAAAAAAAAAAACGGTAGTAAAGGGGCTGTTGGAACGGGTTCTTCTCCGCGTTTGCTGATTGTTTCTTTTAACGGAATTTCTTATGAAAACAACGATATCGCAGACTTGCTAAACGGGTTATGGTTAATTATTTGCTAATCCGATGCCTTTATAAGACAGCCTGGTGATTCTCAAAAGCTCCCCCCCCTTTTTATTTTGTACACTTTTATGTACAAGACGGTTAAAATTACGAATTTTTTTCCAGCAGTTTCACCAAACTGCAAAGGCAAGCGGAATGGGAATACCTTCTTAGGTCATGCTGCCACCATTTAATTTGTCATG
Organism: Nautilus pompilius; assembly: GCA_018389105.1. Taxonomy (NCBI): domain Eukaryota; kingdom Metazoa; phylum Mollusca; class Cephalopoda; order Nautilida; family Nautilidae; genus Nautilus; species Nautilus pompilius. The sequence continues at coordinate 218,461 of JACATO010000907.1, read as the reverse complement.
GGAACATAACGAAGGTGTAAACAGTGGAAAGGCAGCGACAGCACACCCTCGAAACAAATTCTAAGCTGAGCCCTCACTTAGCAAAGTTATGGCGACCGTGTTCCTTGAAGTGAGGGCGATCGCTCCAAGCTGCGTTACTGTCGAGGTCCTGGTGGGCTTTGCCTTCCGAGAGAAGCTACCAGGATTGACCTTCTACATACGCCTGTGGAAGTCTCAAGACCACACGGAAGATGACGTGGTACATGTTACTGCCATCCGCTTTACAGTCCAGACTTAGTCCCCGACTAGTGATTATCATCCTTTCGTACCACTAAATAAAAGTAACAACAACCAAAAAAGAACAGGAAACAGACTTACTACGGATAAAATGGCGAGCCGGGTTGTTCTACAATTTCTACTGCATTGCACCACAACAACTGTATGCTAAGAATTTTAAATGCCTATACAGAGACGTGGAAAATAGAGAGTATATGGGGAAGGAAAACATGCAAATAGTTATATACTTTGTTTTCTTTTTTTTGTTGTTAATTTTGTTCTTACTTATCTAACTAATCTACCGTGACTCGTATTTTATAATACATCTTTTATTTTAATAGTCATTTATTTATCTGATGGCTGATACAGATATTGCTGAAATCGGTACCTGGATAGTTCATTAGAGCTGCAGCACAGTTCAACCAGACGTTAGTGACCCCATATATAAGGATCTTATCAGGGTACAAAGTGTAACTAAGAAAAAAATAGAGGGAGCCTGAAATATAAGATATTTATGGAATGTTAACCTTTATTGACGTCCTACTGATAGCATAAAAGAAGGAGTAACTCGGTGTGACATGCCTACCTTTCCCGACCTGTGCGGGGGCTATATTTCTGTAGAACCAAAAGTCTTCTTATCTTTAGTACAAAAGGCAAACATACCAGAGAAAAATACAACTACATTAGAAAATAAACCGGTTTGACCGGAAATCAAAGCTGTCTGGTGTGCGTTGTTAACTTATAAAGAAAAAAATAGATAGAGAGATAAAAGGGGGAGGGAGAGAGAGAGATGGTGAGGCAGAAAGTGAGAGGCAGAGAGGAAGAGATGGGTTGAGGGAGAGAGAGAGAGAGAGATGGGGAGAGGCAGAAAGTGAGAGGCAGAGAGGAAGAGATGGAGAGAGAGAGAGAGAGAGATGGGGAGAGGCAGAAAGTGAGAGACAGAGAGAGAGAGAGGAAGAGATGGGGCGAGGGGGGAGAGAGAGAGAGAGAAAGAGGTGGGGAGGCAGAGAGGAAGAGATGGGTTGAGGGAGAGAGAGAGAGATGGGGAGAGGCAGAAAGTGAGAGGCAGAGAGGAAGAGATGGGGCGAGGGGGGAGAGAGAGAGAGAAAGAGATGGGGAGGCAGAGAGGAAGAGATGGGTTGAGGGAGAGAGAGAGAGATGGGGAGAGGCAGAAAGTGAGAGGCAGAGAGGAAGAGATGGGGCGAGGGGGGAGAGAGAGGTGGGGTAAAGTATACAGTCGGATGTGTTGCAGTAAATAACTGGACTGAATCACCCGGTGGATCCATGTAAAAAGATGAGCAGGGTCTGTGCAATGAAGCGCACACTTCTGCGATATAAAATGTCAGCTGTCCTTAAACCGTAGATCGGCTGTAATTTGTAACAGATTTATTTTGTTGAATATTTTTATAGTCGTCATCACAAAAGAACCCGCAGAACAAAGGACCGCGTCCATCAGATGAGAGAAAAGCACGCCACGTATTTAGGCAGAGGGAATTTCTTATCTTTTGTATTTTTATTTTTTGGGGTTGTGGAGCAGAAGAGCAGACAGGCAGAAAACACGCCACACACCCATACGACCACGAATGGTTTAGTGATATTTGATACTATTTTTGGTATTTATTTTCAACAGGTTTTGTTTTAGTTCGGTTATTTCCCCTTGACGGCGCTTATCGCTTGCTACCAGCTATGGCCGAGCGACTAGTATAACTCTGGGGCCGAGGCCAGATTCTCACACGAACCGGCGCCATTAGCGGTGAAGGCAGAAAGCAGGCTCCCGGTGGTTTTCGGACCGAGGCGGGCTTGAAACGTTGCCAGGGGAAACGGCAGAGAACTCGCGAACAGAAGAAACCACACGTGGGACTCGACGCTTCCAACTTCCGCAGGGAAATCCTAACTAGAACCTTTCACTTTTATGTGTGTGGGGGGGACCCAATCAACCGACTGGTGAGCAAGAACGAGAGGAAGCTGTGCCAGGAAGGAGCGTCCAGTCGAACTCCGCCCTACCCCCAGCCGTGCAGTCCCGTGCCCTCTGATTAGTTAAGTTTAAATTTTGCACTTCTCACATCTAGGGACGCAGGTCATCAAATAAAAATGGTGTCAATCCAACTGCTGCTTCACGCAATCTCGAGGTTCACTAAGACCAAATTAGTTTTCGTTTTCTTTTTATTATTTATTTATCTATTAATGCGGGTCTGGTTAAAGGACTGGAATAAACAACGACATAACGAGTGTTACGTCTTTAATTACAAAAAATATTAAAAAAAAAACATGAAACTATTTATCTTCCATTTTGCTTCTGCCTCTGAACATTAATGATTCTTCTTCTACAGCATTTTTATTGTTGTTTTTTTCTTCCCGCTCGCCTTATTCAACTTTGAGACTGTATATGCGTCAAATAAAACCGGAAGATTCTCTCAGAAACTGGTGTCGTTCTGTTTTTTTTCCCCCCCTTTTAACTTCAGATCGGGTGTTGGAAGTAAAGGTTGGAAAGCGATATACCAGGAGTAACTAAAGGGGGTGAATCATACTTAACCTACTACTTTAAATTACATGTACAAGTAAACAAGCGACAACGTCAACAGTAAAACGGAGTAACAATAACACTTACTGGAGAGCTATTCCGCTGTTCCAGTCGGAAGTGAGATTGGTTATTTCACAATCCGGAATGACGACCTGCAGCCATTTTAAAATAAAGTCCTTATGATGATAGTGCAGCAGTTCGATCTGGTAGCGGGTAATAAGCTGCCACACTAAGGCCAAAATCAGCTTGGTGTTGCCTGCTACAATGTCCGTGCTGTCTGCAAAGAGATGGCGAATTATACAACAGAGGCTGCACACACCACCACACGATTATCTTTTCCACTCTGCTACAAAACGGAAAAAAATATATCGCTTAAAGGAAGTCAAAAGTGCCAAAAATCGATTTACCAGCGGGGTCATGTGAGTGCATAGCACCGACTGACTGTGCATCACACAGTTTGATCCAGATGAAGCGCCATAACTCTAAACATTTACTACTAACAAATTATCATCATCAAATACCTGAAAATGGAGAGCAAAAACTACTTGTAAATAATTAATGAGTTAATCTCGAATTATTAGAGATTTTCTTACGCAGGAGCTGTATCAAAACCTTTAGGATCTTGGTTAATTGGACATCGCTAAAAATACGCGAGTTTGTGACAGTTTTAGCAGATCTCGGATTTTTAGTTCATCACAAAAAAAAAAAATTTTTTTTTAAAATAATTGTTTTACTCCATAACTAAAACACCTTTTATTAACTTACGCTCATAACTGTGCATAGCGGTGTGTGACTGACGTTCTTGTGCGATCTAGAAATTTTTAGTGATGCATGACGTTAACTCGTACATAATAGTCTTTCTTAGCGGTTTATGACGACATCTTGTACGTCACAGTTGTTCCTAGCGGTGTGTGACGTTCTACGTCATAGTCGTTCTTAGCGGTGTGTGACGTTCTACGTCATAGTTGTTCTTTGCGGTGTGTGGCGTTCTACGTCATAGTTGTTCTTTGCGGTGTGTGGCGTTCTACGTCATAGTTGTTCTTTGCGGTGTGTGGCGTTCTACGTCATAGTCGTTCTTTGCGGTGTGTGGCGTTCTACGTCATAGTTGTTCTTTGCGGTGTGTGGCGTTCTACGTCATAGTCGTTCTTAGCGGTGTGTGGCGTTCTACGTTACAGTTGTTCTTAGCGGTGTGTGACGTTCTACGTCATAGTCGTTCTACGTCATAGTTGTTCTTAGCGGTGTGTGACGTTCTACATCATAGTTATTCTTGGAGGTGTGTAACGTTCTACGTCACTGTTGTTCTTTGCGGTGTGTGACGTTCTACGTCATAGTCGTTCTACGTCATAGTTGTTCTTAGCGGTGTGTGACGTTCTACGTCATAGTTGTTCTTTGCGGTGTGTGACGTTCTACGTCATAGTCGTTCTACGTCATAGTTGTTCTTTGCGGTGTGTGGCGTTCTACGTCATAGTTGTTCTTTGCGGTGTGTGACGTTCTACGTCATAGTTGTTCTTTGTGGTGTGTGACGTTCTACGTTTCAGTTGTTCTTAGCGGTGTGTGACGTTCTACGTCATAGTTGTTCTTTGCGGTGTGTGACGTTCTACGTTACAGTTGTTGTAGCGGTGTGTGACGTTCTACGTCATAGTTGTTCTTTGTGGTGTGTGACGTTCTACGTTTCAGTTGTTCTTAGCGGTGTGTGACGTTCTACGTCATAGTTGTTCTTTGCGGTGTGTGACGTTCTACGTTACAGTTGTTGTAGCGGTGTGTGACGTTCTACGTCATACATCTTTACGTCATAGTCTTTTTAGCAGTGTATGACGACATCTTGTACGACATAGTTGTTCTTAGCGGTGTATGACGTTGACGTCATAGTTATTGTTAGTAGTGTATGACGTTCTACGTCATAGACTTTCTTAGCGGTGTGTGACAGTCCTTGTACGTTATAGTTGTTCTTAGCGGTTGGTTCTCAAGCGGTATTCTACTCTCGGTTTTTGGAATATTTTATAGAAATTAAGCTTTAATTTTTGTAGCATGGTTGCGAAAGATTTATTTGATTGGTATTTCATGACACAATTAAAGAGGCGGAGATCTCTTGTTAGTGTCATTTAAATAAGAAGAAAGACAAAATATCTTGCTACTGAACCTTAAAGCGCCCCAACAATAACAATTTTTATTTGTAAACGTGGGCACAAAACAGCCACCAGCTGTAATTTTTCTTCACACTTCACGTGAATTGATGCTGAACAAGTGAAGTAGAAATGTAGAACACGGGTAAGCCCCGAAACAAAAGCCCTCCGATGGCCTGTTTTATTTTTAACATGGTGAAATTATCAGCAGGATAAAAAGAAAAGAGGAGTTAAAATCGGTTAGGTTCAGGTGAGGCGTTGACGAAACACTTCATGTAAAACTGGGTCGTTACCTTTTTACGTCAACAAAAGTTAATTGCGGAACGGCGCTTACCTGTAAAGAATGTCACCGCGTGCTTTAAATGGAACACCGACTTTAGGGCGGTTTTATGTCACGTGGGCTCTTATTGAAGGTGTGATCGTTTGGACTCCTCGCGAGTCGAGTTTCCGTTGGCTCAACGTGGTTAGGCGGCTTCAGACATAAGACAAGAACCCCTTGTACGACCGGGACTTAGTAGGTTCCGCGTTTTCTTCTAACCGGCTCCGGCTGGCTGTTTGCCGTCTTGAGATCGGTGACATTTTCAGATGTATCCGCTGGAAGTTTCCCGCCCCACGTGCGCTTTGTAGCGGCGAAAGGATTGTTTTTGTATAAGGACAACGGTTTTGACCGGGCTTAGATGTAGAAGGCGGGGCGGGGCGATACTCTTTCTGGCTACAGAGCCCTCCCATCGCTTTTTGACAATATTCTTCTAAAAAGCCGAAGACATCTGGATGGTCCAATGGCGGCCTCGACTACTGCAGTCGAAGTCCGTCCGTCCGGGTTCGATTCCCGCCGTGTACTCCCCTGAACTGGTTCCTTCTCGCTCTTCTTCCCTGGTCGTCTCACCGCTAAAATCGGGAAAGTCACAGTAAGGGGGCTTTTCCCTTTCCGAAATCGGAGATGCCGGGATCTAACAACGTTCCCCTAGGGAACCACCCCGGATCCACGCTTTCTCTTGTTGAAATCGGTGTGCGACACGACCACGTGCTGCGCGTTTATAATACTACTACTAATAACGGAATTACTAATAATAAGTTTCGCCCCCCGAGACTGACAGCTCTGCTATTAATCACTGAGATCCCAGGAGGTTCTATAACGACGAACTCCTACGGGCCAGTTTGGCGAAGTCGGGTAAATCTTGTGTCTTAGAGCGGCATCATTTCGTTTTTTGTTTGTAATTTGCCTCATTTAAACTAAAATTAGACTAAGACCTCCCTCCACCCGTGGGCAGAACTGGGTTTCAAAGGAAGAACAGTTCGAGACGGCTACTACTACTACTACTACAGATCACACGGGCATACAGGGTGTGTCAAAAAGATGCACGTGCGGTTTCGAACGCAAGGACATTCCGTCCGTCGACATCGTGACAGGAGGAGGCTTCGTTCCGGAGTTCACGGATGACGGCGGGAGCGGCGCGCGCACCCCTGATCGTCACGTGCTTTTAGTGTGGGGACGAGGGGGTGGTGGGCGTGCGGTTGGCCTGTGATCGGGCGCGAGCGGGTAATAAAGGGGTACTGGAAGTTTGAGAATGTTTCCGAGGTGCGGCAGCGTGAAGGGGGACAATCGCCGTCATCAACCCGCCTTGCAATCTCGCGAGTGAGGGCCGTGTTCGAGGCCGAAGTCACCGTCGCAGGAGACCCTTGTAAAGGGCTCCCGAGGAGTCCGGGGTCTGCGCGGAGGGAAGGGAGCGAAGACTGCAGCTGCGTTGGCAGAATTCGAACGGTGCGCGCTCGTCGGTCGGGTGCGAGCAAGTCAAGGGTCCACCGAATTCTGAGGGGGGCAACTTTGGAACCCGTACATTCCACAACTGTTACAGCCGTATGACGACCCCCCTTCCCCCAGACCGGGAGACCTGGACCCTGCCAGTGGTTCTCAAACAGAGCTCATCAGACTCCAACCTTCGTCGACATGTCTTTGGCGGTCAGACGAGGCAGACTTTAAGCTGAACGGGAGACACAAACCGTGTGACCTCGGCTACTGAAAACCCTCAGCATCGTGTTGAGAAAAGGGTTAACCTGCCAAGGGTTACAGCATGGACAGGGGTCTTTTTCAGAGTTTTATCAAGTCTTTTTTTTTGCATTGATTTAGTGAGAGGTGACCGGTACTTCAATCTCCCTAGAAACCTTTTATGCAACCACATATGTCAATGAAAGGATTGCTTTCTGCCAGCAAGATGGCGCTGTCCTGCGTTTTCATTGAGGTGTGAAAGTGGGTAGGACGACGCGGACCAGTTTAATGCCCTCCACGATCTCCAGACCTCATAGCACCAGATCTTTCTGTGAGATATCTTGATGTCCGCCACAAAGCCAGCTACCTACCATCCACAAGCTTCTTTAGAGAACTGTGAAGACATCGGCCGCCGCGTGTCGCTCTGCTGTCAGATGTTCTAATGCCTGCGCAGATGCCGATGGTAGACATTTTTAACATCTATTTTTGAATATCATGCATAAAGTGTCTGATATATAAGGTAAAAATTCTATCTGGCGATTGTCTTTTGTTTTCTAGACTGTACAGAGCTGTAACCATTCTTTTAAGATATCCTGCCTATATGCACAATGGTTCGGCGTACGGATAAGATGGTGTGGCAGCAGGAGTCAGGTAAAATGCAGGGATAACAGCAACAGATGAAGTCAGTTAAGCAGCTAAATGAAGAGGACGACCGGCTTTGGGCGATTTGATTGCAGCTGATATCCTGCGCCCTCCCGGATTATTACCTTCAAGATCCTGCTCTTGCCCAGCAGTCCAACACAAGCTGCTAGCATGACGTTACATTCGACACCTGCCCTTCCTCCTTCAGCTCTACGTTTCCAATTTAATCACTTCTTTAGCGTAAGAGTAATGCGTACAGAAGCGTGTATAAGCCGCGGTCCGGTACAAAACTGTGGTTGGGACATGAACTGAAACGTTCAAAGTCCCCGCATTAACGGACAGAATTCAGCGGTGTCAGGCCAGTCTTGTTAAGAAGGGTAGACGTGCTAGTAAATACCATCTTCGAGGAGTGGCGCTTGGAACAGAGTATGTTGAAGTATGTAAATCTTGAAAACCTAACAACAACACACCCAACATTGTTGCGAGGCCAACACCTCACCTTTACCCCCCCTCCACCACCGAAGATCACGGATACAATTGACTATTGAACTGAACCTTTTCATACCACTCTCTGTTTAAATCGGTTATTTGAGAGCGACCCCTAAATCTGGAGGGTGCGGGGTTTTCATGCTTCTTGAACATCTCAAGGTTGGAGTACACAATCATCTTCCTTCATCTAATAAGAAAGACGACTAAAGCATTCGTTATATAAAGACTATAAAAAAGAAAAATATATAATAAGCGGTGTAAAATGACAGTGTGTGCTACTGTCTGTAGTTGTGTTCAACATCTCAGACGGCGACTGGAATAAGGACATTACTCTGTTTTTTTTTCGGTCTTAATAGTAGTTAGGGACTGGTGCAGGCCAGGGCTCTCTCTCTCTCTCTCTCTATCTCTCTCTTTCTCTCTCTCTCTCTCCATCTTTCTCTCTCTCTCTCTCTATATATATATATATCTATCTCCTCCTATCTCTCTCTCTCTCCATCTCTCGCTCTCTCTCCTCTCTCTCTCTCTCTTTCTCTCTTCTCTATAATAATCTATCTCTCCATCTCTCTCATCTCTCTCCCTCCTCTCTCGCTCTCTCTCTCTCTCCTCCTCTCATTTATCTCTTCTCTCTATATATAATATCTATCTCTCCATATCTCTCTCTCCTCTCTCTCTCTCTCTCTCTCTATTTCTCTCTATATATATATATAATCTATCTATCTCTCCATCTCTCTCTCTCTCTCTCTCTCCTCTCTCTCTCATCTCCATCTCCATCTCTCTCTCTCCTCGAGACGATAAACGAACCAAATCCCGACTAGAACGAGCGCTCTTCACATTCAGATGTGGAAGGAAACCAGAGTGTCAAGAGAAAATCTATGCAGCTGACCGGCGGAGAAGAGCGAAGAGAGACCGTGCTAAAGAGATATGCCAAACCGAGATGGACTTGACCGGGATTCGAACTCAGGCCCTCGACTTTAGCAGTCCAATAGACTAAATCTCCACTTTTTAAAATTAAATGTAAAAAGGGTTGCTTTTTTTTTTTTTTTAAGAATTGTGCTGCTTTACTAATTGTACGATCATCTTTTAAAAAATGTTCTGTTTTGGTAAAAGTTTTACTTTGCTGCAGTGAAAATGATGGAGAGAGAGAGATGGAGATGGAGAGAGAGAGAGATGGAGGGAGAGACAGAGAGGAGAGAGAGAGAGAGAGAAGGAGATAGATGGGAGAGAGAGAGAGACAGGGGGGGATTAAATATGGGAAAGAGAGAAAAGTGAAATAATGAGCGAGGGAGAGATGGGGAAGGTGGGAGAGATAGATGAGAGATAGTGGGAGGGCGAAGATGTCAAGATAGGATAAGAGTGGAATGATGGAGAGAAGTAGAAACAGAGATAGAGGGACAGAGAGGGAGAGGAGAGAGAGATGGAGACCACAAAGGAAAAACAAGGTGAGACGAAGATAGAGGGTTTTGTAGAGGAATCGATTATAAAGTGGAGAGACAGGCAGACGTGGACAGAGGGAGTGAGAGGGTGTAGAGGAGAAAGAGAGACAGGCAGACGTGGACCAGAGAGAGTGAGACGGAGATGAGATAGATAGAGGGGAGAAAGATGGACATGGAGAGATGGAGAAGGAGAAGAGAGATGAAATGAAGGAGACAGAGAGCTATGGATTGAGGGGGTGGAGGAGGAAAGAGAGGGAAAGAGACAGGCAGACAGACGTGGAGGAGAGAGGAGGAGAGTGTGTGAGACCAGAGATAGATAGATGGATATAAAAAGAGAGATATGGGGAAAAGAGAGAGGTCCGAGAGAGGGAGAGTGGTAGTAAAGAGGGATAGAAAGGGAAAGACAGACATGGAGAGAGAGAGAGAGAGATAGAATGATCGAGGTAGAGAGAGGGATATGGATTGAGGGAGAGTGGAGGGTAAGAGATGGAAAACGAGAGAGAGAGAGAACAAATGGCGTGGAGTAGAGAGAGAACGCATGGAGAGAGAACACGCGCACACAGACAGACAGAGCTATGCACACCTCCCAACACAATCTAGGAACTAAATTGTGGCTGCCATCACCACCATAGTATGCCCACATAGCCAGTACCCTTTCAGTGCTACTATGCCAACTTAGGTTGTTGTGGAGATAACCTCTCTACAATAGAAACAACCTCCGGAGGGAGCATATTGTCGCAATTATCCCTAAAGCGTGTAGCCTCTTATCCTGTGTCCTAAATGTTCCAGCACTCTCACTTCAGCAGGACACTTCCTACTAGAACTCTTCGTTCTCAGATTTGGGAGTAAACTGTAGTTCCTGAAATTAATCCACTTGGCCAACTTGTGAAGAAACTATGTTAAGGAAGTACACCAAACCAAGCTGACCCTGATCAAGGTGGAAACTCTGGCACTCACACTTTGGAAACCTTTAGATTAAATACTGATACATCAGCCACCTTCTAGATAATGTTGGCTGCACTGAGATTTTTTACCATCAACAAAACGTAAACATGAAAAATTTTAAGATTATATGAATAACCAAAACTTCCTACCTTTGTTTATCTTTATTTAAGATAACTGAAGTCTCCCTCATGCTGTTAGAATGGAATTGGATATCTTCTTGAATAGAATTTTCACTGCCACTGCCTCCTTGATTCCTATACTCTAGTTTCCTTAGTATAGGATCCTCTGTAACGGTCCTTTACTGTGGCTAAATGAGTTTTTTTTCTTATGTTGAAGCAACTGTTTGTCTGACTCATCTTTGGTATAATCTACCACCTTTTGTGTCATCAGCAGCTTGAAATGAAGAAGAAAAAAGTATACATCTCAATATCAATCATCACAGATGACGTGCGTGAATACATTTGGTACATTTGTAATTACAATTTATATAAAAATATATGGATTCCCATATTATAAAACCAGTGATTTTATTTTATTGAAATTTTTTTTTTTTTTTTTTTTTTTTACTAGGAAATTCTCTCTGAGGATCAAACAAAAAACACCTTAATTTTATAAATGTGCGCGCACACACCCTTTCGAGATTCTTGTCCCGCAATACTTGGTCAGTTTTCTGGCAATTTCGCCTTAGCCCCTCTTGCGTCTAAATCTTGAAAACTGCAGATTTGGAAATTAGATATACATCCTTGTCCAAAAAGCAAAGATTCAGAATTTATTTTGCCCATTACCATAAACCGATTTAATGTGGCTGCAGATATTTTCAAATATTGAACTATGTAAGCATTTTAATCTTTCATGCATCAACAGTACATCATTCATACTTTAAGAGTTTGAAATCACTGACTGCATTAGTAATTAAGCAGATGATATGAATTTTTGTGAATGAAATTTTGTATTCTGTAAATTGAAAAGTTGTCCTTTCAATTTTGATGCAACACGAATGTAAATAAATTCCTTTATACTTGGCAGTTCCATACTAATCTAAACCATGGTTTGACTAACTCACTAAAGATTTACTTGAAAATAAATAATTTCCATAATGAGGTAACTGAAAATTTTATTTCAGTTAAATTGAGTACACGAGAGAGATAAGCTGGATATTAGAATTAAGTGGGGGTAAATTTCTTATATATTAAGACAACTGTGCAATCCAGTGATCCATGTAATCAACACATTCACAGAATGCATATCCAGTCATGAGATTGTATGGACATTTTGGTGGCAGAACTGGAGTGCATCATGTAAGTTTGTGCTGCATTTTGTCCTTTTCTTTTAAAGGTAAAAACATTTGAAAATATTTTGCTAAAAATAAAACTGGCATATTATTTGACAGCCAAGAGGATTTTTTTAACCTGATACAATTGACATAATTAAATTCCTAGTTAATTACTGATTTGTTTCCATTTCCCAATACAACAATAAACTAATCATTTGATTACATTTATCATCAAATACAATTATTATTATTAAATATCAAAAAAGAAAAAACATTTAAAATGTATTCCAATATTATATAAATTCTATGGCTTCTTGGAACATATAAACTCAACAAGCGAAATCAGTTGAAAACTAAATCTTAGGAATGTTTCATCTCTGAGATGGATATAAAAGCAGCAGAGGGAAAAAAGTACAGCATATGCTCACTTTCTTTTCTTTCCATAAGGTTGGTTTGCAATCTTTACTTTGGTCCTTTTCTAATTTTATCACCATTGGCCCCTCTTTTCCAGCTTGACAAATTTCCCAGTTAGTTCTCTTTAATGCCTCTTTTTCCAGTTTCATCAACTCCTTTTCCTTATTATCCAGATGCTTTTTCCAGGCCAGAAGCTCTTCCACAGTTTTTTGGCGTTGATTTAATTTTGTTCTCGGACAGTCAGATCTAATGAGAGGGGGGGGGAGAGAGAGAAAGAGTAGCCTAGAGATCTTTTACTAATAAAATTGATGTAATGAAGTTTTTCTTAATTCCTAGTTAATTACTGATACTTTTGCTGATTACAGGTACTGTAATAGTAAATAAGGCTAGCCAGAAAAATCAGCACTACTAAATGTGTGCAGCGATCAACTTATCCATGCTTCAAAAATACTACAGCGATGAAACAATACATCTGTTTCATCCAGGGTCCTGCTTTAGTCACCTAATTCAACATTTCTTTAGATTTCTTTATACAGACATCTCTATAGATTTCTGTTCAGATTGCTAACTGTGCAAAAACAGTGATTCCTACCTACAAGGCCCAACTTTTTGGAAATTTGTGTTCTTTTAACAAAAGCAAAGCTTATACAACAACAATATGTTCTAAGCATGCATTTTTTCATTTCATTTACAGGTTTTGAATTGGAATTCAGGCAACCAGTGGTCCGGTGGTAAATGACTGGACTGCCATGATCAAAAGCCAGAGCTCAAATCCCGGTTGGGACTGACTTGGTTTCATGTATTTTCCTGTCAGTTTCTTCTCACTTTCTTTACCAGCCAACCAGCCAGCCCTCCTGGGTTTTCTCCCAATCTAAAAATGAAGAGTTCTCGTACTGATTTCCAGGAACATGTGTGGGGAGGTTCTGCAGGTAACTCTCGACTGGCTTGTACTCTGACCATACTTAGGTAACTACTCACTTAGTCACTAAGGCTAGTTAATCCCACAGCTTTCCCCATTCAATTCAGAGATGTCCTTAGACCTCAAAAGTCAGGACAAGGGTTCACCAAGAAGTGAACTTCAGTAAGTTGAGACCATGCTGAATTAAACAAGTGTTCTATTTGTCAAGCACCAGTAACAAGAACATATTCTAATCTTTTCCATCATCATACAAAATGGACATCATATTTAGAAGTGTTTTCAACATAAAAGAGAACTTTGCTCATATTTTAGTCAGTTTTTCACCAGTAAATAGCATTAATATAGATTAATGAAACTAGAGGTTCTGAGTATTAGTTGTTCTCAAATACTGACTCTACAAATTAGATTTATTTTCAATATGTTAATACTGCAACTCTGTTGTATCTATAGCTATAGTATCTATACGTAACTGATTTGATTATTTATTTCAACATCTTCCTGAAATTTTTGTGTTACTAATAACTGTGAATAACAACTAATTATCAAGAAAACAAAGTTATTATTTTTAATTAAGAAATATTAAGCAAGCAAAAAAAAATTTCCTATATAGAAAAGAAAACCTCAAACCTTTCATCCAAAAAAACATTCTGTAGTTTGTTTTTCTCTTTCTTTGTTAAGGGAGTATTAAGCTTGGATTCCATATAAATTTCTGAGTCAGACTCATAACCTGCAAGAGACATTTACACATATTTCCAACACCATTTTAAATCAACACAGTCAAAAAGTTTTTCTTGGTGGAACTGTAGTTGTCAAACCTTTAAATAATCATTTTTCCAACAATTTTAAAAGGCCTGTTGTGCAATGTCCTCTAGAAATCAAGCACTGTTTATGTTTGCTTGCTCACTTGACGTTTCAGAGTATTATGCTTGTGGCCCTGCCAAGAGACAGCAATTCAACTTCAGAAACTATATTGCTAGTTTAATTAGAAAAGCATTTCAACACAGGTGCATCTTGGATATTATGGACATTCTCTGAGAGAGCATTCAACAGTTTCTACCATGTTGCAATTGGGTATGTCTTTGAAGCGGCCATTCATATCCTATGATCATGGGTATGTTGAAGAAAATGACCAGTACACATTCCTCTGATCTCTATGGTACTGAGTAACTTGTGAAAATATCTCTGTACATTTGTTGATTCTAATTTCTTCAAATCAAGGTATGCTTTGTTTTCAGATTCAACTTTACATAAATCCTTAATTTTAAACAGATGTGACAACCATCCAGTTTAGAGAAATATATTTGTAAATATCTGACTTTTTATTTCTATATGATGAAGAAAAAAATTCACAGAAAGCAGTGTTGGCTTGGGCATTTTTCCATCACCTTATTAGTAGCAACTGAATCAACCTATGTTCAAATCTGAAATAAATTAAACACACCAAAAAATTATATATTTATTGCGACACATCAGACAGGTTCAACAATATTTAATTATGTCATTGGATATGCAAAAAAATGTTTAGTTTGATAAACACAGCTTGAAAAATTTGTGCATGTGTAGCTTTGTTGCAGAGATAATTCCTTCCATTGCATTTTTTTCTTTGAATGATTTATCTAATTAAAAGGCCAAGACCAGTTTATGATGGAAAAATCCAATGAAAACTTCTCAAAAAATTCAAGTCAACTTGTCAGTTTACCTGTGACACACTGAAGGTCCAGGTTAGCTTTAGAAAACAACCTCCCACCCATCCAAACTTTTAAGAGAAAAGGAACTTCTGTTTGCTGACTCCAAACTGATTAATGCTCTGCTAGTTGACAGACTTTATGGGGACAGTTCTTACTAGTACACCTGTTGGTGCTCATCACTTTGCTGAACCTCCTGCTGGCTGCTGCTGTTAGTTTTTCAATGTATTTAAAAACTAAAAGTGTTTCCCATTGTTTTCAAATGTGATTGATCATGGCTTTTTAATTGCATGGCTGAAATTTCTGAAAACTAATCTATGTATATTTTTCTAGATATTAACAAATATCTACTATTATTTCCAGTTTGACAAATATCTTTTTCTTTGCTGTTAACTGAATAAATAACAAATACATATCATTTTAGCACATTGTTGTTTTTTCATTACTGGAGTTCTGTCACAGTATGATGCAATGCAGAAACTACTCTAAGATACACACATTCTTGGTTAATGCATTTTAAAGTATTTTTATTCATTTGCATCAGATTTTCATGAGAGATTCAAAATCATTTCAATGAAACATGCATAAAAATCAGAAAATGTGTGCCCAAGCCTTGCTGATAAACTACTAAAGTATTTTCATTACTTTGAATCAGAGCTTTAATTTCCATCCATCACAAATGAGCTGATTTCTGTTCTGTTCCAGCAGCATCTCTTTGCAATTCCGATTGGGAATAACTTGTCTATAATAAACTGTCTGCCATAATATGGACACACTATATTGGATCAGTGATTTTTTAATCATTGTTTTAGCACTTAAAACTTTATATTTCTGTTTAAAATTATGTTGTCATGACCCCTCTTACTGCATGTGCTGCTAACAACTTTCATGTCCACTAGCAGCCATGTTAGAAATTAACTTTACAAATAATATTTACCTAGATTTCAATTAATAAAACATTTAGGGTAGCTTATTATCATCTTGTAACACATCACATCAAAATGTAACATTTACAATTCGTCTTTATACCAATCTTAGTGCTGAAAAAAATTATTTACCTTTCTTAGAAACATCTGTACTTCCATCTGACTGTCGTTTATTCTACAGTAGAAAAAAAAAAACAACATTTAAAACTCCCTTTCACAGTTTCTTCTCGCTTCTTTGCCAGCCGGCTATGGGGGTTTCCTCCTACATCTAAAAATGAAGAGTTCTAGTAGGGATTTCCTTGTTGAAGTCAGAAGTGATAAGTCCCCTCATGATACAGGATTGTTGAAAAACACAATCTTTTGTTTTACAAAATGATTACTAATTTAATGTGAAATTGTATTAATTTTTAAAAAGTCAGTAACAGACAGCTTCCATCAGTTTACTTCTGTTCTATTGGCAAAGTGTAATGGCTCCACAAAATTAATTTACTTGAAACTGTTACTACATGGAATAAATGAGATCTCTGAGTACACAACACCAAAATTATATTAATAAAACAAATCTTTGTTAGATTTATGCAATTACTAGAAAAAACTATAGTAGTTAGTATAACTGACATTTAGCTGAATGGAAAATGTACTTCTAAAATATTAAAATCTATATTGATTGCAAGATGTAATTATTATTTAATCCTATTTTACTTCAACTCCTAGTACAATGACTATACTGGGGTCACAAACAGTAGGTGGAGCAGACTTATGCTAAGGTGACACATTGGCTAGCCATCATTAAAGACAATTCTGTCAGTATCTTTTAGGTCTAAAACTAGTCTTGCTTACATAATCATTTTTACAACAAAATGCTAAGTTGGTGACCTTTTAACCTTTTCACTCTTGTTTATTTTGTGATGGCCATCAGAAATTATGGTACAAATTATAATTTGTGAACTATAAGATCCCAAGAGAATAGTCTCTATCTGATAACCATTACTGCAGCAGTCATACTCAAGCAAAATTATATACATTTTAAAGTAAAAGTAGTTTTAAGTTTGAAATATCATCTGGACTGCACTTTTAACCTGATTTTTATATATCAGTGTGTCAGTTAGCTGTACGTAACCAGAGCTAGTACAGGAAGTCTGCAAGAAGGCAGGAAACAGAGGTAACATCTGAGCTGGTGAAGGTGCAAGGCCAAAACATAGTTTACATTATGGACACTAAAAACATCCCAGGAAGAGGAAGTGAAGGAACCTTAGTAATATATGTATACACTTTCTCTATTTTAAAATCCAACCATCTTTCTTTTAATTATGGAGCTAGCTGATTAAAGCATGCAGAGCTTATGTTCTCAGCCAGCTGATTAAACAAATACACATGAAATATATTATTTGGCCACTTGCCTGATGAAAGGTGCAAAACTATTGCAGGCTGTATCCAGCTATAACAAGGTAGAGAATTGAAATCTGGTAAAATAGGTTTGTTTTATTGTGAAGTTAAAATTTTAGTTCAGTTTCAGATAGACATTAAACTAAAAGTGTTTGTATATTTTGAAGAATGAACTATAACATTAACAGTTGTAGATGTAAAACTTATATTATAAGTTATCACAAACAAATCTCAAATGAAGGTATCATGCTGGATACTACCATCTCTGGGTTATCCTGAAATTATGTAAATAACTATCATAATTCCAAATCAGTAACTAGAGGATGAAGCTCTATAACAGTGTTGTGTACTTGATAGTAAAATGGGACTGCTGCTCTCTCTTCTTCTTCAATGTACTGTTTCAGTCATCTTTAGTGAGTAAATAGATTTGTTCATAAGAAACTAGCTGGGTTAATAGCTTACTTGGTGCAAAGATTATTCTGATTTTGTATTCTCTGCATAAGTGAGCAAGGCATTGTGATGTTCCTTTGATGTACACTATTATAATGTTTTGCTGTACTTATCATGGCCTTTGTAACTTAAGATGCTGGATATTCATTCTGCTAGAATGCAGATATGAACCTTTTCTTCTCTTCCTCTGTTTGACTGAAGACATTTCATAATTTCTGTTTTCACTCCTTGATAGTGATTGGAGTTGAAATACAGACACCTTCCTATATACATTGGCTTTCTGTGTACACTTGTCACTAGCTTCTCTTCAGTAAGCAGTACTTCAAGAAAAGACAACTGATTATTCTATAATTCTTTCGTAAATAAGATGGTTGGATGAAGAAATGAGTGTTGAAAGTTATCAACTTGAACACTTGGCCAGAGGAGACATTTTGACATCTACTTACAGTTGGACTAGAAAAAAAACAACCAAAATCATGCTGCCGGAAGATGACATGAAAACAAAAGCTTGAAATTTGATCAAAACTTGACACAAGGATGATGATGAGATCAAAACTAGTCAACGGTTTGAATTTAGAGCTAAGATTTGTTTGAACATGGGTGGAAAGTTGGGCTGTGATGCTGAAGGCAGACTCTGGGGTGGAGTGAGAGGGAAAAATCATCACCAAAGACTGCAGAGATTGATGTGCTTTAAATGGAATAGAGAGTAAGATGAAAAAATGTTTCCAACTTTCTGAAGTCTTTTCAGTAGTGCAAGGTCTAAAATCACCCCAGTCTAATGAAAGTACAAGTCACAGAAGCACACGACAGTCCGAAAGAAAAAAAAGCTTACGCAAGTTGCTAATTTTGATGACAGACAAAGCACAAAAAAAAAACAATTTATATTGTTAAAAATACAATGGACCTGACAAGAGTAAAAAAACAAAGTAGAGAGGTAGAACAATTGTAAAATACTCAACCTGCTGGGTAGTAAAATTTATATAATAGTAGTACAAGTAAAGAAATATAAATCAATAACGACTAAGCTTTACAAGTTAATTAAAGCAAATATGGAAGTTGTAAATTTTATACCAAAAGATTTTCAGTGGATCTTACTGAATAATAAAGACACTAGAGTGACAAGACTGAATTAAGGTCCAGATAATATTTTGGATATAATAAACACAAAAGACTGAAATAATTTTTAGAATTTGAATGTACTTTGAAAAACAATTTTATACAATAAATTAAGAATAAAAATTGATTAAAAATTTGCAGATGACAAGAAAAAGTTGTTTTTGCTACAGTGGTAATAATTTTATATGTTCAAACAAGAAACATATTGGTAATAAATAGATAATTCTTAAGCAGTTTTCTTTTCAATCATCAAAATTGTGCACCTGTTTAGCTTAGAAAATTAATTTAAAGTGGACACTACCACAAAATTTACCCGATAACAAATCTGCTCCTGATTTTCTTGGCTTGTTGCTTCTTTCAATTCCCGCAAGCGTTTTATTTCCACCTGAAATACAATGGTATTTAAAAAATATTTTGAAAGTAGAATGTATCAGACAGATTTCTAATATTATTTCTTTGACTGATTACTAGATACTTAATAACACAAAATATCAAATCATATTAAATTTTTAAAAATTAACAAATACTTTGCAAAAGAAACTGACCACATATATGATAACAAATAAAATGATTTAGAACATCAGACACCTACAAAAACCAAACTAAATAAATTTCATAGGTTTTAAGAGTTGAAAATATAGATCATATACATATATACTCTGCATATTTAGGATCTGTGTGTGTTCAACAAAAGCATAAGTCACAGGAGCAGACAAGGCATAGTGAAAAACAATCTGCTGTTAACAATACAACAGACCTGACAAAAGTCACAGTTGACAGTATACTATCCTGCTGTGGCAGAAGTCCCAAATTGGAGACTGGCAAACCTCCCATAACATCGTTTCTTCTTACTCTTTTTTTTTCCAGTCCATCAATATGGGTTTCTGCCAGGCAGGGACCTTCCATTTCTTGCTGAAGACAGAAGTACCACGCTTCAAGCACAGGAATGGCAATACTTCTTAGTGGTAGCCATGGCACAATGCAACCTCATCAGGTATGAATACAGTTGTTGATAATGTCATTTGCAGAAGCAGCAGCATCATCTGTTAATAACAGCATTTCAGTTCTTCTCAAGGCCTTTTCTCACCAATACATTTCTTACTAAACCCTTAGTAAATAATGAGTCACACCTTAGGACAGAGCTGATAACTAAGCTATTCACTTTGATCTGGAATGCATGTGCTGAGTACACAAAACTAGAAGCAAGTAAATTTGCCAATACTATCTGAAAAGTAAATAAACGAGGCGAGTTTATTTAATTTGTTCAATAAAAATATATAACACTGTACCTAGTGACAAGGTAGTCTGCAACTTGAGAAAAAGGCTAAAAAAAAACTATGCAATTTGAACTGGTCATCATTAATCGTAATGAATATATTTTTAATCTTTAGGAAAGCAATGTCCATCTCAGAGCAAAATTAAACAGCATGTCTACCATTTTACCAACAAAACAAATCATGATGCTAGGTAGAATGGAAGACTTAAAATCTAATGCCATAAGTCTAAACGAGATGGTGATGTAGTTTCTCAGTACAGTCACTGATGCATTGAAAAGAATGCTGACAAGATGTTGTATCCCATTTTTCTTTCAACTAAGATGGTCATTACTTTCCTAAAAATATAAAGCTCAAGCTCTATTTTAAGTGGATAAACCATCATTTAGGGATACATCTTTAAGGAAAAAACTAATCTAAAATTCAGCACGATTTGAATTTTAGAAGTGTCATAAAATATTTAAGATGCTTTACATTCTATTTTCTTGACTATTATTGAATAGTGTAAAAGGAACAATTCCTTCATTGGAAAACTTATATTGCTTTGACTTGTTACTCTGTATTTTTTTTATAATGCATATATTTTATATTTTTGACTTTTCTTTTTTGATGATTAAAATGTTTTAAATTATACTGTAACTGTTTCCACTGTAGTTGTTTTCAATGATGCTGGACATGAGCTTACCACTTGTTGCTATAATACAGAGAAAGATTTTAATTTTCTGTATTTTTTCTTATTATCCTTAACTTAAAGTCACACTGAATAGGTGCATGTCATCTTACCTGTTCTACCTTTAGTTGTTCAAAAACCACCTGCTGCTTTTTAGCAATTTGTGGATAGACGTCATCAGCTCCTTTGTCATGTAAACGCCTCTTCATATGTTCCAGCCATGCCATCTCAGCCTTTGCCTTCTCTTTCAGTGCTTTCTCTCGGAGTCTTAACAGAGCCGTCTTATCAACAACAGAAAAACAACATGAAAGCATTTTGTAAAAAGATGCTACTCTTACTTACTTACAGTACCCAGCTGTTTTGACAATTCACAGAAATTACTTTCCCATATACTGTCACTTCTGTTGTACTTTTATCATTTTTTAATAGCAGAAACCTTTTGCTTTGCTCTTCAATGTCATAACCCTGACTAATTTTCAGTAAGAATATTGGCTTTAAGCA
This sequence comes from Nautilus pompilius, assembly GCA_018389105.1. Taxonomy (NCBI): domain Eukaryota; kingdom Metazoa; phylum Mollusca; class Cephalopoda; order Nautilida; family Nautilidae; genus Nautilus; species Nautilus pompilius. Next base: position 197,452 of record JACATO010000907.1, on the reverse strand, counting down.
GCTTTGGAATGCACTACATTTATTGCAAAATCATACTGGTTTGAGGATACGTTGTTTTTTATTAACCCTCCATTCATCATCTGGATGCATTTGCACCCAAAAACCCTTCCAATCTGTATTACCCAGTACAAGTTGAACCATGGGGGTTGTGACGCACAGTACCGTCTCACCAATACAACCCTTTGTAATGACAAATCCATATTGCTCAAATGCATCCCAGATGGTATAAGGTGGGTTAAAAACTGATGTGATATATGAAAGATAAATAAAACAGAAAAGAGGAGATCTCTAAATCCTCCCAGACAACTGCATAGAACTGTAGATTTAAAATACTGAAATTTTACCTCATGCTGCACTCTCAGCTTTTCTTCTTTCTTGCTCTGGTTGACCATGTTAGTGTTAAATTTAGTGAGCAATGGTGACTTGTCAAAAAATGAATTCTGTTCTTTAATATGATCTGTTTGAGAAAAATCTGAAAATACAATATACATCTATAAAATGTAATCATGCATACAAATAATAAAAGTACAAACCCAAAAGATCTGCCCTTGTGCTGTACTTAAATTAGGCTATACTACTTGATCAGATATTATAATAAAATTTTTAATGCTCAGATATATGAGACATGGAAATGACAACAAAATGTGCACAACACTTTTTTAAAAAACTATTTTAATTTCTTTTTCAGTGATTTTTAAAAAAGAATCTCAAACAAATAAACAGAATACAAATAGCTGTTCCTTCTTAAACAGAATACAAATAGCTGTTCCTTCTGATTTTCTTTTTCTTCTTGAAGCACCAAAACGAAGAAAAAACAACAACAACAACAAACTTTTCTGGACTGAAACACTCATTATAAGTATTATGTATAAGTATATTTTTTTTTATTCTTAAAAGTTAGCAAAAAAATAGAGAAATAGAAACCAACCTGACAAATCATTTGAAGTCACCGAAGTATTACTCTGATATAGTCTCTTTACATTCTGATGACTACTTTCTGAATGTACCATTGAAGGGGAAGAAGGTTCATCTATCTCATCCTCAGTCACCAGATCATCAAAAGATACAGAGTTTTCTCCTGTGAAAAAGTTTAAATGTTCATACAAATACTGTTTACATTTTGTACACACAATGATACAGATTTGGTATGTAGTTAATCATTATCACCGATTTATATTTGAACACAGATTGAAGTAATGGGGTCAAGGTTGTAGAGTGGGGCCTGAAAAGGCACACACTGAAAAATATGAACAACAGCTGAACTTTGAATGTCTATAGCCAGCTGATCAAGCACATTCCTCATGTAAAATAGAAGGGGGATATAAAAACTAAAAAAATTTTTAAAAAACCATGCAGTGATGTACTGGAGATTACCATGCAACAACACAGTGAAATCAACATTTGACAGGTAGACTTTTCTGCAGTTGCATTTTAATTTATTTTTAGATGCGAAGCTGTCACCACAAACTGAGAAAAACACCCCGTTCAGCCTGATCAAAATGTGGACAAACCAAGACAAACTAAAACTGCCTTAATTTTATGCTGAAGCCAATTAATTACTCCTAACATACTATCTGTTTTGTTTGTAGCTGAAAGGCACTGCTTTTCAAATTTGAGATTTTGGTTAACAATTACCACTAGTTCCTTTTCTGAAATCATACATTTTCCAGCTTAGTGTCTACCTAGTTATGAAGTATATTATTGTAATATGCATGGACAAAATACCAATAAATAATACATCTTTGCCTGTCTTAGTCTGTATATAATAAATAGTATCAGAAAAAAAAATTGAAAATGTTTTTTTTTTTTTTTTTTGCATGTCAGTTGATGTTGATAAAATTTATATTTTATTCTGTAAAAGTCATGTTCCAGTTTTTAGCTAGCTTTAGATGCAGTAATCACTCAGTCGCAAAGATGCTCATTTAGTGCACTGTCGTCAACAACTGCACCTATTTTAGTCTTCTTGCTACAAGTGCAATTTAGCTTTTTCTTCAACTTCACCTCATTTGTCAATCTCTGACCCGTAGCACTTTAGCCCACAGAGAAAACAGACAGACTAAAACCATCCTTCTCAGGACTAAAATTTTGATGATGGTAACAGGGAATGACTGCTGAAATACAGCTTTCTCTGTTAATTGTATTACTAAAGATGATAACGCTATATGGCTGTATTTCAAATTTAACCAAACCAGCAACAGCAGATGGAAGACAATTACTAGGAATGGTCAAATGAAACCTAGTTGGATACTATTACAGTAATGCTATTTCAGCTGGGTTTCATTTGAATATTCATAGTATATTAAATTTTTGCAAGTCTCCCATCAAATTCAAAAGATAGAGGTTAAGTAGTAGTAGATCTGCTGCAGAAGATCCATACAGGATATAACTGTCAAAAGTGGCATCAACTGATGGAATGGTTTACTGCCCTAAACACTCCAAACAACAAGGGGAAAAGGGGGGCTGGTCTGCAAAGGTGACCTATGCTGGGTGGTAAGATGGCTAGGGCAAAAGGCAGCTCAGCAGTAATGGGCTGAGAAGTGGAATAAGTAAATAAGTAAACAACCTGATGTGTGAAAAACAGTCATCATTAATCAGATTATGATGCAATGGATGAGGGTGAATGCCTAGAAGCTTTTCTCTGACTAATGATGCCAACTTTACTTTAGAGTTACAACAAAAGTGTCACTCACTTATTCCTTTTACCTTTCGTAATCTTATTTTGAGAACTTTAGTCAAATGTCTCATTAAGTCTAAAGCAGCCACATAAATACTTATCATCTTAGTTATATTATTAAAAAAATTTTATAAGACTTTATGCTGAGATTTCATCAGAATATTATGTTAAAGAAAATTTTAAACAAAAGTATCCATAATACTAAAACCTGCATACTTCTGAAGTGTATAAATCCTAACAGGACAATTCTTATTACCACGTGTAAAGATTACTTACTAACATTAGTAATCTCATTCATCCAGGTAACACATTTTTTCGTTAATAAATGAATGTCACAAAAAAGATTTTTGAAAAATTTTTAGAAAACCTTGATCTTACTCAACTGCTTTCAGATCTAACCTTTCTAAATAAAATTTATTTAGACATCAATTTTACAAATTTCATTAATAGTTTCAATGTGCAAATATGGCTGAAACAGAGTGACACTTAGAGTTTTAGTTTTAAAATATTTAAATTAAAAGAAAGTCTTGAAGATTACTGTCAACCACAAACAGCCTTTGCAACTAAAAAGAACACTAATGAAAAAAATCAATGCATATACATAAAAAAAGTCGTAAGAAATACTACACAACAGTGTTCCTTTTTAATTGTCATTTTTCTAGCTGAGAGTCATCAGGATTCCACACCATGACAAAGTTTCTAATATTAGAACTTTTAAAGGAGAAACGTTTTGCTTATGTTGGCACATGACCCAATTGAGAAACTGCATGCATAGAGTATTCTAGTCAAAAGGCTACAAAAATGAGCCACACCGACAGACACACAGATCTGGGGAAGAAAGACGCTTCAAGAGCCCTTTTGATTCAAAGTAGAAGAAAAAATAGAGAACCTGGAGTCTGGAGTAAACCCATTCTGGTGCGCTGGTAACAGCAGAAAAAGACTACAGCTATTGGGTCCAGATTTTTAAACTCAGCAGCCCCAGCACAGAAACAACATCACAACACTTATTTGATCCATATTTCCTTTAACCCTCTGTATACCACCTTGGGTGCATTTGCACCCCCCACTCTTCAAATCTGCATTACTCAACATAATTAATGAGAAAGCTCAGCTCAACCTAACTCTTTATGATGACAAAGCTCCAACTCCACATTTTACATAACAAGTGTTCACTAAATATACAGCCAATTCAACACAAATATTAACTAGAACTTCTAAATTGGAGTAAAAAAAGTGCTGCTGGTGATATAATATGGTTGTAAAAAAGTGATGCAGTATAGAGGATTAAATAATAGAATAAATTTGTTTCCTGTAAATTTTGATAATATTGCATGGTTTCAGAATTTTCACAAGAAAAATTAAACAACCACCAGTAATGTACACAAAGTATCAGTGCTAAAAATGTTGTATAGTATCAGTCACCAAGAAGATGTTAGATTTCGAAATTAAGATTTTCTTGTTAACTTACTCGATATTTCTTCTGCTTTGCTTTCTGATCTGGAATCATCTTTAGCATTGGCATTACTCAGAGTCTTAATGGAAGATGATCTACTGTCAGCTTCTTTACTTTGCTTCGATGACCACCTGTAAATTCAATAGCAACAAATAGGAATAAATTTAAATACTGCAAAAAATTTTCATGCCAACATTTAGGAGAATCAAATTTGTACCATTCAGTGTTATTAATTTCCCAAAGTATGTTAGTTAACCCGCATAAAATTTGTACACCTGAGTTTCTTTTGAGTAGTTAAAGATCAAAAACTAATCAAAATATCTGTCAGCTGATACTTTTCTTCGATCTCTACACCATCTTGACCAAACCAAACAATGGCTAAACTAGATGAAAAAGATATAGACCTATGAACCACCTACCTGATGGTTAAAAAAATAATAATAATTCAAACATATTCATGATAAAACCAGATTACTGTTGTTTACCTCATAGATTTCTATCAAGAATAAAATTCTGCATTCCTAGTGTATTATACTCACATCTTTTAAACAAAAATAAAAACATTAAGTTTTGGAAAAGACAGTAAAAGCTTATTGTCTCAAGAGCTTAAGTGACTTTTATTTACTCGAATATTAATACATACAAATTTCTGATTAGAGTGACTAAAAGCATCTTCAGATACTTACAAACAACTTACCAATAATTAACACTGCACTAAAATTTCCTTCATTTATGGAGGAAAATTCTAATTTTCATTCAAATCAACCAAAACTTATCTATTTTTTTTTGCACATCAAAGAATAATTTATGTACAGCAAGTCATCATTAGTATGCAAATTATAGTGATCACAAAAAGTACATTAAAATCTAACATATTTAATCACAATTTCCACTGATACACTATGTGGTAAAAAAATCACAAGATAATTAGCATAGATGATATTGGATGAGACTACTGTGGAGTACAATGAAATATCTGGCCACCCCCATCTACTACTGCTTGTCATTACAGGGTCATGTAGGTTCTGAGAAAGGATTCCTGAGTCTTGCATGTTGTTAACACTAAAAAGTGCAATGATCATCTTAATCTTGGCCAGGTTAATCAAATATTGCAAAAATAATTGCTCAAAGGGAGACCAACATATAGATGTCTGGTGTGTCATCCCATATGGTGAAGAGTTTCTTGACACAAAAATCACTATGACTATCAGCAAGTTGTTGTTGTTGGATCTGAGTAAAGATCTGCAGAACTCTCTCTCTGAGAATCTGTACAATGGGGATGACCTTTGCCAGGCTGTCAATGACACCACCAGCTCGGCAGTAGCAGACTTACCAACTCTCCCGATTTGGGCAGTAGTCTCCTGAATTTGGACATTTGACCCGATCTATCAATCAGGTTTTAAAAATTAAAAATAGGTCATTTATACCGATTTTAGGCAAGTACATCATTTTTTTTTTTTTTTAATTTTTCTGGAAGTCTACTGATTTGCATAACTATAATTAACTTTATTGTACATTCAAAATTTCTCAGTAAACGTCAGCCAATTGTTCGCTCTCTATAGCAAAACCAGTTGAGTAAACATGAGATTCATACCAGAAATCAGGCTTCACTTTCTTTTTGGCCAATGGAAACCAATTATGCAAATAAGACAACCTATCATATTTACCGCTCTAAACCAAGTGGGATTGTTCAAAATGGCTTCTTTGACAATAAAGGTTTAGAAAACGCTATGACTGCACATTCCAGATGTCTTGGGGAAACAGTTTTTTTTTCCTTTGGGTGGCCAAATGTACTTCGAAAACAGATGCATTTTGCAAGGTGGGCCTGTTTTATTTTAATTTTGATGTCTGTGAAATGCTTTAATTCTCTGACTAATTACGTTACATCCATAATTAAGTTAATTGTTTTTATTTAAACTAAATTTTTTTTTAAAAGCCCAGGCTAGGGCCAATCCCCTGCCCAAATTCTAAATTCTTCATTGTTCAGTAAGATTAAAATTCTTATGTTCCTTATTGTGTTATTCCAGATTATGTGTGCTATTTTCAATAGTAGCTATCTTTCTCTTTCGTTTTCATTTGTGATTGTTACAGTAAATTAATTTCAAACATGTTCTGTATTTGTGATTGAAATGTAATGATATAGTTTATTAAATAGTCTGTCAATACAATAAAATTTGATACAACTGTTTTTTTACTTGTTTATTTAATATTTCCAATCAACATAGGAAATTGAACCTACTTAGCAATTGAAAATAATATTTTCAAGATGATGTATCAGGTCTTCAGAAATGAAAACAAATACATATTTGAACTAATTCATCAACTAAGTACAAGTAAAACCATAAAAAGGACAGTCAACGAAATTATTCCCTCACTGGTATTATAACTGTATATATAAACATGTACATTTGGTGCCTCAACCCTGTTTTCTAAGTAAAAAAAAAAAACATTGTTAAGATTAAGTCTGAAATTTACAAAAATTAAAATATGATATCTTGAGACCTGCAGAATTGAAAACAAATGACAAAATCAAAGAATGCATTGGGTATTTGAAAATGATGGGCTTTAAACCAGTTTTGCTTGTAAATTGCTTGATTTGCTGAGAGTTGCACAAAATTTCCCCATGAGAATTTTGAAAAGTTGGCAAGCATGCAGTAGTAATAATGCATTTGGTGGCTGATGACTGACCAAACAACAATACAATTTGCAGAAATGTTCACCTACCTGGAACCATTTTGCAATAGACCTATTAGTCGTGTGATGTGTCTTCAGATTACCATTATAGATTTTACTGTACAACTGATGTTGTCTACATCATATGTACATTTTTATATCTATAATTTAACACGTATTTCAAAATTCATAATTTTACAAACACTGAAATTCAAGACTGGAGGGGCAGTGCATGCTTTTCATATTATCTAGAGTACATTTTAGACCTCAGAGTCTCAACACCTTATGAATAGTAGTCTATATTTTGGTCACTTGTAACAATTCTGATAAAATGTGACCTAAACTTCAATGTTCCTAGATTTTGTGCCCAGTTTTGATGTTATTAAAATTAATTAATTTAAATGTTTTATCCTATGCTCTTCATTTTCAACCTCCTGCACATATACCTATATATATATATGTATCCACACACAAACATATACAAGTTTTTCATAATCTGGATACTCAACTAATAAACCAGAAACCATGGCTCATAATGTACTTGTATACAATTTTTCACATTGTCTTTTTAATTAACAATGTGATCTATAAAAATATTTTAAATAGCATATCTGATTAATGGATAATAACAATAATAATGCTATGACAAAAGTGGCACTGTAGAAATTTAAAATACAAGCAACTTACATACTTTAGAGAAAAGTGTATCTGTATATGCTGATGTTTCTATCAGTAACTTAAAAATTTTAAATGGCAGGATTTCAAATTAACCTATTCTCTCCAAGGAGAACAGCATCATAAGCAATTGGAAGTTAAAAGTGAGAGCAGCTTAAAGTGGCAAATTTCTTATCAGATCAACAAAAATTGTAAATGAGGAGCGGGTAGAGAAGCTGATAATGAAGTATTAGAGGCACCAACGCTATGAATTAATGTATGAAAAGGATACAAAATGTAATATTAGAAACTTCAAAAGAATGGTCACAAGCACAATCAGAAGAACAAAAACAAGTTTCATTACTCTGACACTTGAAAAAAGATCAGGCACTCCTATTTAAGAAGCAAGACTGTTGCTGATAGAACTGATGAAGTCGAATTTCCAAAGGATCTAAAACCAGTTTCTGAAAGCTTTAAGACCTAGGGAATGAAGCACTTTTCCTCCTTGAAACATCAAAAAGTTAGGAATTGTTATGAAAACTGTTGTCAAAATTGAAAGGCATGGATTGAATGTTGCATGAAATGTGAAAACTACCTAAAAAAGTTGACTAAACAAATTCTTGCGAAGCAATCTTCCAACAAATGAAAGAGCCAAGACCATGAGAAAAATCAAGATGGCATCCAACACCAGTACCAAATAGTCACAGACCAACAATAAAGACATTGCATGAGTTTACTCACAGATCAGAAAATTTTTTTTATTTATTCAATTTTTAAAATTAGATAAATAACTCACTTATGATTGACACTACATTAAGTTTTGATTAACTAAATATATAATTAACAAATTATCTTTTAAAAATCAAATGTTTTAAAAACTTTTTGAACACATGTATTTATGAGTGGGTATTAATCCTGGCAGTAATCCCATAAATGTAGAGCCCATGAAACGTTGGATATGTATACTTCAAGGATTAGTCTGTCAAGATCAATACCCATTTGTGATAAATATATGGGTATAATCCTCAAAGCATTAATAAATATGTCATTTAGCATACATGCACTAAATACATTATTTTCTATGCATAAACACTAATTGACCAACAATCTAAAATCAAATATTTTTTTTTTTAATTTTGAAAAATGTCTAGGTTTTACAGGTCTTTCCAAAAGTTTAAAAAACAAACAAAAACAAAACTTTTGAGGCTTTGTCTCACCTGGACAATTTTAATTTGGGTTTATGCACTTTAGAAGCACTTTCATCGGTGGAATAAGTAGATGAGAGAGATGGGGATCTTTCTCTCTTCATTAGAGCAGACTCAGGAATATGCCTTGGACTGTTTTTTGAATGGCTCTTGATAAAAGAAAAAAAATGAACAAAAGTACAATTTTTTAGTTATTAAATATTAATAAAATTATAAAGGAGCATGAAAATTCTCCAAAAAAAATTTTTTTTGTAACCCATGTATTTTGTAAAACTGTAAAGCGATTTCACAAATTTTTTGTGATGTCAGCTACAGTAGATTTTAATAATACATATCATTATAAACAGAAACATTCAGATTACTTTACTGATAGAAACAGGTAGTATTTAAAATTAGTTCCATAATTCTCTGAAATCCTTTTAATCACAAAAAGCAGCTTGGCAATATACAAATGTATATTTCTGTAAAATCCATAATATTTTTCAGGTTTATCCACCTAACAAAAAACTAATACAACTGCAACTAAAGGAAATGGGTTTAATCCATCTATAATTCATGGGCATACATAAAGACTGCAGAAGTTAATAAATCAAACCAATTTAGTAAAATGATGTTTCTTTGTTAAACATATTTTTGCCATTGCTTCCATAATCTAGGAATGTTTTACACAAATAATTTTTTAATAATAATAATAATGAAAATAAATGTTCATGTAAGCAGTGCCATGTCCAAAAGATGGTTACTGGACTGCTGAAGTTGAGAGCCAGAGTCTGATTGCTAGGAGACTGCCTCGGTTCGGCATACTGTGCTAACAGTTTCTCCTTGATCTTCTTCAACAGATGGCCACATTGGTTTCCTCCATGCAGTCCACTTTCCTCCCACATCTAAAAAAATGAAGAGTTCTAGTAGGGATTTCCCAGTGAAGTCAGCTGTGCCTGGTCCTATGTGGCACAGGATTGGCAATGCATCCTAGCAGACAACCACAGCACTATTCTCTCTTCACAAGGTTGGCTCCCTTTTATGCATCAGTAAACAAAATACATGCATTCATACGAGATACAATGATAACGTTCAGTACTTTAGCCAGCGAGAATTCAGTATTTTATACTGGAAATCTTATTATCAGTTTGACAAGGAAAAAAAAAACTACAAAAAATATTTCAAAAACAAAACGGCCAAGCTTTCTATTGTTTTTTGATTTGAAAATTTTGTGTAAAAACAGAAATACAAGAAAATTAGTTTTCTATTGCAAAAAATTCTTTCCAAAAGTGTTTTTAAATTTAATGTGCATTTTCATGCCATTTATTACATATGGCTGAATGCACTAAGTTGGATAGCATGCCTGGATCTGGTCTGCTATTTATATTAAACATAACATTGCATTGTATATCTAGTTTGCATAAATGGGAGTTGAAATGGCTAATGTACTACTTATTAAAAGTACCATTTTAAAGCAATGAATACAAAAGCTTGGAGTCTCATGTTATAAATGCTGTTTTCTATTTTATATTAAAAATAAGTTCTTTTTTTAAAGTATGAATACAATTAGAATTTTATTTTTTGCTATTTTGAACAAACTGTGCTAGCTAGCATATTTAGACTATGGCCAAATAGGAGCCACTGTTTAGTATATAAGTGAGTGATATTATCAATTATTCTAATGGCATTAGTAAATGTTTGCCATATTGTTTCACTCATATGAGGCAGAGATCTGTGGAATGTAAACAAGAATAGAATATCAGTAAACCCAACGGGTTTGACCCCAAGACAAATAATAGAAAGCAATAAAATTAAAACAAGCAAACAAAAAACCACATTTAGCTCTGTATACTATGCCATTTTTTACCTTAGTCAGACCAGTTGACCAGCCTAGATGTTCTAGTTAGTATTTTTGTTCAACTTCTATGGCTTAACATGTTTTATTTTCTTGAATAGTTGATACTTTTCAAAATTATGAACTATAAAATTCACATTTGTTTTTTTACAGTAATCTTCCGTATTTAATGAAAACCATATCTTCTAAGAGAACTGTTCTGTCAGAAAGTTAGAGAGGTTACTATGAATATGCTAACATCAAAATTAACTTTAGATTTAATTATGATGTTCAATTTTAAAAATTTCATACTTGATGATAATGAAATAAAAACAATCCTGCGTCCATCTTACTTGTTCTTTATAATACAATATTCTTTTCCTTGATCCACTTAAATTTCCATATAGTTGACCTGAAGGTGGTGTTCTAGCATCTTCTAAGGTTCCTTTACAGTGTTTTTCCAATGCTCTATCTGACAGATCTTGCAGGGACAATTTAGCATTCTTGTGCACTTGATCCAGTGTTTGGACAGCTATGCTGGCAGCTTCAGTAGCTCGGTGACGAGTCTCCGCCAGCTGTTGAGATGCCTCATAGGTTTCCCTCTGAGCTTTTTGTTGAAGTTCTCTCATTTCCCGCTCATGTGATTGCTGTCTTGTCTATGAAAGATTATATAACCATTAAGTTACACAATTACTGGGTACACATAGTATTTAACTAGCAACATTGAAAATATAACAAATTTTGACATTAACCCTGCCAAATAAAAAAAAAATCAACAGTACCATATTACCCCACTTGTAACAGCATGCCGTTATAAGCGAGAGAGACTTTTTTTCTGTTTTGAATGAGACCAATCTTTTGCAGAGGAGCAACCAGTGCCTTGGACTTTGGGCTTTGTCGCCCAATTTATGGTGTTTGTGTAAAATTAAACTTTTCAAACACGGCCTCTGTTGATGATGTTGACTTGATCGAGTCGATTTCTGGGCGAGAGAGTGGCTCTGATGACGAGATCGTTCTTGTTTAAGGTGGTGAAGCTTTCAGTGATGGATCGGATGACGAAGAGAAAAATGAGGAATAAATTCTGAAATGTTTTGTCTGCTTTGTAAAGAATACTGGGCTGTACCAACTTGATTTTTGTGCTATTGATGAAAAATAACTTATTTTTTGCATTTCGAACCCTACCTCTCATAATTATGTGATGTTATAAGTGAGGGTATTATGGTATGAATAAAACCATAAACAAAGTAATGAACTTTTGATGAAATGCATCCACTAACTGCACAGACCACTGATTTTAGTAGTAGTACACTAAAGAAAAAAAGTATATAATAAAATAGATAGCTACATTTTTTAAAAAAATCTCTTTTCTCCTTAAATTTATGTTGCAATTATTTTCCACGGATTCTTTTCAACAGCATTTTTTACTGAAAGCTCATTGCAGCACATTTAATTTTACAGACTTTAACAGAAAGCTGTGTTCGAATGTATTAGTGTTAATTTCTTTAATATCATAATTAATATCGGTTTGAAAAGTTTTGCTGCAAAGTATTTTAAATACGAAGTGAAAACAAATGATGTCCTATTAAAAGTGAACAAGAAAACCATAATAAGAAAATAATTACAACAACATAACTGAATTTGAGAACACAGTATCTATATTTGTAAATTTAATGATTATATAGTGCAACAATACACTTCAACTATGATCAAATGTATCATGCCAAAGTTATAACAGAACAAAATTTTTTTTAAAAGTTGAAATGTAAAGAAAGTAAACTGATGCTTTGTAACATCAATTTTTAGATGTTTTTTGTTGTTGTCTATAAAGAACTCTTAAACAACCATGAACTACTAAAATGTTTAAGAAAAATATCACTTTATCATCATACATAAATAATCTATTCAGATATTTAACTAAAAAAAAAAGATGATGATTTTGACAAAATTGTTTTCCTTTCTCAAACTTGAAAATATGAAAAGAATTTCTTAGTTTCCCCCCCTCAGTTAATACTATAATAAAGGATGCTATTAGAACTTTTGGATTTGAAGGAAAGTGTGTCATTTGTGCAGCACTTCTTCCAATAGCAAACCCATTATATGAAGGTGGTCTGTGGCTGTGTTGCACCTTGTAGTTTACTTCACCTAAGCAACAATCAGGAGTCTAGACCTCTTATGTGCAAATTCAAAACTATGGTTTATTAAACCTACCACTTTGCCTATCTTCCATTCCTCAAAGGACTTGATTGTTAATAGAGATTTTTGGTTGTGCACCTTGTAAAAACAGCAATTTCACATCATCAGTTGTCTGGAATCATTGGCCAACTAGAGCATTTCAGAGCAGGAAACAAACACAAGTCAAAAGGTGCTAGATCTGGGGAAAAAGGGAGATATTGGGAGACTTCATAACGGCACTAGTAAATTGTTTGTTTGGCTACATAAGCAACATGTAAATTGTCCTTGTGGTTAAGAACACCACTGCAGATCTTTCCATGACATTTCTGCTTTAATGCTGCATACAGAAAATTCTGTATGATCTCAGAGACATAGGCTGCAGTAACGGTCATTGCATGAAAGCAGGTAATTCAATGCACCAAATTCAAAAGCCAAAGAACTTTTTTTCACTGTCAGCCTTGTAGAAATTTCTATAACGTTGTTTCAATGGTATCTGGCCAAGTTTCCTTTGAACAATGCTAGTAAAATGTGCTTTATTTAGTTTCATGGTGTACTGCAAGCAGGAACTGCATTTTGTGTATTCTCACAAATAGTTCCATGTCATAGTGAACAAGACTATTAAAAAAAAAAACAGCTCATATCTATATTTTAAATACATTTTAAAAAAGATTTTCTGGTTGTGTTTTGTAATTTTCTGAAGTAGAAAAAAATCAATGGCAACAAAGTAATGATGCCCTACCCAAGTCATTATACCCAGAAACATACTTATGGAATAACAAAGGAAAAATATTCATTAAACTGATTAAGATGACAACAAGCAAAAAAAACAAAGACGGAACTAACATGACTTTCATAAGCAAAGTACTTTAATACTAGGGACATTCAAATGAAACCTCAGCTGGATACCATAAAAGCAATGCTATTTCAACTGAGTTTCAGTTGAACATCCATAATATTTGCTGTATATTGTGCATCTTATTTAAAAATTATATTACAAATATTTTTACTCAGAACAAGGTAATAAAAACAAACAAACAACAAAAACTGAGAGAAAAACAACAAACCTTGAGTAGCTGGGCAAGTGAAACAGTTTCTTGTTGTGCAAGTGAAACGTCTCTTATTTTCTCAATACCAGTCAAACATTTCATAGATTCTTCCATGCTTTCAAGCTTGTACAATTCTGTTCTTAGCTGCAGAGCTAAACTGCTAGGAGAATACTGAAGAACTTCTGGACTCTCAAAGTAACTCTAGCAATAAACAAGACACAAATATTTCCATTAATCATCCACCATTAGTTTTGTAACATTATTCCATGTCACAAGCAGTACTATGTTACTGTTGTGTTTTACTTAATATTGTAAAATATATCTGTATCATCTGTGTCGTAATCAGTCATTTCAAGATCATATACCTACCACCACATTCTATCTTCTGTATAATCTCTCTATTATTTGTGCTATAATTACCATTTTATGAAAACAAATCTCATTTAGACAGGTGGATGAAGCTTGAATCAAGCCTGAACAGAAAGAGGCTTTCTAAGAATAAGTATTCATAAACATAACAACTACAAAAACTTGTGGATTCAAGAGTTGTAAATGATTTATTTACATAAATAGCTTTCATTAGTTTTAGTTTTGTTAATACAGACTCTAGTGGCTGCTATAGTTAATCCAAAGCCAGCAGAGTAAAAAATATATTATCAATTAGGTTTGATACCAGTAAAATATACAATATTTAACGATATCACATGTTCACAGCTCATGAAGATGGGCTGTTTTGGGTGTAAAATGAATTTTTTTAAACTCCATAAATACCTTAGTTTTGGAGATAAACAACTACAGATTTTTATTAACATCTGTTAAGTTTCTTTTTATTTTTATCTTTTTTTCAGAAACCAGTTTCTCTTATTTTTTTTTAGCTTAACAATGCCAAGTTGGAAAGACCATTTCAGGGAGCAAAATTCCATAAATGATGGGCCCTTCAAACCTTAGAAACACATTTACAGAATTTCTCTGTCACGATTAATATCCACTTCCCAGAAATATAAAGGGAGACTCCTCAAAGAATTAAAAAACAACAAAACACTCAAAGGATTCAAGATGACCAGGACAATGTAGTTGACAATATACAGGAAACAGCTAATATCAATAATGATTTCACCAGTTTTTATGTTAGAAAGTTATAAACCACTCCTCAAAGCTAAATTCTTAACACCAGTATTATTATTATTACAGAAGAAAGAATAAGAATTTTAACTTGCAAACTCAACATAGATAAAGCCAGTAGGTCCTGATAATATCTTTCATAGTTATTAAAATTTGCCTTGAAACAGATGCGCTATTATTAAAATCTCCAATATTTAAAAAAAGCTCCTGGTGTTAACAAAAGTAGAAGAGAAAAATAATTTAAGTGTCATAATAGTAGATAGAACCTTAAAAAGTTGAGCGATATTAGTGCATATTTCAAAGCCAATAGACATGATTAAACTACACAATAAACAGTAAAGCATCAATGGTTCTAATTCTCTTGTATAGATCATTATTTATGCATGAAGCCCACAATATGCATAGTGTGTAGATTTCTTGAAATAAATTCAAAAGTGGTTTACTAGGGTGACTAGTAACACATTATGAACTTAGTCATGAAGAAAGACTAAAGAATATCTGGTTGTCGTGTTTGGCCTACAGATGTGAACAGAATTTTTTTGTAGAAAGAAATAGACTGACAGATTTTTAAATGAAAGCGATTCCTTGCTAATTGGGTAGCACACAAATTGGAAAATAAAAACAAAGTATAAGCATTAAGAAATAATATAAGCTATAAAAAACTAGCTGACCCTCTGGCTATCTATATTATTTTAATTGTCTAGCTTGCTTTGTTTATATAAGACAAGCAAAGCCTTTGACAATCTCAATATGCAATTTGATCAAATTTCCTCTCACACATCTATGAATTAAATAAAGCGATCTACTTTTATCAGTTCTTAAATATTATTCCCTTTTTTTAGTTGCAGAGATGACAGACAAAAAGCCATAAAGCATAATTATTATGCTAGTGAGAATAGTGATATTAAATCAGTTTTATTGTCAGTTCATGATAAAGTTTCCATTTTTAAAAAAAAAATAACTGGTATTGTTGTAAAATACAGTTCCCAAGTTACTGTGCACATTCAATGTGAATTAATGAAGTCTATAGCAAGTTCAGCAGCTTAGCTATGGCCAGAAATCACTGCTCATCTGTAAGCCATCATCAGTGCTATACACTCTCAATATTCAGTAACTTCATTATGCAAACATTAACAGTTTTATACCCAATTTAACAATTGTTATGCAAATCAGAATCATCTGACAGTGGAGAATCCCCTCAGACAGCCACTTGACACAATAAAACTCACATAAATCAAGCCTTGGGTTGACAGTTGACAGATTATATGACATCTTCTACAGTGGCCAAAGCAAATGCAAATAATCATGTAAGAAGTCTCATACAAAATATCTCTATACTATTTTGTTCAGTGTACTTTATTGCCCTCCAAAATAGGTTACAAATTCATTAAAATTCTCAAATTCTATACTACAATTCAAGTAGCGAGTATATTTAATTCTAAAATCAACAAATAATTAAGTACCTGTACATAATTTAAGACAAAAAAATTTCTTTTGTCCAAATCTGTATTGTATGAAAGATTAAAACTAAATCAAGAGTATGTGTCTTGGTTTGAAGATATGTATAACTTTGTTGTAATATACAGGATAAATAAATAAAGTTAGAAATTTTAAAAAAGGCTCAATAAATCTTATATATACAAAACCAATCTCAATGGTAGCTTCACTGTTGTTCATTAGCAATGGAGAGGGCTAAGAATACAAAAAACTGTTTTCTGATCTGCTAAATTCTCCAGTGTAAAACATACCAAAAAAAAAGCTTCAATGGAGACTAACCCTGGTGAAAAAACAGTGCTTCATTTAACCATTAGAGAGTGTTACCTATCCTGTACTACAAAGGGACCACCACTCTGACATCAGCAGGAAAAGCCCTACCACTTATCAGAACTCTTCCTTTTAATTAAATGTAGGAGGAAACCCACACAACCAGCTGGTGAAGATGACAACAAAGAAATATCAGGGAAGTACGCCAAAACTCAGTCGACCCAAACTGAAAATCTAACTCAGACCCTCAACCTTGGCAGTGCAGTAGTCTAACTGTGCCACAACTATTGCATGACTATAGTCAATAACAAAAAATACGGTACCCGAGATGACTTAGAGCTGATAATTTGGCTGAGATCTTCATCTACATGGCTTGATATGTCAGATTCTGCTGAATCAACGATGTCTGCTTGTTGCACACTAGGTACTACTGATTTCTTGAAGTCCATTCGCTTCTTCTTTTTGTAATCCCTTTAAAAAAATTAAAAAAAAAAAAAACACTCTTATTTAATTATCAAAACCTTACTTGTAGAGTTTGGATTTCATGAATGTGAAGAGTATGCAAAGACATTCTAAATTTTGCTAAAGGCACTGCATGCATTAAATAATTTTCTCTATTTACATATATCAGAACTAACATTTTTTAATGCATTGCGTGCACACACGTCTTTAACAAGTGAAGTCATCCGCTCACCTTTGTTTACCGTTTATTGCATATATTCTGATGTGATGGTATAAGATGTAAATCCCTGCCATAATAAATTCATAAGTTTCACACATGCATGTTTATCCTGTAATGTGTAAAATAACTGAGTAATTTTCAGTATTTATTTGGCAGGAGCAAGTCTTGTACTGTTGAGCTCGGGGACATTTGAACAAGAAATTCATCAGATTAACAAAAAAAAAAATTAAAGGCTATCATACACACAGGAACAAAAAGGAAAAAGAAAACAGATTGAGAATGGCCACAGCTGTGCCCATCTTCAATTAATTAAACACAAACTCAGAAAATACAAAAGGACCAGAAGGTGCTTAAAAAAGCACCAAAACATAGTAGACAGATATGAAGCAGGTGGATGGGCAATCTTTGTATGATAGTGAAAAATAAAAAAAAAAATGTTAACAACAATGAAATAGAAGAAGCCTGTTCATTCAAGAATGGTTTATGGTATTTGATGCAAATCAAATAATTTGTTGTTTGAAATTGGTAGAGGACCTGACCAAAACCACCACATCATTCAAAGGCAATCTGCGTACAGGATTTGAAGCCGTTTTAAGCAGCACAGGATTTTCCTTTCCTGAAAGGTGTGCAAAGTACCTAACCAAACATTGAATGGTTGTCAATGCTAGTAAAATCATGCAAAACTGTCATCTAACCTGATATAATACATGCATTCTATCAGAAATGGGAACTCTGTCCTAAGATGGAAATAGATGAAACTGTATTTGTATTAGTGAAACAAATTTTGAGATCTATGTGAAAAACCTTTGAAAGTGTACATAGCTAATTTTATTTAGTTGAATATGGTATGATAAGATGGATAATGTATGATTAAATAATAATTTTTGTTTTAATACAGTGTGTAGATAAAGTCATGGTAACCATATGTTATAAGAATATTATGAGTGCATGACTGAATTACAGAGCAGAAAAACCAATTTTTCATTACTGTAATAAATTTAAGCTGAATGTGAAGGTTGACATATGAAGAGCAGATCTTATAGGCTCTAAAGACAAAATTTCATTTATAGAGCCCAGAAATAAAAGTATCCCACTTCATAGTCAAACCAGTAAATGTAGGTTTCTGAAAAAGAAATATTAATTACTATGAAGCTCATCGTGTGTAATAAGAATACTAAGAAAAGAAAGTGGATAATCCTTCTCTACTTCTAAATTAAGTGTTGAATTTGGATATTTGTTTAAAAAATACAGTAAAAGTGTTATTTACATATCTACAATGCAGATAAGGGAGCTGGCCAAATACACAGAAAAATTTTCTTCAATAGAACAACAACAACAAAAAAAGTTGGTTAAAACAGGGCCAAAAAACAAAAAAACACAAAAGGTCACCCCATCAAGCTGAATAAACTTCCTATTAAAAGGAAAATAAACATCATAAGAAGCAGTTTTCAAAGAATTACCTCAAACAAAGATGGTGGATATATAGGTCTAGGTATAATTTATTACTACGCAAAACAATGGTATATCTTAATGGAACATTAGTAAATAAAGAATTTGCATCAGAACAGTGTGATTTTATTATGAAAAGTACAATTTTGCATTAAAGAAAAGGAGTCTTTAACAGCATATTTGGTTGATAGAATGAAAGAGGCTGACCAAGTAGGAAGCTAACTTTTAATCAGAAGTCCCAATAGAAAAAAATATAGGGTGGATAGAGTAGCTGTTTTGTAAACTTTGGGTAAGCCATATAATACACCCAGGCTGCAAGTCAACTCATCTTATCCAGTTATAAAAGTAGGCAGAAATAACAATTTTAGTTTTAAAATCTATTTTACATAGATATGAGGTGCTTCATTAACATGGAAACCTTGTAGAAGCAGATAAAGTATGGACTTTCTGCATAATCTGATCTGATAAAAAATCACACCACCTTCACTCTTATCAGAATCTATGAACACTATAAATTTATTTTCCAAGAGGTTATGTAAGACCTCCAACCCCCTTTTAAAAATTGGCGTTTTTGGCATTGCTGCAACCTCATGGCAAAACCTGGACTAGGTTGCATCCAGTGTTCTGTCTTATGGTCAATTTTAAAGAACCAAAACAATCTGTCAAGTATTAGATTGGTCAATTATCTTACCCAGAGTAAATAACTTGAATACCCAAGCTTTCAGCATCATGCATGATGCTTTTTAGGAAAATAAATCTGCTTACGTTTGCAGTCATTTTATAGTAGTGACAATAACTGGATATAAATCATAGCTAAACTTCCTTTTTTTTTTTATTTTTAAGAGTATTTAAATATTTTGTCTAGGATCTATGCTACTAATAAGAATAAATAATTTCAGTCAATTTCTAGAGAGCAGGTTTGGTTATTTGCAAAAAAAAAAAAAATTAAATTAACAACTCAAGGGTCTCTTAAACAAAATAATTGAAATTTGAAGTATAAAGATGTTCAGCTTCTAACTTTACTTTTTCTTAGCATATAGCCAAGATAAATCAAAATGTAATGGTATTTATTATGTTTTGTTACAAAAACTGAAACAAATTACACCAAGTGATATAAAAATAAATATAGTATTTCTAACTTAAAAATATTTTAAATTTAAGTAATCAATATAAATATCCATTTAAAGAGATTGTTTTTGCATAATAACATTTTACCTGTGGTGTGACCTTCTTGATGCTATGTTACTCAGTGAATAACGATTGCTACTTGGACTTTCTGAAGTCTCACTACCACAGGAAACTTGATCATCAGCTTCATTCTGTTCAAAAAATGTTCCATTTGTTACAGGCATAGAAAGTCTTTCAGGAGAACTGTCTTCTAATGTCGTCTCATTAGTTCTCGGTTGAGAATCAGGAGAAACATTTTCTTCAAGAGGAATGTGATAGGCTTTGTCATCCGGTGACCTCAAACTTTGACACACATTTGTAATAGCTGAAGGGTAATCTTTCTCTGTAAATAAACCTGGTTAGTGTAGTCATTTATTAACTAAATACAAAAGACAACACAAAATTAACAATTAACATTTAAGTGAAATGGCCAAGTCAACAAAACTGTAACTGTGAAGTTTAATTCTGTGGTGGTATATTAACTGTTTTGATTTTATTCAATTCTGATTGGATATGGATTCTTGATAGATGCCTTTCAGATACACCAGGGATTGGATAAACACACATAGCTCACACTATGAGACATTGGAAATATCTACCAAATGGCATCAGAAAAGAGAGAAAATAAGAATGTAAGTAGCAGATTAGAAGTCAGTGAACAGGGTCAGACAGTAGACTTTATATTGTCTTCATCAACTATTGACCAAATATAACAAAATATCAGACAATTTATTACAGGGAAATTCTAACCTAACATACATTTCTATTTAACAAATGATTCCATTTGCTTTTAATAAAAAATTTAACAAATAAATTTAGTTCTTCAATAATTATTTCTAGTTTTTGGGCATATGAGGAGTTAAGACTTTAAACAGAAAGTGTAGGCCAAGATAACAAAGTATTTCTTTAATCATAAGGTTTGATATGGAAGAAACAAACTTTCAGTTTTCCCCAGAAAATTTTCCCAAAGTGGTGCCAAACTAGCATGTCATACTTATTAACATAATTCCATTAAATGTTCCCAGTAGCTTGAATAGTCATATGTGGTTTGAATTTAATCCAGTTGGAGTCAGACAAGTGGATTCAGAAGTTGGTGATAAATCAATCAATGCTGGACCAACAGTGACCATCTATTCTAGGTGTTCTCCTTGCAAAACTGAGTATCAATGACTGATATTTCCATTTTAAAGGCACTGTGAATGATTATACATGAACACTGTATCTTGCTGAACGAGTGTGAAGTGTCTCACCTTTTGTTATACAAATCAATCCTTTTTATTGGATACAAATTGGAAACATGATACAGTGAAGATTCAAAATGGCAGACAGTTATTACTGCAGACCTCACATGAATTTAAAACATTTATTTTCAACAAGCTGCTGCATTTTAGAACCAAAAAAAAAGTGATCAGGTGGATAGGTAAATTGCTTACTCATTCCCAGCATGGCCTATTGCCACATTATAACACTTTGGGGGACAACACTGACTTCACTTCTACTTCTTAACCTGGGGGCTTAGTATAAGCTATGTTGGCTTCTCGCTTCCTCGTAACCACTCCACTATTCTGCATAGAGCAAATGACTTTGGTATAATTTCCTTATCTTAAGAATAAGCAGCAGTGGTTATGCATGCATTTTTATAGGCTAAACTACTTAATCTTTATTTACTGTAAATGCTTAAGCTAAATTATTATTCTAAAAACTAAATAAAAAATTGTAATGAACAAATCCACGGAGATTAAGTTATTTTCTTATTAATGTGTTTGAATGTTATAAATTTTTAAATGGAAAATAATTATGAAAATTCAAAAACTATACATTAATTTTATTACAACACCACTTCTTGGCAAACACCTGTGCTGACTTTCAAGGTCCAAGGACATCTAACAGCAATGAGCAAGAGTGGGGAATGTGCAGGGTGTTAGTTTCAGTGACCAAGCAAGTTACTTGGGTACAGTCAGGAGCTCATGAGCAGTGGTCATGGTGCAAGCCAGTCAAGAGTCATCTGCATAAGTTCCTCCTCTTGTACCCGAGAAACCCAACTAGAACTCTGTTTTTAGATATGGGAGGAAAACCAAAGTGCTCAAAAGAAACCCATGGACCAGCAGCTAACTTATTAGAACCCTTTTAATTATTTACTATTAATTATATATCTGATTTAATATGGATGTTATTTGATAGACATTTTTTTTTAATCAATATGGATACTATTAATGATCTTTTTGTTGCAAAAAACAAACAAGCTTCTGAATCTCCTACAACTTACCTATTTGATCATCATCAACACACATTCTATCATATTTAAAAAACATTGCTGCTTCTCACATCTTCAATTCATTCATGTTTTCGCACCTTAATTAGTGTTCCTAGTAAGTGAACATTTTTAGAATCCTTGAAATTTAATTTTTGTGTACAAGAGTAATTCATATAGTATGATGAAGTAAACATGGGGGGAAAAAGCAATCTTTGCATACATACCTATTGACACACCACACTTGTTGTGGCGTGCAAAAATGTTCATGATGCTAAACTGATCAGGTTCCATGTTTTCCCAAAAATGGAGAAAATGTTGACGTTTTCTACACTTTGTGATGTTAAAATTGTTAAATAGCTGTTTATGGTTTCTGAAAGTATTGCAATTTCTTAAACTTGTCACCTGAAATAAATTAAACATATATATAAATAATATTTTGTGTAAGAATTAAGTTTTAAAAAGTGACTTACAAGAAACATCACCAATATGTAAAATATTATTATTACAAAATAGCTAGGACTATCCAGTGAGCATTATATCAAAGCTGTATCATTTTTAGTTTTATTTCATTATTTCTCTAGTTCTTCAAGTTTATGCATTTAATTTTATTCTAAATGATGCTAACTGTAACAGGCTGAAACTAAACAGGATTATCTACATGATATTTCAAGCCCATCACTAAGACAAAAAAAAATCAGTAAAAAGGTCTACTGCATTATCAGGTATGCAGCCAAACATTACCACAGTAATGTCATGTATCATATAAAAAATATACTTTTCATTGTTGGAACGGTCATTCTACCAAATGACTGGAAAACTTTGAAATTTGCTTTACAACTAAACCCAGTTTCGCAAGCACCAGCTGAAAATGAAATTTAAGCAGAGTTTATGGTGGCAGCAAGTGCAATTGTCTTTGATTTGGTTAGTAGAACACCTCCAAGTGTAACTTTAACTTTGGTTAAGCGAGGACAGCCAGGGTTATTAGTTAAATGACAACTCAAATTTGAGATTATGGTGATTCTATTTTTAGCCACATTTGTATATGATAGAGGTAAGTGTTTAAGTCAAACATAAGATTGGAAAGTAATGTTTTTTGTTTTTTTTTTTTTTTAAGGTGATGGCAGGTTTCCATACATCAGAGTGCCTGGTGGCCAGCTGGTGAGAGTGAGAGAGAAGCAACTCTGTCAGGGAGGTATGCCAACTCGTTCACCTGCAAGAATCGAATTCAGGCCTCTTGATCTTAGCGCTCTACCTCTGGAATGCTGCAGAGCCCAGCAACAAACTTTTAAAAAATTTTGCTGAAATCAGTTTCATGGCTCATAATACCACTCCTTTATCTTTGATCACTAATACTAAAGAAGGCCTCTACCTTCACATAACTATCGTTTTACAAAGATATCATAAATTTTAAAAATATTTATTTGGTAAATTACACTGGACAACAAATAATAACTTTTCGTCAGCTACTGAGGTATATGTAGGTGTCCTTTATCAAATCAAGCATGCTGATTCCAAATCGACCCAGCATGTCAGGATTTTTAGTTACAGGAAAATGTCATTGTCAGCCATTGTTTATTAATAAATCAATCACATCGCAAAAATAAATTCATTTCACAATATAAATACATTGTATATTGTACAGTAACTGCTATCCACAAGCTCAAACACATTGAACAACATAAACACATTGTACGAAGTATACATTAACTGTTTAGAAATGCTTTAAGCACTTGGTTTTACGCTTGTGAATAGCAGTGGTTTGTCTCTGAAGAAGCCAACAACAGTCCCCCATCATGTTGGAGTCGAATCTCCCCTGATGGCGGGTCTCCACTGCCTTTATCTGTTGGTGGAGCCTCCCACCACGCTCATCGCTCACAGCACCGAGTTTGGCTGGGAAGGAATCCAAGTGTGAATGAAGAAAATGCAACTTCAGTGACATACGGAAACCCATTTCATCAAAGTCTTTTATCGTGTCTTGAACCAACTCAGCATAGTTGTTTGCTTTGTGGTTCCCAAAGAAATTGTGGACTACCAGTTTGAAAGCCTGACTGTAAGACTGGATTGGAAAATAAATCACGAATTTATGGTCCAACAATATTCCAGCCTCCAACTTGGCATCAGTTAAAAATCGCTCCAAATTTTTCTTTCAGATAAAGAAATCCTGCATCTTCAACCCTCATTGCCTTTACAAAGCTCTTCATTAGTCCCAGCTTGACAGTGATTTACATCATCTCGGCTGTCCCACAAGCACAAGAAGCTCATGTGTGTACGTGTAAGTAGGCAACCACGTGGTTCTCCCATGTAGCCTGCTGTGTACACAGTACTGAAAAGAACACTCAAAATATATAACATTAGATTTCCATTTATTTCTGTAACTAAAAATCCTTACATATTGGATTAATTCTGATTTCAGATTTGAAAACAGCATACTCGAATTAGTCTAAGACACATACTTTTTACCTCAGTAGCAATTGGTTGTTGTCCAGTGTTATTTAAGGCACAGTCTGGTAAAATTCTGAACAGGAAAGTCTATAGGTTTTGTTTAGATAGTTTTCTGATTTCTTTCACTTTTGCTTACTACATATTAGCTCTGTGATTCACCGGTGTACCAGTGAATTACAATATGCCTTGTCACAATATACATATTGTATAATAAGCAAGATAACATGATATTGATGATGTATAGATCTTGCTAACCAAGTTTAAGGTCTGTATAGGAAAAACTAATCTGCATGTATGAACTAAAAACTGGTTACATGAAAAATCTAGCAATCCACACAGAAAAATATGGACACAGTCAATCAGAATGGGTATACATGCATTAGGCTGATAAACTAAGCAATCACACACAGACATGTAAAATCACTTGCTCTCTCTCTCAGTGTTTTGTCCCTTCAATTTAGAGCACAAACAGTGAAGCTGATGAATCAAAGGGCAGCTGTACAGAATTTTGAGCCTATGATTGTAAATTTGTGTAGCAGAACATAACTTTAATCTTTCAAATGACTACATCACCTACAACAACTCATTTTTCTTTTGGACCATATAAATGTCTCGGCACAGGCAGTGTGTGGTGGGTAAAAACTAAATTCTCTCAGAACAATCCTCTGAACACTGCTAGATCAAAAGTGGATTCTATTTGAAGATCCTACAGAAGCGTAAAATACCAAGTGAATGTACAGAAATAGAAGCACCACCAGCTTCATACAAGCCCAAGGTTTAGAAATACTTTGGATTTAAAGTAATCTATAACAAAAACAAGCAGTGTCAACAGAGACATTGTGATATGTAGGAAGTGTTTTGCAGAGCTGCGTCGCACAGGAGAAACAATCAATATGAGCATTCATCTATGCCACCACCATAAGATAATGTGTAAAAATTATAAGTAACTGGGAATTAACTGTCGCTGTTGCACAAGAAGTGTGTGAAAAAATATTTTTAATTATAAAAAAGATCTTGAAGCTCACTTAAATGTAAATGGAAATAATTCTTGAATGGTATATACTGTTCACTTTCAGATTCATTGTTTTAACTTCAGAAACATTTTTTTTTAAATTGAATGTATCATGGAAAAGTATCATTACAGGCCTACTATATATGCTAATGGCAAGATAAAGAAATTTTAAAAGTATAAAATTTCTTTTTTTTTTTTTTTTTGCTTGCTGATTTTTAAAATTTCCTAGTTTTTAGCTAGCCATTTTTGTCCTGTGTGTGCTCCTCGAACAAAAATACCTACTGTGATACAGATTTTTTGTTATATTGTAATGCTGAGCATAAATAAAGTTTATTTAACTTGTTTTCGCTGACATCTTCTGCTGAGAAACTGATAACTTAAACTATCTACACTTTTTCTTTGATTTAGCCCTTAACAACATCTGATACAGGCATTCATCTGTATCTTTTTCATCTTGGGAATAAGGCATCTCAAAAGTGATGGGTTCTTTCACACTCACAACAAACCTACCAGTTATCCATCCTTTTGTATGTGGGCTCAAAATAGTCTACTGTAAGCCAGTCCTGTTCATCACTAACTCCATCACAGAATTTTGTTCAACCCCTTGTTATCCTTGGCATATTGTTTTGCACTAATGTCATCCTTTTCTGTAAAACACTCAAATTCCTCCTCACTGTTGCTTTATCTCCAACTGTTGCAAAGGCAGATCCCAGTCCCTCTTTTCAACATCCCTGATGCACTTAACAGTGATGTCTGCTGTCTTTTATTTTAGGTGCTAGTATCTTGTCCAGCAGTAGCTTGTAAACAAATGCTGTTTCATCACAATTGTAGACTTGTAGTTGCTACCATACAAGAATATTCTTTGTGAATAGCATCTGGCAGCTCCCTTGTCTACTGATTGCTGTTCACCTCTTATTGTCACCTGGCTGATTCTATGACATCCTTTGAACCACTAAAGTCCTCCCATGCTTGATCACCTTTCAGCTGTCTGGAAAGCATCTTCATATGAACTTACACAACAGCTCCCAGACCATATATAGATAGCCTTGTCCAGTCTCACATCTTTGGCAAGTCGAGCCTTCTTTTTCAATCTTCTTCCTTTTATGGCACTTGAAATCTCTGGTAGCTTATCTAATTATTAAGCCAACCTCTAACTAGATTATAGAATCCCACGTTCTTTGGATACATATGCAAGCCTTTCACTTCTTGGACACAATATCCATGACAATTCATATGACAACAGAAATGAAAAACAAAAGGCTAATCTAAACCAATATGGCATAAGTTTGTGAAAAAAAAAGAAGATGAAAATCTAAGTGAGATAAAAGCAAAAAATGTTTACTAGTATACTAATTGAAAAAAAAACAACAAACTATTAGTAGTAAATCTAGTACTGAATGGATAAGAATGTAAAATAGCATTGTTTCACTCTGTAAATTGAAATGACAACAATTTTTCAGAAGTATAATTATGAGTCAGAACCACTTTTGTGACATGATCACAGTCATGGCAAACACCACTGCACTATGCTTAAATCTGAGTTACAGAAAACCATGTTAGAGCTACACCTGAGTGCATGTACATCATGTTTCTAGAAACTGTTGTTGAGTTTTCAAACTGGTTGTATAGTTAAGAAATTTCTACTAGATTTCCTTTAGAATCCAGTACAAATTTTGTTTTTTTAAACAAATCTTCCAGTTAGTAATTTTATTTTGTAGTTCTTCATTTGTGAATAAAAATAGCACACCTGTTGAGTTTGTTTCATTGAGGAGCTGTCAATTGATGGCACTTGCCATTTCAAATTCTGCCGTACTACATGCCCTCGGTATGCTGCCTGGATTTTCACTGCAGCTTTCTGGCTCTTTTCTTCCTCTACATTTCTTGCCTTATTTTCTAAGCTGTTCATTTCTACAAAAAAATAATTTACTACATAGTTATTTTGGAAACTTACTTTTGCAAATGAATTTAAAAATTACTGTGACTTTGACCATCTGTCTATTTCTTAACCCTTTACCAACAAATTTTTCAAGTTGACTGACATATCTTATGTATGTAATGAAAACTTTAAAATGCCTACTTGATTCTTATTAACAGTAGATATTTTAGACAATTTTTATTTTCACTGTTAAATAATTCCCTAGATAAACTCTTATAAATTAAAATAAACCTACATTTAGTTTCACTGATGTAAATTCTAACAGGTTAGAAGCTGGTAAATACAAAATGATATAAAAGCGTGTATATTCTGTTGTCAATGTTTCTGAGACAACAAAACAACACTGGCATTCATTCAATTAACTGTTAGTTCTTTAATGCTCACTCTTCCAGGAATTTTGCACACCTCCTTGGACTTGTAAAATATCAATATCAATTGCTTGCAGCTACTACAAGGAGATCAGACAAACATCACAGGAGCCATTTTTCTATGAATGGTTCCATGGGTTGCTAATGCCAGGTTTCCATCAATATTGAAAATTCTGTCATTTGTTTAAATGAGAAAACCAAACCATTAACAAATTATGTAGTAAGCAACAACATGCATCACTTCACTACTAAACTGCTTTTGTATCTCTCATTAATTTCACTATTTGCATTGGAAACACAAAATTTAAATATCATACAAGTATGCAAACACAGCATAGGATTAAAATATAGCTGTTTATCTTTTCTTATTATCCAAATGTTTGTAATTTCCTTTTCATTACAGATTAAAAGTCACCCAAGTTTGAAT
This sequence comes from Nautilus pompilius, assembly GCA_018389105.1. Classification (NCBI taxonomy): domain Eukaryota; kingdom Metazoa; phylum Mollusca; class Cephalopoda; order Nautilida; family Nautilidae; genus Nautilus; species Nautilus pompilius. The sequence continues at coordinate 169,139 of JACATO010000907.1, read as the reverse complement.
AAAGAATGAAAAAAAGAATTATTGATCATTATTTAATAAATTTTTAATTTAAGTCTCCAAATTTACCTTGAATGTGTAGAAGAAAAGGTCTCTCTTCAGCTAAGCGGTGTACTTCAGTTTGGAGACGATTTTGAAGAGTCGCAGCTGTAGCTTTAATGGCTCGGATTCTGTCAACTTTTGAATAGTTTGGAAACTGGTTAAATCCTAAAAATGTTTTCAAAAAATATACATACACACGATATAAAATAAATAACTGAATAGCTTTATTCAAGGGGGAGGGACTAGTAAGTGAAGATTCTCTAACTGTTATACATCCAAAGTTTTGTAATGATTCAGTCTATTACTATTCTGAAGTATGGCTTCTGGATCTCTATACTTGCAATGTTGTTTAAGAAAAGTCTTCTAAGCATTAACAATTAAAATTTTAAAAGTTAACTGTGGGAGTAAATTAGACAACCAGTACCAAACATGGTTCTGTAGCAATATCAGTCAATTAATACAATTTTTTTTTTTAATTTTTAAAATTAAAACTTTCTTAGACTAAAAGACAATTTAATCAATTTAAAAACTGCTTAAATTTTTTTAAACCTAACAATGTATAATTATCATTAAGATATTAGAATAAATCAATCTTCTCTCTCCCCCTACACATTTAAATTATTTATTGATAAGCCCAACCTCTATCAATTTAAATTAGGTTACTGTGGAAGAAAATTTAATCTATACCCATTTTCAACTTTGCATTAGAAAGTTTTGCCATGTCGGAATGCTCATTAAGATGATATGGTAGGAGAAAATAAACACTAATAGTGTTTTTTTAAAAAGAAATTGTTTCATATTTTTATTTCATGTTTACTATTTGTGTCTTGGAATTTGAAAATACATGTGCCAACACAACATGCCAATAGTAAAAGATCCTCCCTGATTGCTTGCTTTATTAGTATCATTTATATCAATTTTACATGGCTTTATCTTAAAATATAAACCAAACATTGTTCAAACATTTTATTTCTTTTAAAAATTGGTTTACTTACTACTTTTCACCAAAGGCACTGTTCTGATGTGTTCTGTTCTCTGCAAGTCCTCGCTGCCAGATAAGTGAGGTGCTGCAATATGGCTTTTTGTAACCAAAGTTGGGGCCGAAGTCTGTGAACTTCTTTCTGGGAGAGCTGATGTCAAAGATACACTGCCAGAAAGCAAAGGAAAGCAAACTACTAAAACTGTTACTTAAGTAAAAGAGACAACTTTAAGAAATCCTCCTTGTCATATTTATTTTCTAGACCAATAGAGGAAGGAAGAGAAATGTGACATGCAGCAATCTAAAAATGGACAAAGAAATATATTCCCACTTACGCATTTGTCCTGTGAGTTTCTGATACAGAAATTTTAGCCAATTCACTCTTTTTTGTGGATGTGTCATCAAGTGCAAGTGGTTTTAAATATTCATTCTTGTTGTCCAAGGTGTTGTTCTATCAAAAATAAACAATTTTTTCTTGATTGAACAACTAAAACTCTATACAAACTGCTACTCTTTCTCTCTGCTCTGTAGGCATGAAATGTTTTTGTTTTTTTTAAAGAAAACTATTCATAAAATACAAAACCATGAGGTAGCCAAAAAATTCTCTTTCAAACACTATTTTAAATCCTGAAATCATTATCTAGCATTTACTGTTTAAATGAAATAAGTACATTCCATTTGCAATAAATGTAACTATAGAAAACTAATGGATTGGCTATAATATTAGCCACACCACATTAATCAAGGTAATGACAACAGAAACTAGTGTTCACTTGTCGTACAGGCTCCACCATCTATGGTGCAAAAACAAAGTTTACAATATATTTCACAGTTTGGTTTGATTCATTGCTACACTAAAAAACCAAACTGAATTTAGTGTTGGCATTGATCTCGATGATAGGTTATTTGTTATTAATGCAATTTTACAGCTGGAATTTTCTGCAGCATTCAAAAGTCATGCAGACAAGCCAATTTTGTTTTTCCCTCTGAAAATTAAAAATGTGTGTAGTCAGAATCCTATAAAAATTGATAAAATAGTAAACTTAAAATTTGTGGTTTTGAATACAATAGAGCAAATTAAAATATAAAAAAGAAATAGTAGTTCAAAATAAAAAAATGGCTAGATTTTAAAGTACACTTATAAATAACTTACATGATCTACTCATAACAGAGTTGTAGTCAGTGTGTTTATATGCATCTAGCAGACAAACTAACCCTGAATTGAATCTACGTACGAAAATACTGATCAATCTTTTCAAATAAAAAATGTATATAATAAGGAATTCAAAGCTAATAATTATGGGTAGCAAAATTTATAATACAAGGGAAAATAACAAACCCTAAATATAGGAAAACCACTATTTGGCAGAGAATATGCAAATTATGCAAACAAAAGAAGTGGCATGGATATTTCAAATGTTTAACAAACATAATAGCTTGTATAATTTGAAGTTAGAAATTTTAACAAGTGGCTAGTAGTTTGACAAATGAAATGCAAATCTCTCATGGATACACCAGACTCTACTGCTCATGTAGTTAGTTTCACATAACTAACATTGAAAAAAGGAAAGTAAACACTGCAAGCAATCTGCCAAATAGATGAAAAGTTCCAATAATAGTAGGTGTTAAAAAACAAAAACTCAAGCTTGAAAAATTGGTATAGCGGATAGGAAATTTCTCAGACAATGAACTTGTTATTGCATCTTTCAGCAACTTGATGTTCAGTTAGCTCAATGAAATGAAGTCAGCTGTAGATTCCAAGGAAATATTCTTGGAAATCCATCAGCAGCCATATCATGAACTAAAGCTGCTGCTTCCAATGGCAATATATCACAGCAGATTTAATATGTATTTTTTTTTTCTGAAATACTGACAAATAATGTACAATACTCACATTATTTAGAAGACTGTCAATCTTTTCTTGTGGAATGTCTGGGGAAACAGCCTTTGAAAAGGTTTTATTGAGCCTGCAGTTCTTCTTTGACTTGAACTTTTTGGCTAATCCAAAAGAGGATTTTTGTCTATCAATTAAGTCCTGTAACACCTGTTGTCTTTCTTTTGTTTTCTGATTCAACATTTTCATTTCCTGTTGCTTCTTTCTAAGTCTCTCAGCTTTTTGCTTGGCAATATATTTTTTAATGTCTTCTTGAACATAGTGCTGAATCTTTGCAATGGGTTGCTGTTTTTCTGGCTCTTTAACATACAAAAAACAATATGTACAGTATTGGAAATAATTATGAAACCAAAAAAAAAAACTGGGTATAAAATGCAAATAACATGTGATATAGTACACCATGATTGGTTGTCATGTATGCAATCAAAAAGTACCACACCTGCAGGAGGATTAAAAGAATAGGCAGTGATGTCATTGTAGTGTGATGAATGTGTTGTGAATACTATGGCTCCTGGGAAGATGTCACATGATAAGCAAACAGAAATCAACTCTTAGCTATTGAAGTCTCCTCATTGTGGCAGATTGCAGCCCAATCATGTTTGAGAAGCTATATACAGGACTGAGGATAAGTGAAATTGGTTCTGTCAACAATAAATGAGGTCAAGGAAGAAAGCCCAAATTCTCCAAACTTGGTATTAAATACCCCAGAGTATGTTCTCTACGCAATGGAAAATGAGCCAGTAGAGGCGTTGTGAATGATCTTGGTGCAAGTACAGGTGTTAACACTTCAAGGACAGGAAGATACACATTGGCACAAAGTGGTCTCAGTGGATGTGTAGCTGCTTGAAAACTTTTGCTAAGAGGCGGCAACCAAATGGAAAGTCAAAATGGGCAGCAGAAATAAAAGTGTTGAAAGACTACGCCTGGAAGGTGCTTTTAACCGATGAATCCAAGTTTCAACTGTTTTCAAAAATCAATGGCAATTTGCTCGAAGGCAGACCAGAACAAGCACAAGCTTATTCAAAAAGTAATGGATAAATTTGGACAAAACCAGAGACATTTAACTTTGCATTGTAAAAAAAGTTTTTTTTTTTTTTTCTGTTTCGTTATTGAGAGCTTTGATGGAGTAGCACAATAGCACTAATAGTGAAAAAATGTAATTAAATTTTAAAAAATTCTAAATGAATCATAAAATATATTTCTAAGCAAAAATATTATTGATCAAAATCAAATACCTTAGATTGGAAAAAAGAAAGCAAATTAGTATCTTTTTATTTTTTATGTTAGTATGCTTTCATTTCTAGGAACATTTTGCACACTGATATTATTTTGTCATTAACCCCCCCCCCCCAATTGGAAAAAATTCTGTGGATACCCATGGCAGCTGGTAAAGAGAAGTGAGAAGAAACCATGGCAAAGAAGTGTCAATCCTAGCCAATCATAACAGAGAACCAAACACAGGTTCATCTGCCTTAGCAGTCCAGTAGTATAACCACTGGGCTACTGGCTGCCCATTTGATAGTAAATCTACTTAAATGTTAAAATTACTTAGAAATGTGATAAAGCAGAAAGATGATTCAAGAAAGTTCAAAAATCTTAAAAGTGCTTATGATAACCAAAACATTATTAAAAGTAATGCTGCAGACTGATTTTCTGGGTTTAGTAACCTCTAGAATTTCTAAGGGAGTCAAAAAGTTATCAGAAGAAAAACCAGGGTGCTGATTTTTTTGGCTCAACTGCCTTGATATTATTTATGACAACAGGCAAAAACTTTACTGCTAATAAGGCTAAGCAGATCTCCCAGGTTAAATAATTTCTCAGGTAGATGATCAAAAGATTAAAGCAAAACTCTTCAAACTTTTAAATTTGAAAGATAATGCTCCAAATAAGTTAAACTTCAAATTAGCTGTTAACAAAAGGAGACCTACACAATGCACTGTTTTTTTCCACAATTCTAAGTGGTAGCTGATAACAGGTTATCTGTACTGTCATGTATGAAACAGAATGTTTAAAAAAAGAAATTAAGTAAATTGGCTTTACAGTAGTTAAAAACAAAAAAGAAAAAAACTGAAGCCATGTACAAGTTTTACAATTGGAAAGCAATTACAGTCTAGTAAATAACAAACACTCTCCTTATAGATAATACCTGTCTTTGGTGCTTTTCTTTTCATGGTTGATTTATTTGTAAATGTCTCTTGAGGAGTATAATCTGTATTGAAAATGAAAAAAATATATATATATAGTTAGCTGTTTCATGCAAAACTAGTCATACTTTAAAAAGTACATTTATGATTCAATAAAAACCAGAACCAAACTTTTAGACTTTTCACTCTTATTTATTTTCTACCAGAAATTTTCATATAAATTCTAATAAAATTCATAATTTGTGAGCCATAGGCTCCTTCCTGTGAGATAGTCTGTTTGATGACCATTACACCTAGCCCCCTGCAAAACAAGGGAAGTCAGATGGGAATAAGCAGATGGTCTAGAGGTCTAGTAGATAAGTATCAAATGCCCCATAATTAATTGAACAGACTCAAATGACCATCTGTCCATAATGAAGAACAACCATGCAATAATAACACAACCTGCAAATAACATGCAAACACATGCTCTAAAAATCCCCTACTACATGTCACTATTGTGGTAACTGTAGGAAAATGATGAAATGCTTGACTGGAGGAATGAGTGTGGTATAGTCAAAGTTATTGGAAGTCAGATAATGCAGCAGAAGTTCAAAGATAATGGCATAGAAATTCTGTACTGTGCCTCCTATGAGGGAAGCAATGTTAGTGAATGTGTGTTTCAAGGAGACTGGAAGCATTGTAAATTTTTCTTGTTGATTAGAAAAAGATTTGTTTGTACAGAAGAAAATGTGCAAGCTATATCAACTGTTTTCACACACAGCCCCAGCACATCAATCAGACTTGGACCAACAGAATAGAGACTGACTCCATCATGTCTTTCATCCAATACTGGTACGTGTCTTCTTGAAGGCAACCACAATCATCAAGTAGAATTCTGTAAATCTGGCTTGCTAAAATTGCCACCAATCCTACATAGCATGAAAACAGTATGTGGAATGTTAAAAGATTGTTCAAGCTAAAAATATCATCAAACTGTCCTGGAGCCATTGTTTGGATAGGAATCCTGAGCGGCAGCACTGCTGGCTCTTGATGTACCTTGAGGGCAGAATCACCGTTGAGTCCAACACCCTGTATACTCTGAAATAAGCACATGAACAATTTAGGGTTCATGCAAGATTGGGTATCTGTCCATTATCATTGTAACAATAACTACCAGAAATTTTTCCTGAGCAATGGTTGGGAGATGTGATTTTGTTGCATGGCCTCTGACATCTTGTGATTTAATACCTCCAGAAATTTTATTCTGAGGTGTCATGAAGGAAAGGATGTTTGTTGAAAAACTACACCATCAGAAAAGTAAAAAAGAAAAACAACAGAGGTTGCATAGAATCAGTTCCAAACTGTGCAAAAAGTGCCATTCTGTAAGCAGTCATCTACAAGAGTGCTTGGACAAAAATTGTGGACAAGTAGTTTAAATGTCTTGATGTGCATTTCATGCCAAAATAATGTAAAACCAACTACATGTATTATTTTGTTACTGAAATATAAGCATGCACGTTCCATTAATTATGGAACACCTGTATATACAAACCCTTTTAAAGTAAAACTAGTTTTAAGTTAGAAATATTATGTGGACCATATTTTTATCTTGATTTTAACATTAAAGAAATGTTATGCATGCATGTCATTTGGAAGTAATAATAGCTGGTACAATTGTTTGAAAGCCACAAAATGTATGAAAGTGGGCAGAGAATCTGCAGAGGTAATGGCTGGGCTGACAAATGTTGTGTATCCTTGACAGAATCTTGGGAGTTATTATCTGATGGAGCTGTAAGTCAACAGAATTACTGATATCAAAGGTCTGTCATAGAATTCTAGCAATTCACTAACAGACAATCCAAGGACATTATCACCGACGAGTTTGTATGAAATAAAAAAGGTGAGTGTGTCTGCAACAATGTAGAACAGCATAATTAAGTTATCAGAGAAAGCACAGAATAATAATTGTTGTGGATCTGGAAAACCAGGTTTTACAGGGAATAGATACAAAGATGGAAAATATCAATGTCTTCCATCAAGAAAGAAAAATCTTATCCTCACAAGAGAAACCAGATTGAATACAGTTCAAGGCCAAGTGGCTGGTAAATTCATGAAGTATTGGCAGAAAGCTGATCATCATCTGCCTAAGAGAAATGGAGTGGATCAAACTGCCAAAGCTAACAATTCTTTTTACCCAAGAAGATGACTGACAGAGTATAACGTTAAACACAATCTTCCGCAGTTCACAACTGGTTAGCGACCTAGAATGAAGATGAGGTAAAGAGGAAGGTGGACTTTGACTTGATCTGTGGAAAAAAGTACCGGGCCAAATGCAGCATCAACAAAAACCATCTATTCCCCAAGAACAGCACCCCAGTTGGAAGTATCAGCATAGAAGTGGAAAGTATGGAATGGGTGTAGAATAAATCAATGTCCAGCAACCACCAAAGTTCAGTCTATTATTTAGTGATTACAGTAAATGGATCAGATAGCAGACCAGAAAAAGGGTCCTATAAATGAACCAGATATATTTTAAAAATCACTTCTGAAGGTGTATAAAATCAGATTTCATAGTGCCAAGCAAACCAACTGAGCAAATCTGATGAAGTCCCTACTCCCCACAAAAGCCAGATCTTGAGAAGATCAATCAAGTGCTAAAGGAAAGTAGTGGATAATTGGAATGTTGAAACAGAAATATTTACCTCCAATAAATTGAGGTGTGTGAAGTGAAAGCTTGATTTATTATAGCAGATGAGAAAAATGAGCAGCACTATGGTTTAGTGGTAGACAATTGGACTGCTAAGGTTAGGTACCAGAGTTTCATTCCCATAGGGGACAGACTGTTTTTTGGCATGTCTCCCTGATGTGGGCTTTTCTCACTCTTCTTCACCAACCAGCTACTTGGGTTTTCCTTGACACTCAGCTTCCATGCTACCTCTAAAAATTGAGGAGTTCCAGTAAAGATTTTTTCACCAAAGTTGGAAGTGCCAAGCCCTACATGGCAAAAATTGCAAACACTTCCTACCAAACCACCACAGCAATACTCTCCCTCATTGGGGTAGCCTCCCATGTAGACCTCAACATATATTAAAACACTAAGTTCCTCAAGTAGGAAAAGATGGCATAATATTATAAAGCTCATAGGTGGCAGTGTTCAAGCCAAAGCATGCAATTGCACAATTCCTACAATTCTGAACTATTTGACCACCAAAACATTCTTTCCAGAATAATTAACCTTTTCCATTTCATAAAACTAGAATTTGTCATCTTTCATGCCATTAAAGGGAGAATTTTTCTTTAAAAAAAAAAAAAAACCTTTTCAAACAAGTTGATCAAAAAAATTTCAGATCTTCAGGTAAGACCCTGAACTTAAAGATTTTGGCAAAATACACCAGGATATGAAGAATAAAATTAAAGAAAGAAAATGTATTACTTGAAGAACTTATTTACATGATTATTTTTCTTGCACACTCAGTCGTACATTACATAAGGAACATGAAAGTTCTGTCTCGAGAATCAAACACTCTCTTATTGCAGCAGTTCCCAATCTTTTTCTTCGTGTGATCCCATTAACAGTGAGAAATTCTTATGACCCCTCCACACCCAACTTCGAGCACCATCGGGGCAAGTTGCAGGCACACACCCTCCTAGAGAAATCTGTGAAAAAATGTTTCCCAGACTCTTTTGAGAAAAACAACAAAAAATTGTGAATTATGCAATTCCTGCATTCTAAGCCAGAGAAAAACTGCATCTCAAGCTGTCATTGAGAGGCTGGTGCTGTGCAGGTCAGCAGATTATACCAACAGACAGACAGACAAATAGACAGATAAATAGATACATACATATTTACTGGGAGGGGGAAGAACTTCCATGAGGAAGGTCAGTGTATAAGCAGGTAATGGTTGAAAATATTAAGAGTACAATCTATTTGTAAAAAAATCAAGATCACATCAGGTGAAAAAAATCTTTGACTGCCCAGCTAAAAAGGAGATACCCCTGAAGGTTAATTATTAGAGGCTGGCGAGGTCAGAAAAAGAAGAGATTCACTGAAGAACTAGCTTTCTCAAATCAGAAATTAGAGGAAGCCTGAGCCATGCTAGAAAAAGAGAGTGGAGACAAAAAGAAATAACACTCAGACTTCAAATCACAAAGATCCTGAAAATCTAATCATCACCAAATTCAGTTGCTTTATAGAGGCATTTGAGAACTGAAATAAATCATTGCTTGCAACTTTATATGCAGATACAGTAAGAAAGAATATACAAAGTAAAATACATAATAACAACAACAATAATCAAAATATTAAAAAATAAATGCATTTTAAATTAAATCGACTATGTAAATACTGTAAAAATATTTTGAAAACGGTATTGTTTCTTTACTGGTCTAAAATATTTAGTCTCCACAAGAGTAGCAACTAATTACTAAATATGATTTCTAGTGCTCTTGGTTTTGCTAAAAAAAAAAAACAAAACAAATCTACTACAATTTATGTAATTTTTAGCAACTTTGTGTCAACTACAAAATCCTTTAACCAGTATCTAAAAGCTGTTAAAGGTTAAACTACCAAATTTTGGAAGTAATGGTTTTCAAGAGTAAAATTTTCTAAATTTATTTGTTCGTTCCTTTATTTTCTGTTCTTCTCATTATTTGCAAAAATCATTCAAATATTTTAGTTAGTTAGTTATGGATTCTTTTGTTTTTTATTTCAATTGTATTTTTTTTAGTTTGTAAACAAAACAAAATGGTATCTAAATATTCTTGTTTGCCCCTCAAGAAATAGCTATTGTGGTTCTCCAGCACATCCTGTCAGCTGTCATCCTTAGGATGTCCACTTTTCCATTCGAACCAATACTCTGCAAAAGTTCTCACAGTCTGTCCATATACTTCATCCTTTGTCTGCATTTGGTCTCTCTACTTTTCCTGTTGTTACAATGCTCTCCATACCTTCTTCCCTCATCATGTCCAAAGAACTGTAGTAGATGTTACTAGAGTAGTTTTAATGAGTAACCTTATAGTGTAAGATCTTTGCAGCACCTCATTTTTCATGTCATCCATGATATCCAGAACATTCTATGCATAAACTACATTTCAACTGGCTTCAGTTATAACCCACATACTTTTATTGAGAGTTCAAGTCTACTTAACATTTGTCACAAAAATAGAAATCATTAGTAGACTTGTTTAGCCCAAAAGTTAATTTAACAGTCACTGCTGATTTGAACGATATGGAAGATTAGTCCATTTTTAATTGTTTTCAAACAAGTGAAATAAACACCTAATATTAAATAAGAAATATGTTCATCACCTCATCGCAAAAAAGATGACATATAGTTCCTGCTACACAGTTAAACAACTGATTGAAGTAACCTTGGTGTATGAACTTAGTTCCTAGTTAAATATAAATACTGTATTACCAGTTGCCATAAAGCTAAGCACCCATGTAGATGTATGTAATAACTTACCAAGCTGGAGGTCACTCAACACCTGTCGTGCCTGATCTGGTAAGTTAGCCACAACTAAATATTCATCTGATTTGGCTCTTGTGTTGCATTTGGGTATCTTTCTTGGCCCAAGTTCTCTTTTCACAGATTCCTGCCCAGCTCGCCAAGATGCTGGAGTAATGTTATCTAAAGTGTATATTAAAAAAAAAAGAAAATGGTTCTTGATTCAGTCACCATCCTTCCTACAAATTCCTATAAACCCAAAGATATTACATTCAATAAAAACTGCTTTCATATTAGTTCCCAACCTAACAATAACTAATTAACACTCACTAGTTACTGGCAAAAATTTTAATTTCTTCATAATGTAATACATTTCTAAAACATTATTCAATCTTAATTTATACATTTAACTACAAATATATCATGTAGCTAAGAGTAGTTCAATAATTTTAATTAAAGTAAAAACAAATTTAAACCATAAATGTTGTAAACCCAAGCAGACGTTTACATAAAAAATATACAGAATATGAGCATATTGCAAAATAAATTATATGAATATATTGAGGATAAAACATTTTCATGCTGTTCTTCAGACATTTGATACAGCAGTCCCATCAGAGCGCATCCCATTCTTCTGTCAAGACTTGATAAGTTCCATAATGTTCCCAAGAGGAAGTGGTCATTTTCCAATGCACTTGGAGAGCTCCCAGATAAGTTTTATGGGATTTAGCTAAGGGAAACAAGTTGGCCATGGAAGAAATTGAAAATTTTCCTCTTGAAGATGGTTTACAACTATTCATGCATGATAGATCCTTGTGTTATTATCAATGAAGATGAAATGATTACTATGACTATACAAAAGACAACAACAGGCCTAATGACCTCATCCAAGTAGTGATGGTTTATAATAGTTTCATCAAAAAGAATCATTTTGCTTTTGTGGTCAAGTGACATAGCCCTCCAGTACAATCTCTCTTTAGCACATTACAGTTAGTATTAGCATGACATTGGTTTGGTTCCTGCCAAACATGATCATCAGCAGCAGAGTGAAGACTGAATTTACTCTCATCAGAGAAGAGAACCTAGCTCCAGTCTGCCAAAGTCCATCCCAAATAAAACCCAGCCCAATTATCTCACTCTATGGTATGATTTTTGTTGCTATGGGTATGTGAAATACCAGACAGTTAGCATGTAGATCTAACAGACTGTTATCAACTTCGTACAGTCTGGTTCAAGATATAAGTCCCACAGGCCTCCTGGAATTTGTTCTTGATGGAACATGCAGACAGTAGTTACAAAGAGCCAGATGTGTAACATAATGCTTATTGTGACACTCAGTACTATTGCAGTGATGTCCCCTGCCAGATCTTTTGAAAACTGAAATGGTATTACCTCTGCCAAAGATGGATGATAACAATGTGTTACACCAAGTTCAGCAGCCACATCTATTTGTTAATGCCCTGTCTGTAGCCTAGTTATTACTATGTACTGGTGCTCATCAGGAGGTTGTGATCATTGAAGCAGTGTCCTCTCAATGTTCAGTAACTTTATTATGTAAACATTTTTGTCAGTTTCTGCACTAAATTTGACCACTGTTATGCAAATCTGGACCACCTGACAGTGGTTGACTTTAGTGAATTCTCAACCAAAATATTCCTATATTGTTTTGTTCAATGTACTAGGGACATTCAAATAAAACAGGCAGATACCATTACCATTATTTCAGTAGGGGTTCACTTGAACATCCCTAGTATATGCTAGTTGATAATTTTTTTAAAAAACAACTCAACTATAGTGTATTTAGAACTTTGATACTAAACAGCAGAAATAAAAAACAAAACAAAAACTATAATTTTAATAAATGTTGAAAATTTCCATTTATATTTAATTATTATTAAATGACAAGTCTGCTAACATATTTGAGATACAAAGAAATTATTAAAACATTGCTTGTTTCAGAACAAGGTCATTAACAATTTTTTAATTCTCTCATGCCATTATGGACAATCATCTTTAAAAACTGTATATCCTGGTTTATAGGTCATTGTTTCATTGTTATTGTTTTTTTGTAATCTGAAATATAACAATGCTATCCAAAGTAAATGGCTGAACACAGGTTATACGAGGTCTGTTGAAAAGGTATCCGACTTTATTTTTTCCCATGGGAAGTAATGACGTTAGGGAGGCAAAAAATGTGCATAGTGGAGCCACATACCTTCATGTGCATGCATGGTTTTTGGCGGGCTTCCTGGATGCGTCAGTCGCTGTCAGTCAGCCAGCATGTGAGGTGCTGTACTACTTACTCATTGCATTTTCACTTCGCCTGTGATGACGGAACGTGTGGAGCAACGATCTTGCATCAAGTTTTGCCAAAAGCTTGGAGATGCCCAAGCGGAAACATTTCGCAAAATTCAACAGGCTTTTGGTGACAATGCCATGGGTGTTACCCAAATTAAAGAATGGTACAACAGGTTCAAAGATGGCCACATATCGGTGGAGAGTGACCAGCATTCCGGGAGGCCGTCAACAAGCCGCAATGCAGTTATCAAGAAAGTGTGGACCTTGATAATGGAGGATCGTCGTTTGACGGTGCGGGAAATTGGTGACAAGGTTGGGATCAATAAAGATGCAAATCTGCAATAATTTTAAACTGCGTGGCAGAGTGGCTTGCAGTGGCAGCGAAATTTGTGCCCAAGCTGCTTTCTCAGGAACAACAAAACTTCGTCTTGAGGTTGCATAGGACCTGCTGGATACTGCCAACAGGGATCCTGAGTTCCAGAATACCGTGATAACAGGAGATCAGATGTGGGTGTACGGGTACGACCCGGAAACCAAAGCTCAGTCATCACAGTGGAAGCACCCAATGCCACCGAGGCCCAAAAAAGCATGTCAGGTCCAGAGCAAAATCAAGGTGATGCTGACTGTTTTCTTTGACTACTGAGGCATTGTGCATCATGAATACGCACCAGAAGGATAAACAGTTACAAAGGAGTACTATCAGGAAGTCCTCCGACGTCTTCGTGATGCAGTTCGGCACAAGAGACCAGATCTGTGGGCCTCGCAAAACTAGCAGCTGCATCATGACAATGCCCCGGCTCATTCATCGCAGCTGATCCAAGGTTTCTTGGCAAAGAAAGGCATTTCGCTTATTTTCCAGGCTCTCTACTCTCCAGACATGGCTCCTTCTGACTTCTGGTTGTTCCCAAAAATGAAGATGCCACTGAAAGGCTCCCGCTTTGAGAGCCGAGAGGACATCATGCGGAATGCGACGGCGGAACCGAGAGCCATTTCAGACGTACTTCGAACAGTGGAAGGATCACTGGGCTAAATGTGTGGAGGCACAAGGGGCCTACTTAGAAGGGGATTAGCAATTGAACCCCACCAAGTATGTAATTTTTTTCCCCCAGCCTAAGGTCAGATACTTTTTCGACAGACCTTGTATATTATACACACACTAGTTATATAATTTGTAACTATTAATAATATTAAAATAGAATTGCTAATACAACAAAAATGGTTTAAACATCTTTTAATCTATTCAGTAAATGGATATAAGGGTAAATTGTTTTGTAAAATAGTGTTTAATGAAAATTCCAATGACTGATTTCCTCTTAGGTGTATGCATACCAGACATATGCAAACACTATCAAGAGAATTGCTGAACATACAGTAACACTTTTTCAAGTAAAAGATGGAGTTATTTATTTGCTTAAAACTGTACATCTGACAATTTGAGATGACTAATTTTTTTTTAATAGTATATTCTTCTCTGTGTATCCTTGAACAAAACTTATAACAACTCTTTATTAAAACTACTTAAATGTTCTTCATAAAAAAATAGAAAAAAATCAGTTAAGTTGTTTAAATAATTATTATTCTTACCAGAGTTTGTCTTTCCACATTTGGGTTGTGTTCTGAGTTTCTTTGGGCATGCCTTTTCAGCTTTGTGTCCTCTTGCTGGGCTTTTAACAGACTCAATCTCACTGAAACCTTAATAAAAAGATTTAAAAAAACATTAAAAATTCAAGATTTTCATCCAAAGAGTGTTTCCATTCTCTTAAAAGGCTTATCAGTGGGGCCATCAGAAATGCATAACCTAAGAAGTTGTCAGTATAAAATCTGTATTAGTCTCATTAAGAACTGAGATGAAATATTTTCCCCTGGCAGCAATGTTACATGCAATTATATCCTAATTTCTTTACAAATATTTTGTGGTCCATGCAAAAAATTGATTAACTTTATATTTTTAGTTTTTCTGTCTTCTTGCCAATTCAGTAGCTCAAAGGTTCTTTTGACCATATCTTGTGACAGTCACAAAATCATTCATAACCTCACTAAGCCTTTAAAAATCAGAGTAAAACCATCTGATTTCTTCTCCTTTCATACAAGATCTATATACTTAATCTAGATGCTAGAGACTCAAATGATGTAGATCTTTCAATATGATGCAGCATTTGAAAGTACAGAGCTGGATCTCTGCAATGAAATTCCTGTAGTCTGGCAATCCACATATATGGAAACATTATTTTCTTGTGTGGCAAAGAAATATTTGCTATAAGATTTTTTTCTGCACCACTAAAATTCCTACATATTCAAACTTCTACAAATTTCTTCCATTACCTGCAAAGATTCATGGATACAAAATTATTAATACTGAGTAGGTACCAGAATTAGCTAGTCTCCCTCTTAGTTCTACTAAGATAAAATAAATTTTAGAAACTTGTTCTTATAAAGAGATGGCCTGTGGCCCAGTGGTTAGCCTACAGAAATACCAGGGTTGAGAGCCCAAGGTTGATTTCCTGTACAGGTTGGCTCAGATTGGTGTACCTCCCTGGCATGATTTCTTCTCACTCTTCTTCACCAGCTGATCATGTGGGTTTCCTACAGGCACTCCAGCTTCCTCTCACCTAAAAATGAAGAGTTTCAGTAGGGACTTCCCTGCTTAAGTTGGAAGTGCCAGGCCCCTTGTGGCATAGGATAGGCAATACTCTCTAGTAGCGGATAACCGCAGCACTACACTCTCTCACCAGGGTTATCTCCAATGTGGAGATTGGTGTATGACAACAGCAACTCGTTCTTATTCTGTAGTAGGATCATATAAGACTAAAAATGATCATGGACAAAGACAAGTTACTCAATTCCTAACAATGAAATTATATAACAATATAAGTGTTACAAGTGTGCCATGATATCCCTAGAGAGATACTGGTAGAGGTATTCATAAATAATTTTTCATGAAATGCATACATTTTAACAGAAAAAGTAAATGCCCAATATGGTCATCACTATACTGAAATAAAAACATTTTGTTCCAAGGGAATGCTGCTGTAACCCAAATGGTTAAAAAGTATCACAATCAATAGTTAGTGGACTATTCAAAATGACCAATACTGTTAATGAAAGAAGATGCAGTTGGCATTCATGATCAACAACTCTTGCCAAAAACTAACTTTTTAGGAATCAGTGTCTATAAAAATTTAGGCATCACAGCAAATCAACTAGCTCAACCAAAGAGGGGGTCTGCATAACAGAACAACTAACTATAAAAAGCAACTGCACCAAACCAAAGCTAAATGCTCCTAGAGATGCCCACATATCATACCACATCTTATCCTTAGAGTTCTGCTCTACAATTTTATAGTTGCCCAAAAAAAATAATCTCAAACATATTGAGTGTTTAATTTAGACTTCCATGTTCAGTATGAAGTCTGGTGACAAACTCACAAGGTGAATGCCACAATGCATCAATACAATAGACAGCAATCTATGCAATTAGCATGGCAATGCAAAGAATGACATAACTTCCAAGATCATAAAACTCAAGTTCATCATAATCAGGTAGTCCAGCAGCAAAATGCTGAGTCTGAATCATGCCCAGTGATGAACAAAAACCTCTTTCATATCAGCACATGTGTATATCAATATAAACTACCAGTTATATTAGCAAATTTGGCAGCTGCTTTAAAGGAAGAATGGCAATGCATGCACCAGCTTGTTAGTTCAAGTTAAATACAGCATTTGGAAAAATAGTACTTATCTCCCCCATAATCATCTACAATGTCAATACCAACCAAAAATTATTAATTATATTTTCCAAATAGTTGAATAAATGAAGCTATATTCATTACCATCTTCATGTATTAATAAAAAATTCTTGTCTCCTGTATGATATATAAGAAACCACTAAAAACCAAAAATAGTTACATAAAAGTATGCCCATTTAGGAATTATAAAAACACCGCATGTACTGTACTATTAAATAAGAATAGAGAAATACCAAAACCAACCTTTATATGAAGGCATCATTCCAAGTGAAACTTTTCGCTGTTTTAACATTTTGCTTTCAGTATCATGCTCCAGACACTTCCTAGAAAGAATATCTTTCTCATCCTGATCAAATTTGTGTAGTTTCTGTGGATTATCCCAATGCTTGGAAACTGGAAATGTAATTACCTCCATAATAGATTTCTTTAAACTCTATACTCTATAATACAAGAAAAACAAGAAAAATCAGTGATACTGAGGTGACACTTAAAATTTGGAATTAGCTTTCCTTTTAATATCAAATAAAGAAAACAATTGTAATGGAATATTTCTTTTTTTTTGTTACTACACATTTCTTAATCCATCAGATATTTAGATAACAAAAGCAACATAGATATCCTATTAAAATTTTAAAACAATATAAATATAAGTTTTAAATTCTTTGTGTGTTTGTGTGCATGCATGCATGTGCATGTACAATCTAATAAAGATTCAGTGTTTGATAGTATATTCATAAATCAAAATCAAAGTATTTGTAAAAAATTATATAAAAATGAAAAGCCATAAAATTTAAGTATTACTGAAAGTAAACCATTATGCTTAAGTTAATTAGCCTTACAGCAATCATTTCAGAATTATGGTAAAAAAAAAAAACTATTTTTAAAATAAAATGTACCAATAAGAAAATACAGGAAACTTCCAAAATATAATAATAATAATAATATAATAATAAACAAAAAATAAAACTACCACTGCCTGCTTGAGTGCTATAGAGGGGGGGGGAACTAAGCACAATAAAGTGATAAGAACATTTAATATTTAAAAGTAGGTTTCTTGCATTAAAAAAAAACAGTAGCAAAAAAAGAACCAGCCTAGAATCCAGAAACCATAGAAGGGCAAAGCAAGTAATACAAATCAATATTCTGATTCGGTTTTCGGCTTAAAATAAGACAAGATCTACCTAACGGATGAGCAGCTCATACTTTACTCGTTTTCATCACTGACATTAATACAAATCTAAAATTATTTTCCTTCTTGTTATTGAGAAGCAAGTAAGTATTTATATTTTACACAACATCAAATGCCAAGTTTCACATGCTCAAACATGCACAGATTAGCTATCAGCAGTTTGATTGAACAGAAACCGCGAACTACCAACAACCATTCAAAATTCTCACCTATTTAATTATCATGATTTTCTTAATTTGATGAGGGTAACAACTTTCATTTAGTACCACCTCACCGATTTACCGCAATGAATTTAAAATTAAACTGCCGAATTGTTTTAACTGTAATAAATTGAAATTTATTAATTAAACTTTGCGTATGCAGAAACGCAATTAGCAATATATATTACACGCCGAAGGCCAAAAATAAAACACGTCTGTTTTATTTTTCATATTTAAAACAATATTGACTGCTACACTATAAACGTATTACTTTTTTACTGTTGCTGTTGTTGAGAATGTATAGGGCAGTTTTACATATAAATCTAATACGACACATTTCTGATAAAGTTAGAGAAAAATATACCTGATAAAGCTTTCTTTAACATTACCATCTAAATAAAATAGTACATCTACAATTAGAGACGAACCAACGTTAACATGAAACCTGACAGCACATTTTCACTGTCGAAATTCAAGTTCGATATATTCCTAACTCCCTCTCTCCAACCTACGGCGGTGTAAAAGTAAGTCGGTGGACAATATACATCTTTTAAGTAACGCGCATGCGTGATTTAATTTTTTCTTTAAATTAAATTGTATTCACTTAGAGATGTGGTGCATGTCATTTTTCAGTTTCCTGATGTTTAAATAATGTAATAAATATATCTTGAAATTATTATCCTATAGTTTATAAGTATTTAAATTATATAATGGCGAAAAATAGAATCTTTGTTTGCATTGACAACGGCCGACACCGGTTTTAAAAGCACGTGATCGTTACAGCGTAGCTTTTACAGTTATTTCCTGTTTACACAACAAACTTACGATAGAATCTGTGGCGTTTCTTTTCTTTTTCTGTACCGAATTTTTTAGTAAAATTAAGTTTCTTTCAGTTTTCTTTAAAATGTCAGTAAAATCCACTTTTTTGCATTCGAAAACCGCGTTCGCTGTTTGTAATGGCGCATTTTGGACCTCCATCAAAGTAATCGTTGCATTTAAAAGTGCAGTCTGTATTGTAGGTCTTTGGAAGTACAAGTATCTTAAGTGTTTACAAAATATGTGTGGACATTTACACACGTAAAGAATTCTCGTAGAAAGAATAATTTTGAAGCTTTTGTCATGGAGAACATATTATTTAGATTTGGTGAACTTAGTCATTGGGCAAATTTAGAAAGAATTCCCGACCCTTCTATTTATCTACTCTTCATTTTATCATTATCTCTAAAAAAATTTAATACATAATATGTCTACTAACAGTTTCTTACACGAATGTGGTTGTTTTTGTCTTTTTTTTAGTTTGTGCGGAGATGGGTTTTATTATCGTTCTTACGAAGACGACTGCCATTTTACAAAATGCTGTATAACACCAGAAAATAAATACACGTCATTATTTATCTTCTATTCAATTCCAGAATATCAGTACTTTGTTGCATTAGCTGATTTTTTTAGTTAGAAATGCAATTTAGATTATACAGTAGTTCTACTGGAAATCTGTTTATGAAAAATCCGGTTATCTTATGTTTAGATGTATATAGATTTGACAAGTTTTTAAAAAGTATTTGGCAGTTTTGAGAGAATACGACGGACTTCATCAATAGTATAATGCCAGAAAGTGAAAAGCATTTCAACTCACAAATCTGTTGATACACAGAATAAAAATTGTTCACCTTTAAAAAAAAATTCAACTTTATATCCTGTTTATTTATCCACATAAAAAAGTAAAATCTCAACATACTCTGGCCATTATTGGCGATACTGAGTCAATCTGTCAACAGCGTTTAGCATAAATACGACAAAGAAAACAGATGGAGGAAATAACAGTAATAGTGATAACGACAGTCTTATGTGACAAGCTGCGTGCATCCCTCGTGTTTCTTACAGAACTATTTCAGAGTGCTGCCGCATGACGTGCTGATACCAGATATTATCGTCACTATTGGTCCGAAAGGCAGGTACGGGGCGCACAACGATACCTGAGAGATGAACAGTTGCGAAAGCAGTGTCCGTCATCTAAAAACTCACTCATTCACTCTCCCTTGTATTTTACTCTTAATATAATAATTACCTCACTATTTCAAAAAGTGACAAAACATTTTATCGCATGAATTAATTAATTGGCTACATAACACTTTAATTCCATGGAAATACTGGATCATAGAATTCCTAAACGATTTACTATTATTGTTGTTATTTTGTAAGTTTTGATAACTCGGTCAGACCATACAAAGGTATCTAAACGGGAACTAATTAACGACAGTAGGTATTTTGACGAAAGCAAAGCCAACGTGGACCAATGAAATTTAGTTTAACATCGCAACATGGAAAGGAGGAAAATAGGAAGAACACATCGTCATAGTCGATCATACTACTGCTAGTCTTAACTGTCTTCACATCGGTAAGTTTATTCTTTTTAAAATTTCCCCTCGAAATTGGTAAATTCTGTTTGGTGTTTTGTTTAAAAAAAAATATATATATATATATATGTACATACTCATGAACTAAGTAAAGATTTTAGGCAAACACAAATAGTAATTTATGGGTTTTTTAGTATTATTACTAGTATTAACCTGGAATAAAGGAAATCAGGACGTGTCACACTACAATATGTTACCTGTAAGTGACAGTAATGCAGGTACATTGAGGATTTGAGGAAATTTTCTCTTTTTTCGGTCCAGCTATTTAAGATCGTGTAAAACAGATCAGGGGCCGCCAATCAAAATCTGCTCGTTTTCGCCTTTATCTTAAAGCTGTAAACAGGAAAGGAAATAGGGTAAAATTATTTCTAAATGAAGCGGAGACGAATTTAAATAATGTTAGCGCTTACAGTTGCATCCGAAGTACAGATGCTTGAGTTAACTTTATTTGATGTAAATAAATGATTATAAATTTTAAAAGGCGTTGTTGCAATTTGAGTGCTTGATATAGTGGGAAACCAAGGCCTATAGCTTCATGTTTAACTTTGCCATTAGGCTTTTAAATAAATTATATAACTTTATAATGCTGTCCAATTTTTTTTTTTAATTCTGTTTGCACAAGTATTACAGAACAACTGGAAAACAGGTGAAAGATGCTTTAATAGCAATTCATCATTGAATTTACCACTTCTGTAATAAGTGATTCTTTTTAAGAGTGTTTCTCTTATCAGATCTATTAAGTTTCACAAATAATCTGTGATGCTGTTTTTCTCTTCTCAGTTTGCCATATTTACATGGATGCACATACTTTTCTCATGAAAGGCATAAATTGGAAATTTAAAATTGCGTGTAAGCAAGCCAGTTACATCATGATCCTCTTTAGCATTAGGAGCTGAAAGGCTTGAAGTTTTATTTCATTGAAAACTAACTTAAGATATTTGATAAATATGGATTCCTGAATTTTAAGAAGTGGCCAGTATCTTATCATCTAAAACAAACTTATGATTTGAATTTAAAAAGACATGTTTAAAAAAGGGTTGAATTCTTTCTGCCCAGATACCTATGGAAAGAACTTCTTGTGGATATACCCAATTGTTTCACTCACTAGGCAACATTATAAAACAAACAGGGGTAGCTGCCAGCCCAGTGATCTGTTTACTGGACTGCCAAGGCTGATTGCTTCTCAGCCTTCTCTGGCTAAAGTTATCTCCATTATTGAGACTGGTGTACGACACAGCATGACAAACATTGTACAAAGTAAACAACTTATAATCTGTCCAGTAGATGAATATGGTCTTCACACTCAAAAAATGAATCAAGTCTATTGCAAGTTGACAATGAAACATTAAGTCAAAAAGCTGGATAAAATATAGAGAAAAGTTTCATTAAAGTTTCTTTGATTTACAGTGGTACATAGTTATATCAATAAAATTCTCATTGTGACTACAGGTTCTGTCAAGAAAAGATACCTTCTGATCATTATTCACTAGTAAACTAAAATGATGTCAAGTAGTAAGCCACTGTAAAAAAAAACTACTGGTAGTGGCGACTGAAGGAGACATATGAAGAAGCATTTATTGTTAAAATACCTACAATAATAAGTAAAAGTTAAGCTGTGAGTATGCAAGGGCTTAAATGAGGAGGTTCAACTTGTTTAACAACTAAACTTTCTAGTCTATCCAAAGAGCCAAAGAGGGTCTTCAGGTACCTATTTGATGCATGGGTTCAACGTTGGAAAAAATTAATCCTGTTGTAGGGGAAGTAAAGTATTATTAAAAGGACAGAAGTTATCCTGAAGATGGGTGGCCTAGTGAGTGTAGCTGTGGATGTATTCATATCTTGCTGTTTCTTTAACATTTTAGATTTTTCTTTTCTATATTTCACTTTTGCTTTGTCATTTCAATAATTACGATAGTGGATTCTTGCTCTAAATTGTACATATTTTATTTTAATAATTATCCTTTGCTCTTTTAGGTCAGCATGATTCTTGGTATTTCACTGATCACATTACTGGTATTACAAGGCATTGTCTGTCCTCCGGTGAAAGTTGGCACTAAAAAAAAAGAACAGGCTAATGATTCTCTTGGGGTGAGTTGTTTTTACTATGTTTAACTTTGTTCCAACTTTTGAGTAGCTAGATGCATGCACACATGCACACACCTTTTTTAGTTAAATATCATATTGCTGTGAATTTGGTTAGGAAAAAAAAGAAAGTGATGATAAAAATATTCACACTGTAGTTTTGTTTTCCAGCTTATAATAAAATTAAATTATTTGCTGTATTTTCAATATCACGTATTGAATTATCAGAATCTATTTTACTATAAACAGTCCACTTAAAAATATTTCTGGTAAGAGAGAACAGTTTTTATAAAAATATATTTCAGATGATGATATTTTGAAACTATTTTGTAAACATAATGTTGTAATAAAGATAAATCTTCAGTTGAAAACATTAAAAATTATACTCGCTGCATTTATTATTACAAAATAACTGGTCAGTCTTAAAAGTTATAGATTTTAATTTGTAAGTGGGTTTATACTGTTTTAGACAACATTTTTATTATAGATATTAATGTTGAGAAAAAATGCCATTAGTCAATCACTTCGAAATTTTTTGATGATTTAATGTTTTCAAGTTATGAAGTCAAGTAACTTTTTAATTCAGAAAATTGGAGTTCTGTGTATAGCTTTAACATGTCATATAGCTTGGGAGAGATTTGGTAATTGCTTGATGCATTTTACTAGAGTACAGTTGGATATATTTGTTTTCTCTTCACTCATTTTGTTGTATAAAATTTCATCTGCCTGATTAATTGACTTAGAATGATTTCTCTAAGGCTACAATAGTAAGCAAAAGAAACAGTGATTGAGTAGGCCATCAGTCACTGTTCAGAGATGCCAACCATTGATTTTTAACCCTAGGCTTTGCCATTTCAATCATACTCTTAAAATTTTGATTTTTTTTTTACAAGTTTTTCACATTTGGTATAACAGTCTGGTAACTTTGTTATGAGAGTGGATTGAAATGACAAAACTGCAGATAATGCAGTCATTTAAGTGTTTGTACTTCTGCAGCTATACTCAGGCACTTTCAGAACACTGATTTCTAATTGCCTGACAATTAAATTTTCAGACAATCAGAAATCTGATTGATTGATAGCCTCACCGAAAAGATGTTGAAATGAAAGCCATCTGGCCAAGAATATGTATCTAAAAATTCACAGGTGTTACAAAAATCTAAGTCTGAATACACTGTTAACTGCCCATGCATGTTACATTTACAAAAAATGTTCAGAGATTCACAAATTGCTTCAAAGTATAGCAGCAGCAAAACTAAAACTACAGCAGTCTTACTTAATTAGCATAAAAGTAGAGAATCCCTTTTTTTTTATCAGATCCAATGGCAGCAATGATGGAGAGAGTTCTCAGCTGAGCTCTTATTATACATTATTTTGACAGTGAGAGAGAGGAGGGTTTTGACTATGATGCTCTTAATGCCAGGCAGTAAGGGAGACTCATTTGGTAGGAAAATTTTTAAATCTCCTAGTCACTGAGCTTAGGAAAAAGGAAATTTCATGGAAATAATTGTCTTTTGGGAGTGATAATGCAGCTGTTATAGTGGGTAAGCTTAAAGGAGTGGATGGACAGATTTTAAGAAAGAATCCTGGTATACAAAGTTGTCCTCGACATTTAATGCACTTAGCTGCACAAAATGGAGCAAAGGAATTGCATTGCAATATAGAATTTTTGATAGATTGTTACTTTTACCTTGGCAAGAGTTCAAAACAGCAGTATAAACTACAAACAACTTTCAGTCAAAATTCCATTGCTGATGAGAACAAAATTGTTTCGAACAAGATGCAGATAAAATCTATTGCAAAGCGCCAAGTATGCCTAATTATATTTTTGGATAAATATTAAATCATTCTTATTTTTTCTGTTCAGATTTCTATTTTTTTTAGATTTCTAGATATAGTACAAAAGGCCAACAATCATTGTCCAGATATATAGTTCAGTAGGTCATCAATCAAGTCCATAGCAGATGCTCTAATATTTAAAAACCTTTTATTCTGATTATAAATGAAAACTACTATAAAGTGCCGTGTATTATATGCGTTTTTTTAAAAGAAAATATACCCATTAAAAAGGGGGTGCGTATCATACAAGATATCAGATGTAGCAGACTTTTTCCAGACTGCTGGGGTCATCACTGGTGACAGATGAGCAAGCAATAATACATATGTATACATTAGAAAATTCCATATTCAAATTTGATTGAATACCAATAAAAGATAGTTGTTCATGTCTTGTTTTGTTTGTTTTGGGGGAAATGAGTATTGAATGTCACTGGGTTGAGTATCATTGATATTGGCAATGAAATGGGTAGAAACAGAACAAGGAGTGCATACTGAAATTTTGTGTAAAATTTAACCACAAAAACAAAAACACAAGTAATATTTTTTTTCACAATTTTATTGAAATTTGATGAAATTGATAAATATAATACAGGATAAGTGACATGCACTGATATGATGTACATCTAGATTAAAACCCATTAAACTCATCCCCGCTGTCGTCTTCCCTCCACTGCAAGAACTATTCATCAGTCGTGGTAGCAGTTGTGTCGTAGTAGATATCTTTATTGTCTCCTGATGCTTCTACTGCCTCGTCATCCCTCAGCTCAGACCACAGGATGTCATGTCATCTTTGATTCCATCCATGGCATTGGACAGGCAGCACCTGAAGAAGTCCTTGATAGTCTTGGGGTTGACTTATTCCCAGGCATCTCTGATCCAGGTGGCAAAGGTGATCGTGTCGGGTTGGTGCATGCGACCAGGGGGTTGGGGGGGGTTGAAGGTGTGTTCTCCCTCCATCATCCATGCATTCCACCTCTGCTGGACCCTATGCTTGACTGGGCGGTTGCAAGCTATGCCCATGATCTACAGTATGGATGTCATAGCCCCGGGGATGATTTGAGGTCTGTGCAAATCTTCTTCAGGACTATCTTTACAGACTCCATGCAGTAGCAATAGAAGGCATCCAGTGACAGGAGCTTGCAGCGCAGCATACCCTGTCAGCCCACACGGTGTTCACCCAGTCAAGCGTGGGGGCTTCATCCATCCACCTCTTGGCATGGACCCTGATGTGGACACCACTGAGGAACTGGTCCTTTGAAATGATTTTCCTCTTTAAGATGATGTATGGTGGGAGTTTACTTCTGTCAGCAATATACCCCAGCATGACTGAAGCGGGTCTTTTTGTGAGCAGTCATCTTCATGGTGATGGTCTTCGACCTGATGGGAGCCACTGTGCTGTTGTAGGGATGGTCAGATATCATGGGCATCTGGTCGGCATTCCCTTTGTGACTCAAGGGACAGTCATGTTGTTTTCTCAGTTTGGTGATGAACTGTTGGTACCTCAACAGCTGATCTTTGTAATTATCAGGTAGCTTCTGGGCGACGGTGGTCAGCTGGCATCTGCTCCGTTGGTTGTGGGCCATGAAGCATGTGCACCATTTCCAAGATGCCTTAAAGTTAGGCATAGATTGAGTTTTGTAGACAGAAAGTGCATGCATCATATCTCTGTGGTGGAAGCCCCCACATCCTGCATGTGCCTTTCAGTGATAACGGGAAGTACCTCCATCTCAAGCTTGGGATAGGCCGTACCTTGGCCCCAGTCTGCACGTTTTGAACAAGGCTTGGCTTCAGTCTTCTCCTGAGAATGTCACCAGGACCCGATGTTGGCCTCGTTCACTCTGAACCTTTGGGCTGCAGCTCTGTTGCTGTGTTCAACTGCATAGCTGATCGTTTAGAGTTTATCTGTGGCAGTGTAGCTCATATGTCATGTTGGCGGCATGGTTGTGTATAACTATATAAAAACAGGGACTGAATGAAGATTATCCCTGTGTGGAGTTTATATACGTGTTACTGTAATACCTCAATCACTACCCCAAGGCAATAGGTGAGGTGGCATAGTAATTGAAATGGAATTTTTTCATGAAGACCTTTGAATGCCATGATGTAATACGCAAGGTATTCATGCAAATCTGACTTGTGCATTCTGGTGACTTGGTTTACCACGTCACTACTGCAGCTGAGTGAGTGAGTTTTTCAGTTTTATGTGAAACTATTACGTACATCCCATAAAATATCTCCACATTTAGTTTATTCCAGATGGCCCCACTAAAGGAAAGACGTAATTTCTCAGTTGACTTTAAGTTGAAGATGACCATTTGTCTGTTGTATAACACTCGTTCTCCTCCAGGTTGGCCCAATCTGACAGCATCTGGAATATGAGCTAAATATTCCTGCATATTATAATGGGAATTACATGTTTTTGGGGGGTTTTACAGATCAAAATTGGGGTGCATATTATATACGATAGTGTATAATAATGGCACTTTACGATATTCATATATTTCAAATTCCTAAAAGCAACACCAAGGTCTATTAATAAGGACTTAATTTACTTTGTAACTAAAAACATTTTGGTAGTAACTTACCTATACCTTCAATTTCACTATTTTTAAAACTTGTATGGTTCATGCCATAGTTCATTTTTTTGTGTGCATCCTGGTTGTGCATAGTGCAATTTGGCTTTCATATGGATTATGAAATCCCTACTTTTTCTACTTTCACTTTAAAAGTGCTCAAGAATACAAGATAGTTGTATTTTAATAATCAATTTAGCACTGAAACTGAATCATAACTAGCAGATATCTTACAGTGGTGGAAATGAGTATGGACATACCAAACTAGTATAATATCAAAATAAGTGCAAAATGTATTTAGATATTTTAATATACGTAACAAGTGGAAGCTATTATTTATTAAGAATATAAAAAAATGTATAAGGATGTATCCTTAGCCCACATACATGAAAGATATTTAAAATCTTGTGTGAACCCCTTTAACTGAACTTTTACTTCCATGCTTTTTTTCACATGATATTTGCTAGCTATGAATAAGTTGTACATATAGGTGTTTCTCTAACATGCTACAGAATGTGTGACATTGAACACTAAACATTCTTTTAGAGATTTAATTTTTCTCCCTAGTGACCAAAACATCTGTTTCAGAAAAATGAGAATAGAAATTACCAATATGTCAAAGATGTTTTATGAAGCAAGAGGGTATCTGATTTAGTCCTTGTAATGTCATTAGACACAAACTAATTTGAATCATCATACATTTTTGTTATGTGGCATAAAGAACTATTTCTAAAGTTATTATTACCACTGGGACACTGTTACTTTCAAAACGCATTTGTTTTAATTATTTCAGCTTTTAATGAAAGATACTTGTTTGCAGGAGTGTTATTAAAGAGGCCAACACTATATCTTTCAAACATGTATTATGAGAATTTCAGGAATCATCACCACCACTCATGCACATACTTTAAAAGAAGAATTCTTATGAAAATGTTTACATAATTCAAACACTCCCTTTGATATTAACTTTCCAAAAGCATTGCTCCCAAGATGTCAGTCATTGCAGCAATACAGATAAGGAAATAGATTTGGAGGACTTGAGATGAAGAAACTGTCAGCAGTACAGGAATGATGCAAGCATTAAAATAAATACTACTATCAATTTACATTGAAATGTTCATCAGAATATTATACTCAAAGAGAAAATGCAGGAACTAAGTTCACTACTATTTGTAAAATACTCCAGTCCAGCAGATAACAAGGAATGCTTCTTTTTACTACAGTCTACTTGGCAGCTTTCATGCCATCTGGTGATCTAAAAAAAGTATTAAAACCATTTAGTTACACAAGATTAAAATATTACAGTACAGACATACGTTATTGTTAATATGACAATATATACAAGGTTAACAAAAACAACAACAACTGTCAGCTGTGCTAAGGCAAGAAACAGGCTATGGCACATTGTGCTCAGCAGGGACACCGGGTTCATCAGCTTCTGGAGCCTGATCAGTAGAATCTGGATTTTTTTAGCAAGGCGTATCTGAACATATATACTGCCTTCCTTGCAACTTTTGTGGTATAGCTACTGGTTGAAGTTTTAGGGCTAATATCTTTGTTCTTTGTTCATTTTCTTTTCTGCATACAGATATCTTTCATTCACACATTCTTTCTTTTGCGCAGACACATTAGCTCTGCACTTGGATTTCTCGCCCTTCCACTACTTTCTTTGTCGAGTCTTTTCAGTTTGCCTTGGCTACTTTAGGGATTACTGTTATCTCTTTGGTGCTGAAGTAGTTTTCTCTTTCTTATTTTGCAGTGATGTGGCATCCAAAGTTGAGCCTTATTGTTGTAACCTAGTTTCTGTTCATCAGTCCTACTAAACTTTGCACAACCATGTTTTATCTCTAAATATTTCTAGCAATATAGAGGTTCTGGTACTATAGAGGATACTGTTTTATTTGTTTTCTGAACTTCCATGAATAATCAGCACTAGCTTTCTCTTTTTTGGCTGATTATTTTTTAATGCATCACATGTAGATAGCTCTCTCTTTCTAACTGCAGCTTTCAAGCCTTCAAAACGATCTGAGTGTAGGCAGTTGTGTATTTACACCACTTCATTGTTAAAAAATATTATGCATATATAGTGTTAACAAATAACTTCAATTGCATCCTTAGTTTGTGAAGGATTTCTTAATTTTGTAATTAGAAAACAATTGAAAATAAAATATAATACATTTGACTT
The DNA here is from genome assembly GCA_018389105.1 of Nautilus pompilius. NCBI lineage: Eukaryota > Metazoa > Mollusca > Cephalopoda > Nautilida > Nautilidae > Nautilus > Nautilus pompilius. The sequence continues at coordinate 140,129 of JACATO010000907.1, read as the reverse complement.
GTGTGTTTGAAATATATCATTTCAAAAGTATCATACAGATCAATCATCATGTCTTATTTCACATTCTGTTACTCAGAATTTTAGAGGTCTTACAACTGATGCGTATTGTTTGAGATCAAAATATCCAAGATACACAAGCAGCATTTTAGCCCATAGATAAACACATGCACAGAATTTTAAAAACTGAATGTGTTAAGCCAGCCATGAATTAGTATTCTGAAAGTAACTCAAGGCACTTACTGACAATGACTGCATATAATTTGATTATGTCTGGAAGTAAAATATTCTTTTAGATACATTACAGATAGGAGCAAAATATTTTTTTGCCTGACGACAGATTTATATTAAGTCTCAGTAGATGCTTATTCCAATCAGAAAGCACAGCCTATCTGAGGATTGTGTTGGTACTCGAGTAATATGAGATACCACTCCATTCTTTATTTTAAGTGTCCACACTCTAGTTATGTTTAATTATAATTCTTACATAGCCATATATTTACGCAGTAAACTTCATAACTTTAAAATATACCATGGAAAATATTTGTGACAGGTAAAATAGGTGACACATGTTGGGCACAATCTTTGCATGCGAGATAAATGATTGACTATTTCATACATGTGACGAAGCCTGTCTGCCTACCTATCTCTCAGAAGTCATAGTCCAGTCATAATTGGCAACAATATTTCAAAAGCACACTGTTTTCTTTTTTTTTATAATTGCAAAATACTATGACAGTGTTATATTATTATTATTTCTATTTAATCATGTATTACTTTGAAAAAAATTTATAGTATCTACCTCATTGGAAGTTGACATATTAAAAATGTAATGTGGTTACATAATGGACACATCAAAGTTTTGGTGACTTTCATCATACGAAGAGGACCACAAGCCTCCTGTACATCATAGTTTGTGTGAACACATGTTGTCTTTGCTAACAGTGGTACAAGCCAATTAGTATTGAAGGCTGGCAGAAAGTATCAGAATTGACATGGATTTGCGTATTTTCAAAATATGCATCCAATAATAAACAATGAAAATAAATAGTTTATACATCCTTATGTTGTAAGATAAGTTCATAATCTTTTGAAAACAATAGCTTATGAAAATCATTCTCTCTTACAATTGTAATTTATTTGCTTGTGAAATGTTGTAAGTTTTAGCACACTAGCGGTTATATATTGCATGTTGGTTTCCCACATACAAATATTGCACAACTACAGCATGCAGAAAGTTTAAGATTTATTGAAATTGTCAAATGTATCTCAGTCATCATCCTTAAACAGACAGGTATCTGTATATTTACATTTACTCTTCTGAATTTGTTGTTTGCAAGCAGCATAATGTCAGTTTATTTTGGGGGCAGTACTGGAGAATCACCAAAACACTATTAATTAAGAATGTGTAATATGTTGGCAACACTAAGTTGGATGTGACATGGTACACATGTTACAGTTTCATTTGCTGTCAATGGCCCTGAAGCATGCTGAAAAATAAGTTTCACCTGCTGCATGCCACTGTTGGTAGTGCCTAGAAATGAGATTCCTAAAGATATTTGAATAAAGATTGTGCTTGCACAATGCCAAATGTTACCACAAAATTTAAACATTTTTTCTAAGCAGTTTTGATTTGGGTGTGCTTTTAAATGATGCTTTAGATTAAGTGTGCTAAAAAAATGATAAAGTTGATAATTTGTTACTGATGGTGTGAAGTGATTGTTTTTAATAGAGGTATAACCTATATAAATCACATTCTCAAAAGGAATATAAGATCTTGTTTGATTTAATCAGACCACTGACATATTCAGAAAGCAGCTTAGAAGAGATTTAAAAAGATACTGCAGAGGTTCTGACGAAGAGTTTAGTCTTGTATATTTCTTCTTTTAAATTCAAAATCTTATCGAATTATCAATAGTTATTATGCAGCTATAATGTATGATATGCTATAATATTGGACTTAGTACAATTTATTATAAAGATGATAAAAATAATTCTGCAATAAAACTAGTCTAAAATTGCCATTTAAACATATCTTTGCTATAATAATTTGAACACAGTTTTGTACATTTATTCTGTAGTGTATATGGAATAACTATTGAAAAAGTCGTTTTCAGTATTTGGTAGGAGCATCTTTTGCATCATGTTGAGCTTGTCTAGGCATGGAATCTTTTAAATTATTAACAGTGACCTAGTCCAAGATTTTCCACAGTTTACAAGCATTCCTTTATTTGTAACTTAGTCATTCCATATCAGATCACCAGTCACCTTCAGCATCACCATTTTTATTTTTTCTGCTTTTGTCCTAGGATTAAGTACTATAGAACTGGGCCATATCTAACATTACAGTTCTATAGGTCAGTTATTTCAGCCAGAAGGACCACTTAAACATTGGGAGGGGTTGAATTATCTAAATTCACACATGTATTTTTGGTGCATTTTCACACTGGAATATTGCAAAAACTAATGAAACTATGCTTTATAATTTTTTTTGCAGTTATTTACCTATTTGTATTCTTCTGATAAATTGCCTACAAATCATATTTTGTACCATTGCAAGTGAAAGAAAAGACTGATTTAAAGAATTTTTCCTGTCCAGATTATTGCACCAATTCGCTTGTGATTTTTTTTCTAAAATTATACTATTATATTTTTACAAATAGAAATAATTGCAAGAGTCTTTAAGAAATATTGGGAAAAGTGTTGGCACCTACATTTGAGGTCAGATGCTAATGGGTATAACTTTGACAGTGGAAATGGCCATGTGGAGAGATAGGAAACTGTTGAACTACAAATCAATTAAACTTATGTACATGATATATATTTGGCTGAACGGGGTACAGTTTTGCAGTTGAGCTCTAAACGAGTTGGTCAACAAGTTAGCGCATTGTTTGGATATCTATTATTTATTTACATGGTAGATCAAAGTATTAATAATTGTAGTCGAGGTAAACATTATTTTAAAATATGCAAACTTATTTACTTTCAGGATACAGGTTTGGCATATGACCGCTACCTAAAGGAAGTGGTTGCAGTTCTAGAAACTGATCCAGTGTTTAAACAGCAGCTGGAAAGGCATGATACTGATTATATTAAGGTAAAGCTGATCCTTGTTCTTGTTTAATTTTCACGGAATTTAAAATCTGTCTGACGTTGATATGGAAATTCTTTTCATGTTGTGAATGAAACCATAATAATTATACAGTAATTCAAGGCTTCACTTAAACATGGTTCTCCCAAAGCAACATAATGTGGTGCAGTATAATGCTACTTTGACAGTGCCATGCTGGGATTTTGAGAAAGCAATTTACTTATTCACCTCATAACCTTTATTTGGCCCCAAAATGCAGTTTCCAATTGAGAATGAATTGTTTAAACTGAAGTTGAAAAGTCCACAGAGTACCAGGGTGTGCTGTTGTCCCCTGCTAAAACCTTTTCCAGTGTTGACCCCTGCTGAAAATTTCTTATACAAGCTAAAGTGACTCTCTGTAAGATTAAGAGACTCATTTTCACTTTTAATAATTGAAAATAAATTGTTAAAAAATTTAAAGGATGATGATAATTAGGAGGAAAAAAGGATAATTGGCTGATCAAATAAAGAGTAAAACCACCATTCTTTGAGAAAAATGTATGGAAATTTATGTAAGTTTTTATACCATTCTGGGAAAATTTTTTTGGGATAACCCTGGTTAAGAATTAAACTGCTATAATTGGGTATTTAAAAAAGTGGTAAACACATCTGACGTGCTGTTGTATTTCTTGATGTCTTTGTAAATTCAGTTGGTTGCTTGTGATAATTACATTAAGAAAACCAAAATCAAGACTTGCCTGCCAGCTAAGTAATATTAAATAGCAAATGTTTTCTGCCTAACATTTAAGGTGAACTTTATTTTTATTGTCGTTGCTATCAGTTTTTGAGAGAACTAATTTATTCTAAACTATTAAATCTATTCAAAGTTTGCTATCCTAATGAATTGGTAAATTAACCAGAAACTAAAGTGAAAAGTGACACTTTAAATATAAGATAAATAAACAATTAAATAATGTTGTGGAACTTTTTCAAAATCAATCTGAATGAATCTTTCATTATGAACCAGACTTTCAGTCTTTCTTATTTTATTTGGATTACTGGTAGAAGACCTGTCCAAACCTTGCCACCTATATGCAGAGGACACTTAAAAAATTAATTACCAAAGAGTTGAAAAATAAGTGCCCTTAAAACATATTTATGAATAATAATATTTTGGTTGAATGAATGATTTTGTACCAATGAAAGACAAAATTAAACATTTTAATAATTACACTTAATACAAATAGTACTAATTGAATATGTATTGTCAACAATCAGTTGACTACTGCACACCAGTCCTGGATAGAGCTTAACTTATGGCCATGTTTGTGGTGTTTTGTGGTGCAGTTGTAAAGTTAAAATTTAAATTAAATGCACAACAAAGAAGAGCTATGAGTGAGACTGAAATAAAACAACAAACATTTAATAAAACAAATCTACTCAAACAAAAGAAAAAAAAAATTAAACTTGCATTACTGAAGAATACATACTTTAAATAGATATTGAAGCAAAATTACAAATGCTGCTGTTACTTTTACATTAGGAATTCAAAAATTAATTGAAGCCTTCTTGTGGTTGTCCATTTAAAAATTTTAATCTATAATTGGTGTCATTTTGGCTAACCATTTGAGCATTATTTCCATATATTTATATGAAATGGGTATTGATCTAAACTTTTTTTTATTTTTTACCATTATTTTATACAGAAAGCTAAAAAAAAAGTAAAATAATAAATATCTGCATTGAAATTGTATCTTATAAAAATCAAGTCGTCGTCACTGAGCATCATAGTTTCAATTGAAGACATAAATGAACCATCAAATCCACTGTTCACTCCTAATAAAAGTCCAGATATTTGGCTACATGCTTCCTGTATTTATTGGTGAGTCAACATTTATGACTGCCAGTGTATGTATATTGTTGATAAGCAGTAGGTGTCAAAGTTCTAAACAATGTTATCAACTGAGTTATTGTTTAATTGCAGGGTGTTAGGAATTACAGTTTATATCATGTATGACTTACTGCTTTGGATTTAATATACCTTTGCAAAATTAAAACATTTATTTGTTATATTGTTTATTTGATGAATTAATAAAAGTTGTTTGGTAAAACTAAAAATTTGATTTAGCTTATGACTTTTTGGCTATGTAATGATCAAACTAAATGCTTTTCTCATTCCTCTGGCACAATTATTAATGTTCTACATTCTTTATGAGCAATTGAAAAGTTTTCCGATTTTGTCTATTTAGTGTCAGTAAAGTTATCTAAAAATGGCCATACTAATGGGAGATGTGCAGTGCGCAAGAAGTGGACTGCAAAATGTATATAGTAATAGTACAGAAGAGATGACTGGGATGTAGTCATACTTCTGGAATGGCCAAAATTAAGTCACCTTGTGAAACCTTGTCCTGTCAATTACAATTAGCATTCTGAGGAGCCACTCAGACTTAATAGCCATAAATCAAGTAGGTATGTGTGTAACTGTCTACATAATTGACTTTCATTGCATCTCCAATAGTTGAATTCATCAGATGCCACCCTCATATCTGAATGTAACTTGCTGTTTGCAAAGCCTTTGCTGGATTTCACAATGGCAAAAAAATGTTTAATAAATTTGAATTCATGTTTTACATTTTCCAGATTGACTGAGGTAGAAATTGTAGATGTTGATTAAAGTACATATTTATTTAGTGATACGGTTACATTTTGAGCCAAAAATTTTAGACTTATTTGCTTGATAGAGATAAAGCTAATGCATTTTTTTTTCTTAAGGTTAATAATTACACTTTTTCAGAGTGGAGAAATAGCCAAACACCTTGATTTGGTTCATCACAAAATTAGGCTTCAGTTAGATGAAATTAAACGGCGTGAAGTCAACAGATTGAAAGAAGTTGTTCAGCAGCAGATGAAACTAAAAAAAGGTAAAATAAAAAAAGTATTTGAAATAATTTGTGATTAGATAATTTAAAAAAAAATTATGAAGTTAATTTCATTTTCTTATATGGAAACTGATGCTTACACATTACTACTACCTAGAACTATAAGTGCTGCAAACATAAACATTATATAAGCATATTTGCTGATAATGCTAAACTTTAACCCAAAATTAGTATTGAAAAAGTTGGTTGACATCTTTAAAGTAAATCTTAAGAAATTACTAGAATGGAATGGGCTATTGAATACTAGAAGAATAAATGTGCTTTTTGCTTTTATAGGAGATATTCTGTGTGAATTTAGTATATATTTTTTTGTGGGTTCTAGCAAGGTTTTATTCAAATTAAATGAGTCGTTCCCATTGCAGTGCTACAGAAGCTAACAAAGTACTTGGTATAAAGATTTCTATTGAAAGCACGCTAAAGTTTATGATGCACTTGCTAATGATTAGGCAGAAAGAGAGGATTGTGTTAATCTTTAGTATGGAGGTTGGGTTTTGTAGTGATGTATTGGGAAAATTTTTTTTTAAATCAATAGATAGAAACTTATTCAGATTCAATACACGCTAATCTGGTCAAGAGTAAAGCCAACATCCATATTAGAAAATCTGTGCTAGTGCTTGAAGCAAGAGTACACTCTTTTCAGCACTTATCTTTATGAATGTTTACATACTAGAGATGCATGTCATTTGAGAACATTAAAAAAAAATAATTTTAAGTTAGAATTGCTGGTGTTTTTAACATGGGTTCTTGTATAAACCTTAAAAATGTCATGCTAACATTGTAGAAAATAATCTGTAGTTTGCAATATTTTACTTGTAAAAGAACCTGGTTATTAGTACATGGTGGCATCAGTTAAGCCCTCTATTGATACATAACAGATTTTGAAAAAAAAAAAGAATATGATAAATTTTGTAGTACTGTTTTTAAACTTTTATATATAATTTTGGTACAGTATATATCAAATAATTCAGATACTGAATAAGCAAAATCAAAGTTTGAAATCATTGATGACAAAAACATTAAGATGACGAATCTTATTTTAGTATTTGAAAGAAATTATATTTATTTCATTTGAAGTTGATGACTTTAACAAATTGTTAGAGAAATTAGCAGCAGAAATATACTTAAATTTTAATGAAAATAAAAAAATACCAAAATGGCAGTAAATATTTAGTATATTTTAAACTATACCAAAGTTCATTTTCAGCTAAATAAAACCCAACTCAGGCACAAAAAATACAGCAGAAACAGAAAATAGCACATCATGCATGCACAGAGCACAGGGGGAAGGGAGAAAGAGAGGAGAGGAAAGGAAACAATAAAAATGCACATTTAAATAAACAGATAACAAAGGAATGGAAGTTTTATTGTCACACTCAGATGCTTGATAAGTAAAGATTTTTGGATTTGCAGTTTATCTGTACAAGGTATAGCCAGTATCTTGACATTGTTCAAAACAGATCGGTGATTTAAATTAAAAGAAATGTAATTTAAAAGGGCCAAATTATCTCTGTTAGACAGATGCAGAATGAATCTTTCATGGATACACTGGATGGTCTCTTCCTTACAGGCAGCCTGACACAACTAACGTTGAACTAAGTAACTAAGCAGACAATGCACAATCTGTTTTGGAGAGGAATATAGTCTTTAAACTTGGAGTGAACCAATTCTATTGAGTGCTGAAAATGAAACTTTAAATTTCATAAAGGGATACATTGAAACATAAAGCATAATTTAAAACTATTTTATACAGAGACAATGAAAACCAAAGTAGGAAATTGTAAAATGATTAACTTTTTTTTTGCAACTTCATGTATGAGTGTTTGGGGTAAATACTGTTTTGCAGGAATTTTACTTACATTATTAGAATTGACATTGTGAGAAAGAAACCATTCTGCTGTAATATTTTAGTAATAAGGAACACTTTAGGGAAAATTAGTAAAAGATAAACAAAATTTGCTAAGCTTGAGAGAACAAAATGTAAACGAAATTAGATTTATATGAAAATGGAACAAAAATAATCTCTCTATTGTCAACCCAGTGTATGTGGGTTTGTGGAAAGCAGAAACATCAAGAAAATTTTCATCTTGACTACAGATGGTATTAAGGAAAGACAATTTCCCATCATACTGCATGGTAAATTTTAAACTGACACTTTATTCAGCCACTATAAGAAGGTACTAGCAGTGTTTAAAAGAAAAAACTGCAAAGTCATTACAGCATAGTTACAATAGAAGTAAGGATGTTGACCAGTAAATTATGAAATTGTTCTTCAATAGAACAAAAATATTCAGGACAGCATCCCATAGCAACACTATTTGCCTGAACATGTAATTTATCAATGAAAATAAAACAACATCTGAAGTAGCCAAAAACTAACATTTAACACATCACTTATTCAGGAATATCAGAAGCCATTATGGAACCATAATTTAGTTTGTTAATATGAAAATCAATCTAATCGAGAGGGACATTTGTAAATCATGAAGCAGCTTCAAAACTGCACACTGTTTGAGAGAGAAAAAGGAATTTTTAACAATAATCTTTGATTGATATTGGCTGTAACAATTTAACCAAGTAAGAAGCAAGGATATAACTGTGAGTATCTAAGGCTGTCAGAATAGATCTCTCAGGACATCCTTTGAATTTTAAGGAGTACATAAAGAACACCCAACTGTGACCTCACAGGCCATAGAAATTTATAGTCAGATTTAGAAATGACTTTGTCAGTCTTTATTGTTAATAAATATCTTTGGAAATGTTTAACATACGCATTTCATTAATACTTTGAAATTTTCATTGGAAAGTACAACTTGAACTTTGTTTGTGTAGTTAGGCAGAATGTTCAAAAGACAATATTAAAAAAAAAAAAAACTTGATCACTTCCATTCTATAAAATATTTAAGGACATACTATATACTATATAATTTCACCAGTAGAAGAAAATTAACTGATTAGATTTTAAGGAGAGATATTTTTAACATAATTGCAATAAAATTCAAAATAAGAGAAAAATTGACTAAAATATAATTACTTTGATTGTGAATATATAAAATCAAGAAAGAATGCTCATAATTCAATATCATTTCAAGTGTGTGAAAATACTACTATAGTTGGAGAGAGCAATTTGGTATTCCAGTTTGATTTGGCTAGTAATGTCAAAACCACCTTAATGCTACAAAGTTTGAACATTATTTACAGCAAGGACTCTGCAGATGTAAAAGTAGATGGAGAAACAGGTAGCTTAGCTTTGTATTTAGGGACTTTTATACACAAATTACATAACTTTATTTTTAAAACTCAAATTCCAAACTGATTGACTAATTTTTACATTTTAATGTTTCTCGATCATTAGAAAGCTGCAATTGTTTAAGTTGAACAGGCAAAATATAAGGATGACATTCAGTTGCTCACTGTATTTTAATCTGGTGCAGTAGCCTTTTTATATTTTCTAGATGTTGTCAAAGTCTTGATTAAATTAACAGGAAATACTTAAGTTTACTGGTTTGTTAACATGTATGAGAACTAAAGGTGAAAGTAAAAATAACAACAAACAGTTATAAAATCTTTTCAAAAACCAAACCTAGCAATAATTTTTTTGGCATATGATGTCATTTGCAACATTCTTGAATTAAATAATCTTTGTTTTTATGGATTCCTCAATGTCGGTATGAGATTGAATAAATATATTTAAAATTTGTTTTTAGATAATAATATTTGAAATGAATAGATTGTTTGTTATTAGAATGTTGGAATGAGGTGAAAAAAAAATTAATGTTTCAGAATTTTAAAAATTATAATTATTACAAATTGTAGTATATTGTTGTAACTGATTTTGGTCTGATTCACTCTGATCTGCATGTTCCTTTAAACTTAATAAAGTTGAATTTTTGATGATTAGGTCTACATTATTAAAAGAAAAATTAATATTATTTAAATCATGTACATGTATGACACTGAAATAAAATAATAATAGCTAATAGATGTACTGCATGGCACAATTTTTTTTTTAAAAAGTGAATTTATCTTGTATTGCTAGAGAATTAATTCTGGCCATGAGTGTTACAGCAAATAATTTACTAATAAGTTGGTATTTGATGTTGAGCTATTGTACTGTATGTGGAAGTATTGTTAATCAAACTTTTTAAAATTCAAATTGTAAAGTTAGTATTTCGTGAATATTGGAAGTAACTGTAGCTTTGTTAATAATGGTTTCCCTTTGTAATCAAAGTTGGTCATTCACACATTATATGTGAACATCTGGGTATGTGAGTTTGTTTATAGTGTAGAAGCTGCTGTCTATATAGCAACCAGACTTTTAGGTAGTGCAATCTGATGTTAAGGAGGATTCAAGACCAGATAACTTACCACCCACTGCAGAACCATTACCCTGGAAAGCAATTTGCCAATTGGCTAACAATTGGTTACTTATTGCTAGGTAAACAGGTATTTGGAATGAGGAAAAGCTTCTTAAGTATTCATATCATAAACTAATTGTTTAGGTTAATTTGAAGAGGAGATGGATAAAACGAAAGTGTAGAGTGTAAAACAAATTAAGAGTTTTATTTTGGCAATCCCTGAACAAAATTATGATGCCTTTTTAAAGTAATTAAATTTAAATGAAATACACCCAGTGCTTCATGCATCCATGAGTTAGAGAATGGTATGTTGTCATACTGTAAACAAAAGAATACCAGTGCATGATATGACTGGAAAAGCACCATCACTCATTTCTGCAAATCATGAGATTTGGATGCCTAGTTTTCATCAAACTACATGAAGAAAAGTGTCTCAAAATTTTATTTAGCATCCTTATGTTATAGTTTATAGAACTTTTGGATGATTATTGATGTAAAAGTGTTTCTTTAAATTAATTTTTTTTCTTTTATAGGTAAGGAAATCCAGGATAAAGTTTCATTGCATCACCTTGATATTTTAAATCCACAATCATTTGGAATTAATGACTTGGCCAAACTTATCAAGCAAGTAAGTTCAATTATATAAAGCAGTTGAATATTTATGTATGTTTGGGTGAATTTGTAGACTTTAATACATGGCATTTGTTGAGCTGTTAAATTCAGCATCCACAAATTATATTGCTTTTAGGTGAATTACTTATGGAATCATTTCTAGTTTCTTGAAGCTTATGAAAAAATTGCAGCAGCAGCCTGGATGATGAAATCCAATGTTCTAAGAAGCCTTTCTAATTTTGAGGATGCCTTGTTTTTCATATTATCTTGTAAAATGTAATCCAAGGAAAAGCTATCTTCAATGCATTTATTTGAAAATTAATTTAAATGTTCATTTTTTCAATTTTTGCTAAACATGCATTTAAGAGGTTATCTTGCATGACACTAATCAAAGTTTGTATACAATATAGTAATTATTGTATGTTAGCTCTACTTTTATACATGTAGGTATTTTGTAAATCGTATGTAATACCTTTGTAGATTACTGCAGTTATGCTTAATTGTAAATGCTAATATATGGTTTTGTACATGTGATTCCTTTATTACACCTCTAACACCATAGTAAAGTACAGAATTGTTTCATACTAGTTTGTAAACATTGGTGTCATTGTCATAAACCTAGCTATACCAGTATGGCAATGCAATTTCTGCCAGGTTTCAGTTGAATGACCCTAGTAATCACATGAGTAAAGCTTGGTTTATTTGGTGGTATAATGAAAGTCTTTGGTTTATGAAAAAAATGGTTAGAATAAAAAAAATTTTCTCTCTTTTTTTTTATTTTGTATTTATATATATTCCTTTACATCAGCTGATGAGATTCATTTTTGAGTACTGAAATGTTCTCTCCAGATTTTCTCTTGAAACTTTGAAGTATTTTAAATGCTGTAGAACATCTGTTTTGTTCATTTGTATTCTGGGAGGTCTTTTAACCGGTTGTTTTTATTCCAGGCGACTAAAGACCTAGATGAGTTGGACCAAAAACGGAAACTAGAATTCAAAGAGTATGAAATGAAAAAGCAATAGAGATGGCAGAAAAGTTAAAACAATTAAACGAAACACACAGCGAAAGATTGAGGAAAAAAATGTTTCTGACATGGAAGTGAAACACAAAAATCATCCAAAACTTCATGAACCAGTAAGTTGTTTTATTTTAGAAGGTTTTCAGTCACAGATTGAGCAAATTAAAAATGGATACCTGCCTGCATAAGGGAATCCTTGCTGTTTCTATTATTATTTAAGTTTTTTGTCATTGTCCTTCAATTTAAGTGTTTAGAATTATTTTTTTAAAATTTATGCAAATTAAAGATTGAATTAGGATTTTAAAAAAGCAAGCAGTAAACTATTTTTAAACTTTTATAATTATTAATCTAACAGAGTATTGAACCTTTGTCATAATATTTTTTTCATAATTTTGTTTATACAAGTAAAAACTCATGAAAATTTTGCTGATTGATAGAACTGTCAAACTTTTATATTTAGATGGTAGATATTTTATAGCACAATATTCTTTGGTATTTACTTGATTTTAAGCTTGCTCTCCATTCTACACTGGTTTTAAAAAGTCTAGGTGAGTGAGTTGCAAAGTTTATGTACATTTCATAAAGACAGGCTATTTAACAGAGAAAATGGAGATATATAAAGACAATTTAAAAGAAATACAAATGCACTAATAAAATTTCTGCATAAAAAAAATGATGAGCAGATAATAAATACAAAACCAAACATTTTTATACTTATGCTGAAGAAAAGAAAAAACTTTATGCAAATGCAATCATCAATATTAAGAGTATGCAATTTTGATGTAAATGAGTTGAACAGATAGTGAATAAAATATAATGTTTTTAAATGCAAATGTCTTAACCTTGGGGGATGGAAATAAATTACTTTGATTATGAATTAGTCTGTTCTATTAGGTCGTTACAAAAGTTTTGCCAGTTTTTATCTTATGCTAATTTGGGGTCCATTTTTTGCATGCTTGTGAAGGTGTATGTAGATAAGTTATGTATCATTTTGTAGTGTCTGCTTTGGCATACATTATGCTAAACCTATCTTTTTAAAAATCATAAAATAAATATCTGTTTCTTGATTCTGAGTGAAGCATGGATAGAACAGTTTTTCGTGACATTAAGCAAGCATGGGGCGAGGACACAGCAAATGAGTGCATAGTACAATGATGGTTTGCAAAGTTTCAATCAGATGTGAGCTTCGAAGATAAGGAATATAGCGGATGTCCTTTCAGCTGTGATGACGACCGTCTAAAAGCCTAGTTGAAGCCGATCCAAGAAAAACTGTGAGAAATTGCTGGAGAACTTGACATGAGCACTGCAACTGTTTCCCAGCATCTTGATGCAATTGGCCAGGTGAAAAGGCTTGACAAGTGGGTGACTCACGAGTTGAATGAACAACAACAAAAATCATCGATTGGAGATCTGCTCTTTGCTTGTCATAAGAAACAAAAACAACCCATTTCTTGACCGAATCATTACGTGTGATGAAAACAGATCCTTTATGACAGACAATAGCAAACGATTAGCGCAGTGGCTCAACAGAGACAAGTCACCTAACCACATTCCAAAACCCAGCCTCCACCCAAAGAAGGTCATGGTCACTGTCTGGTGGACTGCAACTCGTGTCATCACACTATAACTACTTGCAACCTGGTGAAACCATCAGAGCTGAAAGATACTGTCGTGAATAAATGTTGTTCATCAGAAACTCTGCCAACGACAGCCGAAATTGATGAATTGAAGAAGCCCAGTCCTGCTCCACGACAATGCTCATCCTCATGTTGCAAAAGTGACTCTTCACAAACTGAACTCGTTGGGGTATGAAGTTCTCCCTCACCCAGCCTATTCACCAGACCTTTCTCCAACAGACTACCTACCACCTTTTCAAACGCCTTGACAGCTTCCTCCATATGAAATCCTTCGCCAACCAAGCAGCAATTTTAAACTGCCTTCCAACAGTCTATTGACTCCAGAAATCCAGATTTTTTTTCAAAATGGTATAACTGCGCTTGTAATTCATTGGCAGAAGTGTGTTGATTGTGATGGAACTGACTTTGATTAATACACTTCACATTCAGCAGCGAGATGAAGTCTCATTGTTGTAGTAAAAAAACCGACAAAAATTTTGTAACAGCCTAATAGAATAACAATAATAGAAAAAGAAAAGGATTTAGGCATCGTAGTAGATAAAGTCTAAAACATTAAAAGCAGTATGAGAGTATGTCTAAATATCTAGGTTTGTAACTGCCTTTTGTAGTATATGTGATGTACTTTCCTGGTTATCTGCCACTTATTGAAATGGTTGGTTGTGTGGAACATGCATTATATATACTGCATACATATTGTGAATTTCAAGCTGCATGGAACAATAAGAATTTAAAATTTGTGGTGATATTGTGTTCATTGGTTGAAGTATAAATAATGTCATCAATTCAGTATCTTTTATACCATTGTAAGCATTCTCTAAAGCAAAATCTTCAGATCTTTTATTTTTGCCATGTATGGACACAACATCATGCCCACATTCTTGTCAGTGTGAAAAAATGTGTATCAAAGAGCTCATCTGTAGCAGGATGAAATTGCAATATTATGATGCATGATTATCAGAAGTTGCAAAGCATTTTGGGGTTAATATACATCAAACAGTGGAAAATGAAAAATTCATCTGTTTTGATAATGTCATGGAGTCTTAAAAACTTAAAGAACTAAATCAGGTACAATGTTATATAAAGGGCCTCAACAACAACAAGCATTTTCTTTAGTTTAATGCTCGCAGAACAGCACTGCTACTAATTGGTTTGGTATGAATCTACCTAACATAATGCTGGTCATTGATACGCTAACAAATTTTTATAAAAGAAGCAGAGTATGTTGTTGCTTTGTTTCACCTTTTTAATATTGTCCGATGGGTTCAGGGCCAACCCCTCAGATTATTTTTTGAAACTTGTAATTATTAACAATTTTTTCTTCTTTTTTTTTTTTAGTTTAGTGCTGGAATTCAGAAAATGGCTTATATTCTTTTAAAGTTTACTCTGTGCGGTTGCTTTTGCTGTACTTTTCACAATTTGAATGAACTAATCCCGTGTTTTACTGAAATATTTCATTTGAAAGCCACCAAACATTTGCTTTTATTAGAAATTAAAATTAAAATGATCTTTAAAAAACTTGCAACCTTATTTTTTTTTAGACTTCAACCACCTAATTTTTTTAAAGGTATTTGAATCAGAAAAGAGATCATCCCAATAAAAAAAAAGTGACATTTCTTAACTTTCTTTTGGATGAGGGAATGATAATTTTTTTCTCCCGTTAGATCAGTATTAACAGTTTTGTGCTGTGCTTATTCTCCTGTTTGTAGGGAAGCAAGGCTCAGCTGGAGGAAGTGTGGGAGGAGGGGGACCATCTAAATCCAGATGATTTCAATCCGAAGACTTTTTTTAAACTACATGGTGAGTTAGCAGTCCTGGTTGGCTGACGAAGAAGATCGAGAAGAAACTGTACCAGGGAGGTACAGCAAGCTAAGTCTGTCCCAACTGGGATTTAAGCTCTGGTCCTCAAACTGTGGCATTGTAGTGGTCTACCACTGGCCACTGGCTGCCACAACCAGTGTTAGAAAGGGGTCTTAAAACATTAAAACATGTTGGTGATATAAAGCTTTTTTAAGATTTGTTTATCATCTCGAATGTGTTACCAGAAATTATGAAAAAAAAATATTTAACATTGATCAGCAAATAACAAATGTACTTTATATGTAACGCATACAATTTAACTTCCAATAAATGATGCATTGTGTTTGTAATCATTCTTGATTTTTGATTTAAAAAATTTTGTTTTGTAGGTTTGATTTACTAGGTAGGAATGACTGAGGTAGATTAATTTTGATTACCACGTTTTTTTTCCTTGGGCTGCCCATCATCCCATCATCTGTACTAAATGATGACATATTTCTCACACAGAACTAGTACTTTTTTCATTGTATTTTTTGCTAATAACTATATCTTTTAAATAATATTAGTTTTAGAAGTTTACGTTAATTACATATGATACTTCAGTTCACTGTCTTACTCAGCTGATTTTAATATCTTTTAAATAATATTAGTTTTAGAAGTTTACGTTAATAACATATGATACTTCAGTTCACTGTCTTACTCAGCTGATTTTAATTTCAATGCTTTGTATTTGGCTTATTCTTTAGTTGTATATCAATTTAATTACCTAATCAGAAAAAATGAATTTTTTCATTAAAATTGCTATTTAGTTTTCAGTCTTTGCAGAAAAACTATGGCATTCTTCTTAAAAATTGCTTGAGTTATACATTTTTGCTTGTATTAATATTGTTGTATACACTGGGCTATAACACATTTTAGCTATGATGTGATCTCTCTACTCATAAATATCATTTCTCCTTCACGTCTCTAGATATTAATGGTGATGGAGTGCTTGATTTACAAGAAGTTGAGGCTCTTTTTACAAAAGAGGTAAGATATTTGCACTACTTTGAAACTATTAATAAAAATTCAGCATTTTGTATAAAGACAATAGAACATTCATTTGTAAATGCATTTTGACTCACTTGAGATAAAGTGAGAGGATTGGTTTACTTTAAAGTAACAGTACTTGCATTCAATGAGTGAAGGATTTTTACTTAAAATGCTACAGTTGAATGAAAAATTGAGCTTGTGATGTGTCAGTTTTACTTGGAGCAATTAACCCCTTTGCAGCTTCAAGGCTTATTAACCCTTTGAGGAGTACACCTGTATGAGTGGGTTTTGATCCTGATGGTGTAATCCTGTAAATATATGTTTTCAAGGGAAGTTTTCTACAGCTCACAAAATCTTGAAAATGTATATTTACAGGATTGTACCCACTCCATAAATATATGGAATAATTATCAAAAAGTTGAGTTTTAAAAAAAAATGTTTTTATGAAAGACACTATCAAGACAGCAAATGATTTGAGCACATCTGCTGTAATCCATCCAAATGTGTCAGTTAGAATCACTGGACCATATAATAATAGAAGTAAAGTAGCTACAGTTTTTATTTCATTTTTCCATTTTTTACTATGATATTTGTGAATCATATTTTTGTTATTAATTTGAAATTCTGTATAAAAACTTTATGGTGAAAAATGACCAGACTCAAGTAATTTCAAATTGACTCTCTACCCTAGTTTTTACCGTCTAACTGGTTTGTTTCTAAAAATAGTTTGACTTTACTTCTTTTGATCACCTTAGTAACTAGGGTTGGTTGTTGTTTCACACAATCTGAAGCTTCTAAAAAATAGAGTAGGTTGTTACATCATGATGCCTTTCACTTAGAAAAAATGAAATTGTCTATTGCCATCAAACATTATCACCTGTGAATATTTTATCATTTCATGAGCTCTCTTTCTTTTTTTTTTTTTTACCAGAAATGAAGTATCTGTGACTATCAGATTAATTTATACAAGTTAACTGCAGGTGTTTTCTTAAATTACTGTTTATTTCCATTTACACTACCTGCCACAAAAATGAAAAATCCATTACTTTTCATGAATGAACTTTAACACTATGAATTAGCCAACCCTGCATTAACTAGTTTCTTTCTTAAATATTGACAGTATGTGTTCTCACTTGTTATCGTGGTGGGAAATGGAACATGTGTCTGACTTTGAATGAGGTGATATTATTTGGTCACAATTTGCAGAAACTTCATTAGTGAAAACAATGGGACTGACTGAGAATTTTGAGGCTGCCACGTACCATTCTACATAGCAAACATCCGATCGGGGAAATTCTGGATAAAAGAAAGTGCTACAGGAAAGGAAAGGATAGAAAATTAGTCAGGATTGTGTGGAGAAACAGATATTCATTGATGAAATACATGAACAGTAGGCCTGGGATGTCAGTTTTCAACAATGAAATGTGTAGAGAATTGAGTAGCATGAAATTGGTAGCCATTTCTTATCCTCAAACAACTTATCTTTTTACTGCAAGCTGAAATGTATCTTGTGGTACAATGACCATTGGGTTGGTGATGTTTGGATAAATCATGATTAACACTTTTGTACAAAGAGAAGGGTAAAGTTTTGATGGCAACTTCCACAGGGTCACAGACCCTTCTGTATTGTGTAATCTGCAAAAAATTATTTGGGGGACATTTTCATGATATAGACTGTCATATGATCTGATTGCATTATATTCATTGGATTTCTTTGTATTTTCCACTCAGTTGCCCCTTTCTACTGCAATAGATACATCCAAGATGACAATGTAACTACCATTCATTTTGCCTGTATTTTGTGTGATCATGAAGTGGACTTCCAACATTTTGTTTGGCCACCACAATCATCAGGCCTCAACATTATAGAGAATCTGTGAGATAATTTGGAACTTGCATTCAGAACTCATTCTCCAGTTCTATTAGCTTTGCCTGATTTGTGGACATTATTGTTTGAGGAATAAGAAAAAACTGAAACATATCTTGACATGACTTTTCTTGTATGGTTTTGAGGTACAGCAATATTCTTCAATATTTCTGATTTTGAGGAATTGAAAATTTTTTTTTTTTCTTTATTGGAAAACTTAAGCAACTTGATTTAAAAAAAAACAACATAAGTAGATCAATTTGTAAGAGCAAGCTTTGTATGCTCCTATAGAAGTATTAAAAATTTCATATCAGGTAAATACAAAGTTTAGTTTGCTGACAAAAGTTGTTTTAATCTGATGGCTGGTTGGATGTTACTAATCAGATGCCATAGGTGAGCATGAAAGCAGAAAATTATTGGTGAAGTGTTGCTTATAGAAACCACATAGTTTGGGCATTTCACACTACCTTGTTGGTTAAACTAATTAGAGAACTTACATTTTGGCTATCTTTCCCTGTTGATCAACTGTGACCCATAGTAAGTTGCATTAGATCAGCACCATCTTCTAAAGATTTGGACACCTTTAACTGGACAAAGTGTTCATAAATTAATGTTGTCATTTTATCAACAACATTAGGAATTACACTGTCCACCTGGAGACATGCTGCTAATGAGGTTTTAAAAAATCACAGAGAATAGACTTTCAGAAAAAGACGACAACCTTAAGAGTAGAACCAGCCTAAGCATTGAAAGTATCAGCAATTAACAACATTCTCTGTAACAACATATTTTCAAATCCAGAATAATATCTTCTATGAACAAACTGAAGAAATGGCTGCAGGTTCACGTATCTCCCCTCTTCTTGCAAATATATATATAGAAGATTTCATAGAATCACCAGTAGCATCTGCAGATAAGAAACCCATGAAATGCTAAGATAAGTTAATGATGCTGTTTTCATCTAGCCATATTGAGAAATATAGAGCAGTCCTTAGATCATCTGAACAACATTCAGCCAGCTATCCAATTTACCATGCAGATGGAAAGCAATAACCAACTGCTTTTACTTAATGGTCTGGTTACCAGGAAATAGGGCAAACTGAATACTATTGTATTATAGGTAGATAGATACTGGACACTACCTGCACTTTGACTCCAATTTCCTCCAGGGAGTCAAGAAAGAAATGGTTAAATGCCGTTCAACAAGAGCAGAAACAATGTGTTACGGAAAGAATGCCTTGGTGCAGAACTAGTACTGGGCAAAAACAACATTTGATATCCAGCTTTGTGAAGAATGGCTGTAAAGTCAAATGAACCAACAGCTACAACAACAAAACAAAAGGTGTGACAGTAAAGGAACTTCAAAATACTTGACCCAACTCTGTGAGGAATTGAACATCAAAGTCATTAACAAAAGTACTGTGACTTTAAGAAATCAGTAAACACATCTGGTTCCTAAGCAAGACCCATTATTCACCAGGGTACAGTTTAATCCATCACATGGCTATGGTAAGAAATACATTGAGGAAACAGAGGCCCACCAAAACTAGAATAGAAGAGCACAAAAGATCAGCCAGGCCTGCTCAGCTAGAAAAGTCAGCATTAGTGGATCGTGCATGGTCATGTGATCAGGTCAAAATGGACATTGTGTGCCATCATTGATCATGAGATTCATGACAGTAGATGAAAATGAAAAAGGTGATCCATATGGCTCTGGAACCCAACACTGGGCAAACCCTACATTGAAGTCAGTAGAATCAGAGTATCCTTACTAATTGAGGAAGGTCTAAATATCCAATAAAATGCTTTTTAATTGGGTTGAGGCCTCATTACTGCAGTAAGCTAACCTTATCAGAAGACCAGATTGTGTTTTCAAGACCAATTCCAATTACTCGTACCTTCAAAAAGAGAGAAATACCTACTGCACATCAAAACAATCCTCTTTGTGACTACACCCTCATGATGATGACAGAGAAAAATCTCCGAAACACAGTTTCTTGAATTAGTTTTTCTAATGAGGTAATGAGAAATGCTCAAACTAACCATCTAGTTTCTAAAAAGGTGAAAATGTTTTCTTAATTTTTAAATGTATAACTAGACTGAAAATAATGTCACCTTGATTGAATTTTAAAATTGAAATGCTTATTGACATGATTTAATTTGAATAGGAATTTTTTTCCATTTAAAGAATTTAAAAAAAAATTTGTTGTCATAAATGATACAAAGTAGCCAAATCAAAGATCTTCTATCTTCACAGATATTACCTGTTTAATTTTGACAAAAATAACAATTTTCATTATATAAAATTAGCCTACTTCCTCTCCTATTTGTTTCTTTAAAAATAAGTCACTAATTTTGTTTTTTTGGGGGGCAGGATATTTGCATTTCAGCAAAGTAGACTTTCACTTTGTTTATTTTATTTTAAATTTTAAAAAAAGTGGCCAGAATAAAAGTATCAGGTGAATTTCTCTCATAATTTTTTCTAAGGGAAAACTGATTAGTATTATTTATTTTTTTTGTCTTTTAACTTATTATTGTGATGATATTTTTGCATATATTTAAATTGTATATTTTTGTTATGAGATTAAACCTTGTTTTGATTTCATGTTATAAATTGCGTTAGTTTTTTTTTTTTAATGCTTAAACAGTGGCATCCAAGATAATCGTTACTGAAGTGATTTGCTGTTTTGTGTTTAATTCTTGTGTGGTTGTTGCATGCCACAGAATATGAAGTATATCTGATGTTGTATTCAGTCCTTTTTTCCCTCAAGTGATGATGTAGCTTTACTAGCTATCTAAATGTATTTGAAATTTATTCTTTTGCTTTCAGATTGAAAAAATGTATGATCCAAACAGCCCTGAAGATGATATGAATGAAGCACAGGAAGAAATAGCTCGGATGAGAGAACATCTTTTTAATACAACAGACAAAGATCACAATAAAGTGATTGATTTAAATGAATTCGTTTCTCTAACCAAGAGCAGTGATTTTGAAAAAGATGATGGATGGAAGGTCAGTTTTAAAATGCCAGCATTTTTCATATTACAACAAACAATTAAAACAGAGGTGTTTCTAAAATAACATGATTTTATTTATAGTAGCATCAGATACCAAATTTATTAACAGTTAAACAGTGTACAGCACTGATTCATTGTAAAATACACAGGCAATGAAACAAGTTTTTTTTTCTTATTACCCAACTTGGAATTTCTGACTCTGAAAGTAATTTAAGCTTAAGCATTATTTTAAAAGTTTACTCACTTTGCTGTTATTGTACTTAATACTTTTTTCCCGTACCTTTTGCTTTCACATTATGAAGTCATAAATTTTAAGAATTTAAATATTAATTGTACTATTTTACCTGTTATCTCAACTGTCATTTTTAAAAATATATAAAACATTTTCCATTCTGAAAATACTGTTGAAAAATATAATTACAATTTTAAATTTAACATTGTAAATTATAATTTTGCCATTCAGACAATTGATGATGATGATCAATATTCACAAGAAGATTTGCGAGAATACCAGAAAATGCTTGATGAGGAAAAAGAACAACTTCGGCAGCATGAAATTCTTGGTGGTCATGCACAGCCAGGAGAAATAAATGTATGTAAAGTTAAATTTTTCAAAATATTTTATCAATTCACTTGTATTTTCAATAAATTGTGAACTTCATTTGATTAAACTTAAAATACAGATGCTGGAGAATGTCCCACTAATAACTTGTGCTGCTAAAAACCAATTACATTTTTATGGGTGGTAATGATGATAAAAAGAACTAAACAGCAGCTTGAAACATTATATACTAGGAACGTTCAAGTGAAACCTGGCGGGGTACCATTACGGTTGTTATTTTAGCTAAGTTTTATTTGAACATCTGTAGTACCTAATACTAGACAGACTAAAAATAAGCAGGTATTATATGTAGGTCTGTGGATTTGGTTTCAGCTACTAGCATTTTCTGAGTTATTGAAAATCCTAAAATTTCTCTCTGTTTCTGCTTTACAACAAAGTTGTTAATAATTTTTGCCTTAGTTATTTCTGTCCTCTCTTCATTTTTATCAGTTTGAATTTTCTTTCTTAACTATTCTCACTACCCTATTCTGCTTTTTTTTGCTTAACTTTGGTCAACTTTGATTCTTCAGTAATTAACTTTTACATCTCTGAGTTTCCTCCTCCTCCTGTTTTTTTTAACTTTGTTGAGAGGTACTTTGCTTAACTTTTAGTTTCTAGGAATGTTTCATTTTTTAGATAGGTTATTTCTAGCTTTTACCCTCCATGTTCTGATTTGTTGTTGTTTATATTGTTATTACAATGCAGTGGTGTTTGTCATTGATTAAGTATTAGTGATTGTTTACAGCTCAGATAACTTTCAATATGCATCTTTTCTGTTATGTACACAACATTTGTTTAATTGTTGTACTTTTTTTAAAGATATATTTTAGGCAACTGATAGTAAGACCTCTGTTACTGTTTAACTGATCTTTTTGGTCCATGATGTTTTGGACAGTACCTCTACATTAACCCTTAAAGGGAAACCTGTGAATTACTATGAAGCCAGCTTGTTTTGTATTTTCTATTGTACTGTAGTAGTGTACTGTGTTCCTTTTCACATTCTCTTTTATTGGTAGTCACTGGGAATGTGTTTTATTTAGGATGATAACAAACATTGGGATCTTTATTTTAAGATAAGATTAATTGAGTAAGAATTTTTAAATTGTCATTAAATTTTGTTTATGGTCTTGTGACTTGATGAATTCTGGTTTCTTGCAGAAAAGCCTGATCTTTCAGCAGTTTCCTCCAGCATTTATTAATATTTGTTAAGTTAACAGTTATGTGCTTTATTGAGCATCATATTTTGGCTTGCTTTACTGTTCAATATTATATTTTGTTTTTTTGCTGGGAATTAAAAAATAGGCATTTTTTTTACATTAGGTGAAATTATTTTGGAAGCTCTTGGTAACACAAATGTATAATCAATGCATTATTTTTTTAAAATCCATAAACAGCTATTTTGTTTTGTAGTTTTGAAAAATTGATTTGAAGAAATCCCAATAGTGCCAGAATGTTTTTAAAAGAATGATTGATTTTTTAACTTATCCATGCTTTGTACCTGAATGTGATATGTCTAATTTTATGCCGGGAAAGCAGCAATTTAAACTTTCTGGCGAGGGGGAAGAGTTTTAAGCAGGTGGCTGACTGACTTGGTAACTGAGTTTTAGGGGTTAGAGCAATTTACTTTGCTTGTAAGTTTGATATACAGGCACCACCTACTCTCAAGTACTGCTTATTGCTCTTCAGCTGATTATATGTCTAAATGTTTTTATTTGACTAGCTTGTTACCATTTGATTTGGCTAATTCTGGCTATACTGCAAGCAGTGTCATGGTATGTATTTTGGATGTACAACAAATTTTCAATGAGATAGTATTTTGAAATTTTGTTTAAAAGGAAAACTTCTGACCAGTTGTAGCTAATGTTATTAAGATTACACTCATTAAAATCTAGGATACTAACTTGAGAAATATAGAAACATTTTCTTGGCCATTTTGAAAAAACAATTCCAAAATTCTTGTTTTTCAAACCATAATTATAAGTGAATTAAAGAATGAAAGTTAAAATATGTAGCATAGATGAAGAGGATGAAAGTGATCATGAATTTTATTTGTGCAATAATCCAGTTAAAGGGATGTCTGTATGAAGAGTTTTTATTTAAAGTTTGATTCTAAGACCTTCAGAATCTTTTCTGTTTGGCACTTGAATGCAAATCATTTTTTTTTTTAAAGTCAGCTATTGCTTATTTTGCTTTTTTGGCTTTTTCTGTATAATCACCTTGTCAAAACAAAGAGATCATAAGGACAATTCACAGCAGTGAGCTAGTAGAGGTGAGGCACCAGCCTTGGTGATCAAACAAGTTACCTGGGTTAGGTTGGAGGTCTTGCCAAAGTGCAGGCCATTGAAGTGTAGCTTCTAGAAGTTTTTTTTAGTTTTGGTAACAAAAACTAAAAATTGAACAAATATTACACATTTTCAAATGCCTTTAGGAAAACTTGGTCACTTTTTTAAAATCTAAATATTTAAGGTCTATCTAATGTGGATGAACATTTTAAAAATGAAAGGAATTTATTTAACCAATTCAAGGTATACATGTTGGTATATCTTTAATTATGCTATCTGTTGTGCTTTTTGTCATGTCTGCAAGACCCTTTTTATTCTTTTATGTAAGAAAAATGTTACATCATATTGCTATAGGTTTGATAACTTGTATTGATTGTACTTAAGTTTGATTAGTGCTTTATTTTTTTTTCTCCATAGATTCCAGTTCAGAATCCAAATGTCATGCATATGCAGCAAAATCAAGGTTACCAGAATGACCACTTGCAAAAGGCTCCACACCACCAGGAACAAGTTCTGCAACACCAACAAGTTCCACAGCACCAAGAGCAATTTCTGCAACACCAGCAAGTTCCACAGCACCAAGAGCAAGTCCCACAACACCAGCAGGTTCCACGGCACCAGGAGCAAGTCCCGCAACACCAGCAGGTTCCACGGCACCAGGAGCAAGTCCCGCAACACCAGCAAGTTCCGCAACAACAGCAAGTCCCGCAACATCAGCAAGTTCCGCAGCAGCAGCAAGTTCCACAGCTCAAGGAGAAAGTTCCACAACACTAAAAAGTTCACTGCACTAAAGATTCCTCAGGAAAAAGTAAGTGTTCATTTAACTACAGTTTATTACCATTGACATTCTGTTTATTAATTTCAAAATTACCTATAATATCTTTGATGGAAAAATCCTGCAACATTGTTCAAATTAAACTCAGTGGCTGGATACCATTACAATAATGCTATTTCAGCCAGGTTTCATTTGATCGTCCCTAGTATAACCTTGCAATTTGAAATAGAATATGTAAAATATGCTTAAAAGAATAATAAATAAACTTTATTTAAAGTGGAAAAGTCTTGTGTATGTCTGATAAATTGGTAAGTGAAGTAGTTATTGAAGGCACTATTTAAAAAAAACTAAATTGAAGAATGATTTTATATTTCTGATTTAAATAAAATTTGAATTTTTTCCCCATAGAGATGTGTGAAGTATTATGATATATATA
This sequence comes from Nautilus pompilius, assembly GCA_018389105.1. Lineage (NCBI taxonomy): Eukaryota > Metazoa > Mollusca > Cephalopoda > Nautilida > Nautilidae > Nautilus > Nautilus pompilius. The sequence continues at coordinate 114,692 of JACATO010000907.1, read as the reverse complement.
TATTATAATTGTTTACTCTCATATTTAAAATCATGTCTTGGTTTCATTGTTTCATCTACAGTCCTACTTGTTATAATTTACAAGGCCTTTTTTGAAAATCGTGTATTTGTGTGTTAGATTTCAAATTTTTGTATTTTTCACATTTGGTCATTTTCCCGTTAACTCCTTGGAAAACAACAAAATTGTTTGTACTTCAGTATGTTAACATAACATTATTATGCAAATTCAGCAAGTTTAATTTGACTCTATTAAGAAAAATTTTAAATTCTAAGTGATACAAACTTTTGGCCAAGGCTATACAGTAGTTACATCATTACAAGATTTATTCAATATTTGATTACTTGAAATATTTAGTATTTTCGTAAATTCTTTGTTGTATCATGACATAATTGATCCTTACTCAGAAATTAATTTTAAATTATAAAATTGTTCAAATAGGAGTTATGTACTTACCATACCCTATCAGTAGGAAAATGTGACTTCAGGATATTCAAATAATGTTGTAACTAGGATGTATATAAGATGTCCTATTAGTTATAAAACTAATGGACAGCTAGATTTGTCAGCTTCTGTAGGATGGTTGCTGCTTGACAAGTAGACCTTGTTTTGTCATTGCAAGGCAGATTAGATGTTCTGCTGATATCTCCTCAGTGTTGTGACTGTTTCTTTTTTTTACGCAATGAGTGTACCTGATAGTTTTTAGATTTTCTGACTTGGTATATGTATGATGATGATGGATTAGTCAGTTTTTGCTTGGTACCATGTGTGGTTAATGGCTTTTTGCCAAGCCCTGTGCTCCATACCCAACTGGGACTACATGCTCTAATAATGATCATAGTAGTGTGCTTGATTCTGTTGGTTCATAGTTTGTGTGCTCTGTGCTGATATCCAGTTATTTGAGTGTAGAAGAAAAAAATTGCCTGATTCAAATTATCTAAAGTGGTTTTAGATGGTAAAGAGACAAGATTAAAATTCAGAGGCACTGATGGTGAACTTATGTTACTGGTGAATTCTTGGAAATTGAAGATGGCTTTGTTGAGGAATTGTACGGCAATTATAGAGTTTTTTGGGCTTTAGGACTGGATTTTTGTAGTTCTTTTCCAAACCTTAAGAAGTAAAGTTCCAGCTGGCTTGGTGATGCTAGTTGATGGTGGTTAGGGTGCATCAGTTTATGACTGCCATTGGGTTCCTGGAGATTTTCAGGCATTCGTTATCTGCTTCTGTGAATTCATATTATTCAATTATAGCAACAAATATTTCATCTGGTTAGTTCATTTTCTTTGTTCTTTCTTGAGCTTGCTATACAGAAATACTTTACAGGATTTATAGGGATTTTCAGTAGTGTTTAGGCACAGGCCTGTAGTTTCTTGATTTGTGTACTATCATTTCTCCATTTGCTTGCTTAACTTCAAGCTAGTTACAGATGTATAATCTATTCTTTTCCAAATTTTCTAACGTTTGGTTTATATTTTCATGAGTCTAGATCTTGAAAGAGTTTGCCATATACATTACTTTCATTAAATAATTCTTGTATGTATTCAAGCACAGTTCATTGCATTCTTCTTTGTTCTTTTGGTAATCTTGATTTAAGAGTAGCTTGAAGAGTTCATTTTTTTTGTTTGATGTTATTTTGTAAATTTTCTTCAGCTGCATAGATTAGGGTGACTTATTTGGACCAATATCTAACAGATTTGTCAATCATTGATGCATATCTGCTAACAGAAGTTACAGTGGACTTTCCTGGAAGTGAAAGCTGTATGTTCATCTGATTGAAACAAAAGTGTCATTGGATATTGGATGAGAGAAGGATGTGTGCATGGTGGGTACTATCTCACCTGTACACCAAGATGTGGGCTAAAGCTGGGAGAGGCTGAAGCTCAAGCAAACCCTGAGATAGCCAGAACCTGCACACACTGACTTTTGATGGTGGAGGGAGAGACAAGTAATTGTTAATAGTAACATTGTGAAACTCTTTAGATACAAGCTTTCATTGATGGGTAAATCTTTTATTTTGGTCCTTGTATAGGTCCAGATCTTGCATGCTGCTAAGGTTTATAATGGCTAAAACTTACACATATTTATATACATTGAAAGGCACCTGTCAGACCCACTTGTTGAGACTCACTTTCTCATTATTTCCCTACCATGTACCTTGATATCAGATAAATGCTAGTTGCCCATAATACCACCAATTTGGTCATGTCATACAATTTAATGTGATACCATTTTAAAAGATCTATTGCTTCTTAGTGGTCAAGTAATTCTCTGGCTACTTTAAATATTTACCATTAATAGCCCAGTGTATTTGACATACACACTTTTTAAAGCTTTTATCAACACCTTTGTTGTGATAAAATTAACAATGTTTCAGTGAATTTTGCCTGTTACTTTCCTCAGGTGGTGGTTTGGATGCAAGTTAGAAATCTTGATTTGTGGCACAAGCTGGATTTCTGAACTACTGGTTGCCAATCCAGTGCTCTACAAAGCCTCAGTAATCCAGTGGATAGAGTATTTGAAAAGTACATATCAAATACCTTAGTTATGCCAGTAACATTTCATAAATATCCAAGTCTCTCCCCTCTACAAGTATTCTTCTGTAGTACTTAAAAAATACTTGTGATTCTCTTAATCTCTCTGTTTGTTTTCCTTTTAGTAGAGCTATGTCCTTAAAATTTCTGCTTTTTTAAATACTTTTTCTAATGAAATTACTTTAATACTATTATTTTTTAAAAATGACAAAAGCCAAATGTCAAGACTCTCTGAACAAAGCAGTATAGGGATATTTTGAGAGAGACCTCTTGTATGATCCCAAGACTTAAGTCATGTGGAATCATTTGCTCCAGGTGGCTCTCTATCTCTGGGTGGAGTGTGTATGCATTGTTGCTACAGCAGAAATATTCACACAGTGAAGTTACCAAAGATTGAGAGAATGGCACTTTGACAACAGCTTAATGATGAGTATGGCTACAGACAGAATGTAGACAGACACTTGATGTAACACAGCATTTATCCATCTTTGGCAGAGATTCAAAGAGGCCATTTCATTTCATGGGGGCACTGCAGCAGTGTCACAATAATCATTACAGCACTTATGTGGCTCAACAATGTATCCACTCTGTCAGCCTGTTCCATCCAGAATGAATTGCACTAGGTTCATGGGACTAGTTTCTCTGACCAGACCATACAAGATCAGCTACATTCTGCATATCTGCATGTTAGATGTCCAGTATTTCACAAACCTCTACCAGCAGCAGCACTTTTGTGTGAGACTGGAGTGGGCTCAGATTCGTTTGCACTGGACTTGACAGAGTGGAGTCGGGTTCTCTTCTCTGATAAGAGTAAGTTCAACCTTCACTTTTCTGATGGTCATTTATGTGTAGGGTGGGAACCAAGCAACATAATGCTAATTCTAATATGTTAGAGACATATGGGATGGCAGTATCCTAGTCTGGAGTGCTACATTACCTCCCTACAAAGGTAAACTGATTCTCTTTGATGGAACTGTTTACAGGTCAGCACTACCTGAACAAGATTGTTAGATCTGTTATACCATTTGTATGAAGTGACCACAATAAATTTACCTTTGTGGATGATAAAGAAAGGGCTCATCATGTAAGTGTTGTTATAAACCACCTTCAAAAAGAAAATGTCCATTTTCCATGACTTATTCCCTGTAAAACTTGTCTGGGAGCTCTCTAGGCACATTAGATCAACCCTTAACAGAAGAGTGGAATGCATTGCCACAAGACTGCTTAAGCATTTGTTGAACAGTATGAGATGCAAGTACAGTGCTGTGGTGTCGTGGTACAAGCCAGAGGCAGCCACACAGGCTACTAAAGGTCATGTGACTTTAGGGTGTTTGGGTTGTGACTATTTGTTGTCATGATGTCGCTAAATGCACTGAGCAATGTCTAGATATTGTGCAACATGAATTCTGTGTCAAACTGTTTGGTCAATTTTATACAATTTATATCACAAAATCCCTGTATTCTTTTGATCAGTGTAATTTACCTAGTAAAGCCGCATCATTATTTGGCTTTTATGATCAATTATATTATTATTTTTTAAGGACAGTTGAGTTAAAATTACAGCGTTCTCTTTCCTCCAAAATTATGATGTGAATATTGTCTGCCTCTTTGATAATAAGACTCCATTCAAAATCTAGTAATTTGGCAAATAACCTTTGCTGCTGCTAGATTACATTGAAAAGTAAAATAATTTATTTAGTAGTTTTTGTGGTAATTAAGCCATTGCTTCAAATTAGGAAAAAAAAATATTTATTGATAACTTCCATTGAACAGCTCTGCAGCAAGAAAGGGCTCTACATTATCTACTTCCAAACAAAACACTAGTTTGTGAGAAATATTTTTATTCACATCACTTAATTCCTTTCGCATAACTTCTATCTTTTTTTCTCTTTCTCTCCTCTTCTGTTAGTTCTAGATTATTCAGTTATCTTATTTCCACTTCTTGCTTGTGTTCTTCCAATACAAAATTGTTAAAATAATCTATACAAGAAGAGTTAGGTGCGTTTAGTTACTGCTCACTGGAATTTCTAGGCAGGAACCAGGTTTGGCACCATCTGTCATCAACCTACCAGTCTTTATCAAGTGTGATGTTGAGGATCAAATTCCTTACTGTGGTTCTTCAAGCTTACACTGTTAAGAACTTGATTGTTGCAGCTCATCAAGTGCAAAGGTTATTAGAATATTCTATAGGCTTTGTTTAAATACCTTTAGATTTTGAGATTTGATGTCAGTTTCATTAGTCATCTGGTTTAGGACCTCAGCTGTTTTGAGTCAGTGAAAAGGAAACCCTTTGTTTTTTTTTTCCTCTTTTGTTGGGATAAATATATATTTTGGAATTAAATATTATGAAAACAAAAATAATAATCTCCATAGAATTTGGGATTTAGACAGTTTCTTCCTTGAGCTTCTATCTCTATCTCTTTAAAGGTAGTGGGCTATAGCAGCTTTACATTCACTATCTGCTTGGGTTTTTCTTTGCCATCCCAAGCAGTTTTGTCAGGGTCCCATCTCATCCAGGCTAAAAGTGATGTCGTTTTTATGACTTCCCAGATATTCAGTCTTTCAAGGAGACGAATATTACTAATTATTTAAGTTATAATTTTTAAAAGGTTCTCTTGCTTAGATCAGCACACAAGGTTGGAAGACTCAAATCTTTCACTGTACAAATATGAAAATACCTCCAGCAAACAGTAGCTATACTTATAAATTATGCAAAACAACATTCCTGAAAATAAATAGTGAAATGAGCAGGGTATTTCATTCCATTTGAGAATATTTTTGCAAAGAATGTACATACATTTCTTGTCGTTTCAGGAGCCAGACCTGTGGATCAACAACAAATGAGCAATATTGATCTAGGAAAAACTTTTTCTGCTTTTCATATAATAATAATATAAAAAGAGTACAACAAGAGTACTAATTCAAGTTTTGTTCAAGGTATTCAATGGTAATGGGGTTTTATTTTTTTTTAATGTTTGTGGCGGTATTTCGATTCTTATTGATAAGAAATAACTTCTTATATAAACTATTTTAAAAATCTTTTTGTTTTTAAATCCACTTGTGAAATAAAAATTTCAAAAAATTCCGAAAAATTCCGAAATTGATAAAAGCAAAAATTTTCAAATTAGGTTTTAGTTAGAATGTAATATTAAGGTACCACTTTGTTATCAATTTTCAGTTTTTAAATGACTGGATGCTATGTTCTTTGCTTGAATTAATTGAAAACGAGTAGTTGGGTTGGTGCGACTTTATCTCCATGAAACCTTTAAGTGGTTTTTTAAACTCTTTGACAAGTATGCCCATATATTTATAGGAAGTGGGCATTGATCCTGATGATGTTGCAGGCTATAGGAAGCCAGTCATTTATGGGATCACTAGCCATAAATATAATGCCATACTTTTCAAAGGGTTTAAGTATTAGAGACATGACAATGAAAGGAAAAGAAATAATTTTTAAGTTGTATATTCTTTCCTCAAAATTGTACAGCTCCAGGTGTTTATATAACTGGTTCAGACACATTTGGAAACTGTAAGTTAAAATAAACAAACTAGAATGGCAGTAAAGCTTTTGTCTTTGGCTGGCCAAAAAATAAATAAATATATCTAAGTATCCAATGAAAATGTATTTATTGACTGCTAAAGAATAACACCACTTGATTTTTGTTGACTAATGAATACTGATCAAATTTTTAAAAAAACGCATCCAGGATATTTAGCTCCACAGTAATATTTATAATGATTCTGTTTAAAATTCCATTCTAGTCGTTTGGCCCCCCCTTCTGAAATGTATAATTTCAGTGAAGTATTACAAAATTAGTCTACTTTAATAACTAACAGCATTTAAAATCTGACTTGCATTTGGATTTATGAAATTTTTTTATGTAGAGCATTTACTGGCTACATATAAAATGATAGAAATTCTTCATTTGAGTCACAAGATATTAAATCGCTCCTTGGTTACACAGGCATACTGCCAGTATAAAAGGACTCTAAGAAACTTATAAATGTAAGTAGAGTATTATTTAATCTGATGTTCCCTCTACAGAGAATATTTGTGCAGACTTGCTCATTATAGAATTTCAAACAGCTCTAAGGTGCACAAATATGTACATGTTAATTATGATATTTGGTATTTCCATTTCTTAACTATAAATAAATATTTTTGGGAAAGGTATGAAAGTATTTTTTATTTGAATTTCTTCCTTATATAAAACAAAAAACTGTATGCACATCTGAAATACTGAGCAGTCATTAAATAAGTTTGTGCGTACATATATACATTTTTTTTTTGTTTGAAGATGGGTGTACATATCTTTTGATGCACAAGCCAAAAACAAATGTCAGATGTTCATTATTATTTATTTCTGTAAAAGTATTGTACAAAAATAAATTCACTGAAAGATCACAAATTTGTTGTACTTCATCAGATTGGTGCTGCTGTAAGGACAAAACTCATTTGTTGGACAGCTTAATGTTCCTGGTAGAAAATGAGAGAAATGTTTCATTAATTTACTATTAAAGTTCCTTTTACAAAATCATTGAGAAACAGAAAAGGGCAAGCTAATAGATAATGCAAAATATGTGCTTCATACACGCTGAAAAAAATACAGTAAAACCTCATGGGAAGGGTCCATTAAATCCAGAAATTTATGTATGATCTTATATAATGACCACATCTAATAACTTTTGTTTGGAGACCAGACTGCGTCTGTTGAATGGGGGTCTGTTAGAAACAAACAGGAAGGTAGTCTGTAATTATACTTTTAGCAAAGGGTCAAAGACTAACAAATTAAAAAGAAAACTTTGTATTTGTCTGCCCCAACCCCAGTGCCTAAGCTACAATTCTGATTTACCTTGCATGACCTTCAACTTGTTCAGTATTTTTCACCTGCCTGGCAGTTTTTCTTTGTGTGAATCCTCTCAAAGCAGTCAGGGATATGAACAAACATGAATGCACACATCAAAAGTTTTGAGGTAGCATTCTTAAGTGTGAATATGCAACCAAATCTGTTTAGGTTTTTCATATCCCACAACACTACATTATAGTACTAAGATATTACTTGTAGCCATTACAGGAGGCAGGATTGATTTTTCAACTGAGGTTATCTTCTGTCATAATTATTTATGATCAAGGAGAGAGAAATTGATCAGTATTTGTACAAAATTTAAGATCAGGATCTTCTGAGGTCTCCAGTATATAAAAATATAGCCAGTTTGCCTTTTGCTATCTTAATAATGTGTCATCCCAGGCCAATGAAGGTTAAAATGATCAGAACTTACCTGAACAATTCAGTCTCTACTAATATCTATTTGAAAACATTTTTCATGATGAAAAGTAAATAAGTTTATCATGATATTACTTCATCCATTGCAAATTAACCCTCTGTATACCACATCAGTATTTACCTTACTTATGCCACCTGAAGTGAATTCATACCCCAGCCTAGAAGCACTAACTGGCTGTATATTTAGTCAACGCTCGTCAAACAAAACAAGGTTTGGAGTGATGTATATGGATATATTAACGAGAAAAGTACCATGCATCAGCCCCTATAACTAAACCTGTGCTAAGTAACACAAATTCGAAGGGCATTTGGTGCCCTTGCATCCCAGGTTGTATACAGGGGTTAATAAGTTTGTATTGTGAAGTATTAAAAACCAAGATGCTAAAGCTGTTTACACTTCATTTTCCCTTTCATTGTTGCCGAAGTACAATTACTTGAAAACAGTAATTATTACTGTATTTAACCTTTTCTGACCAAATGTTTTCATCTGTTTATGCAGGCGTCTGGAAAAAAATTTCATATTTTTTGGTGCTCATTGAAACAATAAGTAAAAGTTAAAACTAAAAGACAATCTTTAAAAAAATATATCCATATATAACTCACTAAGTTTCAGCATGAACTAATTCAAACCCAGATGGTACTGAACCATATAAAGTTACCTGTTTATGTGATAGTATTTGGAAAAAAAATGGACCAAATCATTCATTCAGTATGATAATTTTCTTATTAACAAAAATACTGAGTGAATGCAAATGTTTAGTCTTTTTTCCCTGGATTTTACATAGTTGGCAATCAACATGTTGACATGGTCGTATCCAAACTACTAACATAATATGCAGGGGAGGTAAAAATACAGAATAACTACTGCTTTATCAATTTTCTGTTATAAACACTAACGAATTTTACATAAACCTTCACTTAAAGTGTTATAGTCTATAAAACACCACTCTTGGAGACAATACGGGTAACGCTTAGTCATATTAATAGTTGATTGACGACCTACTGTGTATGTTAACGAAATGTCTCGTAATTCTCTTTATGTATTATTTAGTGTTAAACAAACTGCATTACACAGGCTGTAAAACTCTCAGCTTTTAAAAAAGAAAATTACCAACTATACAAAAAAAAAAAGTTGGCAATGTTACAACTGTTGAAATGGAAGAAAAATTTGAAATTAAATTTATGTTTTTTTTTTTAAAATACACTTAGTAAAATTTACAAAAAACCCCCATCAAATTGCTGAAGATTATGAAAAATAAAATATGAGTCTGACAGAAATTGCTTTTGTTTTAATTGGTATACTAATGTAGTAATGTACTGTAGGCATAATTTATGATTGCAATAAACATATTCTCTTGCCTATAATAATAATAATCAATGAAAGAATATTTTAACAACAACAAAAAAAAATAATCTTTTTAGTATGAAAAACTGTGCATTTTAATCACTACAGATTTGTCTGGTTTGTACAACTGTAGGACCACTTACAGCTTGGTGAATCAGACGACTCAGTAAATGATAACTGCACCCACTTCAGATGTTTTCTTATATTACCTGCTATATTTAGCTTTGCAGCCAATTAGTTTGTTTGTTAGCATTTTTTTTTTACCCTTGGTATATTTAATAAAGCAATTAAATACATTATTTCTTCTGCAAATATAGAGAGATCTGACCTAGGTATATAAGCATCCCTCGAGGTTCGAATAGGCCTTTGCCATCATGTGATTACACGCCGTGAGGGCAGAGGAAGCTTTCCTTGGCAGACAGCCATGTCAGGAACATGTCGGTGAAAGCCAGTGGGAAATCTCTGACAAAAACAATGAGGCCGAGAACCAAAATGCCAACTTTTTATGGCATTTTGCACTACATTTGGCAGACAGCTCATGTAACTCTTGTATTCATACATTCAGTTCTGCATTTTTTCCCAAAATTTGAAGAAACCAACTTCTATGTCCACCCCATTTTTCCTCAACAACATATATCACATGCCAAAAGACCCAACACCAATTTCTGAATAGTCAGATTTGCATCAGTACAAAAGTGCTTTATCTTTCTATTTTTGCCACAATCGTCTTGTTCCTAGCTAATAAAAGCCTTTCAAATGTTAAGGAAAAGACCCAAAGACTAAACTTTAACTACAAAAAATCTGCTGAGAGATAAAAATGGGTTATTGAACAGATTTCTGAATTAAAAAGGAAAAAAAAAAAAAAAAACCACCTACTTTTGGTTGCACAACAGAATCAAGTTTTGGACAACAGTCAAAGTTGACTCTACATTTTGACCGGAGACTACGTGTCTGTCAATAATCACATGAATGGCATCTGGCTCACTACCTGTCAAACAGTTCACAAAAAATAATCAATCAGTACAGCAGTTGAGCAATAAAGAGTGTTCAAAGAATTCTCATGAGGATGACGTTCTTTCCTGCTCTAAACAACTTTCCATAATACTAGTATTAATATGAATAGCAATCACTGATAAGTGTAACCATAGAGTTCCCATTCTTTTGACTAGGATAGCGATTGAATGGATAGTTTTAGTACAGATTTTTAATTCCTCTGGAAAGAAATTATTATAAATATAAACAAAAACAAATTTAACAAAAATAAACAGACTTCAAATAAATGAAAAGAAAAAAAGTGCTTTTTAAAATTCTGGTTTATTTCCTTTCCTTTAAAGATATGTATATAGATGTTAGAATTTCGAAAATGTTACTACTACTACATTTTCAATAATTTACTTCTCATTAGTTTATAAGCTTTTTCTTTTTTTATTAATTAAAAATGGATTGTTCAGAGTGTTTCTACCCAATATGCTGAAAAGTTAAATACTAGGAATGTTCAAATATGGACAATTTCTCAGGTTAGATCTGACCTTGACATACTTGTGCTTTCCGATGATTGAGTTTTGACTCCACAAAATGATAATTATCTGGATCACGGTTTAAAAAAAGCATTAAAAAAACCTGCTCGTTTGTTTTAGCAATTAAATATTCTAAAAAACCCTCTACTCTTTTTTGAGGATCTCCAAACTCTGCTTGTACAGGAGAAAATGTGTATTTATAATACAACTCATTTTCCATCCATCACATGACAGCTGCCAGTAGCAACCCCCCACTGCTGAGTTTTGCTGACTGTAAACATAATTTTACTGTTGTCACAGCTACAAGGAAGACACCTGGAACTTTGTCATATGCTTTCTTTATACTGTACACATTATGAAATGTTACCATTTTTTGGCGAAAAAATGATGAATGCTTACAAATAATAAAATCTTTGATACTTTAAACGAAAGAAATATCACAGAAAACCGTTATTTTAACACTCTGAAAAATTACTTAATGGTAATAGTATCTGTAATTAAAATATTTTCTACTTCTATGGCGAAAGAATGTCTAATAAAAGCATTTAAATTGTATTCAATATAAGGAGGCAAAAATAAAGCTGATTTTTATTGCATAGAATTTAAATATTAAAAAAGATGAAAAATAATTTTAAATAATGGTCAGCATTTTTTCTGAAAATGCTGCTCTAACCAACCCTCCACCAACTGGGGTGAATTTGCATTTCATCTTCATTACTATAACCTTTTCTAATGACAATCCACACATCCCTCTAGATGCAGCCAGTTCAGCACAAACTAGAGTTGGGCTGGGGTGAACAGAACAATACTGGCAGTGCTTTATTTACAGAAGTTAAAGGACTAGTTAACAGCTAACTAATGAACCAACATTTTGGCAATCTTTCCTGTTAGGTCTAGTCCTGAGAAAGACTTATTTTAGGCATGCAATGTTGTGGTGCTTGCAGCGGGTATTTCTATTTTTGGAGCATTCAAGCAGCTTCAGCTGGTCTTGAACCCATAACCTGAACTGCTTTTCTCCCACTGCACCAATAAAACTTAAGATTTAAGACCAGCTCAAGACACCTCAACACTTGCTGAAACAAATCTACTTAAAAATAACATCACTGCAAACAAAACATCAACTCAGGACCAAACACTGATGGCAGCAATGGCGAAAGATTGCAGAAATGTACAGCATGTAGTTATCTCTTCTCAAACCACCTTTAGCCTATTACTTATGAAATAGGAGCAGAAAAAATCATACTGTTGTGATAAAATTTGGGCAAGATGAAGAACCAGATTATAATTCAATACCACGTGTTTGTACTTCACACATCCAACTAAAACCATCAATCTTTGGTTGCAAATCCATGAACCACAGAAACAATTTTTGTCATAGGTAGTTTTACTATCAATAACTGAGGAAATCATTATCTAGATTATATATTTTTAAAAAAATTGTTAAATCCCTCAAATCCTTTTTAAAACCAGTTTTTTTTTTTTAAAAAAAAGAACATGAATTATTGTTGATAATGTCCTCTTCGATCCAAAGATTGGCAATCATGGTTTTCCATGTTTGTTTTCTGCTGTCCTTCTGAAGCTACCAGAGTTTCTGATCAACAACCAATCTTTGATCATTATTATCTACTGACATGCTTTGTCTCTCCATGGCTCTGCTAGCTTCAGGGATTTCTAAGACACAAGCCAGTTTACTTTTTGCAATTTCACTCACAAAATATTAATCGCTGCAAATTCTCTTTAGCACATCTATATTTTATATCTGCTTGTCCTACTTTACAGCAGTTGCTGGCTGACAGTGCAGTATCGACTAGACAAATACCTATGGAATAAACTCCCCATTTTCAAGATCAAACATTCTTCCTTGGGTTGCCATGGTAATCTTTAGGGGCTGATAGTTTCAGCAGACCCAGAACCATGCCAACAAGCTGTCCAGGCCATTCCAAACCTAAACCTGGTACTACCCCTAAGTAGCAGAGTATCATCACTTCAGTACCATCAAACGGTACATATAATTTTATTGTTGTTTTTTTTTTCTTTTTAAAATAGTCATGCAAGGAAGGTTTTTTTTTTTCAATTTTATATTTGATTATTCTTTAACATTAAATCTTTCCCATTATCTTAAAGGATTTTTACAATATATCATCCTGACTCAAAATTGAAATTCAACATGCAATCTACATTTTGGGCAGTATTCCAGAGCGTGGAAGGAAGGAGAGGTAGTCACTTTTTCCAATTTTGTAAATATGCTAATCTCACTCTTATTATAAAGTAAAATTTATTTCGGAAATAGTAAGCAGTAACAGACTTTCTGGTTCTGGTAATACGTTTAATAAAATGAAATTATTAATACACACATTTGCTATGGTTGATTATGGCTATATATCTTTTCCATCAAAATGTCAATATTTAAATATACGCAGTATTCTTTTGCTCAGCAGAAAGGTCAAACAAATACCGTTTTGTTCATATTTGTATTAAAATTCAGAACCACCAACAAAAAATTTGTAATATTTTTTATTTTTGTCTTTAAGTGTCTAAATTTAATTAAGAGATCAGAAAGGCAGAATTTATATGACCTAAAATGGTATGTATATCCATTATAAAGCATAGTTGCCTTTATTTAAAGTCAATAAAATCTGTCAAGATCAAATAAAAAAAAAGACTACAAGGGTTGTACTGCTTTGTAATCCATGTAGAAGATAGAATTTAAGAAAATGCATTAAAAATGAAAACAAAATTGGTTCTAGAAAAAGCACAGCTAAGACTTACAACTATATTTGGCTCCATTATCTTTGATAAAATCTTCAAGAATAATTGGCAAAGTAGAAAACTCTTGGAATCGTGCCAATTCATTCACAGATGGCTAAACAAAACAAAAAACAAAAAGCATTAATACTCTCAAAAAAACTAATTTCATATTCTTAGAAGTATTAAGTCCACATTAGTATATAATCTCATCATTCTCTAAAAGGATTCTGGAATATAAGCCACCCATTTCACAACTTTGAGCAGTTCTAAATAAGTGCCTTCATTTGTTGAAACAATTAGCAAAAAAAAATTCTTGAAAAACCTGTAATTATGTGGTATATTTTGGTGATCTATGTATATATAAAGTATAAATTTATAGTAATTAATATAAATTAACATTGACTGTTGCTCAGATCAGGGCTCCCCACGAAGTGGTGTCAGACTTAATAATATAAAATTTCCAAAATCTATATACAGGGTGTCCGTAAAGTTACTATACAGTCTTACAAGTTACTGGTCGTTGTTTTCAATGCCGGTACGATGACATTTCTCAGTTTGTCCAGGTACCTTTCTCCTGTAACAGTTCCGTCGAAGAACTGGGGACCCACATTCCATCAGACGATATTCCTGCCCAGACAGTTATTCCAGGCTGGTCAATTGGACGTGATCGTAAACTGGTAAGACTGTATAGTAACTTTACGGACACCCTGTATACTTCCATAATGTGGATTCTGTGCTATAGCAACATACTCCAAATTAAGTCTACCAATGATTTATGAGGAGGAACCAAAGTGCTACTATTTATACTATGATAATCATACCCAAAGTGCTGGTATGTTGAGATGCACATTCACATGATGATCCAGCCATGATAGCCATTCTATACTAAAAATGTTGGAAGATAAAGTAGTCAATAGTCCTTCTGGGTGACAGAGCAAGCAGCCTGATCTTTTAAGACAGCACTGCTCTCCCCAGTTGAAGAAACAAACTTAAGTGCCTTAACCAAAGCCTGTCCAAACTAATTCTACCAGCATCTTATAGTTGGCTGATTATTCAATACACAAGTTGAAAATTTTATTGCCCAATGGAGAAAGCAACCACCTACTGATGCTCCACCTTGGCCTTGTAGTGGGAAGACATGCAACCGTGATCAATACTTATGCACCCACCAAGACAAATTCAGATGAAAATGTGTCTAAATTCTATTCTGCCCTGGAAAACAATATAATAACTGTGCCAAGTAATGATGAACTGATCCTACTTGGCAAAATTAATGTGGGACCTGATGTAATTGCCTTGAAGAGAATAATTGGTCACCAAGGAGTTGTGAGATAGCAATAAACTTTTAATATGTTTGATAGCCTGCTCAATTAAAGGAATTCTACCAGGATATGGCGGCAGCCAATCCTTAGTTTCATATCACAGGTGCCAAGTGGGACACCGTTAAACAAACAGCCCTCAAACCAGCAAACACAGTAACAAGACAGAACAGCTAACCAACCATGGGAAAATTTTATGCTATATAACTGAAATGTCACTTAACAGCTCAAAATTATCAACATATTTTTCAGAGAGCCTGCTGAACTCAATGAAGAGGGGGGGGGGATTTCCACTTGCAAATAACTTTTCTTGCTGCAATCTCTCTTGATCAAAGTCACCAGACGTTATTGTCTGAAGAAAGCTAAAGCAGCTTACTTTACCAAGCTATATGCCAGCATCGAAACATCATCTGCTGGACCAGCAGCCATCAAGCAAAGTAGGTAAAAAGAGTAACGAATAAAAGGAAGGAATGAAGATTACAAACTGAGCATCTTCTGCAGAAGGAGAAATCCAGGAAAAATAAAGAGTCATCTTGTCATGAATTTGTGTTGAAAAATAACATTGGTACAACTAGAATTTTTTACTCAGGGCCTAAACTAAGCAAAAATAACAACATTTTGAAATATCGGTATCGGCAAAGAAACACTCAGCCTGAACTGTACAAACTGGATAAAGTCGCTCTGGCTGTTCGATCAACACAAGTTACAAGTGAACGTGCCTTTTCAGGTCTCCAGCTCATGCTATCACCACAAAGAACAAACATAACAGAGATCTGGGAGGACATTATGTTGATACATTGCAACAATATTTTCAAAGAACAAGTGTGATTTTGTTTTCTTAGTTGGTTATATTTACTGTTTTGTAAAAAGTTAGTGATTTATGCTGTGGAATAAAAATTTACATTGTTTGGCAAAATATCCATTGGATTATTTTGTTTTGTTGACATATTGTTTAATAATAGTTAAAGGTCATGGCATTAGACCAGATTATGCATGTGAACCAGTTTAAAAATTTTTTTTCTGAACTGGAACTAAACCAAAGCACTAATATCTGAAACAGAACAAACAATCTCATAATATGGTTAGACTTTCTGGTTATAAGGCAACATGTGACAACCATCATGATATATCACTGATATTAATCAGAGGAAAAATAGTTGCTTGCATCATCCTTAATCATACTACTACTATTGTAGAGCAGTTCCAAAAATCCTCCATAGCCTGCTCATTCCCCTGAGTTAAACCCAATAAAATATGTTTGGGATTAACTCCCTAAACTAACCAGTGACCAAATGCTTCTGGAACTGTTCAGGAACTAAATAAAAGCTTGACAGAAGAGTGGAATGCACTGCCACAGGTCTGCATAGATGTCTGGTGAACAGTATGAGGTGTAGGTGTAATGCTGTAGTGTGAACCAAAGATAGCCATACACACTATTAAAGGTCAAATGACCCGAAGGTGTGTAGATAGTGAATATTCATTGTCACTATGACATCAGTAAATAAATCAAACAAAGTTCAGATATTGTGCAAAAAGAACCCTGTTTGTCAATAATTATGGTTAATTCTAAATTGTGTGCCAATGTTTTATCATCTCAATATCCCTTTTTTTGTATTGATCAGTGTAGTTCAACAACTAAAAATCATGAGACTATCACAGACAACAGCAATATGTTAAGAACATTCTGGCGAAACCCTGCTGGACACAATTACCCTGATTCTATTTTCAGCTGAGTTTCATTTGAATGTCCCTAGTACTAAGCACAGAAGCTCAGTATTATAAAACATTATACAATAATAAAGATGGTTGTTGTTAAGCTCATTATTTTTTTGGGTAACATAAAGAATAGGCTTTCTCCCACAGAAACTAAGCATTACAAAGGCCACTTAATGTTCCAAGAAGTAAAAAAAAAAAACAAAAAACAAATGCAGGAAGTGATAAACTTCTGTAATTAGTATGGCTTTCTCTTATTAGAGGATCTCTCAGAGGAAGCCATTATATATGAATTTAACTTGGTACAACAATCACAAGAGTTTTTTTTAGACTACCTAGATAAAAACTAAAAGAAAAAAATTGCTAAGATACTTACCAATAGGCTAGCACAAGTATAATTGAGATTACAAAATCATACCAAATCTGCTATCAAATAATCCATACAGTATGCCTAATTGAATAAAGAAATGTTAGATACAGATAGTTAGTATCACATTAACATGAATATATTTCTAATTTTATAAGTAGTAATTAGCATTTTTACATTTCTAATCCAAAACTTGAAAGAACCAAACTCAAAAATGAAAAAAAAAAAAACAACAGCAGACCGTATTTTCTTACAAAAAAAACAGGCTAAGATGTAGACAGCTGGTTAAAGTTAAATGTATTAAAATACAGTAAAGCCATTTTGAGTCCATGGAGAATGTGCAATTTACAAATTTATAAACAGCTTTAGAATGCTTTAGATTAGAGTTTACATTAAATATTAAAAGTATTCATATGCATTTACTTGAAACATTTTGACTGTTTCACTTTCCCAGCCACATCCAAGAAATTTTTCTTGGACACTTATTTATGAGGGGAGCAAACAAACAATTAAAAAAATTAATTTCAGATAAGCAAAACAAATAAAACACACACAACAAACAGTAATTTACTCTTTGCCCATCAGTGGAATTGTACATGCACAACCAAAGTCATTACCAAAGGTACAGTGAAAAGTGAAAGTACTAGGGACGATAAATGAAAACTGGCCTAAATAGCATCACCATAATAGTATCTGATCGTGGTTCATTTGAATGTCCCCTAGTAAATGGATATACATACTGCAGTAAGACTGTAGTCTTGAAAGGTCCATATATCTTTATCTTGCTTTTTGGCTCCACACAGACCAGCCACACTAAGACCTATGACACCAACTGGTTCTAAAAACAAAATAAAAATGCTTAAATTGACAGTCACAACATACATGGAACAGTTAACATTTGTAGTCTGACAGGTATGCAAATATCTTGCCTACCCAGCAAGTTAGGGACTGGAAAAGCCACTCAATTTGGGTAAGTACACCAAAGGATAGTTAAAGTGTGGTGCAGTAATCCAGAATCCAGTGGTAGACTACCGGACTGCCAAGGTAAGGTTGAAAGGCTGTGGTTTGATTCCTGTGGGTTTCTTCCAGGCACTCCAGTTTCCTCCCACATATTAAAAATTAAGAGTTCTAGTAAGGCTTTTTTCCATGTCAAAACCGGAATGCTAGGCCCTCATGGCACAGGGTGCTCCTAGCAGATAACCACAACACTACACTCCCTTACTATTGCTTCCCTTGTAGACACCGACACACAACAAAACAGCAACATAGTCAAAGTATTTAGTTTTCAATTCATATCTTTTCTCTATTAATTAAAGTGTGCAATGAATGCAACATTCTCATCAAATTTCTTTTATTCATTTAAAAAAAAAACAAACTAGAATATTAAATATGGCTGTGTTGTCAATTCTAAATGATGCTACAATACTAGGTGAAGAGAAATATTCATTAACCAGGTTTTTTACAAATCTATGATCAGAAAAAGTAGCAGGCCAAACTCTGCAATAACTGAACTAAAAAATTAATTCTTACAAATAACAAATATTAAAGATAATAAGGTTTATTAATTATGAAATGTTGGTTATTAAAAAAATCTGACAAATATTGCAACAAACATATATATTTGGGTATATAATACATAGCACAAAAATATATGTATTACAAAAATTATAATTATCACGCACAGTAAAAGATAAACAATTCATATACATTCTCAGGAGCATGAGAAATGGGTTCCTCACAAATCCCAAAAGCAGATGGCAATAATCATGATTGGTTAAAGGAACACTTTGCAATTTAATTGAGAGGGAATTAATTCTTTTTTACAAATATGATTCCGTATTCTAATTATTGAGTCCTTAAGAATAATAAATGTAACAATGATAACAATGCACACAGTTTACAAATACACTGTATAATTTATTTACACTAGCTGAGGCAATGATCAAAGTAAACTAACATACTAATTACTAAAATGTTTACTGAAATAAGGCAGAAAAGGCTGGAAAATAGATGGCATCATGACAGTATTTAATCTGTTTGAGGACATAAAACAAAATTATTATGTATGACAATTTTCCAACTTTTTTCAAAGAAAAATTTTCAAAAGAAGAGGAAAGAATGTGCATAAGATTTACAAATTACTGTTTTGAATAATGAATCTAATAACATAACTGTTTTAATGAAGCTAACATAGGCAGTATTGCACAGATAGAACGAGGGTTTGCAAATTTATTACTTGATCTATATGTAAAATTTTAAAACTAATAATTATCGTCAATCAGCAAGGATTTGGTTGGATTAGATATAAATATTTCAAAAAGCAACTAACAAAGCAGCACACTTGTTTGTTTCTTTTTTGCTACATTTATTTTATAGTCAAATAACTTTTGAAAATATTATTTGGGCAATTGTTCTAATTAAATGGTATACAGTACTAAGCTTTGAAATAAATTCATTCATTCTCTGGGATTGGCGGTAGATTTCTTAAATACCTTTGGTTACTTGTTGTTTTTTTTTTTACTCAGTCACAACAGAAGACAATTTGAATGTGGAACTTTGGCATTTTGTGTAAAATTTGAAAAAATAGATCAGTTGAAATATTATGAATGAATAATTAATGGAGATAAATATACTTGAAAGAGAGTTTAATTAACTAATGTATTATATCATTATAATTAACATTATTTTGATAACAAAATATCAAAAGGTTTACTCTTGCCTGTAGGAATAGACTTACATTAATTCAGCAGTAGCAAAACTTACTTTGTGGCCAATGATACCAGTAATTGCAGAAGTCTTTGTCTGTCAACATGAGTACTTTTGGGCTATATCTGAATTGGGGCAAACAGCACAATGTACTATTCCAAATTTTCTACTGCAGTGAAAGGAAGGTGTTTATCAAGTATTGGATAAACAGAACTTCAACATTGATGATAAACATCTTCCCATGCAGTTTCCTATTTCATCCAAGAACTTTGGCAGTTCTTTCAGGTTTGGCCTTAATGCAATGTTTATTGAAATCATTCTTCTACCGCTATTGATCAAAAGACGCATTGCAGGAGAGTGTGAAGGAGTTACTGTACAAGCTTGGACTAATGTGTAGAAAATTGTCCATCTATTCTTTTCAAAATTTGTGTTCATCTACATTTCTTCTTAGATGATGAGCTGTTAGATTGATCTAATTTTTTTCAGTTTGTTTGTCCACAGCAGCTTTGAAGTAACACTAGCTTAAAACTGAGATCTAAAATTGGCCTTGACTTTTAATTTGGTGCAAAAGAATAAACTAAATAAATTTGTTCAGGTCCTTCAAAGAAATGCACTGACCATGAAAATAGGAAGAGGAAAAAACTGCAATTTGAAGATCTGTAAACACATTAAACATCTAAGATTTCTAAAAAAAACTAGAAGGGTTGCAAGTCTGCAAATGCCTGAATTTGAAGGAATCTAGCACAACATGTCTCTCACTAGCAGAATTACTGATGAATCACCACCAAAATGGTGTAGAAAGACAGACAGAGACAGACAGACCACCAAAAAAAAGTGCTTGAAAGACCATGTTCCTATACAGATGGAATGGCTCTGTCTCTGAGCCTACTCCAAAACAAAGGGAAATCTACCTCAGATTTTTAGTCAGTGTAATGTCAACAAGCTATTGTTCTTAGATTAAAATACTGAGTTTAAGGGCTGCAACATTCTAAAAAATTTTATTTGAATTTTTCTGCAATATTAGCGAAAGACATTACAGTATGTACAAACACTTACACGATCGACACTAATAGGTGTAACAAGAATGTATGTTTCAAAACTAGCTCTCTACACAAGCTTGCACAGCAGAAGTGTGCTATTGAACTAACCTCAGATTGAAAAATAACCCATAGAATAAAATTGGTTTTAAGTTGGAGTTCTACTGAATGTTTCAAGTGGAATATATTTTTTACTTTTTTCTTAGAGAGATGCATTGTCAGAAAACAATGGATATTATAAAATTATTAAAAGTCAGTCACCTGGTTTAATTTATGGGAAATGCTGGCGATGTTTTCAGTCTTTGACATGTTTATCTGTTTTTCAAAGCAGGTCCAAGTTGTTTAACATAGACCTAATTGCTTTTGCATTATTCTCATCTCTCTAGAATTAAAAAAATTCACATAATTATGGTTTTCTATTGAAATATGGCATGTAACATGCATACAATAGTAATTCTAAGGATTAATATGTGCCAGCATGACTTTGATATTAGAATAATTCAAATCCAGTCCTATTCAAGGGTCAAAGGACAGAAGCAGTGCCATTTTTTGCTGATTCAATATAATCTCACTATGTGAAGGACAGTGAATTCTCATTAGTAAATGCTAGTTCTTCTTTCACTTATCTACTCCAAACCAACTAGAGATACATCAAATGCAGTTCAGTATCTAACATCATGTTAGATTAAAGTGCCGAGAATAGATTATTTTATGGGAACACAACAAGCTAATGTGCTGTATCTATATAAACTTTTTAATTATAGCAAATACTGCTAGAGTAATTTTGCCAACCAGTGAACTGTGCTTTTCTAATTATTTATATTAAGCCAATATGAAAAAGTCATTATTAAAAAGTATTAAAGTATAGAAAAGAATCTTACTGTTTTCCTTCATAAAATGGTTGACAATATCTGCAAGATCTTTGCTTGTGGCTAAATCATGCACTGCACCTGGTGCTGGTGGGATCAGCAATGCCACATATCTGTTAGCTAAAAAGCAAGCATTAAGTATATTAAAGACAACACAAGAAAGTAAAAAAAAATTGAATAAAAAGATTTATATTAACTTAAAAACAACAACAAACTATTAGATCTAATTATGTGAATAAAATACTTCCTGTTTAAAACATAACGTACTGTAAGTACTTAAATCGTTAAATCGTGTGCATAGAAGGCACACTGAAAAATCTTGGATGCTATGTAAATCAGGACCTTCAGATGAAACCTGACTGAAATAGCATTGAATAATGGTATTGAGCTAGGTTTTGTTTGAATGTCCCAAGCATGTACATTTGCACAAAGCCTTGAAAACTTGGCATATCCAGCTTTAGCTTAGTTCAAATGTAGTAGCTCAGCTCTGACATGTATTACCATTTGAACAACTCTCGAAATTTCTTAAATATCAAATTTAATAATACAAAATCAAAAAAAATTACATGCAAAAAATTCGAAACCAGGTTTGATGAGCAGCCTTATTATTTTTTTTAATTCTACAACTTTTACAATTAGAAATAACAGACTGATAATATACAGTTTATAATGAAAAAGTGCAAATAAACTTAATTTATATTTAGTTATATCCAAAAAAAAATTATCGTGGAGATCAAGACTATTAAGGAATTGTAACCATCTGTGAACACAACAACATAATGATGGATGATTGTAAAAAGCAATCATTTCAAAGATTACCATCTAAAGAGTTTTTAATAGATATAATAAACACAAAAATAATAATTTAGCATAATGATATGCAATCAAATTTTGGGGAAACTATTGGTATACTGTAATAGTTTGAGCAATACTAAATTCTATCCAGAGTAATTTTTAGAACAGTTATATTTGATGTTGATATACAGGAAATGTTTTTGAAATATATTTTGGAACTTTTGAGATTACTGTATTCTGATCTTAAAGAGCATTTATCTAGAATTCTGAACTTTGTCTGGCCCTAAATATAAAAGACCACTTACTTGAAGGAAAGTGCAAGGATATGCACTGATAAATTAGAACAGCTCCACTATTTTAAATCATGGCTAATAATATATTTTCACTCTTCTTCAATGTGAAGCTGTGCTGACATTTTTCATGTTACCACTTGGCGCTCACTTAAAAAAATGTATGCAGTAATGTTGCAAGGGTTAACCGCTGCATAATCTATAGATTAAACAACTACCTTTAAACTCTTCTCTTTCTCAAAACAGATAGTAAACTATTACAATTAATCAAACCTAGGTACTCACCATCTATTGATTGCAGGCTAATCGGGGTAGAAGCAGCCTTTGAACGAAACTCATGAAACCACCGTCTATTGCTGTCATCTTCCTGGATAAAATCTACTGGTTTTCCCTGTGAATAGAAAATTTTATTTAAAAATATGATAGCTTTGCTGAGAGTGAGTTTGCAATAATCGGTTAGAAAAAATATTTAGATAAACATGTATTTGTAAAACAAAAATCCCATGTTAAGAATGTGTTATGTATAACGTTTTTAGTAACTACTTCAATCCATCTGCTCTGAAACATTCTGACAAAGTTCAGCATGTCAGTATAACACTTAAAAAAAATCTAATCATGCTGATGTAGTTTGGAGCAATATTTTATTTTTTTTTTTTGGTTTTATCGATTGACTAATTTAATGAGCTGCCAAAGTTCCACAAAGAGACAAACTGAAAAAACTTTTAACGTTATTTTGTATTATTAGTGGTAAAATGTAAAACAACAGTTTATTCATCTTATTGAAATACGTATCTTGAAAAAGTATAAATAATACAATTATTTTGAGTCACCATAGGGCCAAAATAGCAAGAGTGGTAGCTAGATATTGTTTAGATACCACTCTTTATGCTGCTGAATAGCTCTTGACAAATATTCTTTCAGTCCAATGAAGAAAGGCTGTGAAGCACTCTTGAACCTAGTTAGTTTTGATTTTTTTAAAAATTTTTTCCAGTGCAAGTCAAGTACTACTAAACTAAACAAACAGAACATGAATGATGCTTTTCAATAAATCAAATTACTCTCATTATAAAAGTTGAAAAAAAAATACATTTCCACTCAAGGTTCTATGTATGTGGTCCATTGGTAGATTGGACTGCTAAGGTTGAGGGCCTGAGTTTGGATCCTGGTGAGGACTGACTCTTTTTTTTTTTAATGTACAGGGTGGTCCGAACGTTTTGTTACCCACTTCAAAAGGACCATAACATGGACATAGGAATGTGCAAGGTGTAATGCATCATGTAAAAAGGGACAAGACGTATATACAAATGCTTTATTGTATACCAGTCAGGAAGGGGCCTCTTTAAGGATTCAGGTGGTCAGTATGACAATCATCATTTTCATGACACAAAATGATTCAGCACCATGTCCTATAGGATATCTTGCATAGCATAGCCTTATCAATTTGTGTAAATACAACCTATTACTGTCCACACTTCTTATTAACAATATCTAAACATACTACTTCAAATAAAAATGTTGGGGTAACAAGACTTTCAGACTGCCTTGTACCTCCCCGGAATGGTTTCTTCTTGTTTTCCTTCACCAGCCAGCCACACTAATTTCCTCCATGTACTTCAGTTTCCTCCAACATTAAAAAATGAAGAGTTCTTTAGGGACTTTCTGCAGTAGATGTGTATCATCTAACCTCTACACTCTGTTCTGTTTGTTTGGGCAACTGAAACCAAGGGGTTTTGTTTGCCTTTTGGGCCAATGGTGGCATGCAGATTTGAAGCTTTAAAAGATTAACTAGTTTAAAAAATCCAATTATATAATTAATGTTGATTAACCTGCCCTTTACAATATAAGTGTATCAGAAACACTGGTCTCTTTTTAATAATTCAGGGGGATACTAATGATCAGATATATAAAAGATAGTAGTTTAAATTGAGAAAAAACGTTACATGATTTTTTAAAACTAATCTCCAATTGTAATAATTTGAGTATTAGCAGAGAAAATTCAGACAAAATATTATTATTACAGCAGATGTCTGAAAATTTATTCAGGTCAAGTAATAGAATAAATTGAATCAGTAACCTCTGATGACTTCAAAGTCAAGAAAAGAATAAGTCCATCTACATTTACAAAACTATGAACCAAACAAGAAAGAAATAAACCTTATTTAAAATTTATGTCCTAATATTGTATTAATAGCTGAGCTTGGAAAAGTTTGTTTCTGGTAATAATGGCAAATCTGATCAAATTCCCAATTCAAAATATTTCAAGGTCATTAAGCATTACTTCATTTTCACCCCATTTACTAACGGTTTTAAAAATTTTATTCTTTTGTTACCATCAGTTCAGCACTATCTTGGAAACTGCTGAAATTTATCTTTCTCCGCTGTGAATGAACTGTTTTAGGTGGCACACACCCACATAAAGGTATTCATAAAATAATGACTGTCTAGAAATTGTAAAGATGGTCATCTCATTTTATTTATTGGCTTGACCGCATGATACACACTTTTCTATAGGTAATTTTGTGAGAGTACTATTATTGTATCTAGTTCTAGTATTTCCCAAATGTTTTTTAACCTTTTATCATCAAACTCCTATACACACATCATATTTATTTTCCACTTTACTAAATTATTCTATAATCTAATTTAATATAAAAAGCCACTATCAGTGAAAGAATGATTTTTCAATGAATATATGATTAGCATATCATTTTAATACTTATAACTAGTTAATTAATAATATGTTTCTCCACTGCCCAAAGTCCATTGAAATGCTTTGTATAGACTATATTGAAAAACTAACATGTGATCTTCAAGTGGTAAAAAACAAAAATATGAATCTTGAACAACATTGTTTTACAGAGAAGAAAATGTTAATGACACACTGATAAAATACAAAATAACAATCCTTTTCTTCTTTTGATAAACCACATTAGTCTATAGTCTGGCACTTGGAAGTTTATCAAAGGTGGCATTATCTTTCAAATAAAAATTTTATGCAGATTATTTCTTTCATATATATCAAATTCCAATGGACTTTTGCACTTCGTAAATTTTAGAGAAATTTATTTTAGAAAGTGAATGCTTTTAGTCAGGAGTCCATGAAGCCTACATCAGGCGGTCCATGAGAATTTTTAGGGAGTGGAATATATTTTAAGCGTAAAACATAACATGTTTGTGCTATATGCCAAAATTACCTGCAAGTAAAAGGATCACGCGCCTGACTGCTTAGCAGGAAGTGAAATGTGTGACCTAGTTGGCTGCTTAATATTCTATTGAATCTGACGTAGTGGGGAGCACAGTGTCAGAGGAATTATTGGCCAATGAGAATGCTGGATATTTACCAAGGTATGATATGTTAGCACCAAAATAGCAAGTGATTCCCATTAGCTGTTATTTATTTCAATTATTTTAGTGGGGGAAACTACAAATGGCCGGTACATAGCTGGTCAATCTTTTTAAGTTAAGTTTACATTATTTGAATGTCTTTTATAGTAATTGGTGGATGTGTCTTTACTTAAGTATTAGATCTAAATCTTAAGTGTATAAGCATGACCTTGCTCATTTAGCCAATTTTAGAAACAAGAGAACGTGTTTTTATTTGTTGATGTTAACCTAACTGTATCAGTTTATTTGCAAGCTTCAATACTATGGAAGGAATAAAGGGACTATGCAGGAATAAGGCTGCTATCAATTTTATTGTGATTACAATAGGTGAGAGGCTGGTATTATGGTACATGCTGTTGCAGCTTAACTTTTTAAAATATTACCATTTTTCCAAGCCACTTCCTTCATCCTCCTCTTCAGAGACTCAGGAGATTCTATTCATAAAGATGCTTTTACATTTTTACTTGATTCTTTTTATCTGCATTTTTTTAAAATTTTACTAATTTTTTTTCAGATCTGCTTTTTTTCTATACCCATGATTTTATTATATCACAACAGCGTTGTTACAATGGTACATATGTGTAGTATGGCTTCACATTTATGCTTGACAAAGATGGTTTTCAAAACCCCCAATGCTTCCTTTGCTCAAAGGTGCTCTGCAATGGATACATGAAACCATCCAAACTTAAAGATCACCTTTGGACTGTCCATTGGAAATTTTTATGAGACACCACTACTGTTCATAACAGAGCGAGCTCAGTTTGAAGCAAGAAGTGCACTCTGATCATGGATTTGTTTGCCAGAAAAAGCCAGCGCTACAGGCAAGTTTATCATGTGACATTAAGGATTGTTAAAGAAAAGCTGCCACGTACCATCATAGAGAATCTGGTAAAACCATGCGCTATGGAAATAGCCAAGCTGATGTGTAGTGAAGACAAAAACAAAAAAATTGCACAGATATCCCTGTCAAACAATGTTATTTATTCACAAACGAATCAAGGAAATGTCAGAAGACATCGAAGATCAGGTTATAGAGAAGATTAAGGCAAGTCCAGAAAAAATTTGCTTGCAGTTGGATGAAACAACTGATATCTCAATTTACTTAATATGTACATGAGAATGACATCAAGGAAGAATCTCTGTTTTGTGAGCCAGTGAAAGAAACAATGAAAGCAGCAAATGTTATGGAAATTATGAACAAATTGTTTGATTAAAATGGCCTTTCCCGAGAGCATGTGGGTTCTTTTTATCTGTACTGATGGTGCACCTGCTATGTTAGGGAAAAGTTCAGGCTTCACAACTCTCATTAAAAATATAAAAGCAAATGTAATCTAAAATCACTGCATTCTTGATAAACATGCACTGGCATCAAAGAATCTTCCTGCTTGTTTGAAAGGTGTTAAACACTGCCATTCAGATTGTTGTCAACTTGATCCGATCAATATCAGTGAATCACTGCACATTTAAAGCTCTGTGCCAAGTGGTTTGGTCTGAACACACCATCCTTTTGTTTCACACAGAAGTACACTGGCTTTCAAGCGTTTTTTTTGAATTGCGGAATTCAATTGAGATTTTCCCACATGAAAAAGGATTTAATCTCAATGAGCAATTCACAGCTCCGAACTTTATAGTTTTACTGGGTAGAGGAGTAACGATCTTAGAAGCCAAAGAAAAACTAAAATCATTTCAAAATTAGTTGGCTCTTTGGGGAAGAAGAATAAATTCTGTAACTTTGCCAATTTTCCTCCCCTCTTCAATGAAATTACTTATCTAGCCCATCCAGCAGGACCAGAAATTCAAAGTGTTAGTACACTAATGGAAACTTTAAAAGTCAATTTTGAAGGATACTTCAAGACTAGTTTGGTAGCCTATGTTTGGGTAAGGAGCCATTTCACCATCTCTCTTGAACAAATTAGTGATGATGACCAGGCAAAAGATGAGTTTCTTCATTTGTGCAATAATCAGAAACTTTGTGTTGATTTTGAATCAATGGAACTGAATCGATTCTAGTGCAAACTTGGGAAGGTATATCTAATTTTGATCAAGAGAGCCTACTAAGTTCTAGTCCTGCTTGTCACAACCTACTTCTACAAGTCAGGATTTTCTGTGCTTTTAATAATGAAGACCAAAGCAAGAAACAAGCTGAAAGTTCAATATGACTTGCATATAACTCTCTCCAAGACATTGCCTAGAATTTGTGTGTTGGTTGCTAATAAGCAGCAGCAGTCCTTGCACTTAACTAAGATTAAGTTTTAGCATTCTGTGTTGAGCAACAAACTCAGTGGATGGAATAAAGTCTGATTTAAATAAAAAATAAATTTTGTTATTATCCTCAGTAAAGGTTTTAATGTTGTTATATCTCGTCTTTTTGGAAATACACATATTAGAGAAAAATAAGCTTTTATTTAAGAGACCAAAATATGAATTAATTTCCTTAAACTTTTTGTTAAAGCAGAGACCCACTCTGGTAAATGTGGTTCGCTCTCAGCTGCAATCTTCATGCAAAATTTCTCAAAGTCAAAATATGAAAACAAAAATTTAGTGAGTCTCCATTGAGAGGTTACATGAAACTTCACACTTGGTCCAAGGGATACATGGATCAAAAAAGGTTAAGAAGCACTGCTTTAAATCATGAAGGGAGTGGCTCAAATGTAGTTACATAATCTGGATATTTTACTAAATATAATTACCCCATAGCAACAAAAATATAAAATGCATCATTTTTTCAATAAACACACTTTCTTTCAAGAATACTTTTGACAGAAAGACATATTTTTTAAATCATCAGTGATTAGTAGTCTATATTTAAAAGAATAGTACATTACTTTAAAAATTGCATAGCTTTTAGTAACAAATTATTTCATGTAACTCCACTTTTATAGAGAATACAAATATTTTAAAAGAAATCTACTTTATCTTCAGTTGGAAAATTTCCTAAAAATAGTTGGATGGGAGTGATAGCTACTAAATATATGCTGAAGTTCACTAATGAAATTTTTACTAGAATTGTATACACAAAAGTTTTGAAAGTAATGATAAACTGAGTGTAATTCACTCAGTTGTAAGATGAAGATCAATTTTGTTCTTTGTGATGAAGTTCCAAAAACAAAAAAAAAAAATGAAGGTTGGGTGGGCATCTTTTAAAAATTTTGCTCTTTCCAGTTCAATTATTTGGTAGACATGAAAGTATCCAATTCCATTTGTTGCAAAGATGAATAATTGATTTTCAACAAACAGGTATATTTGGCTCTATCTGATCATCTTTGTTGCCCCAGAAACTCAGAATACTAACATGAGACTTCATAGCATTGATCCTCATTGTGCTAGAAACAAGTGAAACAAAAAATGTGTTTACATGTTTATTTTTTTTATTTGAATAGAATTCAATTGCTGCCATATTTGGACTCAACTGGCTACCTCAGTAGATGGCAGAATCAAGGGGAATATTAGCTAAAGACCATCCCAATGCATTCATAATGCCCTCTAAATTTATACTTACTTAATCTGCAGAACCTGTGCCTTACAGTGATTTATATTAATTGCAGACCACACAACTTCTTTAATTCCCAGATGTTCCAATTAACATGCAAGCATTTCATAAGAATTTAGTTTCATGTATTACAATTTTTTTTTTAAATCAGTAGTTGTCACCTCTAGAATAGCCTGGATTATATGACATACAAAATGAAATCATCAGTATAGGTAGGTAACAGAAATATATAGGCTCTCTCCCTCAAATAATGCCCTGTCATAATAATTTGGTGACCTTGTGTTATTACAATGCACTGGTTTGTTTCAGAAAATGGTAAATGAAAGTGAGTGATAGAGTGAAATTCTTTATGTTAGTACTATTTGAAGACAACTTTTGCAGCATGAAGAGAACTTCTTTTCTGTGTGGCATTAAATTCAGATGATTTGTATTAGAGGCTGGTACAAGTTTCACATATCCATTTGAGTATGTCCTTTAATTCCATCAAGTTGGTAGGATGTGGACATGTTGCTGATAAACCAGATACTCTCATAGGTGCTTGAGCAACTTCATATTGGGGGTTTTTGGTACCCAGGGAAGTAAAATGACTTTGATTCCTTTTCCAAACTGTAGTCATATGAAAATTGGGACATGTAGCATCTTCCTTCAAAAAATAAAGACATTGAATCTCAGGAGGTTTTGATTGTACAAAAGTAAATGTGTTTAAAATGGCTATGTACTTGAAAGAATTTAGATATCCATTGAAAACCACCAATTCTGTCTTCCCACTTTGCTAGTTTGTAGCCCATTCCATTGACACTCCCACTACCATACTTGACCGTGGGCTGAAAACATTAAGGTCGATAATCATTCTAGGTCTCTTCCAAATCCATAAGTGAATTGCTGAAACCTGGACTCACTGGATAAAAGTATATGCCACCAATACTCAAGGGTCTTGCCTAATGTCCTTTGACTATCCCTTTTAAAGTGTTGTATTCCTATTAGATACAAAGACTTTTTGTGCTATACACTCTTTAGTAAAGCCAATGGAAATGAATGGACCACCTTTCTCCTCATTTCCATTGCACAGACAATGTCAGCTAAAGAATTTTTATAGAGAATGTGATGTGGCAAGTAATGACAAATTCTTGCCATGGCATTACTGTTGAAAGCCTTCCATGTTGCTTTGATGTAGCAATAGCATATATCTTGATGAACTTTACAATAATAAGGGTTGAAGAACCACAAGAAATTTCAAGGTCATTGACAATCTTTCGATGATTCCAGCCACAATGAATGGTCTATAACACATCTGGTAAACAAAAGCATGGTTATAGTGTACATTAATTATCTGCCCACCTAGACACCCAATATATGCATTATCACATCAGAAAAGTGTAAATTATAATTAATTTATGATCAAATTAATACAGCAGAGTACTGTAGCTATAGATAGGTTTTAATAGTTTGAACATACATTGCCTTGGCACTATGACATTCACACAAGTTTTTAATCATCAAATCTTTCCTAAATTCTTAGATATTAGCATATAGTAGTATGCATCAGCAAGGTCAAGAGAGCCCATGAACACATTTTATATGAATCCATCTTGAGGATATGGAGCCAATGATTATTGAATAAAATACTGTCATTCAAAGAATAGATTGATATTTACCATTTTCTTTTCAGATATATGGAATCTTGTTCAGTGACATTTCTTTTCTAAAATTTTCAATCTATTTTGAATATTACATTTCTGCAGCATTAAGCTTAATTTACTATGGAAGGCAAGGTTGGTTTACTTTCTGTAGAAAGTAAATTTTATATCTAAAATAGTATTTAGAATCCAGACTTTAAATGTAATAGGTTGTTAAATGATATTTAATTATAGCAGCTGTTTTCATGTAATTTCAAATATGAAATGTACTTACCATATTAGGGATTTGGGGAGAGGCAGTCAATGGTTGGCTACAACTGCCATGGTTGAGAGCCCAAGTTTGAATCCCAATTGAGACTGGCTCAGTTTGGTGTACCTCCCTAGCGGGATTTCTTGCTCTTCTTCACCAGCCAGCTACATGGGTTGTCAACAGGCATTCTGGCTTCCTCCAACATCTAAAAATGAAGATTTCTAGTAGGGCTTTCTAGTACGTGGTGGCAGTTCCACAGGTATGTCTCAACTGGCTAGCACCTTGACCATTACTCAAAAGCTCCCAACCATACCCATTTCCCCTTTCTAGCTGACTGCTATAGGATGTCCTTAGACCTCAGAAGTCAAGACAGGATTTGACAAGAGGAGAAAAGATTTGGTGGGTGGTGTCACTTCTGCTCTTGAGAGTTTCTTCACTTCCCTATACAGTTCATTGTTTTCTGTTTTGCCTTAAATCTAAAATAGAATTCCTTCCTTTGTTAACATTGCAGCCATCATGTTTATGAACATATGAATAAAATCTGTAAGAAATTACTACTGATTATCCATCTTTTTTGTTCTCGCTTGAATTAAGCTGACTAACTAATTGGTTCATTTCTGAAATATGTGCACATAATATTAACATCCTTGGAACAAAGCTGTCTGTATTCTGCTTGGTACTGAAAGGATCAAATATCTTTTTTAAAATACTTTTGCCAAGTTATACATTCATTCTTGCACTGCTGCACTTTTCATCCTTCAAGTTGAAATTCACAGCATCTCCACTATTTAATGTTATCAATTTAAGCAAAGGAAAAATTTCAGATATAATTAATAGCCAATCTTGCAATTTCTGCATACTGCTGTCTCCTTATGGAAATTCACTGTTGATAACTTGGACCAAAATCTGTAATCAGATAGTTGTAGATGGATTTTTTTTTTTTTTTATCACAGTAACTCACCCTTCTTCAAGCTTTTCTGAAGACCAGTTTTAGACAAGTTAAGCAAATTTTGTTAAAATATTGAATCCAGTCTCAAATTTATTTATGACCATACTGGTGTCAAAGTAGTTTTATGGTATTATGCAGTTTTCTTCATCACATGAGGCTACCATCATCTGCAGCAAACAGTAATTTTACATGGAATTGGTATCACATGATATAGCAATCACGAAAATCATATTGCAGCCTAACCAAAAATTTATTTCAATCACCCAATAACACACTCCATCTTAAGGACTTATCTTTGTATATCCCAGATGCTTGGTGGATGCATTTACAATCCCAACAATTTCTTGATTAAAAAGTGGATATCTTGACTCTCATTCCATTTTCAAAATTAACCAAAATGGTGTCAACTATGTCTTATATAATGATACAAGGTTCTTGAATGTAAAAGATAGATATTAATAGGAGGACTATAGTGTACTGAACTGTGGGAAATGTGTGCGCCTCATAAGCATTCCATTTCTGAAGCAGCAAAGGAAAATCATTTTTTTAGATTTTTTCAAGGGTGGGTGGGTTGGTGAGCATTGAAGTTAACCTTAATTTAGGTTGTTTTTTTTTTTCAAATGATGAACAAAATATTTATTTATCTACATACCCCAGGTGATGCAAGCTGTACTGTGAAGTTAGTGATAGCCAGTGTGTATGCTTGTACAAATGACTGTCCTGACACACCTGAAATTAAAAGATATTTAGTGGGTACTTATGCAAAGTTACCAAGCAACACGGAAATATAGTGGTATTTAAAAAGTGTAGTAAGCAAACAAGATTCAGTCTTCCTTTGTTTACCATCTTAACATATCTATCCTACTTCAATGAAATTTTCTAATATAACCAAATTTAGCACAAAAATATAGCAACTCTTAACATCAAAACATCTGTTTCCTGCTACAATGCCAAGATAAACACTATGTCATTTGTCTGCAACGTGGCATATTGTTGCACATTTTGTAGCCCATCCTAACCCCTGCCAGTTGTCTTGTGTATGCCTGTTTGTGGAGCATAGAGAGCAGACAAGATCATGTGGATGGTTGCAAGCAAGATATCAACACAATAAACAATTTATGCAAGAGTTCTGCTATTGGCAGTGCCATCTTCAGTCACAAACAACAAACAGAAAATTTTGTTACTAGATATTATAATATTAATAAAGATTTTCAATCTATTTCTTGTTGATTTAATCAATAATTTAATTGTAATTATAAAAGGCAATCTGAAGAATCCCAAACTAAGAACAGAGTTTAAGAAAATCATCCACTAAGCAAATGTTTTCCCCAAACTCTGTCCTATAATAGCATATTTTGTTATAATTTGTAATAAAATGAAGAAAACTGCACTAAAACAATGTATTTATAATTTTTCAACCAAGTTACTATTATAAAAATGTCTCAAATTTAATTTAGTGATTTTTCTGTATCTTTAGTCCTTAAGAATGTTCAATATGAAATTATTTGTGTAATTGCAGCAATATCACATCTAGTTTAAATGCTAAATTTAGGCCATTTAACATTTTTTTATTTCAACTACACCTCTCACTTGTAACTTCCAAAATATTCTATTTATTACTGGTTCTAGCTATCATCCACCTCCCTCCCTCATTAATTTATACTTATCTTTAGTTTCCTCTTTAGAGTATAACCTAACAACCAATCTTCATTTCACTTCATCACTTTTTCCCTTAAAAATCAAAAATTATCAGATTTCTCAAATAATGGAATGCCAGTGGTTTATATCCAACCAGAAACTCCATGTCCAGTTTTGTGAATTATTTACATTTTTTAGGCAATGTCCATAAACCTGTTTCACCCATAAAATAACTCTTAACCATTTTAGAATACTGACCAACTTTGTTCAATTGAACAAAGGATGGCTAAAAAGTTCATAAAGTAATTTTGCAAATAAAATTTTGTTTTCTTTAAATTATTAACTTGAATTTATAGATTTAATGGTCATGGAACTAAATAAATCTTCAGTTTTTGTTTGTACTTCTTTACATCATTGAACTAACTAAATTAGTTCTATGCCTGTAAATATATGCACATACTCCTCAAAGGGTTAAATGACCTTTTCCCAAGACTGCATATAACAATGTCTGCATTGTCCACACCAGGGCCACTCTATTGGCTGCATATCCTTTATCCCAGCCTAGATATTTAGGTGCATATGGAAGCTTTTCTACGGCATCATCTATAGACTGACTTTTGGCCAGGTTTACATCCATTCATAGATATATCTATAGTCAATAGAAGGGATGCCAAGCCTAAGGATTGCAGGTTTATTCCGCACTTTGCTTTAGTTGGTGGAATTTCCAACTAGACTGTGTCTTATACAAGTCTCTTCTGTAAAAGACAATTATACTAGTCTACATGGCACACCAGTAGAAATACTTGTAAAATAATCTGGAAGGACAGTACTTATTGCTTAAACTTCATTTTGATAGCTTATCGAACATACATTTTTCAAGTCCATCTTTTTAAAATACAGAACTTTTGCAATTTCTTGACTAAAACAAAATATTTCAGCCGACCTAGGCACTTTATGGCTCTCAAATAAGAATATCTTTTGTGTCACTAAGCTGGCTTTTCTGTTAAAATGGCTATCTTATTAGGGTTGGTATGGGTTATTAGCTGAGAAAACAACAGGCTCTTTCAGTGCTGGTCAGTTTATCTACTGTATTACTACAAGTTACAGGCAAGAGTGCAGATGTACTACGTATATAGGCACTAGCAAATTTTTAGAATAAAAGTTAATCTCTCTGTTCAGATTAACCCTGACAACTCCATTGTAGAAACCGGTGCACAACATAATATATATACAGGGTGATTCAGAAATATGCATACACACTTTGGATTTATAGATATTTAATACTTATATCACTGAATAAAGAAAATTTTGTTATGTACACAAGTAAACATGTGGAAAGAACATAAAATAGTCATCTTAAGACAAATATTCAAAATGTACACCATTTACATGCAAACATGCATCACAACATTCTGAGACAGATCAGCAGGTTAAGCACCATACACTTTTTCCTTCAGGATCCCCCCCACAAGTAGAAGTACAGTGGTGTAAGGTCACATCACCCTAGAGGATATTCATGAGCAGTTCCACAATGACCTAACCACATCCTAGGAAACTCCATATCAAGAAAGGCTCAAACATCTCTCTGATGATGTGGTAATCCGCCATCTTGCAGAAAGTAAACATCAGAGTCTCCATACAGATGTCTTATGGCAAGAACAGCATCATTGCGTAGCATTTCCAGGTAGTTTTCACCCATTATAGTATCATTAAAAAAGAATGCCCAGCAATGCCACAAGAAGAGAACTCAACCCACACTGTAACTCCTGGTAGGTTAACATATTTCTCCAAGTACGTTTGGGTTTGCACTGCCAGAAACACAATGCGACAATTTGTGTGCCCATTTGGTTTGAAGGAAGCTCCATCAAACCAAACTATCCTGCCCTCAAAATCACCACATTGATTGCATATGTTAATGAACCACAACTGTAATCTTCTATCCAGATCACCTTCGTTCAGAGCATGCAAAAGCCTAGGTACATATGGTTTCCACTTTGATTCCCTCACAACATGATGCACAATAGGTTGACTGATCTCCAATTCATGTGCACACTGCCTTGTTGACTTATTTAGAGAAACTTGGTACATGATTATTACAATTTCCACATTTTCAAGTCTCTGTGCTCTTCTTTTTCTGCCGCTCTGGATTTTATTCATATTTTGGACCAGACTGCACTTCCTTTACATTTTCATACTTAAAATACTACTTTAAAATGCTTTTCCTCTGTTCGAAACTCAGCCATCTGTCCACCATATTGAGAGTTTATATAAACAAGAAGTAACTGTTCTAGAAGCATACAACATCACAATTTCAAACATTTGACATAAGATGAAATTGTATGTTGTTTTCACATATTCACTTGTGTACATAACAAAGTTTTATTTATTCACTGCAATAAGTATTAAAAATAGATATGTTAAAAATATGCATACATATTTCTGAATTTATTACAGGTGTATCAAAAGTTATTAGGTAATTCATTCAAAGGAAAATGTACCCATAGCATAATATACATGACAATAGCTATAATCATATATTTGGTATTTTGCTACTTTCTCTGAACCCCTTTAAAAAAAATTAGCTCTTTCAAATTTCCTTTTTTTCCCTGGTCAACTGTCAGGAACAGTATGTATCCTATATTAATAAGACTGCAAGCAAATGAAATGAGCACTTCAATAAATAACAGTCATTTATTATTTATGTTTTGATTTTGGAATTAGTATTGTATCACAAAGCTCCTATGACAATAAAATATTCTCTTTGTGGTGTCTGCTTTGAAAGTGAAGTGACAAGGACATGAAACAGGCTGTTCTGCAGTAGTTAAAGGTGCAATCACCAGTTTTACTATTTAGGCTTCAACACCTTTGTAAAAATGCATTAAATGTGATGGAGATTATGTACAAAAATAGGACTTGCATAAACAACGTGATTAACTAATTTTATTCAGTTTGAGTCATAATGGTTAACTAGAAATAAATTCAGACAATACTTCTAGAAAACCACTCATACAAGAAAATGACGAATATTAAAATTGTGTAAATTTAGAGTTTTTTAAAGTTATCTACGCATATCTAGAATTTGTAAAGCTGAGCGTGAAGTCAAATGTATTAATGTTACGATGAATAAACTTATTTACCTGAATGAAACGTTATGATTAATGTCTTTATTTTATTCTGTGAAAAAACTACAGTAAAATATCTGGGTGTTAAAATAAATCTGTAGATCATTCATAAAAAGTGAGGTTCGAACCAGCTAATAAAATAAGATTCGATAATTATACAAAAAAGTTTAACAGAATTTCAATAGCGAATGCAACAAAAGGATTTTTTTAAAAATGTTTTCAACAGCTTATATTAGTTAAAAAAACGTCACCCATTTCGGCAGAACAGCTTTTATAAACCAAACATTCGTTTCCCTGGCTAGTAATAAATTACCGAAATACTGGATTTGGTTTAGAGAAATATTTTCTTGCACAGCAGTGATCCATAGTTGAAGGGGTTCATTAAAAAAAAACAAAAAAACCAAACAAACAGTAAAACAGATTAGTTTAGGTTGGACATGCTGCAGGGTCGGAGATTAAATTTTTGGCGAGAAATTTCCACTTTTCTCGGTCAGATAGATCCTGGGGAAGGAAATACATGAAGAAACCACGTCCGGTGTTTTAAGTAATGAATTAACTGAAATTTTTTTGCAACATAACCAAATTTTAACGGTACTAAACAGGGTAGTATATACCTTGGGTGGGAGTAAAATCGTACGACCTGTCAACTCAACCATTCTGAATTTTTTTCCTTATTACCTTCGGGTGCTGAACTTAGTACAAATAAACAGCTTCCTCTTGGGGTAGTCATTATTATCAACCGATCTTGCAACTTTTACTGGACCTGGGTAGAGACATTATACAGTTCGCAAATCCTGGTTTGAACAGTCGAGTTCAAATACATTCGGTAGGCGTGTACGAGTCCGCCAGGATGACTCTTTACGCCTGACTGAGAATAGCGTTTCCGGTGAGCTTCCAAATAGTGTCCTCGCCATAAACTCACCCTTCTTCAATACTAATCACGCATGTGTAATAGTTATCAACCTTTGTTTCTGCGCATCCGATTGGTTAGTAATCTAATTAGTTACTGTTAGTAATTTTAAATTATTCTACCTTTTTTCCTAAATTTGCAGTGTTAATTTCTGTTTTGTTTATCTGTTGCGATGTTTTTATTAGCTTTTTTCTTGAATCTGACATGGAGTTCACCGGCATCGATTAAGAACTTCCTTGTGACAGGAAAGTAACCCGAGGTGTGAAGACGAACGGAGACCGTTCTGTAAAAGATCAAGTACAGGTCTTACCAATATCGCTAATTTAACTGAACGTATAGCGAGACACAAACATGACTCGAGTTAATTTCCTTCTATGTAGACAGCCACTGATGCTCAGCTAGATCACTGAAAACGCTTTATTATCAGGATGGGCACCCGCTTCCCTGGTCAGGATGAGGGGCAACTGAGCGGTGCAGAGCAAGAACAGTTACTTCTGATCGCAAAGATATGGCATGTGTGTGTTTTGGTGGGGGTGTGTGTGGGGTAATACGATATGAAAACAGCAGTTAGGGAAGAGTGCAGAGATAATGGTAAGTGATGAGGTCAGTTCATCACTGCAACTAAACAAGCGGCTTGAGGGGATGGAACTTTCACGTTTGCTTTTTACCAAGCAGATGGCGATTCCGCAAAAACAGTTTTTTGAAAAAACAACAAACGAATGATAGGAGCCATTTTTTTTTTTTTTTTTTAATCGAATCGGTTCTATTACTACTAACAGGTCCACCACTGGCCAGGGCGGACTGCTTTGCTGACTCGTCCCTGGTGAGATGCTGATCGTCTCTAATATACCGTTTGGGATGCTTGTCTGTGGTTGGCGCTCTTCCAACAGCAAACATACCGTTGCTGGGGTTAAATGGAGTCTGTGACAACTGACCGATTGTCTCACACTTTATTTCTAGGCTCCTGCTACTGAACGACACAGCTAAGGACATCGTGAACTGATTAAAACAGACCTGCCGGACCAGGAAGTAGATAAACCGATTAACCAACAACAACAAAAACACAATGTTGAACAAATCTCTCGAAGTAATTGAATTTTTCAAAAAATTATAATTAACGTCGAAAGAAAAGGAAAAAAATTAACGATTTATTTAACTATTAAAAGTTCTAGAAATACACAAAGAGAATAATAATAAATGAAACAAACGAAACGTGATGATCATAAGAACGAATAGTCCTCGTATTGCCTCGGCTACACAGAATAATAACACAATTGCCGGAAGTACAAAAGTCGACGGCGTGTCAACGTTTGTCGCTATTTCGCTAGGCACCCAGGGCTGCCGAGTCTCGACAACCTGATTACAATCAAAAGCGGAATAAGTGCAAAAAAACAAGTTTCCCACAACAATCTCCATGGAAAGTCAGAGAATTATGTATACACAAATCTTGAAACAATGGGAGGCACGAGGTTACCGGAAGGAGGAAGGGTTATTTTGTTGTTTTTTGTTTTTTTTTTTTAAACAGGAATGTCGTCTGCATCTTTTGACATGGTAGAAACAACTTGACATTAATGAGCTTGCATTTTTTTTTTTTCTTCTCCAAGGGTCTTGTTGCTGTTCTGTCGTACACTGGGTTTTGCAACGGAAATGATCCCTTTACATGGGAGATAACTCTGGTGAGGGAGCGTAGTGCTGCCCTTATCAGGGGCTG
Organism: Nautilus pompilius; assembly: GCA_018389105.1. Lineage (NCBI taxonomy): Eukaryota > Metazoa > Mollusca > Cephalopoda > Nautilida > Nautilidae > Nautilus > Nautilus pompilius. Next base: position 75,082 of record JACATO010000907.1, on the reverse strand, counting down.
GTATTCCGACATCGGCAGGGAAATCCCTACTAGAACTTTTTATTTTTAAATGTGATAGGAAATTCTCTTTCACCAGCCAAATCCGACTGTGAATGGAACTCGGGGGCCTCAGCCTCGGCAGTCTTGGGCCACCGGCCGACCCAAGCTGCTTGTGACACTTGCTGAAAAAGAGAGAGAAATGTTTCTTGTTTGTGCTATTGCGTGAAATAAATAGTGTTCCGGGAACTGAGCTTGTTAAAATTGATATTTTGGTTTTTTTAAAAAATGGAATGCTTTCAGATATATTTTCTGCTATTATTTCTTTAAAGTTGTGTTGCCGTCTTTTTTTAAATTTTAAAGATGAATTGATGGTGTGGAATTTCTCCCACATCCAATTTTCAGATACAGTTATTCAGTGACCTAGAGTGGTGCAGGAAATACATTATTATTCTGCCTTCTTTTCGTTTCTTAACATATTCTGGGAAAGCATCATTCATTTGGGCTCTCTGCAGCTTGCAACCGATGATGCTAGAAGTTGGAATCGCAATAATTTGTCACTGTTAACGGGGTCGCACTGAGAAAAAGATTGGGAACCGCTGCCTTGGTGTCTTACTAAAGAACGCCGAAAATTACTTTGGTGACCACGATATCACGCTTCCATCAACATATTTCGTGCATAGCTTCTCTCCTTGCAGGAGGTCACAAAAGATAAAAGCAATGCTATATTGTTTGTACATTCTTTATTATAGTTTTTTTTATATGGTTAATATCTTTACTTATTGCAAATATTCATTTTTGATACTCTACTTTCTGGAAAGTATTTGTATAATCCTTTAAAGAAAAATATTTCTTAATTTTTTTTTTACATCATTCTGGATTTAAATACACTTGCATTAACGATTGTTTTTAATTGTTTAAGTGCAAAATATCCAATTTTAAAATCAAAATATATTTATTTTATGAGAATGGGTATTGACTAAAAGCTTAACCTACCATTCGTTGTCTGATATGTGGATCCATGATCTATCAAATTCTGCTAATAGCTGAAATATATATATCGATATAAACAAAATCTAAACTTACAAGTAGAGACAAGAAAATCTGATGTTAAAATTGCGTAAGTACATTTATATTGGTGTTAAAAGATTTAAGTAATAAGTGAATAATATATTTTTAAAAAAAAAACAAACTCTAACGCTGTGTTTTTATCTTCTTTTTTATGGAAACCCAAATATAATTTCTAAGCAAGCCAAAAGTATTTACCGATTTATTTCTCTAACTTTCATTGCTTTCTTTTCGTCTGAAATCCTGTTGTTCTGAAAGTCTTGAAGTGATGTCTCCACTCTCAAGGAATCCTCGGTGTTAGATAAAATAGATGCTTTTTTAAATACTTTTATAAGATTTACAGTTTTGTCGCTTACTTAAAATAATTAATTAAAACTGCAACAAAGTACCGTGAAAAGTATGAAATGTCTAAAATAATAAAAAAAGATTTAAACAGGTTAGAGAAGAGGTTTTAAGATGTACAGTATTAGAAATAATTAAAAGAAAGGAAAGACTGGCTATACAATGATAATAACACGTGATATAGTCACATCTCGTGTGTAAAAGATTAAATGCTCTATAATACAATCACATGTTGATATAGTCCGCTGTGAACAGCTGTCATGCAAACAATCAGAAAGTGCCACACCTGCAAAAGGACTAAAAGTATCGGCGGTGATATCATTCTAATGCAGTGAATATGTGTTGTGGTTAATACTATGGCTCCTGTAAAGGAAATATCCCATAACAGGTGTATAGAAATCAGTCTTAGCAAGTGAAGGCTGTTATTTGTTTTTTTGCTTTTGTAACAGCGTTGTAATCCACAGCCATTTTAGCTAACTGCCATACTTAAGGGCTAAAGTTCGAATCCCGGTCGGATTGGTCTACCTCCCTCATTTGGTTTCTTCTCGTTTTTCTTCACCAGCCGGTCGTGTGGGTTTCCCCCCAAGCACGTTGATGTCCACCCACATCTAAAAATAGAGCGTTCTAATAGGGTTTTTCTGACCAGTGGTGGAGGCTGTGAGTAAGTGTTGACTGGCTGGCACCTTGGCACCAACCGTACCTAAGTAACTTTCTTGGTCACCGAAGTCGGGGCAGGATTTGCCAAGGCGAAGTCGTTAATTAAATAACATGCAGAAATATATTGAGAAAATGTCTTACAGAAAATAAACATGATACAGCGGTGAATTATTACTAACACAATTTGGTTTGTTGAATTTTAGTTAAAATGGCATTGAAAAGAATGTCACAGAAAAGCTGTATTCCAAGTATATATATATATCAGTTCCCCAGCAGCAATACCAGTATAAATACACGTACTATGATGATCTACACCGGGCTTGAAGCCTATTAAAGAAATCAACCACGCACGTGCTAGTCTGGAATGAGCATCGAGTCTGATGTGCTTCAGGAAATCGACTTTCCATGTCATCTTCGACTTTACTGCTTGAAAATCCAGAAAACGTTTTAAAATGAGCAGAATACATGTAAAACATTTTCTATTAGCGCTATATTGTGTTTTTGCTTGCAATAAAAATTTGAAGACAAAAATTACTATTTATTTCCTACCGTAATATGGTAGGGTCCCCCCCCTATTTACACTGCGCACAGCGGCCTGCAAAGTCATTAAGACTTTATCCATTTAACAGAGACTTTTCCGAAGTTGAAAGATTTAAGTGTTTTAAACAGATAACTCCAATCTGCCCTATCGAACACCTCTGACTGATCTAGTGCCAGGAAGGCCTATGGAGAGGTATCTCAATGTCTACTTTATGGAGGATTTCTCTGATCAGTTGAAGAGAGTCCTGTACAGACCGTCCTTGAACCGAACAAGTCTTATCCTATTTAATACTTTCGTTAGTCTATTCGGTAGGGCTTTAGTTATTATTTCATAATCATAATTTAGCAAACTAATTGCCCCCCTCCCCAGTTACCCAGGCAGTCCCTATCACCTTTCTTATAAAGAAGTGTGATCGTGGAGTTATGCTGGGTGATCAGAAGAGCCAGTTTCGAACGTACAGTTAGCTACTCCCGTCAGGTATCTGAATCGTTCACAGAATTCCGGCGTAAGGCCGTCACTTCCTGGGATCTCATCGTTATTTAGTTCCCTAATGAAAAATTCTGTTCCTAGAATGTTTAGGTGGTCTTCACCGAGTTCTGTTTCTAGGGAGTCTGGTTGGTCTAGTTTATTCTCCAAGTTCCCTGATAGGAAATCCTAAGCGACTGGACGCATCTTCTCACCGGCGAATAACTCTTTATAATCCCAAGCTTCTATACTAAGTTTAGCCCCTATCTCCGAGACCGCTTGTCTTTATTTTTCAGTCTATGCATCAAGTCGAAGCTAGCCGCTCGTTTGTATAGTCCACAGACTTTACCGTTACACCTCACGTCCTCTCACGCCTATGACCTGGCCTAACTTTAGCGCATTCTGATTCCGCTTAATTCTGTTTTAATGGCATTAACCCTTTTCGCATTGGGAGGCACCCAACGAAAGATGATGGATCTCTTCTCTTAAATCCAAGATTAAGTTTTTCCCTTTAGCTCGAAGGAAAAAAAAACATCTGACTTTTCCACCGGCCGAATTTATTTGCTACTTCTTTTTTTTGTTTTTTAGGTGGAACCCTTGCAAGCAAGAGACAGACACCTGTGTTTTATTTATTTAAATCTCCAAAGGAGGAATCAAAGTCTGATTTACAATAGAGGGAGAGAAACAACTAACGCCGACGTCAAATCAATAAAGCAATTCCGTAACAAACCATGAGTTTGTTTACAATGGTCGAAAACATGGGATGGGAGGAGGGGTTTACCTAACCGAGGGGTCTGTCTCCACCTCACCGACATCGGGTATATCAGACACGTCAGGCCGGTAAGGGCTCGGATGTTACCGGGACTTCGCCCACCGAAGTGTCCTCCGGTGGAGTCTCGCCGCCAGAACGACGTTCGTCCGCGCGTGCTTAAGTTCTGCTTTTGGCTTCAACGGCCGTAGCCTCAAAATGGCCTTTTATTTTCGGGGCTTCACCCAGAGGTTGAAATATCGGGCGAGAATGCTTCCGCTAGCTATTCTCCCGGTTTTCTCGTCGTTGCCGCTTATGTCCGATAACCCGCTAGATGCACAGGTGACGAGCAGTCACGTGATTATGTCGTCATCGAAAACGACGTCTGGGGGGGAGGGACCTAATTAACCACGCCCACTTTAACTGCTGATAGTTTGACGTTGTTTGACTTGTTAAAATAAAAACGTTGTTAAAATTATTTATAATAGTAAAAAAAAAAGCTTTGACAAACATCTAATTGAAATTATTTATGCATTTTAAAATTATTATCGAGTATATATTGCTGCCGTTCTAAACGGAAGTTGCTGTCGGGCGTGAAAGCTGGCGTATTATGGATTTTGCTTTGGTCAACACAAAGATGAAGAAGTTTGCAGCTGATGCCGCTATCGCTCTGAACAGAGCTGTGCAGGTAAATTTTATTCTAAATAAGTTTGTTGTGATTCTTTATCATACGCGTGCTCGAGTAAACAGGTCTGTAGCGTGTGAATAGTACGCCCACAACCAGTGTACGTACAGGGCTACTATGTCAGTATTACTCGTCCATTGTGGCTGTCTCTCTCCACTAAAGATTAATACAAATCTCTCGGACGAATTAAATAGGCTAATCGATGATCTGCAGACGTGTTTAGAATTCAGCAAGCCGCAGTATTTTAATGCTACCAGTTTACAAAAATGAAAGCATTCGCATTTGCAATGTTGTACAGTTTTTACATAAATTTAATGACATTTAAAACTACGTAATATCTCTACATTACTATTTTTCAGTTAAACAAGATTTTACTTTAAACGTATAATTTTGAAAGGTACGTTGTAGTTTTGGCGTAGGCCTCACATAGCAAAAAACAAAACAAAAACATGAGTAAAGACTATTACTGAAGAATATCTATAATAAGTACCTCGTCTATAATTCTCCTATGCTTTGGCACTGTAATGCGTAACCCAATGTACTAATTCACTTCTGTAGTGTTATATAGAGCGTTCAGCATTGGAGAAGGGAGGGTCTTGTATTAATAAAGGCTGCTTTGTTGTTGTTTGCGATTTGTAACTTGATAACTTTGCTATTTATTTCATCTTTGTGGTTACGAAATGGTAAACACGACTTCGCTTCATCCCTGGAAACAAAATCGAAGCGATTAAATGTTTCGTCTTTGAAAAAAGAATAGAAAATATATATAGCCAAAAAAAGCGTCAGTTAAAATAATGAAAAAAGTCAAATTACTAAAATCGGGTATAAATGTAAAAATAAAACTAAGGTAAAATTATAGCAAATCTGGGTAAAAACGATTTCAATAAAATCTGTATTACTCAGCACAGATTGAATCATAGGGAGTGTAACACAGTACTCATAAAAATTCATGTTAATATGTATAAATCTGTCACTTCAATCCCACCTACGTGTTTTGCATCATAAGTGTGCTAGCAAAGTATGTAGTCAGTTCAACACCAATGCAAGTGTTTCTTGGCTGTATTACATTTGCATTTTAGCCTGTAAGGTAAAAGTGAGTTACTTTGTGGAGGGTTAAGGAAACTTGAAAAACAATCCTATTTTAACCAAAATGTATTTTAAATAAATTAACTTTGTAATAAAAAAAAGTTATTTTAAATTCATAATTAATTTGGGTGTCATTTGCCATTGTTCAGTACAAGTCTCCTTCCTCCACAAATGATATCAGCCTATTTTGTAAGAAATAATATAATTAAAAGTTATGTAGTTAAAATTTACTACTACAACATTAGCTAGCTACCTGGCAGTTGATCTGCAGGTGTTAAACATAGGAAACTTTAAAAGATTTGGCAGTAACATTGACAAAGTTTGGTTTTAAGTGTTCTGAAAATAACTGGTTTTAAGAATCACTCAGTGGGTTAGATTACTGTTGATACTCACTTATAAGATTACTACCCCACCCTGGACAAAAATTAGTAACTTTAGCATTTATTCTGTTATAAGACAAGATCAGAAAATGAAATTTTGAAGTCAGAAAAATATTTCTTTGTTACATCAAAAAATATTTACCTGATCAATTGCTTCCTTTACAAACAAGTATTGTAAAGCCTGATGTAATGGAAATGTAGTACATCATCCTTTAAATAAACATGTTTATTACACAAGAGTCGCTGGATTTAATCAGTTTTTAATTGGATAAATAATGTCTTGGGTTGCACCATCATCAGATAATAGGGTGTATGTGCATCTATCAATGTGTTGTGTGCTGTTACAAATGTGAACATTGTTTATTGAAACAACCTTATCTCTTAAGATTGCCTCAGACCTTTATATGCCAACAGGTAACATACCCTATCAAAACAGATGCTGTATGTATATTGCAGACACGTGAAACATACCCCCTAAATTCAAAATGGTGGCGTATTATCTTATAATTTCTAATTCAATTACTTAAATCACAATGACATCAATAATTTTAATTTGAGAAGGAAAATACCAATTGATTGATAATATTTATGACAAGTACATGTAGACTCTACATTGTCTCTTAAAAGGAATGGTAAATAGTGATACCAGTTTATTCTTTACTGATTAACTCCAGATTTTTAGACAGTTTTCACTTTTTCAGTTGAAAAATAAATTTGTCATAAAAATGTCTCACAGATGGGAATCAATTGGTAGCAATGCTTATTGCTCAGTGTTTGGTTCTGGATGGGCTTGGACATTTAGCCAGTGGCATGGTTTCTCTTAACTGTGCTAGGCTGTTCTTTTGGTCCTTAGAGAGAACATGCTAGAAGTCTCTTTGTAGATAAGCTTATTCTGTCCAAAATGTGGCATTGATGATGACACAGGTTAGCTTATCTGTATGTTGTGCATTTTATGAGTCTTCAGTTGACCTGTACTGCATCCATAGTCAGTTGTAAAAGAATTTCTACATGTTGGAAATAAGCAAAAAAAATCACTTCATGTAATACATTTTTTTCCTTTTCTATACTACAAATGTTAAGATATCTTTTATCTAGTAAATGCTATATTCTATTGGCCAAAGCTTTAAAAAAAAACAACCTGTTAAAGACCTGAAAATGCATGAAAAAATGTAGGGCATTTTGACTTTTTAAAAAAATATGTAAATATTGTCTGATACAGACTATATTTAAATTGTTTCCTGGAAGTTCAAAGGTGTGATAGCCAAAGTATGATTTAGAACCCTTGTTTATATTGACAGTAGTCAAGTTTTGCAGAATGACTCATTGCTACCAGGATCCTGGCTGGTTGAGTCATCTGTAAATAACACAATTTCACTTTAGAGCAGCAAATGCAGGAATAGTGATGTGCAGTTTAATTACCTCAACATATTTTCATGTGATGGCAAATTAACATTTTTAGTTTGTGAAAGATATGAAACTAAAAGTAGGATTTTAATTTCTTGATTAAGTTAAAGTAATGTTTTGTTTATTATTGCTTGCTATAATTTTAATTTATGGTTCTACAATTATTTCTTAAATTTTCTTTTTATAATCAACCAATATTTTTCTAGTTAACCGAAGAAAAGATTGGCTCTGCTGAGAAGACTGAATTGGATGCTCATTTTGAAAATCTTCATCAGCGGGCAAAAAACAAAAAACAAAACTATGGACTGAAAAGTTGCTTAAACATTCAGAAATGGTTCTTCAGCCAAATCCAAGTATGTATGAGATTCAATTTAAACTCTTTCCTTCCATTTTGTGTTTTAAAAATTTTTTAAAGGTAGCAGGTTGACTTCAGATGTTGATAGTTTTATTATGAAGCTGTCAATACTCAGAATTGTGATGCTGACTGAGATTGCTGCTGCGTATAATTTCACTATATAGTTGGCCTATAGTGTGGTGATTAACAGTTTGAAGATGGGGAAAATAAAGGGCATACTTTGACAAAAGCACAATCAGTAACTGGTCTGTTGTCAACTGTACTTATGCAAAAATTGAGATTTCGAATGTGTTAAAAAAAAGTTTTAATGTTTATTGAATATATAGTAAAAAGCAAAAGAAAACATTACCAGTAAAAAATAAGGTGTCTGTTATTTCCCATTGATAATATCATTTGCACTAAAATTTTACACACTGATTAGACTAGACTGATTAATGATGTATTTCATTGAAGCTTAGTTGACAGCTCTGCTGCTGTGTTTCTGGATCCAATTTGATTGAGCATATATGCGAAAGAAACAGATCCTTTAACTTTATTTCTACGACCTGGGATACATTTACACCCCACTAATTTTCAAATCTGTATTACTAGGTAGAGATTAAGCCATTGGTGCTGTGATGCTGAATCTTTCAGATTAATATTATCCTTTGTAGTGACAAATTCATATCGGTCAAAGTTTGTTGCATTACATGTGTGGTGTTGAACTGGAGGCATACTTAGTCTATCTAGTTAGGCCTTATAGGTTAGGGTACAAACTCATTCCAGGTAGTATAAAGTAAAAACTGATGTGGTATACAGAGGGTGAATTAGGTACAAAGCAGAAATGTTAGTGGTGTTAAATGCAGTCAGGTTTCATTTTCTAATTAAACTGGAGAAATTTATAATGAAAAATGGCAAATTATTTAGGTTAATTCCTGGCAGAAAAAAGTACCACATTTGAGAATTTATCTTCAGTTTATTTTAGTCTAGATTTCTACTTTTGTTTTCTTAATGTTGTACTTACTTTTGGTAATGATAAACTAATTTTGTTAATATAAAATATTTTTTCTTCTGCATGCATACATAATTTTAACTGGTTTACTTAAAGAGAACTTACTAAACACTGTTACAATTTCTGATGCTATAAGCGCACAAATTTCACATGTTGACAGGATATTACATGGAATCTTAATGTTAAAGTGTCTAGCTGTTTATACCAATTTGTATACAGAGTATATGAGGTTACTTAGGAAATAATGCTGCTGATGATTTTATTTTTCTTCTGAAGCATTTTTGTGTGAATTTATTCTAATGATTCAGTATAGAAAGTGCTGCTATAACCTTTATATAACCAGCTATCTACTGTAAGTGTAACAAGCACATAAACTGGAATCATCAGTGATTTTTCTGGGGGATTGTTGACCTAAGAACAAGATTGATTAATCTGCTACCCATCTTCAAAATGTTTTTTTTTTTGCTGAAAAATTGATGGAAACACATTTTGTCTCCATTTTACTTAATTGGATGTTGGTGTTGATTAAATCCCACGTTGGGAAACCAGAGGCTTCCTTTCACAATGGGGTGATGGGAAGTAGCCCGACCATTTTGGTGGTGTTCATCACAATGGTCAGCGCCCCATTTCACGTCAACTTGGAATATATCCAAAGGAGGTTTCCAACCTGGTGTTGTGCTGGTCTCAACATTCCTGAAACTAAGTATATTTATAAACGAAAATGAAAGCAAAAGCATGGTTAGTCCATTTGTGGGGTGGGGTAATGATTAAGGAAGGAGTAAGTTGTAAATAGAGGCTTTTGATAGAAGGGGTAATAATAAGTTGGGAGTTAAATAAGGGTAAAAAAAAAAAAAAAAAAACCTTGTAACTAAGATTTAAAATCTCGGTGGAACCAAAATTAGAAAATTCCTGTTGAAACAAAAATTAAAATCATCTTGCTGAAATAAATGTTTTGTTGAAAGAAAAAAAAAAAATTTGAACTTGGAAAAAGAGGTTTGTTTAGTTTGGTTGACTCAAGGGGTTGGCCTAGTGTATTGAAGTTGGCGGTTTGATGAAGATTGTCAGATATGAAGTTGTAATTGGTTGTTGGCGATGATATGTTCTAAGACGTTGATCAACCAGATGGTTGAGTAGTTCCCTTTGTCAGTAATGCTGGAATTCATGGCTGCATAATTTTTTGCGTAACATAAGTGTTACATATTTTTGGAATAGAATGTCAGAGGAGTATCCATCTATGAGGTGATTTATGGAACTTTTCCAGATTCGATTCTATCCCACGAAAGTGGTCCTGAATTTAGTGTTTCTTCCCACTTCCTCCTGTAGTCAAGTTCCTTGATAGGTCATGATGCCAGGAAGAAGTGTACAAGGTCTGTCGAAAGAGTATCTGAACTTAGGCTGGGGAAAAAAAAATTACGTACTTGGTGGGGTTCAATTGCTAATCCCCTTCGAAGTAGGCCCCTTCTGCCTCCACATACTTAGCCCAGCGATCTTTCCACTGTTCGAAGCACGTCTGAAATGGCTCTGAGCTCCGCTGTCACATTCCGCATGATGTCCTCTCGGCTCTCAAAGAGGGAGCCTTTCAGTGGCATCTTCATTTTTGGGAACAACCAGAAGTCAGAAGGAGCCATGTCTGGAGAGTAGGGAGCCTGACGAATGAGCGAAATGCCTTTCTTTGCCGAGAAACCTTGGATCAGCTGCGACGAATGAGCCGGGGTGTTGTCATGATGCAACTGCCAGTTTTGCGAGGCCCACAGATCCGGTCTCTTACGCCGAACTGCATCACGAAGATGTCGGAGGACTTCCTGATGGTACTCCTTTGTAACTTTTTGTCCTTCTGGTGCATATTGGTGATGCACAATGCCTCGGTAGTCGAAGAAAACAGTCAGCATCACCTTGATTTTGCTCCGCACCTGACATGCTATTTTGGGCCTTGGCGGCATTGGGTGCTTCCACTGAGATGACTGAGCTTTGGTTTCCGGGTCATACCTGTACACCCATGTCTCATCTCCAGTTATCATGGTACAGTTGACCCCCGTGTAATCGTGGTTCGGCATTCGCGGCCCTGGTTATTTGCGGAATTTTCCTTAGAATCTAACTAATAATTGTTTGTGGAAACCCCTGCATATTCGTGGAATCACAAATATCTTCCGCGATTTTTTATGGCAATATATATTTTTTCACGCTTTTTAACGCTAAATTAACAACAACAATATAATTTACTAATTTTGTAATATAAATACTAACGTAAATTCAGCAAAATATCAATATAAAATAAATGCCATTGGCTGGAGGTTTGAAAGCAGCCAATCCGAGAGCGTTATTCATTTCTCCTTGCTGCTGATTGGCTGCTGCCCACAAGGCGCTGTCTCAGGCAGATGCAGCCCAGCAGCCCCGCATCATCCCAGTTTACCACGTGTAGCTATCTCGAGTGTTTTGCTGAGCGTTTCTCTGAGAGTTGTATTTTTTATTAAATTATTATTATGTATTTACTTATATATTTTTTTTTATTATATTTTACGTTATATTTGACGTTTATATTTTTATTGACCACGTCCAATATTCACAGTTTTTTCACTCTTCTCTTCGCGGGTGCTCTAGGAATGTAACCCCGTGAATACCAGGGGACAACTGTATTCTGGAACTCAGGATCCCTGTTGGCAGTATCCAGCAGGTCCTGTGCAACCTCAAGACGAACTTGTTTTCCTGAGAAAGCAGCTTGGGCACAAATTTTGCTGCCACTCTGTGCAAGCCCAAATCCTCTTTTAAAATTGCACGTGCAGGATCTTTACTAATCCAAACTTCGTCACCAATTTCCTGCACCGTCAAATGACGATCCTCCATTATCAAGGTCTGCACTTTCTTGATAACTATAACTGCATTGCGGCTTGTTGACGGCCTCCTGGAACGCTGGTCACTCTCCATTGATGTGCAGCCATCTTTGAACCTGTTGTACCATTCTTTTATTTGGGTAACACCCATGGCATTGTCACCAAAAGCCTGTTGAATTTTGCGAATTGTTTCCGCTTAGGTATCTCCAAGCTTTTGTCAAAACTTGATGCAAGATCATTGCTCCACATGTTCCATCATCATGGGCGAAATGAAAATATGACGAGTAAGTAGTACAGCACCTCACACGCTGGCTGCCTGACAGCGACCGACTGACACATCCAGCAAGCCCGCCAAAAATCATGCATGCGCATGAAGGCATGCAACTCCACTATGCACTCTTTTGCCTCCCCAACGTCATTACTTCCCATGGGAAAAAATAAAGTTGGATACTTTTTCGACAGACCTCGTATGTCACATTGGATAGTTTGTCTAGATCAACTGTGTTAGTACCTAAGCTTGCTTCATTGTTTTTGCCTATGTTAATGTTAGAATTGATCCAGTTGGTTAGTGCTGTTACATGATAGTCAGTCAAGTTTCCTTTTGGCCTTATATAGTTTTAGTTTTAGTTAGAGCTTGCAGATCATTTGGGATGTCTACGATATTTTTAATTTGTTGAGCGCCTATTTTTCTCTCTAGGTTTAGGAGATTTAAACCACTTTGACTTTGAGGGATCTGATTATTTGTTTGTTTGCCAGGTGTTTGCACCCCTGCCAGAGAAAGTGATCGAGATCGGTGTCAATGGAGGAGCGTGCCCAACCTGGCACTCCTATAATTTTAGATTTGCTGTAGATTTTTGGGGTGGCGTAGGTATTAATGAGGTGGGTTTTGGTGAAGGAGAGGTTAGAGGTGGACCATCCTGTTAGTTGAGCTTTGAATTTGTTAATTGTGGGGATCCAGTTGTCTTTTTGAGTGTTAGTATGGTTATTAGCGGGAAAGTAGATACCGAGAAGTTTTATTTTGTTCTCCATCCAGTTGATGTCGTATTGAAGCATAGGCGCTTGGGCACCCCCAAGCCATGCTGCCTTTGACTTGCATTGGTTGATCTTCACCCCCTGAGGCCTGCTCATAGACCTCAAGGGCTTCGAAGGCTGCTCCCACGCTGGCTGCATCCTGCAGCAGGAGGGTTGTATCGTCGGTGTATTGCTGAATCTGAACTCCTTGGATTCCTCGGATGTTGTTGGAGTTCCAGATCAGGGCAGCCAGCGGTTCCGAGGCGATGACATATAGCACGGCACTCGGGGCACCCCTGCCTGATCCCTCTGGATGGGGGAAGGACGAAGATAGATAACCGTTCTGAAAGATTTGAGTGCGGATGTGTTTGTATGTTAGTGTGATAAAGTTAAGGAAATACTCCCCGAAGCCAAGGGTTTTAAGTGTCTGATAGGGTACACTGGAATTTTCTACTTAAAAGGCTTTTTGTTGGTCAATGGCTAGCATTATTCCTATGGAATTTTCCGTGTCTAGCCTACTTATGATTTCTCTGAACAGTTGAAGTGTATTCATGATACTCCTTCCTAGAACTGAACAGGTCTGGTCAGCACTGATCACTTTATCCATAACTTTGGCTAGCCTATTTGCTAACGCCTTAGCTATGATTTTATAATCACTATTTAAGAGACTGATGGGCCTCCAGTTGTCCAAGCGCTCTGTCACCCTCCTTCAGTAGCAGTACGACAGTAGCAGTGCATTGGCTTTCTGAGAGCATCCCCTTACTGTATGCACTATTCGCAATCATTGTCAGGTCCTTAGCTAGGAGATATTCAAATCTCTTATAGAAATCAAGCATAAGGCCATCGTTTCCTTGGGTTTTATTTTTATTTGAAGTCCTAATGGCTTGTTTTATTTCTTGGATGGTTAGGGGTCCTTCGCAGAGCTCGGCTTTAGGGGTCTAGTTTATTTTCTAGACAAGCCAAGATGCTGTCCTGAGCTGACGGACGAGTGTCTTCTCTGCTGTATAACTCTTTATAGTACTGAGTCTCTTCCCTAATTATATTGCCAATATTGGTTAAGACACAGCCTTCCTTATTTATGAGTTTATTTATAGATTTTCTATCTGTCTTAGCCTTTTCTAAAACACAGAAAGACCTACAACCTTCGCCATTCATGGCCGGTACTCGGGCCCTAATTCTAGCACCTTCTGTTTTGTTTAATTGCATTCTGGCTAACTGGGTTTTGATGGCTTCAATGTTATTGACTCTATCTAACCCTAGCGCCGCTTTGGTTAATTCTAAATTTAGTTCCTCTTTCAACTTATTTTCTAAATATTCCCTATACGCGCTATGTGCCTGACAATATTTAATGCTAAAAGTCCTTAACTTAGCCTTGCCTAAGTCCCAGCACTCCAGGGGGTCAGCAAACTCGCCCAGATGAAGCGACCCGTCTTTCCAGTAACTCAGTATGCTCTCAACATACTCTGACTCTGTCAGAATAGTGTTATTGAGTTTCCATAACCCGGGTCCCCTGGTGTTCTCCTGAGTAAGAAAGCTGGCTTTAACCTGAAAGTGGTCACTCCATGCGATAACGTTGTGCAAACGTCTTGGAGTTGTCGTGCTACATTTTTAGAAATGTACACACTATCTGTCCTAGTTGCTACATTATATTTCTTGCTATAAGGAGTGTACGATTTAACGCTAGGGCATTTAAATCTAAATGCATTCGACCAAGCTGAACTGCGAACACATGGTTTGCAGCTGCAACTGTCCAATCAGATGCGTCCTACTCTTAATGTCCGGTCCCTGCCTATCGAGGTCATGGAAGGGGACACAATTAAAATCACCTAAAATATAAATATCTTCTGCAGGGTAGGACCTACGCTCCTACTCTAATCTGTCATTGAAGTTCTGGAGAAACGCTGCACGCTCCTTCCTGACGGTAGGAACGTACACCGATACGACCATCACTTTTCGTTGGAACTGATTTTGGAAACTAACTACGACAATTCGTCCGTTATTATCACTATAAGAGTGTTCTACTTTAATGTTTAAACTATGATGAACTAAAATGGCTACACCTTTTTTCTTCCTATAGGATCTAGGCTGGTATGGATTAGTCCTGACCAGTTAGTACTTCTTGATTAGTTTGTAAGTGAAGTTCTTGCATGCAAATTATAGTGTGGGATGCGGAATGTTCCAGATGATCTAGGAAATCATTCCAATGGTTGAATTTTATCCCCCTCAAATTCAGGAATAAAAATTCCAAGCGCCTAGCCATAATCACTAAATCTAGCCCATAGTCCGTTGGACGTTACCTAGTCGAAGCCGAAAAATCAGTCCAAAAGGAAGTGACACCAATTCAGGTGGTCACTTCCACGCCTTCAACCCCCTGAGTCATCAGGATGGGTTGTGTGGATGTTAGGGAGACTGTTGCAGATCCGGAGGGGGGTCTCCAGTGACTTGGTTCTCCGGGGGTGACTTTTCCTCTCTTCTTAGGAGGGTAGGCCGTTGCTAGCTCCTGACTCCTCTTGGTGCTCCTGGCTCTAGGTGTGGCGATCTTCTTTGTCGGAGCTGGTTGGATGTTGGCTGGGTCAGGCAGGTTGATTATGGCCAGCTCTGCCTGACTAGTGATGGATGTAGCATCGTGGGTAATAGACGCCTCGGGGCAGCTGGTGGTTGTATGCCCTGTCGTGCGGCAGGTCTTGCAGTATGGTGGCGGGCTTGGCTGATCCTTGTAGAGAACAGTTATAGAGACTGTTTTGCCTGCCACTGTACCAGTCACTCCTTGGAATAGCCTCCCAGAGAACCATCTTCCCGCTACGCTGACCAGAGAGGAAGGACAGTCCTGGGAGGTAATCGTATTTGAAAGGCACAATGATCTTACCAAATTTCCCCAGGAGTTACAAAGGTATATCCTCTCCGGCGGCTAGAGGAAGTCCTCAGACTTTGATCCAGGCCACTGGATTGGCCCACCACTCAAAACATGGTTCACGCCATTGATGGTCAATCCTTTAGTGGAAATATGTTCGGCATCTTCATCGGACCGACAGACTATTTCGATGGTCCGATTGAAGCTGCTGATAATTGCTATCACTCTCGGTGAGGCCCAACTGCCACCAAGGCCTTTCCAACATCTGTACAACTGATATCATTGCAGGAATGGAAGAAGAGAGTGCTTTTCTTGTGAATAGTGTGGAATTGCAGTGGAGTTGGCTTGATGTCTAAGTCAGTTAAAAACTGTTTAAAGGACAAAGAATCAGCGGCTGGCTCCATGTCAGGCAGGGCGGTCAAGTCGATCTCATCAAACTGACTCTGCGAAGCCACCTCCGCGTAGGTGGTCTGCTGAGTAGCAGTGGAAGTCGATGGCTGGGGCTCCATCGAAAGTTGCAAAAAAAAAAAATTAGTAGGAACAAAAAATACACAGGGTTAGCAAAAAAAAAAACTGAAAGAAAAATGTGAAATTCCAAAAACCGAAAAAAAATAACACAAAGGCAAAGGATAACAAAACTTACGTAGAAGCAAGGATTCTTCAAGAAAACCAATTCCAATACTGTCGCAATGCAAGGTTTTGGAAGTTACTGGACGATCTTGCAGAGAAGGCCAAGAAGCGATCAAAATGGATCTTTGCCAAGAACACCAAAAGCCAGACTAAACCTCTTCTCAAAACCTGTGTACCAATGATGGTGCACAAGGCATCCACCAAAGGAAACCCCCGCCCCTTCATTTTGGTTTACTAAATCAAGAGAAGAGAGTGCAGAGGTTAGCCATACACCTGCAGAAAATTCTTAATAAAAGTAATTTTTTTAGATGTGGGAGGAAACCAGAGAGTTCAGGAAACTAAGGTGGCCAGCTGGTGAATAAACAAAGCTAGCGAGGCATGCAAAACTGACCAGGATTTGACGTGGCCAAACAAAACTCGCTGCACTAATGTTCTAATGTGTAGATGATTTAAAGGACTATAGATATCTTGTGACTCAAGAGACAGCGGAAGACTCTTGCATTAACAATGTCCTTGAATCAAACTGACATTTTTAAAATGAATAAGACTTAAAAATGATTCTTCACCATTTAAAAGATAAAGGGGTTCATTCCACCCCCCACCTCACCCTCAGATTTTAATGAAACTTTTACTGAATTTCTATTGGGCTTCCAAAGAATGGTTTGCAAAGTTTCAGCCCACCAACTCTCATTAGTTTAAAATAATTTCATTTTACGCATGTGACAAAAATCCACATTTCATTGATCAGTAGCTGCAAGTATAAGACAGCTGTTGCCATGAAAGAAGAGTTCCTAGGACAAACTTTTATGTATTTTCTAGAAATTAAAACACTCGGATCATTTCTGACATTTCATCACAAATTAGACTCCAAGTTAGCATTTACTCATGTTGCACAGTACATGAAACTATATTTAGTGCTTAACAGTTAACAAGATGAGAGGCATGGTAGCTGCGTTTCTGTCATCTTGGTATGGAATACAAACAGCATAGAGTATGAGCATTCTGCCATTATCTTCTATAGTCTGATGATGCCTTCACTGAACGTGTAACCAAAAAGATATCCCAACTTCAGTGACAAAATGGCCTTGTGGCTCTGAATAAATTTTTGTGAACTACATACTTTAACACCTCAATAATAATATTTTGCTAGTGAAAATGTTTGGCCAAGTTGCTTCTAAGGGATGAAAACCATCCAACAATATATACTGCATCAGTTATCTGGTTATAATACTATAGAGCAAGACAGATAGCTATACATACGTACTACTAAAGGTCATGTGAAAAGATGTGCAGGTAGTGATAATTCATTGTCATTATGACATTACTAAATGCCTTGTTCAATGTCCAGATGTTTGTGTAAAATAATTTCATACGTCAAACTTTGTTCAATTTTGAATTGTTTGCAAATGTTTTATTCTCAGAACGTTTTTATCACAGTATCCACATTGTTTTGATTTAACTGATGCAAAAGCAGCAGCACTGGAAATTTGATTTATTTACAGGCATTTAACAAGTTTTCCTATTGTAAAGTCATGCTGAAACTTAAGCAGATTTACAATTACAAACCTTTATATTGGCAACCGTAGATATAACAAGATCTATTATCTGCATGCTAGGAATACTTAATTATTTTCAAAACATTTTACCAGATTTTTCCTTAGATGTCAAAAATTTAATCTGGGTACATCTTTTTTTGCATACTCCAAATGTCTAAAACAGTATCTAACTCTTCCCAGTAGCTAAATATCTTTGAAATATGACCTGTTCAGCAGCTTCTAGATAAAGATGAACTAGACACTTAAATGGTCAAACATTACTCAAGAAATATGACATAATATGATGTAGTTGAAACTATATTTACTGTAATGTGCTGACAGTGTCTGCAAGAGCTCAGTACTCTAAGACTATCACATGTACAGGGGCACCACATGTGACTGGTATTTCATGTATTGGACAGCATGAATGTCTTTTTGCCAAGAACATAAATAGATTTAGCTTGTGGAAAATGTGAATGACTGCCTATGAAATAGCTTCAAAGCTTTGCCTCAAAGCAATAAGTTGGAACAAGTAGATAAAGGTCTTGCAATTTAGTTTGGTGTTTACATGTCCACCATAAGTCTCTGTTCTGTCACAAGGTTATGTGCAACATTAGAGATAGGTCCGGCAAACCTTGTGTTACAACACAGCATCAGGAATGACAACTAAATCTGCTAATTTTACTTAACAGCAACTCAAATGCAGCAATAACTGGAGGAACATTAGTATAGCTGGTAGCTTAAATTAGTCAATATAGGGTGTTGAAACTGCACAGCATTGTGCATGTCAGTAATTTCTATTGAGCACAAGCTTGTCTTTCAGGTTTTGAACTAATGTTGATTTCTCAGTCTAGTCTTGATTAAATTTTCTATTTGCATTGATGGGATTTAATTTTACTGCTACCTGTACAAATGGTTATTAGACTCTTGCACCAACCATACCTATATATCTGGCATTGGCAGTCAGCTAGTGATGTTATGTGGACAATATTTTTTATCCAGTCTCTCTTTTTAACAGGACAGACTACACCAGATGTTCCTTCAGAACAACGCTTGTATACGCTAGTAGATGAGCTATAGATTTCATAGATGTGCTATTGACAACAGAAAGCCACACCAGGTATAGATCTGCTGAAGCCCCAGTGTTATGATGCTATTAATGGATGCAGACATCAAATGATGAAATGAAATGTGTTGTCATGAATATTCAGACTTCATTTCTGCCATTTTTCATGTCATTAGCACATCTATCATAGCCAGCATAAATAGGTTATTTTTTTTTTGTTTGCTTTTTAGTACAATAAAACCTTGATTTTAATGGACCTCCATTCAGTGGACTTTGGAAGCAACAGACGCTGTCTGGTCTCCCAACAAAAGTCTGCATTGAGCTGTGTGAAAATATTTTGCTTGGGTGCTTTTTGTGCATGCATGTGCAAACATCCCTACTATTAGTCCTTTAAATCAAGGTTTTACTGAATATAATAGGACAAATTTATTTTTGTTTGATAGTTTGGTTAATTATTCCTAACATTTTATTAATGTTAGATGTAAAATGTGTTTTGGCTGCTATTCTGAAATTATTTTTGATTGCAAGAGATAGCATGAGCCTGATGTAGCCAGTTGGTGACATGGGTGTGCCCAATTTACTATAATCAATAGCCATAACATTGGGCCAAATGCTGCTTTTAGGTAAATATTTTATCTGGGGCAAAACCTCAATTTTGATAAAGATAATTTTAAAAAATGCATTAATAAGTAATGAATCACCCATATCTTGTTCTCAAAGCCCCCATGGGTGGTGGTGTTTTTTTTTTTTATTTACCTTTTCAGTTAATTTTTTCTAGGCAATTTTTTCAAATGAGTTTTGTCTTTTCTGCTTGTTTTCTTTATTTCTTGATTTGAATTTTATTTCGATTTCCTTATTGATATTTCGCATGAGATTAGTAGTTTGTACTGTAATCTTTTTCAGTTTCCACTGCCTTCAAAGTTGAGGCTACTAAGCTATTTCAGGGATATGAACAATCTGGAAATGCAGAAAAATGCAATTTCCCAAGTTGGTTTTGAATGTTCAAACCATATTCTGCTATTTTCTCTTTTTGGTTTTGAAATAACCTGTTGAAAACCTTAGTATATCAATTTTTCTCCAAGGTCAATAATCAGGATCTAGTCAAAGCAAGATAGCACTTAAATTCTCAATTTAGCCTTATAAAACTAGTTTGGGCTAAAAATGAAATTATATTTGTAGATTGACAATAATCTTCAGCTTTGATTAACTGCAAACATTGATAATCAGTATCAGAAAGTGAGCCTACATCCATACACCCATGATTCAGTAATGCCGATGTTACCCATCAGTGTATTTGTACTGATCCTTGCCGACACACAAGGGCTGGGGACTGGGAATTTAACTCTACTTGTCTGCAAAAATCTCTCAGCAGGGCTTTATTATTAGGAGAAAATTTGAAATGTGATGCAGAGAAACCTCAGGTCAACTGAAACATTCTTTGTAGATAAGATTTTAATTGTGACTTCAGAGTTTTAGTTTGAACTCTGACAATGCTGTCTTATGCTTTTGAGTCTTGATTACTTGCTAATTTGAGATAAAAAAGAGTGGTTATAAACAGTTTGAAAAAAAAAATTTTCTTTGGAGGAGTCAGAAAAATAACAGTAGTTTTGACAATGTGGAAAGATGATGTATAGGGAAAATACATTGCTATAAAAATTGATGTAGGAATTAAAAATTCTTGGTGATGTGAGATTGACAGGAAGTTTCTGCAGATATTTAAAAAATTTTTTCATTCACATCCCTGCTGTTTCTGCTTAGATGTGGACAAGAAATGGTCTCAAGAACTAGAGGAAAACTTGGCAGACTGGAAATATGTTCTGGCCTGAGTTTAACTGGCATAATTCATGTGCAATTGAGAATTTTCCAAACTTGGCCCAAAAGAGACTGACAACACTATCAATTCTGAATGATTGGCTGACTTCAGTATGAAAAAAGAACACTCTTGACTATAGAGATTTAAAGTTTAGGGGTCATAAATAGATTTTAAAGTGTTTGGGATTGTGTTTATTCAAACATTTAGTTACAGACAGTGTGAACATGGATGAAATCTTTTCCAGGGTAGGTGTATTGAATGAGCTACTTTTTTTTATTTCACAAAAGTTTTATCATTTTTTTTTTTTTTTGTGTTTTTATTACTTTGCTCAAGTTTTTATCAGCAGAATGTGACATTTAACCTCAAGTACTTTCTAACTTCAAGCCAAAAACCTTTTTATAAACAGTAGCTTTATTTTGATGGTTGTTCAAGTAAAACAAAGTAATTTTTGTGACTTCATGAAATCTGAGAGTATTGCCATGCTGTGGCAATGGTGTTTCATCAAATGCTGTATTTCACACACCAAATTAACCAAACATTTGATTTTTGTCTTATTTTAGTGCATGATATTCTTATCTATATACTAGTTTTTATTCAGTACCTCCCTCTCATGTTAACTGAGCTCTTGATTGTGCTGTTGGTCTGTACCCGTGGAGGGTTAGACTTACTAAATATGGATAGGTATCATAACCTTAAGGGAGACTTTGGGTTTACAAATTTCACCCTCTCAGACTTCCAAATCCAGGATTGAAGGCCAAAATGCAAGTAATTCTAATCTAAAAATGAAATTCAAAATTAAGCTCATTCATGAGACTTAGGTCTATTAAAGAATTTAAGTAAAAATTTAAATCTTCAACAGTTGACATTAAAATTGTATTAATTTTGTTATAACTAATAATTTAAAAGCTAAAATATTTAAAGGTTTTTTACAAACAGAAAAAAATTCAACATATTTATGAAACTTCTAAAAAAACTCAAAAAAAATATAATGAAAATTTCCTCGTTGGAATCAAAACCTTAAACTAATCAGTCATTTTCAAATCCAGATTAATACAGGGTGCGGCAAAATGATCTGACACATTTGTATTTTTAATAAAAGCCAAATGGAGTAAAGAACGAAAAATTTGTTTTTATTTTCGAAATGTACATAGAATGCCATTTTTTTCCATTTGGTTTTAAAAATTAAATCACTCAAGTGGGTACCATTATTGTCCACACACTGTCGAAGGCGTTCACGAAAGTTGTCCATAGCCTGGCGGGTCATTTCATGTGGAATGGCAGCAATTTCTTGGCGAATGACATCTTTTAATTGCTCAATAGATCGAGGGCGATGAGTGTATATCTTTGATTTCAGATATCCCCACAGAAAAAAATCGCACAGGTTCAAATCAGGTGATCGGGCGGGCCAACCGATGTCACCACGCGCAATGAAATCAAATGACCGGGGAACATCTCCCTCAAAATTCCCATCGCACGTCGAGAAGTGTGGGCTGTTGCCCCATCCTATTGAAACCAAAAATTGTCCTTATCGTCAAGTTCATTCAATTTGGGTTTTCAGAAAAGTGTCTAGCATCACACAATATCGATCAGAGTTCACAGTCACTGTAACATTGTCTTCTTCGAAGAAGTAAGGACCCCAAATGCCAAATTCTGCTACCCCGCACACCATACGGTTACCCGAGGACAATGCAAAGGGTGTTGGTGCAACTCACGAGGGTTATTCTCAGCCCAGTATTGTAAGTTTTGCTTATTCATGCTGCCACACAGGTGAAAATGCGCCTCGTCACTGAACAACACAACAGCTGCACGGGGGACATGTTGTTGAATTTCCAAACACAATGCTCTGCGAGTTTTAAAGTCTCTTTCTTTCGCTGAGTTGTTGTTCCAACATCATTTTGTATGGATGCATTTGCAGTTCCATGTGAAGAATTCTTTGGCAAACTTCTATCGGAAAGGCTAAGAGCAGCGGCGTGTGTCCGTGCCGAACATCGTGGAGACTGTTGAACTGAACCTCTTACCGCTGCCACATTTTCCGGAGTTCTGGCAGTCTGAGATCGGCCGGTTGATTTTCGTTTCAATGCTGATCCAGTAACTCAAGTTGGTAACCCACAGCAAAATTGTGTTTAGAGTAGGTACGGGATCATGTCTGCCAAGCCTGAAGTGTACACGGAATGCTCTTTGTGTTGCAATTACGGATTCGTTGTTTTTGATAAAGGTTTCCACGATGAAAGCGCGATGTTCGCCCGTCCAATTCATGTCGGCAACTGTAAACGAAATGAAACAAAATGGCATTCTATGTACATTTTGAAAATAAAAACACATTTTTCGTTCTTTACTCTCTTTGGCTTTTATTAAAAATACAAATGTGTCAGATCATTTTGCCGCACCCTGTATGTAATTGAAATTCATAGTATTGAATACAATGCTTATCTGCCAACTTTTCAAAATTAAAAACTATGAAAGTCTGTTAAAAAAAAAACCCTGTTTACTGTCTATGGAAGATGGAGAGCACAAATTTTCAGCTTTTTGAAGTGGAGTGTTTTCTTTCCACCATAACAAAGGACCATCATGCCTAGAGAGATATCTTAATTTGTACCTATTACCTATCTCTCCCTCTATAAAAGCAGTGTTTTTTGTTTTAAGTTTTTGTGGATCTGCAGCTTGATTATTTAGCTTTTTAATATTTTAAAGGACAGTTGGATTAACAATTGCTGCTTTGTCAACACTATTACTAAGAATGAATAATTAGGCAAAAGGCTCACTACTGTTTTTCT
Organism: Nautilus pompilius; assembly: GCA_018389105.1. Classification (NCBI taxonomy): domain Eukaryota; kingdom Metazoa; phylum Mollusca; class Cephalopoda; order Nautilida; family Nautilidae; genus Nautilus; species Nautilus pompilius. The sequence goes on along the minus strand of JACATO010000907.1, from coordinate 51,876 downwards.
ATATTATGAAAATATACTGTTTACTTAAATTTGAATATGCAAAACAAACTAGTTTTAGAGCTATTTTTGTAAAAAAAAAAACAAAAAAAAAAACATTGCAACAAAATATTCTAATAATTATGTAATGCATTGTAGGCACACCATACAATGGTTATCTGATTTAAGCCATCTTAGAAAACAACAAATAGATTTTAAATATTTTCAATCTAAACAGTATATTGGCCATTGCAATATATCACAAGGTCTCAAAGCTTGTGAACTGAGCAATTATTTAGGGTGTTAATTTATTGCTAATGAAATTAAGATTTTGGCATCTCAATAAAATTTGGGCATGGTGTTTCATGTATTAGTAGGAAAGAGGGACAGTTCTTTTAAACCTGTTTATTTCCCTGTTTGTGATGATACTGTGTGTAAAGAAATACATTTGATTAATCTGTTAAGTAATCATTGTCTCTAATGTGAATAAAACTTAAATGATGAAATAACGAAGTGAGAATATTAATGTAAGTTTATTAAACACAATTTGAAGTTTTCCTGTAGTTGAAGTATAGTACTGCTTAAGTTTGGAGTAGCTGTTGTAGTTTGATATGGGTTTGTTTACAGATAGATTCTTGAAAGCTCAAAGTAGCCATTCACAATACAACTTGGCAAACCCTGTTCTGACGTTTGACATTTGGAGATTGTTGAGTGGCAGTGGTCATTGTGTGAATTGGAATTTCTGTAGATAACTCTACCATCGCATGTACCCAGAAAACCCCACACACTTTTGTTTAGATGGAGGTGGAAATTTGAGTACCTGGAGAGAACCCATGCTAGGGAAATACAAGTCCAGATTTGAACACTAGACCATCAGCTGCCCCCACCCAAATCTAATAGTGATGATTGCCATATCTGCTCCGCTGCTGAACTTGTTCAATTTTATGCAAGTGTTATCAAACTATTTTCACATTTTAGTACATCTATTTTTTGTTTTTTGTGCATCTCTAATTTTTTTTTCTTGTCTTCCTGACATGTTGTTTTTATCTGTTTGAAGTTGTTTTTTAATCTAGTGTCTGTCGTGAGACAGCTTTGGCTTGCTGAAAAGTTGCTTTTTTTTTTTCCTTAAGTTACTTATACTGCATATCAATGTTGCAGCTAATTTTGCATTGGAAGAGAGAATTGTTATTTAGAGTTTTTAATTTTTAAACTGAAATGAATACAACTTTCATTTTCTATTGATAGGTGTAAGAATGGAAGATTTCTTCTATGAGAAATTGGAAAGAAAGAAAAAGGAGAGACTGACAAATGCAGAACAACTTGGTCAGACCATGATTGATGCAGGGAATGATTATGGACCAGGCACTTCATATGGTAAGTACTGCATTTCTATTGTGATCAGTCAAGGATCGCAGGCAGTATTTATTTAAAAAGAATAAATACAATTTTTTTTTTTGAAAAAACATGATTTAAAAAATATTTCAATCAGTAGTGATGATAAATAGTATGAAACAATTAGTTTTTATAGAGTATGCCAGTCACTTTGTTTCTTAAGCTTGTCATTGAATAATCCTGTGATTATGGTATGTGCTTGTATTGATGATTGTCTTGCATCTGCTACTCATGGATGCAATATTTCTGGATAATAACTTTAGGAATTTATGCTTACATTTATTGTTCAACATTTTGTTTGCTGATATCTTCCAACACAGACCAGCAACATCTGATGCAAGAAGTGCCACGTGGTGTGTGGATGCACATTATCCCTCTTAAACTCTATTGCTGTGGACTAGCAAAATACATAAATTGGACTGGTGGTAGAAGAATAAATCTAAAGGATTTATCTACATTTAATTGAAAATGTATGATTTGAAATTTAGGTGCAAAATGAAGAAAATTTTTTTTACATTGCTGTTTGTTTGGTGCATTTACTCCATTACTGTTGAATGCAATAATTTGAACAGTATGGTTGCAACTGCAGCTAAATGGATTTTTCTGTTAAAATTAAATGCATGCTGTACATAAGTGAAGCTTTGTTACAATCTTTTGTGTTATTGAAAAAGAGCATTTCCTATTAATGCTGAACTTTAGTTGTGGAACACGCTCACTGCAAGTGAAAATATTTTTTTATTTAGCACTCTTTGAAATAAATACAAAAGAAATTTACATCAAGGCAGAATCTTTTGCTGCACTTACTGAAGATGATATGGGTATAGACTGTGTACCAAGCATAGATTAAGCAGAGTTATGATTAATAATCACATTTTATTTATTCCTTTTGTGTCCTATATCAGAAATTTAAAAAAAAAAAATTTTTGCCAGCACTGTTTTATATCAGTTTGGTAAATAGAATTGAATTGCTTGACAAGAATCTCACCATCATTGGAGAATTTATTTTTGAGACCATCTGTCTTAGCAGCACTCATTAAAAATTCTGAAAAGGTTGATTAGGGTCTAAAAAGTACCAAGTCTATTTCTTATTGGATTTTTAAATTTATTTTAAACAATATAATTTTGCTCAACAATTTTTTTTTGCTACTTAAAGATGATGAGAAAGCAGATATCTTAACTTTATCTGTGCCAATCATGAGATTTGTCATTGGAAGAATTTGTTGCTCTGTTTCCTGAATAGTTCAGAAAACTTAACTGATTTTGAAAAATCTGCTGTCAACAGTTTCTATCAATTTTCCTGGTACATCAGTAATGTGTTGCTTGTTTCATCTTTCACAGAATGTTTACAAAAAAAGGTAGTTGACCTTCAAGATGAGTTTAGTCTAAAAATCAGTTTTTCCCTGCACTTGCTTTCCTTCATCTCTGACATCACTAACAGGGTTTTGAGGAGCTTGTGGATGATGATTATTTTATACTTTGAGACTTATTACATTGGAGGAGAGCAAGGACATGGTCAGAGGAGAAGTTGTGTTGATTGAACCTGTTTTCCCTATTGTTTCCTAGAACATTCATGCATGCACTAAAAATGATATGCCACATGCTTAGACAATAATATTGAGGGGTTTCACACTGCCCTTCAAAGTTCAGTCACCAGTATCCATCCAAACATTTGGACTTTGAAAAGGGAGGCAACCTTAGCTAGGACCAAATTGGTACACTTTAACTGTGGAACACTGATGCGAAAAAGTACAGAGATGACTCTGTAAATAAAACTAATTTTCTTCATGGAATTACCCATAGCTTGAAAGAATTCTCAGAATTTCTGCTTTTTGTATTGTGATTTTAGTTTTGAATAATAAAATATTTTAAATACTCAAGCTTTGTTTAAAACATTGCACTTACATTGATATTTAGTTTGAAAAGAAAGCTCTCTTGAAGAGGTAATTTTGATTTTGTAAGGGAGGTTATGCATTTGGGTAAGCAATGGTAACATCAAGACCAACCATTATAAGACAAACAACCAAAAAAAAAAAAATGATAGATCCTAAAGTAAAAACCGGCAGTGAAATGTCTGTTAGTGAAAATACCTAGAACCAGTATTGTCATCAGTAGGAAAATTTTCCACATTTATGATGAATGGATTATGAATTAGTGTTCTATTTGTTAGCATGCAACAATGATGGGAAATAACAAGACAATTTTCTGACCACAGTAGAAAGGTGATCTTTCATCAGTTTTCACCAAATCACTAACATTAATGTTGTGCTCTTCCAGGAAAATTGAGTGTGTAGAAATTGGATAAGTATTTGTCTTTAGTTTGCCAGTCCACAAGTTGACCTTCATTTTGAATGTTCTAAGTTTTTGATTACAATCAAGAATCATAGGATTTGAACCTTGAAGCGATAAATTCACATTTATGCTTTTAAAAATGCCAACAAGGTATGTGAACTAAAGACAACTGTCTTTTAGATCATTTATTAAGCATGTAGTTGGCTATTTCCAGGAACTGTTGCATTTCTTCATAAAGTGTAAAAATGTTATGAATGTTTTCACCTTAAATTTGTAATTCATCATGTTCTTAAATCTGGAAAAGTCTCGTCAATGAATAGTGCAGTGATTACCAATCACATCAGGAGACCCTTGCTTTCCTAGAGTTGGGAAACCAGATGTAGTCCCCAACTTGGCTGGAGCACAGTTTACACACACTTCCACCTGAGTAAGTTTAAAATAATTTGACCTTCCTGAACACATTTCTGGACATAGTAGTTGTCAAGTATTTCACAAAAACTAGTCCTTGAATTTGCCACCATAAATGTAGTGCACAAATGAGAGTAAGATTTGTAATGTTGGTGGTTTTGTCAAGTTGAATTGCAAATAATCCAAACTTTGAATTGTAAATCTGAGCAAACTAAAGCATATCGTCATTAGACATGTGTTGAGATAAATAGTGTCAGATGCCAATTCCAGCTTCTTTGCAAAATTTTTACTGAACACTAGCAAAACTATCTTTGCTAGTGGGAATAATCAGTTGCTTAATGATAGCATGGGACTTTAGTGCAAACTATTCTAAGAGCTACTAAGTACAAAGCTTTGATATATGCTAAGGGAACTTTAGCATATATCAAAGCTTTGTACTTAATGGTGTTTCTTTCCCATTGCTGAAAGAAATATATCTTTAGTGATGAGGTTAGCATTTTTGTTTCCAAGTGGCACTTAAGCTTACTTTGTTTCATAGGCTAAGGACGTAAAGCCTCAATACATACCACAGGTTTTTGAATTTCATCTAATATAATAACCATAAGCTATATTGTAAATAGGACTCGTATTTTCCTTTTAAAACTGCATATTATAAGTCATGGCAAGCATCAATCTAAAACAATTGAACATATATTGATAATTTGAATTAAACGACTTACAATAAGTTATTAAATTTTAATCCAATATATTGTGTATGTTAGATCCAGTCTATGAAATTGCCCATTTCAAGAATTGAGCAAGCCACCTGTACAGTTCATGAAATGGGTAATTAGCTTGCCTAATTCATGAAATAATTTTCTGCATGGCATCTCCCTTTTATGGGAGTTAGGTGCATACACTTTGCTAATATTTACTTCATGAATTGGATAAGTCATCTTCACATTTCATGAAATATGAAACTTCTCAATACCATTTTAATCTTATCTTAAATTTAAAATAAAATGGAGTAGATAAATTATGGTCTAATGCTACCTATAATGCATTTAAAGTTTTAAATATAAAGCGAAATAGATGAACCATCAACACAGCTATCTGAAATTGTATGCTATACATCAACAATATCATTACCTTATCAAACTGTAGCATTTTAAAAGTAGTACCTCATAATTATGTTCTCTAAAAAAAAAAACTCTTATAGTTCACAATAATAAATCGATAATGTAGTGACCATTACCTCTGTCTGTTGCATAATGTGTAGTTTGCTAGTTAATTAACTGGAAATTTCCTATTGTGCTTTCTTCCTTATCTGCTTTGCAGGGTGTTCTGGAGATGTGATCTCATTTTTATAGATGGTCAGAGGTGGATATTATGGCCTTACTGGAGTCAACAGTAACATAGTGGCACTGGAAACAGTTTTGTATGGTAGTCACTTGAGGACTGGTGGGGGGATCTCTGTTAGGAGCAGAGGCATTGGTTGGGATAGGAGGAACCTCCTTCAACATGTTCTCTAGCTGCTGCTGTTCCATAACACCTTTACCAAGATGGACACTGAGGTTTGTTACTAGTCCAAGTTTTGTAATGGCTCCATCTTGATGGTTTCATAATATGACATGTCCATGCACCACTGAACAAAGTGAACACTAGCTCCACCTGGTACTATTGTTGTTCATTCAGGCTATAAGCTTGAGCTTTGTCACCATTTCCTTGTTCCACTGATGCCTGGCTTTGAAGATGATGTGGTTGTCCCTTTACATGAACCAACTTGGGCCAGAGACTATTTGCCACTGTCGTAATTTTGGATTTAAATGGGCAAATTACGTGGAATTGTCAGGTGCTTTGTAGCATAGGATAAACTGGTAACAACTATCTTTCATTGTCTGTATGTTCTCTAGATCCACCTGGCCATACTCATTAACGTTCTTTTCAGTAATATCTCTGACTACACCAGATGCTTTTTCTTGTTTGAATCTCTTCTCAATACATCTTCACACCAAGAGATGCACTCCCTGACAAGGGACAGATGTTGGCATGTTGATCCTGAATAATCTGGGTCGTCTTCTCTCTTCCTTGACCAGTCTCCACATGCAGCATGAGGATGATATTCAGCAAATACTCTTTGGTCACCATATACTTGCCATTGTTCTTAATTACTTTATCAACACCACCAAGGGTTTTCAATGTTTGATAATCTTCCCTTGGAAGACACTTGCTAGTTTTCCTCCACCTGTAGACATCAATAACATGCTGTTAAACAGAACTCCAAGAGAAGTGAGTGGAGGATAATTACTTCCATACTGCTAGTGATGCATTAACTAGTATGAATCAGACAGTAAATGTTTTCTATTTATACAGAACCTGCTAATGCATCATAAACTTTCAGGTATTAACTAATTATTAATTCTTCTCAATGTAGAACAGAGGAAGTGTTTATCTATGAATGAAATTTAAACTTTTATGTGCAGTATTGCTGAATTCACAAAAAAAAAGTGGGAGGGGGGAAATTTTACAGATTGGGTGTAAACACTTTTGCATCATGTTATACATTTCTATGTTCACCACCTAATTTTAGATAACGATAAACATTTAATCATTTTTGAGCAGGTTTGTGGACCCCTGGTTGAGCAAATAAATTCTTAGTTTTCTCTTTAGCTCTTGGATTGTATAGAACCAATCTTACTTTTTCGATCCATTGCATTACTAAGGCTTAAGTAAATTTGTTTAATCTATTCCTGATTATGTCTTGTCATGCAGGGCAAAAATGCTATTTTATCCTGTATTTCCACTGTTTTAAAATATTTTATGGTAATAAAATTGCTAGGACTAAATTGTTAACACTTAATTCTAAACATTCTGTTGCCACTTTCATGTTGCCTAATTTTGATTTTTTTTTCATTTGCTAAGTCCATAGCCTTGTGGATTTGATATAATTCATGGATTGATTAATTTATGTACTTGCCACTGACATAGTTAGCCACTTGCATGTAAATACAAAAATTGAAATTTTACTAGTTATCAAATAATTTAAATTATCTTAGAATGCTTTGCATATATCAGTAAGATTAATTACATATGAAAGAAAGGAAAAAAAAAATGTCTAAATCCAGAATAATAAACATTGCAGGATTCTCTGCAGAAAATTGTCCTAAACTTGCATGTCATATTTAACATAAGTTTACATAAATTTTATCAGTACATTTTAAATAGTTGTTTCTGTGATTTGATTTACCAGGAGTGAACTTGGGGACAGACTGATTCGTTTACTCATATTCTAGGTTGCTTTCTTTGCAAAATCAAGTATTAATGATTCAGATTATTGTTTTAAAGGTATTGTGGACGATTGCACATGAACACTAAATTGCTGAATGAATGTGAAACAACATGATCAGTGAAACTTGCTCTGCAATACGGGTCAATTCAAAATGTTGGATGGGTATTACTGCAGATTTTTCTATTCTAGTTTAAATGATTCATTCTTAATGGGAAGTTGCATTTTTGGTACAAAAAAGTTATCAAGTAGATATGTAAATTGCTCTGTCAATTTCAACATGACAAAGCCCCATGTCGTCATTTTATTTTGTCTTGTGTTAACACAACCTATGTTTTCTTTAACTTCTCATCTAATCCAAACAAAATTAATAATTTAGCGCACGCAATGCACCTTTAAAAAAAAGGGCGAAATAAAGCAGATGAGGCTACTGCTATCTCTAACTATAAAAATTAACAATTATAATGGTTCATTACAATCTTCAGAACTGCATGTTTGGAAAATTGGAATTAAAATGCTTTAGATTGAACTTTTCAAATTGGTGACCTTTTGGTGGTGGTGATTTTAGTTTTGAGTGCTACATTTTTTATATTTACCATCGTTAGTAGAGGTTAGCTGCATACTCTAACACTTGGTATCATAATCTAAAAACATTATACATTGTTTGGTGTTGGGACCATTTTGCGCAAAGTTAATAACAACCAAACTTATCATTGGGACTATCCTGACGATTGAAAAGTTTTTTAAAATGTAAATAAGAAAATCCTGAAACTTGTTTATTATATTTTTAAAGCTAAAGAAAATGCATTTTAAATTTTAATCTAATGAAATATCTTCTGTGAATGTAGATGAGGGAAAATCTTATTAATGTTTTTCCTGTTTAAATTATAATCAGCATTTTAGATTCAGTCATAAAACAGATTCTGCATGAATTTGTTTTTTAAAGCCAGCAAAGATGGTATGTACACATGAGAATAAGGAAGTATCTCTTAAACATTTTTAGTGGAACTGTATGACAACTGGTTAAATTATATTGCCTAAAATGTGTCCAGATGTGCAATAACTGCAATTCTTGACTATAGAGACAGACTAACATTTGATAAAACCTATGGTTATTCCTCACTATGGAATGGTTTTGTGTGCAAGTGAGAGAGATTTAAAACAGACATTGCATAAAATTATTCCCATCTCTGAGAAGTTGAATTTAAAAAATTGTTAAATCCTTAAACCTAACATAGACTTCACCAGAAGTGGCTCTCCAAACTGTGATGTTACACAATTTTCAAACCAATCTAGTTTAGATTATTTTACAGTAGCTATGATTGTGTTCATTGATGAACCATAAGCTGCTAATGTAGACATTACAAAAAAAAATGCTTGTTGATTTTTAGATATCAGCTTGTGTAGCTGTATATTGTAAATAATTTGATCTTTATAGGAGTTTTATCAAATTTTTAAGGCCAGTCAGTATCTTTTTCTTTTTTAAAAATATATATTAAGCATTTATGGGAATGTAAAGTGGTAGTGTAATGGTGATGAGTGCTTGAGGCCCAGACTTTAGAAATAAGTGGTTTCTTCCCACCTTTTTTAGGTTTTCGTCTGCACTTGTCACAGAAAGCAAGCAAAAAGGATTGATATCATTTGTGCTGTATTTAGCATTACTTGAGCATTACAACTATCCCTTCTGACTACTGCGCTGTAGTCTTCTGATGAGACCTGTTTTTGTTTATTGAAATAGTGATAGGAAAATGGTGGCCATGAAAGTTTATTTTTTAACATTTTTGTATCTGTTCTTTCAATTATATCTGCTTTAAAGCAAAAATGTTTTTGTATGCTCATTGAAGGTAAAATTATTATATAATTCTTAGTAAATCATTTTTTTAAAAATTGAGATTTAAGATATCTGGCACTTTTTAATCATTAATTTAATTCATTATTACAGAAACTCTGTTGCCATAAATTGAGAGATAATGGTGACTTGATTTTCAAGGCTAAAGGAAGTTTTCTTGAACACCTATGTAATGGTGATCAAAACTCTGGTATGAATTCTGAATATTAGTAAGAATAGATCACAAGCATTTCACAAAGTGTAGCTTATGCTATTTATCAGTTTTTGGAAAAACCGATAAGTGCAATAAACTGGGGCATTATCTCACCTGCTGATAGTAATATAAGTAACACTTGGAATATGTTTTTTGTCAGGCAGCTCTCTGATTGGGGATGTGTAAATCTTTTGAACTAGAATACAATAAAATTATTGTAGCAAAGAAAAATTGAGAAGCAGATAATGTATATGTTAAAAGGAAAGAGACTAATTGATAGTATTGAAGCAGCAGCTAACATCCTCAGTATGGACTAGCTTCTTTAGTGGATTTTTCAAGTAGCAATACCGATATAGTTTGATATCTCTTACAGAGGAAAGATTAGGATTATTAATTGACTTAAAACAGGCAATGCAATAAAATCTTAAATCCATACTAAATTATCAAAATTAACTCTTGAACATGTATACAACCTTCTATATATCTATATTTTAAAAATTAGAGAAAGTATCTTCAGCATGGAAATGAGCTGTTGCCATTGTTTTGAAAGGCTTTACAAATGATTCTAATAAGTGCAGGTCAGGTGAGTATTAATTATAGCTTTTGGAAGTATGGTAGAGTAAAAGTATGTTTTATTCAGATTAGCATTTAAACAAATTATTTTTTTGTTTTTCATGTAGGAAAATCTTGAGGATACCACCAGTAACTCCGATACAGGTGGAGTTTTACTCTATAATCATAAAGCATTGGATACTGTTATACGCACATCACAAAAATGCTTTAAATTTCTCAACCAAATGTATCTTGAGTTATTTGTATAGAGAGCTTAGAGTTGTTACGAAAACCATTTATTCAATTCCACACTTTTGTCTGGGCAGCCAAACTCTTGGGATTGTTTTATTTGATATTTGCTGTGGTACTTAAATCAAAGTTAGTCTCTTTTGATAGGGTGGTTTTAATCTTTTCCTTTGTAGGGATATGTTATTTCTTCCTGGTTGGTTAAGTTGGTCAAACTAACTTAAAATTTTAGTTCTGCTGATGATTGCACCAACTCCTGAGATTTGCCTCTTTTTCATAGTACAATCTTCTTTTATCTAAGTTGCAATCTTTTACTTTTTTTGGTAATACTTCTTATATTTAGTAAAATATTCTACTTCTTTCTCTGCTGTGTTTCCCAATTTGTAATTTCATCTTCAGTCAAAGAGTAGTATTGTGTCAAAATTCTGACAACATGGAAGCCTACATTACTTCTTGGTTTGAAAAGCTCCCATTCAGCCTCCCCCCCTTTCACTTGACAGTTTGAATGAACAAACAGGATTGTGGAAAGGCAACCTAGCAGTAAGAATGTATCCTAGGCAGTGCAGTAGATGACTGGACTGCTAAAGTTGAGGGTCAGAGTCAGATTCCTGCAGGAATCTGACTCTGACACATTTCCCTGGCAAGGTTTCTTCACCAGTTAGTTGAGTTTCCTCTTACATCTAAAAACAAATAGAAGGGAAATCCCTATTAGAACCCATCGAAGTTGAAAGTGCCATGCCCCTCATGGTGCAGGATTGGCAATACTTTTTGACAGACAATTGAGGATTCTACATTTCTTCAACACGGTTGTCTGTCTTGTAGGCATTGGGTTTATATATATAAAAAAAACTAATTAGAATTTGCATATGCAATTCAACCAAGTATTTTAGCTTAATAGTTGCTAATGCATATACTCTTAGTTGTATTATTTGTAATACATTTGTGATATGACATTTATCTACTGTCTGTTTATACAGCTGTCTTTAGAATTTTCATTGCACAGCTGTATTTGGTTTGCCACTGTTTTGCAGGAAATTCTTTAACCAAATATGGTCAGACTCAAATACAAATTGGAAATGCTGAGAAAGAATTTGTTCAAACTGCAGCAAATAACTTTCTAACTCCATTAAAGAACTTCCTTGAAGGAGATATGAAGACAATTCAGGTTAGTGACACAAGAATAAGACAGTTGATCAATATGAGCTTTACAATTACTTTCTTTCACTCCAAATCAACCAAAACAATTTCTCTATGACACTAGGGACATTCTTTATTTCATTTCATTACTTTTAAAATTCAGTACTTGGTTATGTTGGCTATAATCTAATATAAGCACATTTGTGGGGAAATTTTCAGTTTGAAGTTTATTGAATATCTATGACCTCAGATGGTGTAACTTCATGATACCAGGGTTCCAGCATGTTGACACCTAGTATAGCACTATGCATATACTATAAAAAGGTAAAGTCTATGGCTCATGACTAAAATGTGCATCATAGTTTGGCTTCAGGGATGTTCTATTGCAGTGCTACAGCATGCTGTTGAGTCTCTGGTACGATGTTACACTGGTGAAGACTATGCCTTAACATTTCTGCTGTCTGGTTGCAACTGTTTGCAAACTGTTCATGTGAACAGTGGTAAACTCAAATACTGGCATCATCAAATGACACCGAGTTTTGATTCAACAGTAAAAAAAATTCTGTTCATTACTGATGTATGCCACAGTGATGCTCAGATGTTGTCAGAGTTCCACTTTTTGATGAATGATTGGATGCACCAATACACCCTGTTTCTATAGTCATTATTCTGTAGATGACAGATCCCAATCCCAGTCTTGTAATGTGACTTTGGCCAGGCCAGGTCAGGTGTTTCTCAATGTAGCTCGTGTTTACAATCTACTACATTGCTATAGTTGGATGAACTCATTTATGCAGCTATGTTGATGTGTTAAGCATCTTCAGACTTTACACTTTGGCCAATAATCATTGATTTTTCTCTGATTCCAATCCCTTCTAATTTATGGATTTCCCAAAGCGCTCTGCTTTTTATTCTAATAGGAAAAAAATGTGCAAGTGAATATTTTAATTAAAGGTTAACATTACATTGCATTTCTACAAAAAGTTTACCATTTATTTTGGTTGATTATTTTAGACATCTTTAGGATTAATCTAATTGTTTGCATAATGTACCTGAATTATTGTTAGGAACTATTGTAAGCAAAGAGCTATTTTTCATTGAACAATTTTGTCGATAATAGTTGCCAAGATTTTATTGCAATATTTTATAATTGTTCTTGAAACAAAAATCTGTAATTGGTGGTGATGTTATGAACATGTGGAACTTCAGCAAGCAAAATTAGTTGATATTTAAGAAATATTAGCAAATTAAATCATGCAGTTTCAATGTTTTCTAAGTCATATTTTTATATTAAAACTTTAGTTTTGCATCCATTTGTAGATTTACTATAAACAAATGAAATCCAGCTTGATTTGATTACAATGATTCTATTTCAGCAATGTTTCATTTGAATGTTCCTCTATAGATTTGGGAATATTTGATAAATTCTAATGTAGTGGTGGTTTTCTAAAAACTTTAATGTAATATTGCATAATGGAAAAAGATTGATGATTGATTTAATAATTTTTTATTTTTTTTGTTGTAAAGAAAGAAAAGAAGATTTTAGAGAATAAGCGCTTAGATTTGGATGCCTGTAAGAATCGTCTGAGAAAAGCAAAGTCTCAAACAACCCAGCAACAGGTAAGCTTTTCTGATTAACATTTATTCATTAAAAATTAGTTTCATATAATTAGCCTTATTATTATCCTATTTGAATACTCTAACACAAAGATATCCTGCTAATTGATTACAAAAGGTAAGGCCAAATAAGATACTTTTATTAAATATCAAAAGTAAATTTACATAGAAGAGCAGTATTAATAGAATTAATATCATTGTCTTTAAAACTATTAGTATATATTTGTACAAGCTGTGACACCCAACACTGCACAGGGAAAAAATGGCTTCAGGTTAATGTGTGGTAGCTTAAAAACCTGCCCAGATTCTGAAGTACCTGCAACCAAAATTTGGGACCTGTAGGTGCTATGGTTCGGCTGTGAAAGAGTAACAAACAAACGGACAGACACTTGAAAATATTTATTAGATTTATGATTTTGTTTTCTATACAAAGATAAAATTGTGAAGGTAAATGATATATTTTCTGCTATCTCTGGAATTTCAGTATATTTATCAATTGGAGTGAGGAACAAATTTTGTGTTTTAACATAATACTGGTTTTTACTTTAATGTTTTTGGATAATGAGAGATTTTAATAAAACTTTGATAAGGACTTTATTAAAGGGATGCAAACTAGAAGAAAAAATTTTTTTCATGTCTAATTTGTTATTTGTTTAATAAGTAGTATGCAAAAGTCCAGAAGACATCTTGTCTTTATCCACCAAACTCTGGTAAAAATGAATATTATTTTACTTTTCCTTTGTATTATCAAGTTATTTGGTTAATGATATATAATAAAGAGACTTTTTGTGTTGAAATAAAAATTTTGATTAAAAAAAAAAGTTTATAAATGCAGAGTAATGTTTTCTTCTTCTATGGGAATTGCTAATGTGCAAAATGCTTCAGTGCCAGTAAAGGATCTATACAGTTAGTTTATTAAATGAAGACTTTTAAAATTAAAAAAAAACTTCAAAATAGGATTCTGATTTAATAAAGACGAAAATAAAATACAGTAGCAAAGACGTTACTTTTTTCTGCTGAAATGAATATTTTATTCTTTTAAACATAAAGACAAAAATCTGATTTGTTCATTTAAAAAAAATCAGTCTGCTTTCACTGTTGATGTTCAATAAAAAATTTTCATCTAAGTATGCTAGTATTTTGGTTTGGTGTTGTTTTTTAACTACTTTGGTTGCTTTGACAGTAGTTAGCCCTCATGCAATCCAATTAGTTTAATACTATTGAATTTATTGTGAGCTGTTCCTGCTGAATAACTATTGAGTACTTCAACATTGCGCGACATGTCAAACCTTATCAAAAGCACAGGCATTAATATGGTGAGTGACATTCCAACAGTGTAAAAATTCCAGTCAATATTGAGAAATTTTTTAATTTACAAATCATCATATGGCCAGTGTTTCTATATTTTTGAGTTTCTAACTCCCTTCACTCATTCTATACAAGTTTAACTATATACCAAATTAAAATTCTAGCTATTCCATGCCTCCTTGCTCTTGGTGTTTTTTATACAGCATGTACAAACAAAAACAAATCACATTTCCCCTTTATTAGAGTTGGAAAAACAAGAAAATATGCAGATTTAAGGAAAGAGATAAAGGAACATGGAAGTTTTGTCTCTAAAATGTGCTTTAGATATTCAAGACCATCTGGTGCATTCACTAGAGGTTCATATCCATTGCATCTGTCTGGTAAATAGATTTGGCACTTAATTATATCTCTAAATTTCATTTGTAGATTTGTTTTTGATGACATGATACTGGTGCTATCTTGTTTATGATTTTCAACTTCAAATTTAAGAATCTTTATCAAATATCTGAAGCTATATAGAAATGTGCCATACCTGAATTTTTAAGCATAACTGAAAATGACAGGTTTAGATATAGCATTACTGTTCTATTAGACTGCTTGGAAACAGCAAATAAAACATTGTGGAAAATGGAAACTGTCATCTGATGTTGATTTAGCAGTTTCCTAGAAAGACAACCAGAATAGTTTAAATTCTGGTTTCTGCAAGACATAAGTAATCAGATTTGCTTTTCCTTTCTGTCCCATTAGTAGCTGCTGTTTAAATATTACACCACTTTTGTGGCTTTCTATGCATATGCAATAAAATCTCTACTATTTTTTCTTGTATTAAGGAGACTCAATCAACTATGGTGGTTCGACATTAGTTGAAAATATTTCTAATCTTTCATAACACTTGCATTGCATTGTCTGCAATACATTCCAGGATCATGAATATTAATGAGACTTTTGTGCATATAATTAAACTACTTTGTGGGGATGATCCTCTAGATAGTTTTTCAACATGTTTGTAATCATGGAGAGAGATTTTAAACAAACTGCTAATGTTATCATCAGCTCTGGTATTGAATGTCTGGAGTCTGTCTTGTCACTTTAGGACATCGGTGCTCATCTGATCTTGTCATTTGCACTGAGTTGAAATTCTAAATTTGAGCATGCTGTAATATCTTAAAATCAAATGAATGTCAAAGAAAGATAAAGCTGACAAATTTGGCATTTTAAAGCAGCAATTCAACTCATTTTTGATAGCACAAGTCAATGTTCAGCTCTGTTTCAGGTCATCTCCAACATTTGTGATTCATTCACAACTAGTTTTGCAGAGGCGATTTGTTTTCTTTGTAGTTTATCCCATATCCTTCACTTTATGCCAGTCCCTAACACATTCCTTGTTGACACCATATTTCCCATCCATGGCCATGTTACCACCATTTTCTTCAAACTTAACTTTCTTGACTTTAGGGGAGGCATTTTGAGATGAGGTAGATGATTTGTTGTGGTACTTGTACATATAATTAAAATTGAAAAAATAAATAGAATGTAATTGGTGAGCGCAATAATAGTTAATTGCTCACCTAATTGGCAAATGTTTCTGGAAATAATTTCTATAATCTGTTTCAAATGAACAATTTTAGTTTAGTTCAGAATGTCATTTTGTTTTTTTAATTAAGAATTTTCAATGACTATCCACAAATAGGGGAATTTGGAGCGCAAGCTGAAGCCTGAAATTTTGGAGGGAAAAGTATCAACTTGTGATGAAAAATATTGCTATATGCCAACTATAAACACAGAATGGCTATGTTGATAAACTGAAATATCTTGAAAGTTTATAGTTAACACTAACTATGAAAACTACTATTATAATTTTCAGATCAGAAGCAGTTTAATTGGTGCTTATCCACTTTTTATTTTTAATATTGCCTTTTTATTTATTTTGATTCTTATAACATTTATCTAAAAAATTCTAAAGCTGTTTATATACAATGTTTAAGGATAAAATATTTTCTTAAATGTGTTGGATGAATCATGTTATCACGTTTTTCATATTTCATAGTAAAATTCCACCAATTGTAGATGAAAATACTAAAGATGTTCAAATGAAACCTGGCTGAAATAGTATCACCATAACTGTATCTGGCTGTGTTTCATTCAGCATTCCTAGTACATATTTTTCCATATTTTTAGTTATTTTTTATTACTAATAATTCAATGACATTTGCCTATAAACCACATGTCTTCATAGTTTCATCACCCATCAATTCTTGGAATAACTCTTGTAACGACCTAATAATTAAGTTTAAGAGTTTTGTCGGTTTTTATATTATGATAATTTGGGGCTCATCTTTTGCATGCTTGTGAAGGTGTATGTAGCCTGAAACAGCTGTACAGCCCTCTTCTGGATGCTAACATTCACCTTGACTCTCAACCTGGGAGAAGGATGGGCTCCACCAGGTTGTAAAATGCTCTAGACACCTCTCAAGGTGCCCCAACAATCTAAGAGTTATGGGACAAATGAAGTGAATGTAGATAAGTTATATAGTTTTGTAGTGGGTGCTTTGACATACATTATGCAAAACCTTCCCTTTCAAAAATCATAAATGGATATTTGTTTCAGGATTCTGAGTGAAGCTTGGATAGAAAAGCTTTTCGTGCCATTTTTCTTCAAGTTCAAACTAGGCCACAAAGCGAGTGAGGCAACTCGTGACATTGAGCAAGCATGGGGTGAAGAACAGCAAATGAGCACACGGTACAACGATGGTTTGGAAAGTTTACATCAGGAGATGTGAGCCTTGAAGATAGGGAATGTAATGGATGTCCTTCCAGCTGTGATGACAATTGTCTGAAAGCCTTGGTTAAAGCTAATCCAAGATAAACAGTGCGAGAAATTGATGGAGAGCTTGATGTAAGTACTGCAACTGTTTCCGGGCATCTTGATGCAATCAGCAAAGGGAAAAGGCTTGACAAGTGGGTTCCTCACAAGTCGAATAAACAACAACAGAATTGTTGATTGGAGATTTGCTCTTTGCTTGTCATAAGAAACAAAACCTGGCAAAATCGTCACAGCTGAAAGGTACTGTCATGAATTGAATGTTCATCAGAAACTCTCCCAACGATAACCGGCATTGATGAATCAAAGAGGCCCAATCCTGCTCCCTGACAATGCTCATCCTCATGTTGTAAAAGTGACTCTTCAGAAACTGAACACGTTGAGGTACGAAGTTCTCCCTCACCCAGCCAATTCACCAGATCTTTCTCCCACAGACTACCACCTTTTCAAACACCTCAACAGCTTCCTCCATATGGAATCCAACCAAGCAGCAATTGAAACTGCCTTCCAACAGTTTGACTCCAGAAATCCAGATTTTTTTCAAAATGGGGTATAACTGCACTTGTAACTTGTTGGCAGAAGTGTATTTATTGTAATGGAACTTACTTTGATTAATAAACTTCACGTTCAGCAACGATATGAATCTCATTGTTGCTGTAAAAAACCAACAAAACATTTGTAACAACCAAATATAAAATGTAATGCTTTAAATGAAATAAAGTAGCATTAATTTAACAATAAAAACAATTTTCATTTTAAAAATATTATGGAATTTCTAATTCCTTCTAGATTTAATGCTTCCCATTTTTAAAACTTTTTTTTTTAAAAAATTTTCCTATAAATGCAATAATGAAAATTCTAATTTTGGAATACATATTTGTAAACCAATACCCAATCTTGTACTCTTCCTCCTCTTCATAGAACCTAAATAACTTTACCAAGGACTAGCAAATAGTAGTAGGTGGGGTGATTGGACTTTTCATTTAAAGCATACACAAATGTGAAATAATGGTCTCACCTGCATGCACTCCTGAAGTCTTTGGGCACAGACTTGATTTAATGACTAATGGAATTTAATTTCATCTGCAAAATTGATTTTCCTAGGCCATTCAGCTGTTTGGAATTTAGTGTGCGTGAGTGACACACACACACTCATGGTTTTCCTTAGTTGAAAATAAATGTAGATAGAATATTTCTAGTGACATTTAGTTAACGAATTATTTTTTATTTCATTGTTTATGGACATTTTGGTTTACTTAAATATCAAGTCTCATTTAGCATTAATGTATTGAGATGGTATGGGTTAGTTTTCCTAATTATGTTAAAATAGTAAGGCAAATTGGAATGTTTACAACTTAATAACAACATTTTTGTACAATGTTTCTATATTTTTTTAATTTGTCCATTTTCCATTAAATTCTGAAATTTAAAAACGAGTTTCAATTGATGTTTGCTTACTATCATTAATTTCTTGCATGTTTTTTGCACAGAGCCCTGTTATGTGATTTGGTTCTGGTGATGTCTTTTATCCTTAGTGGTAGAAACTGTTCTAGGTGTTGAGTCATTTCATCATTATAATGCTTATGCTGTTCTTGATCAATCTTGTGCCATTTGTTCAAATTTTAAAATTCAAAAAGAATATCTGTAAATAAATAATGGTTAATCCTAAAATAATTTGACTTAAAATCATTAATAGATTTCCATATTATATTTATTGTCCATAGTGTGTTTTCTAATCTAAAAAGTTAAACATTTTCGATTTACTTTATGCTTCCATTTTTGGAAGGATGATGCAGTTGCAAAGGTAAGTTGTTTTCTTTTAATTTTAACTTAAGTTTAAGTATGCAGAACAAAAAATATATATATAATGGATTTTTCACTTCTCAGTAAGAATACGAAACATTACTAATATTAAAAGTTCTAAAAATATTTCTAATACAAGAATATTTTTTTTAAAAAGGAAAATAAACTAGTTTTACATATACATGTAGTGTTACTTGATGTATGAAGAATTGAATTTTAGTTTTTCAAAATAGTGAATTTTTTCTTTTAATTCTTAATTGCATCATAAAAATACTGTAGATTGACTTTGTTCAACTTTTGTCAGTCAGGTGATGCAGAATTTTACTTGTATACCTGGTAGACATATGATTGAAGTGGCATAGCTTAGAAAATTTCCATGGTTATTCTGCAGTTTTAGTAGTTAGGCAACAACTCAAAATCAGAGTACTAATTAAATTTAGCATCAGCAAAAATTATAATTGGAAGAATGAATAAAATTCTGTGCATCATTTAATATTAACACTTACATACGTTTAATCTTTAAGGAACTGGTTTCCAAATGAAGGTAAAATAGTAGAAAGTTACTTAGCTTAACTGTTTAAATCTGTTCTGCTTATGCTGCTAATAAAATATTGGAAAGCTTTAATCTTTATAAATATTTGTGGTGATCACAAAGTGTCATGATACTATGACTTATACCTTAGTCATATTGGATGAAGGCCTTTCCAAAAGTTGGATTGCAGCTTGGGTAGATGTCTACTGCAAGTCATCTTATATTCCATCATGAAGTACATAGTAGGCAGGACCAGAGATTAATCTAGGGCCAGACAGCTCCATATTTTAATGCATTATTAGGTTCAGCAGATAGGTGTACTAATGCATTGGGGCACTGTTTACTAAGAATTGACTAACATTTCCTTACAACAACAATGCTAGGCGAGTTCTTAGTCGTCAAAGTTTTTAGTTGGCACTTTTCTGATTTCTGAGACATACTTATTGGTTTTTTGAATCTTGAACTTTTTTACCCAGAAGTCCCAGCTTTAACAGCCAAAATATTTAATTTTTCTATGTCAAAACATAGGTAATTTTCTTTTTTGTCAGGTTGTTTACCAGTTCCAGGTTGGTTCTTTTTGTTTAGCCAGTACATCTTGTCTTTTTAATGACCAAGTACAGTATAGTTAGTATTTAAAATGTAGTTGTTTTTTTTTTTTTTTACTACAAAATACTTAATCTGAATATACATTTACTCCTTCCCCATCCTCCTTACAATGCCATTTGTAGAGCACTTGTTCTTTTTCAGATGTGTGTAGACAAAAAACACTGTAGCTTTCCACTCAAAGACAAGTCAGCTTTGTGCTTTTTCATATTGTATGGCAGCTAGTTGGTTTGCATACAATCAAGAGTGTACTATATGGTGGTTCAATCTGTCCTGATGTCAGCAATTCAGAGATTTTTTTTTTTTTAAGTATTGATAAGAATGAATTCTTATTTGTGATTATTAATTTTAATATTAAATTGATGTTAAAATCTGAGACTTCTGTTTCTTTGAGAACATTGGTTTGTGAAAAGCTGTAGCATATGTTGCTATTAATATGTAAATTATTTAAAGATGTGACAAGTGTGTACTTAAAGCATAGCAATCAATTTTTGACCTTTAATGGAAATGTCTGGTTTCTTAGCATCCAGTTTCTTGACCTTGCTGGAAGAAATCCGATAAAGATGATTACCTTTCTTTATTTGAAAGATCTGGTGCTTAATCAAGCATTTCAGAGATAAAACAATTTTATTATTGTTTGGATGGTTCAGATTTGTCTTGCTGAGGTATGAACCAGATATGATATCACACTTGAATGGCTAGAGCATGGTCTATTATTCATTGCTGCTGATGTTACTAGGCACAGGTGTATTCCAAAATCTCTTAAGATTTTTCTATTTTTTCATCTTTTGTTCTAGTTCAAAAGATTAGTACTATTTTAGTTAGGCTATTCACACCATACTAGTCACTTCTAGCAGTCATTGGCAATATCAAAGCCATGAACAATTTTTCTAGCATTCTTTATTGTCTTGAATCACTGAGAATCAACATGAAATGCCTGTACAACAATAAAAACAGAGGTATGTTAATTTTCAAACAGTAAGTAATCATTGAAGAAATCTAATTTAACATTCTGATTATAGGCAGAAGCTGAATTGAGAGTAGCCCAGTCAGAGTTTGACAGACAGGCAGAAATAACAAAGTTATTACTGGAGGGAATTAGCAGTACACATGTAAGTATTGTTATTGATAATGAAGCTAGAACAAATCTTTATAGAATCTGTTTTTTTTTTTAAACTTTTTTTCAATTTAAAAAAAAGAAAATGCTGATGGTATCATGAATTTTTATAACCTTTTCTAATGGATAAAAGGAAAATTAATCTGTCTTGGAATTATGTAAATATAATTTGTATAGATGTTTTTCTACAGGAGTTTTTAGGAAAAGTTTAGAAGCCAACGTTTTTATTTGTGAAAGTGCAAGGATTACTATTAATATTATCTGCTTCAGACATCCTGAGTATCCCAAAACCAAAGGTTCTAGTTGCAGCTTGTATGATGAAGAGGCACATGGTCATGTAATTGACAGAATTGAATCTCCTCCTCCCATTTAAAAAAGTTGAAGCCATTTTGTAGTTAATGAGTTTTCAGCATTAGTATCCAAAAAACAAAATTTCTTTTGTAGTTCTTGTATTTCAACTGTACAAAGACTTGGTTTAATTTTTTGTTTGGTTTCAGGATTTTGAACTTTTTAGTTTACATAGTTTTAGACTAACTGATTAGAAAGCCATTTATTTTCATGCTTGGTTATTTTACTCTAATAGTTAAATGTTTAAAAACAAGTTTAATTTGTTAATAGTATAATTATGAATGTGAATACCAGAAAGTTTATGGTTAGTGAGAACATTTTAGTGTTTTGGAATTTAATCTCTGGTAAGCCTGCACAAGATAATTTCTTTTATTTTTTAGTTTTGAGGCTGTGTATGTGAACTTTTTTCTTCTGTCCAATAGTATCTGCCCAAGATCAACATTCTGACATTAAAACCTACAGATGAATCTTAGTGCTGTATGGTTATCCACTGAACACAGTTGTGATGACATCTGAGACAAACAGTATTGTGGGTGGTCTAAATCATTGGGCAGGTGATTAGAAATTTCCTCCATGCTGTCAATCTGAAGCTCAATGACCTTACATTGTTTTATTTTTAGCTACATTAGGCCTGCAAGGAGAGACTGGTGTGGACAAAATTGATGGTGGTCTGTTAGGAAGAGCACTTTGCTTGTTCTCAAATGATTCAAAGTTCTGGCTATAAGGATGTCCAGGGAATGGTGACATATGGCTACCACTATACCATGTGTATAGATCTGGACAAGATTGGTGATAGTGTTAGAAGAGGTAGCTTATGATTAGGAAGTCAGACCTAGAGTGTATGACAAATGCCTGCCTACTACTATAACATAAACAAAGCTTATGATGTGCCCTTTGTCAGAAGAACAATGCACAAGAATTGTTAGTAACCATCTCATGGATAGTCAGATAAAGGATCTTCTATGGCCAGCCATGTCTCGATCTTTTACCAATAAAACATGTAGGAGATCTTGGGTAGAGACAAGAACTGGGCATGGTAGACCAGGATAATTTTGACTTGATTTTATCTTTGTTCATTGTAGTTCACTATTATTTTAATGTTACTATGCTTTCTTGTTAGAAGGAGGCACTAACTAAAATGTACATTCTTGTATGTCCTGGCTAATGATGGATAATCACTTAAGGAAATAAAAACATTTTTCTATGTAGGCTCATCATCTGCGCTGCCTACATGACTTCATAGAGGCCCAAATGTCTTATCATGCCCAATGTCAACAATACATGACTGATCTGCAGAAACAGTTGGGCAAAGTAAGTTATATTGAATTCTATTATGTAAATATATTTAATTAAAAAGGGCTTACTAATTAAACTGGATGAGTTTCTGTAGATTGCACTGACAGTATAGTAATGAAATGAGGTTTCGTTCATTCTTTTTGAGTGTATAACAAACTTATGATCTACTTGATAAGATATTGGTGTCTTTGTAAATATTACTTTAAGCCATGTCTGATTTAACAATTATGTTTTTGCAACATTCACATTAGTCATTGAAGGTAGACAAAATTGGTTCTTAAAAATGAAGAGGAAATTTCTAAATATGTTGATCAGTGACTTCGTTCTTCACACATTTTGAAACTTGCTGTGTGTACAGGGGTGGACAAAAGTTTTGGATATTTTATTTTCCACATTTTGGACTCATACACTATAAGAATCAATAGCGATGGGTTTCCATCTACTATAAAACATTGTTGTGTTTCTCCTTTATATGTTTATAATTTATTTCAGTTTGCTTTGATATATAATAAAATATTTATTTTTTTCAAATTTTTTGCAAATCTTTGATGGACAAAAGTTTTGCATATTTTTTATGAATTCAATTTTATTCATTTAAATTGTGTTATTGAACTATTTCTTTTAGTAGGAAGTGGAATAACCAAAATTTTTGATCACTTGGAGGCAACGGCATGGCATGCTTTTGACTAAGTGTTCGCATTTCTCAGTCAGAAATTTGTTCCAGGCAGTTCCAATTGTTTGGATCAAATCGCGACGATTTTTCAGCTTTTTCGCACTTACTTGCTGTTTAATGGCATGCCAAATGTTCTCGATCAGATTTAAATCCGGACTTTGCGCTGGCCAATCTAGGATTTTGATCTGACAGTTGGAAATGAGCTGTTGAATTAGATGAGCCGTGTGCACGAATGCATTGTCATGCTGATGGAATGCAGTCAGGGGCATAAACTCATCCATATACGGCTCGACAATATTGGAAACTATTCTAGAGTAATATTGGGCATTGAACCAACCTGTGATGTGATGGATTGGGCCAATGGCAGATGAGGAGAAACCACCCCAGCCGAGGGAGGAATGTTAAATGTACATTCTACCGGCTGAGTGAACTTGCATGAACATACTTTCATCAGAAAACACGACTTTCCGCCAATCTGCATAGGTCCAATGCTGATGATCTTTGGCCCATTGCAGATGTTTTCGACGGTTCAGCAGATTCACAAACTGTTTCTTCTGTGCTGATCGACCGAAGAGACCAATATGGCACAAACGATGTCTGATGGTTCATGTGGACAGCTGCACATTGTGGACTTGTGAAAGAGTTGCTGCAATGTCAGTTGAGGTGCGGAATCTGTCTGATTTCGACATTCAGCCAATAAGGTGATCAGTTCTGGATGTCGTTTTTCAGTCTACCGGATTGCACCCTTTCAGTTATTGATTTGTCTTCCTTCCACTGTTTAATAGTGCGAGAAACCGTCGATTGAGAGCAGTTCATCTGACTGTCAGTATGTCCATCACTTCTCATCCGAATTATGATTGCCCTTTTCTTGGGGCTCAAATTTGAGGTTTTACCCATAGAAACTTGCATCTGAAAAATAATGGCATTATTTATATGATTAATATCACAGTAAAAAATGATAATTTCATGATGATAATTTCACTGAACAAAGATTCACAAAAAATTAGAAAAAATATTTTATTATATATCAAAGCAAACCGAAATAAATTATAATAAACATATAAAGGAGAAACAGTTTTATAGTAAGTGGCAACCCATCACTATTGATTCTTAGTGTATGAGTCCAAAATGTGGAAAAAATTAAAATATCCAAAACTTTTGTCCACCCCTGCATTTTAGCAAATTGCTTGATTGATTTTTTATCTCTGCTTGAAAATAGAACTGAAACATTGCTCTTTCAGTTACTAATAGAGAAGAAAAACAAAACAAAAAAGCAGAATAAATAAAATTGAGTCTTGAGAATTGAGTGGTGGGTGATGGAGTGAGCATTTTCCAATTTTTATCTCCAATAGAATGAGCCCCAAAATGGCATGTGAAATGTTATCAGGGAGACAATGGGAGAACTAGCCTGCCAAAAGTATGCATGGAAATTTACTTGAGTAAACTTGAGTACATTACTAGTAAAGCCGGTGTACTACAATGAATAATACGTTAATAAACCTAAAGTATACTCTAGTAATCTAATAAGGTGGAATAATATGATAAAAATAGAGTATATCCTAGTAAAGTTTGTATAGTAACCTAAGAGTTGATTTAGTTTTTGAACTCTTATAATCTTTTCCTTAAAATTGTTTCAGAAAATTTGTTCTTGCCATCCTTAGGATAGTCCTGATGTGGACTGTTAGGTTTTCTGATCCAGACAAACCAGGTTTTTTCATAGCTTTTCAGAGTTGAAGCAGGAAATGGGCATTCATTGGAGCTTACCAGCAATTAGAATCAGTACTACATTTTGAGAAATTTCTTCTATTTTTATTGATTGAAGAAATATTTAATTTAACTTTTCATTGTCTAACTGCAGATCTTTCTCATCTTTACATTTCTGTAGTCTTCCTAACATGATATACACTTTTGATGCTGAATTTCCTGACTATGGTATTCATTCATACTACTATATGGTAGTCAGAAGATATACTTTTGCTTGTGATTTTGCCACTAAAATGCATGTTTTAGGCTATTATTGTTTGCTTAAAATCTTTCAATTGATTCTACTGGTAGTGGTTGATCTACTGATATAAACAGGATACTTATGAAATCACTGTAAGCCATAGTGATCATGTTTTCCATAATTTTCTCCAAGCTTCTATTTCTAATGCAAACACTAGGCAAATCATAAAATGAATCCACAAACAAGATTTCAAAACTGAGATGCTAATTAGTCATTTGTAGAAAGGTTGAAAAGCATTCAACTTGTATAAAGATACCAATCTTTCAAACAAGTTGTTCTAAGCATTTTAAAACAAATTCATACATTTAAGTTTCATAAGGCAAACTATTTCCATGCACTTATTTCATCCTATTCCCTTGTATTATGGGGGGGTGGGGGACTAAGATTACTCCCTTACATTTTAAAATGTAAGGTCTGTTTGCATTTCTCTAACATAGATAATATAAATATTGTGTGTGAAATGTATTTGTTTTAAAATTAGATTACAAAAAATATTTTCATCTAGCTAAATTAAAGTTTCTGTAGACCACACATTGTTCTAGATGGGAAAGGATTTCTTAACATTTTCTTTTGTGTACAATACACAAGTATATACTGAATACTAGATGAGACTTTGTTTAAAGAGTGGTCTGTTGTTGTTGTTTTGTTCACCAGCATGCTTGTTTGACATTGAAGTGTTCGAAGTGCAATAGTCCCACAGTAATGCCGAATTACCATGAAACATCTAAAGATAAAACTATTCCCTGTCCCTTTTTAGGTTAAGAACAGTAAGTGTATGCTTATGGAAAGCAAAAATATCAACATAATTATAATTAGTGCTCTTACTACAGAATGAATGAATTGCAGAAAAGATTTATGGCATTCCAACTCTATTAAATTTCAGACATGTCTAATGTATTAAGTCTCAGCAAAAAAAAACCAAAAAAAAAAATGGTTACTGGCAGCATCCACAGAAGAAATAATGCAAATGTATAATCATAAAAAATCTACACTATAAATTGAGTGGTTGATCAGCATACTGAAACCTTTGAAGAAAGTGTTTATTTTCAGCTCTTATTTAACCAGGCAGTGACTTCTCTTACTTTGCAGTTTTTGTTTACCTGGAGTTGGACTAGTTTGTCTGATTTAATGTTTTTACTGTTTTGGTTTTCTGATAAAATATGCCTAAGATGTATGTGTTTGTGTAGTTAGTTTATTTTTTTTTGGTTCCTACAAACTTTTGAGTATGTAGCATGGGCTTTTATTTTTTCCGTAAAGATTCTGCTAATGCTTTCTTTTGAAACTGCAGGAAACCTTTTCTAGTGTTTTCACTAAATACATCACAACCCACATAAATTGGAAGAAAAAATACACTGGCTGAACACTTTATTAGGACCCGTGCACTCTTTCGGGCTTGACCTGAGCTGCAGATGCAAATTAGGTTGACCACACGTGACAAGTGATCCTTGCAGCACTATACATGACTTGGACAAACACATTTTCAGTTGGTCTAACAGATATGGAGAAAGGCAAAAAGATTGTTTGAAAGAGGCATGATAATGGTTGTATGTCTAGCAGGTGACAGTGGCCCAGAAAGTTTTTTTTTAACTGCTTCGAGATGTCATTTGAGTTTATCAGTTATGACAAAAACTGAAGAAAATGCTAGCCACAAGGAGGAATGGTTGTGACACAAAGAGAAGGTGGTTTGATATGTTGGTAAAGTACAAACAATATGGAACAACAAACCAACTGACAGACATCTAATGCAAAACTGTACCTTGTGAAGAACATTGCAGGAAATTTACTATGCAGTAGGAGACCATTGCATAAAGTACTAATTAGTTACCAATATTTTAAAAATGCCTTTTGTGGTGTAAGGAGCACAGATTGGACTAAGGAGGACTAGCAAAAAGTGATGTGGTCTGACAAATAATTCTTTGCTGCCTCTTTTGTACAGATTGCAGATTCCAGATTTGGAGAGAGTCTGTGCTCCCAACTATCCATGCTTTCAGTGTTGGAGGCATGACTTGGCATTTGTTTTGCTGGCATACCCTCAGTCCCTTTTAGCTGGAAAAACAAATGGTAAAACTTAACTCTATCAATACCAATCAGGTGCATCCAATGTACGTTTGGACAGCTACTTCCAAGATGATAGTGCTGTCATCAACCTTGCCCACATTGTGTGGTGCCTGAAATCTATCATCATCAAACAATGAACACACAATCGCCAGATCTTAGTTTAATTC
The DNA here is from genome assembly GCA_018389105.1 of Nautilus pompilius. Taxonomy (NCBI): domain Eukaryota; kingdom Metazoa; phylum Mollusca; class Cephalopoda; order Nautilida; family Nautilidae; genus Nautilus; species Nautilus pompilius. Next base: position 24,221 of record JACATO010000907.1, on the reverse strand, counting down.
AGCATCTGTAAAATGAACTTGAAAGCTGCATTTTCCATCACTATTTTCTACCGACCTTTCTCATACATTGCATAAAATATTAATGGCTAAATGGAAAAATATTCTTTAGGACACATTCCAGCACCTTGTGGATCCTATGCCATGTTGTATCATGGCTGCTATTGGATCAAAAGGTGGATCAACCCATTATCAGTTATAGGTTCTAATGAAGTGGCCAGCAAGTGTACATTATGTAACTTCTAAAAACTATCCATTGACACCAAATTTCATAAAATACAAGATTAGTCCAGATTATTTTTCTAAATTTGAGCCTTTTTGGAATTTATTTTCAACCTAATTATCATTGAAAATCTTGCTAAATATTAACACTTTTTTTTTACTGAAATTAACAGCTTCCTTTAGGTCCAATAATATAATGCAAGAAGTGACACTTTAAAGTAGTTAAATAGGTCTGATATTAAAATGTAAAAACAGTGGGTTAGTTGAGTTTCCAGAATCATTTAATAGTCATATTTGAACTCTCTTATAGTTTGGTTTTAACTTCTGATCTTCCAACAATGTTGTCATGTATGTTTTCTTGCTCATATATGGATTATTTTTTGAAACTTTACTAGGGTCATTCAAATGAAACCTGGCTGGCTACCATTATGGCAGTGCTATCTCGAATGTTTTATTTGAACATCTCTGGTGCAATACAAGCTCATACATGGAGCTATTTCGTATCTGTAGGTCTAAGAATATCATTTACATGAAAATATGTTCAAAAGTTTGATACAGTATGCAGGAAAATACATTTTAGAAAAATTACTACAAAAGATTAAAGATTTTTAAAATTATGTACTTTTCTCTCTTTCAGTTCTTCATAATATATATCACGTTTTTCTGGCTTGGTTTTCAACTCTCTATTTGTGGAAGAGGAGCAACAGAGGACAGGGTTCTTGCTAAATATCCATTTCTTTGACTGACTAAACCCAGGATTTTAGTTCATTTATTATGCAAAGCTAAGGATGTATTTTTTACAAAAAAAAAAAAAAAAAAATGCTGCTGCTTGGATATGTGCTTCAAAATTTCATTAATATTGAATTATAAAACTAAAATGAAGTATTTTGTTATAAAATTAATTTCAAAATACTTTTTATGCTTATGCTGGAGTATTTTATGCTATTTTCTTTTTTGAAATTATTTCTTATCTATGTTAAAATGTTATAAAATTAAATTGTTCAAATCTTCAGAAAAAGTTGTTTTACATTTTTAAAAAATTTTGCATGCAGAAATTTAATTCTTAAATTGAAGTAGACTTTCAGTTTTAAAAATAAAATGTTTTTTTTTTTGTTTTGAAATTAATTTTTATGTTTAATATTAATTAAAAACATTACTTTTTCAAACGTGTAAAACTTTTTTTTATTGTGGAAAAAAAAAAGGGGGCATCCATTCAGTGAGTGTTGAAAGCTTCCAACACTAAATCATTTGTGCCTTTTAATTTCTGTCTAGTACCTATTAATTTATATTAATGTTTTTTTGGTAACGTCTTGTAAAGATCTGGATTAAAAATGACAATAATCCAAACTTTTCTGTTTTTGTTGTTGCTTTAAATTCCCAGGCTAAATATGTAGATGACTCACTTTATTCAGTTCTCTGATTTTAAAAATCAAGCTAAGGAAGTTGGTGAAAGCATATGCTGGTTTTCAAAAGTTAAGCAAAAAAATCCAAAATTGTTAGTTTTAGTCAGTGATCACAAACTCCTCCATGTGGTTCAAGTTTTTATCAAAGAAATATATGAAAATGAATTTGATTTAAATACATGAAAAGAAAAAATAAACGGTTTTTTTGTTCTTATCAATTTTGGCTCTATTACAATATTCATTTTTTGAACAGCAGCATTGCAAATGGTTACTTGTACTCGTTTGGCAGATTCTCTAAGGTAGAGAGCTGTCAGATTCTGGTGGTGGAACGGCTATACGTGAACAGAAGTGTGGTTTATTCACTATGGAGATAATTTAAAGTGTGTGGTGATAATTTCTGATGACCAGTTCAAGGTTGACCATGATCACAACCTGGCAGATGATTGCTGATTGCCATTTCTTGGATCAGCAAAGCAGAACTTCAGCATCAACCCAATTTTTGATCTCTGCGGTTTCAAGGAGATTGGTATCAGCCTCAACTATATGAAGTAGAGCCTTTTGTAAGACAACCTGTGTTGTGTGTATCCTTGTCTTGTCACCATAAACAACACATGACTACAACCATGATATTTTTTACTAATTTGTCAAGATTTAGCTTTTGATGTGACTTTCAGCAGTTACTCATCTGGAAGGAACATGAAACTTGCAAACAACTCACAAACATGGAAAGGGATCACTATGGTCTGGAGAGAAATTTCATTGGTGGGGAGAGCTAGATGTGTTTTTGGAAAACATCTGGCTGCAATGTGATGTAGGGATGAGTTTCTGGATTCCTGTCAGATCATTTGCAGTTTCAGATAACCTAATTTTAATGGATAATTTTAATGGATAAGTGTTCATCTTCATAGGGCATGTGATAGACCGATATCTTTTGAGACCAAATCATTAACTATGTTCAAGTTAAATCCTAGGAGAATGTGTTAAGATTTGCAGACTTATCTAATAAGACGATACGGTTTATTGTCCACTGCTCTTAATGATAGGATTATAACCAGTTTATTTTCATCTGGGCCAGGGTAATTTGCCCAAAGTTGTTTGCTTTCTTAAATTTCTAATATTAAAAAAAGAATAATCACTTTAATCATAACAGGTTTTGGTAATTAAAGCAGTATTCTATCCAAAACTCTTTAAATAAGTTTATTAGAAAAACTATTCTGATTTAAAATTGAGCAGTATTCTATACAAAACTAGTGAAAGAGTGTATTCTGGAAACTGAAGATAAGAAAAATTACATTAGTAACTTTCTTTCTGGCACATGCAGATAAAAAAAAAAAACTTCTCAAGTTGTGAATTCTAACAGGCTGTTAGTGATTATACATTTTTAATTGTTGCTGCTTGAATTACCATGTTACATGATATAAATTGTATGTAGAAAAAATAAAATTAATCATTTAAACTTAGTTTGGTGTTGTACATAGATGGGTTACTTTTGTGCTCAAATTTGGCTTTGGATGAGTCATTTTCACCATTTAAATTTTTTTATCTAATGTATTAAAAATGCATGAAGAGTCCAGTTGAAACCCAAGTTTTTATTTAGTCTCTATTGATTTCCCCAGAATAAAATTGAGGAAACTGTTTTTGCCAGCATATTTGATTGTTCTAATGATCAGTGGTGATGTAAATATAAATTTAGCACATACCTGTGGCCTTGCTTCCATAGCAGATAGGGACCTCCATGTATAATTATGCACAACTTTCTGTATGGTTAATTTCACTTGTGATTGCAAACAGTTATTACTTTGCTATCAGAACAAACAAACATTGTATTCTCTGAACACTAGCTGGGTGCGTAGTTGTGTGCACGACATTGACCAACCTTTCATGCTGGCTGTAGTTTCCAAAGTACGCGTGCGAGCGCACAATCGTTAGTTAGTACTTTTTGTCATAAGTATATTTCAGATATTGTAGTAAGTTCTGTAGCAAAACGTCACTAACTAACCCTATTGGATATTCCTACTAGAACTGTTTGTTTTTAGATGAGAGAAAATATGAACACCATTAGCAACATGGTAGAGCAGTTGAATTAAATTAGATTATTATGCTGAGTAAATGCATTTGTGATCAGGAGTGGCCGAGTTTTGCTGGATCAGAAAATAAAGGAGCTAGTTCGTCCTCCATCGCGAAACAGCTATTATAATGGTGATGAAATAAAATATTTTTATAGTCTGATTATTAAATATTCTATTGAAAAAAAAACTTGCAGCTGGAGGGGTGAATGTTAATCTCTTCCAGTAAAGATCATATACATTAGGTACTAGTAAATATGGATTTTTGAGATTAAATAATCTGTTTTAATTACAATGTATTGTAATTATGCTTATGATTTAGTATGGCTGTAAGAGTAAGGTTAAATTTCTAAAAAATTCCATCATGGCATGTCTTAATTCTGTAGTTTGTTTGCTTTTGAAAGTTCTTGAGTAATGGGTTGACTGATCTACACAAATCCTAAATTGCTATCTGAAGACATGAGAAGACTGGAATTCTTCACCAGTGCAATTCTTTCTACTCCTAGTGCAAGAAAAGAGAATGAAATGATTTGTTATTTAAGCTAGTTTATATCAAAAGATTTCATCTGGTACTTTTTCATCTTTTGTATTGCTAGTCTTTTCTCATCACTTACCATTGGCTTAAACTAAGATTATTCACTAGAATTTCATTCAATTGTAACTTAAAGTGGAGTAAGCATCTATGACATTAGATTATCATGTTGGCTAGGTAACAAATCTAAAAAGATTGAGTGATTAAATTAAACTTTAAAAGTTAGTTCCAACATTTGATGTTTTACTTTGGAAAGTAGAAATAATAATTATTTTTACTTTCCAAAGTTGTTGCTATTTTACTGTATAATATTAGAATTTGTGTTAATTATGAGAGAAGAAATTGCAGTTAAATTCATTACATCAGTGCTACAACAATCTGAAGACTGGTAGTGGTTTTGGATCCAGTACCTGTGCAGATGCATTGTGAGTATCAATCATAGCTCAAATCTGTGATCCACATGTCACCAACCTTTGCATACTTGTGAGATGTTACTCCTATAAGGCCAGGAAAATTTATGTCTGAGGTGCTAGCCGACAATATCATACAAAACAATCAAAATTCAAGCTGAAGCTGTTTGATGGCAATGTAGGTCTAGGAATGAGATGGCCACAGTAACACATTGATATTAGTGTGCAGAAAGTCATTTGAGACATGAGACACTGGTGGCGTTAGGCTGTTTTATTAGAATATCATAAGAACTTGTATGACAACCCTGTATAGCAGAAAATTGGATGATACTGCCCACAAAATTCTGTTATTAACGCAAATTGAGCCAAGCACACTTATGTGCCTGGATCAAAATACACAAGTCAGTAAAGCATCACATCAGCAGTTACTGATGGTCTGGTTGGGTATCCAATACTGCTATTGAGGTGTCAGCGGTGAATCATTCCTAAAATGCCATAAAGTGTAGATCATATAGTCCCCTTGAGATTGTTTTGTCTAATTTTCTTATGGTTGATTTGTGTACCTCTAGGGAAGCATTGTCTTGATTGAGATGACAAATCTTTATAACTATGAAAAATGACAATATATTGTTGAATGAATCATAGCAAATGTTAAGCATCTGGGCATGTTTTGGAACCAATCCCAGGATGTGACTTGCATGTAGGAAATGTGATTATCAGAGGTGCAAACATCTGTAAAGCTGTTATATTTTAAGCTTGATGATAATAGCATTTGTCCAATGGCTACACATGCAACAAATAATGTCGCTGGTGATGTCATTAAAGTGCAAGGACAATAAGTTACCAACATCATTTCATTTGAGTCAACCTTGAAGAAGAAAAATGAGGAGTTAAACTGAATTTCTGTTTTATTGAGGAGTTAAAACAATACCATACCATAGCTATTTGCTTAGCTTGCAATCGTTTGCTTATCAAGTGATTCTAAAGGCCTACATGGATTTCAGGGGAAGCTTAGATAATAGAAACTTACAACAGTCAGGCATATTTTGAAAAGCTCATGTATATTAAATTAAATCACAATGGAATGGTTATTTGCTAATTCTGAAATACTTCTAACCATATCCACAGTCCTGGAATTTGAGCAAAATGTGTAAAACGGGGAATTATATTGATTAACAATTAGTTTATATTAAAATGAACTTTCATCTAGTCTTGATTAATGTGATTTATTTTTCTCTGAGTCATTTTTCATTTTCAAAATATTCATAACCAGGACTCAATCAACTAAATCAGCCATTTTGACTAGCAACAAGGTTTCGTTTTAGCAGTAGACAAAGACTTCGATAGAGTAACAGGCTAACTTCTGTTTTATTATTTGCATTTAAAAGATGTTAAGTATATAGGCTTTTTATTAAAATATTGTATTGTATGCAAGAGAATAGCACAAATTAAAATTATAATTATTCTTCACTTGTTCTTATACACTAAACAAAAAAACAGTGATATTTTGAATGAGGCAACTTGTATAGCTGCTTAGTCATCTTGGCCATTGCAACAAATGTTGGATGATCCTTTAACTCTTCAACCCGGGGCTTGTTATGCAATGTTTTTTCGTTTCAAATGCTGTATGTGTCTCCCTGTTTTCAGGTTGGGTGTACCCGCAAAAGTCATAAGTGCCAGGTCTTTCGTTCTGCAGAAGTGAAAACGCTTAAAGAAAAATCGTGAGACTACAGTTGTCTCCCCTGCATCCGTGTATGAATAAACAGCACATCATGGGGCTGGAACTCATTTGTGCTGGACTTTGGCAGACTGGAGCCAGGTTCTGTTCTCTGATGAGAGTAAATTCAACCTTCATTTTGCTTAGGGTCGTTACGTGTTTGGCGGGAACCAGGCCAACGTTATGCTGACTGTAGCGTGTTAGAAAGAGGCCGTTTTTTAGGAGTGGCGCTGTATCACATGACCACTAAGGTGAACACCCTTTGATGGATCTGTTACAGGTCATCGCTACTCGGAGGTCATTAGACCTAATGTTGTAGCGCCTGTACACTTCACTTTCGTAGACGATAATGCAAGGACCATAGATCATGTCGGCGACCACGGGCTCCTGGGACCATTTCATAACTTCGTCGTGTTGATAGAAGAGTGGATCGCACCACCACAAGACTACGTGGGAGGTCTGGTGGGCAGCATAAAACTCAGGTGGGATGCTGAGGAGTCAGCCAGAGGCGAACCTACGCTAATGATTGTCACGTGACTTTAAGTTGTGCAAGTAGTGCCTCTTGGCTGTCATTATGACGTCACTAAATGCATGACTCGTATCTACAGATATTGCATTAAATGAACCCTATATTGTCAAGCCTTTTCGATCAAATTTTGATGCAGATATGTTATCTTCAGTGAACTCATACAATTTATATCACAATATTCCTATATTGTTTTTATCAGCGTGCTTCATTAACAGTTAGGGTATTTAATATGAGATATTTACCATGTATTTCTTATCTGTATTGGTTTTTAATGCTTGTGTATTGGTGAGGGTTAATAGTGTTTAATTTGTCGACAAAAACCAAAATACATTCTCTTCCCAATGATAGAATCCTTTACCTCCTTTCCAGGTGAATTTTTTTCTTTTTTTTTACGATGCCAATAACTTCAATGTTGATTTTCATTACATCAGTAGAGTAGTGGCTCCAAATGTCCAGCATCTCGTACTGCTGGCTAGCTGGCATGGTAAGGTTAAAAAAAACAACATAAACATTGCCTTCTCTGGAAGAACCAAGGAAACGAGCTAGTTTTTGCCTATATTTTTATTTGAAAAATAACCTGTCCCCCCCTCCCTAACAAGTTACAGCTAATGGCAGACGGAAGAATCAAAATTCAGTAATTGCTTTGAGTGGTTTTGGCTAGCTTTCCATCCAGAAGGTGGCTGATCAGCGAGTCAAACAGTTAACTCCCTCTCCGCAGGTCCGGTTGACCAAGATGTCCCTGTAATTTCACAGTCCCGGATGTAAAAAGAAGGAAAGCATCTTTTAAGCAGCCAAAAGCGTCTGAAAATCTTAACCTAAGAGAGTAAAGTAACTACTTTTAAACGAATTTGACCAAAACCCTGATTTAAAAAAAAAAAGAAGATTAGAGTGTATTTTCTTTCCGAGCCTAATGTTATTTGTCGAAGCCCTAACTGCTTAGATCGGTTTTACTATTGGTCGTGGCTGGGCGTTATCCCGCTCTCCGTGAGAAGTTCTCGTATACCGTGAGGTAGCCGGCCACCCAGCTCCTCGGTGGTAGGAGACATGCTATTTCCCCAGTGCTTGCTTTAAAACAGAGTTTTTTTTATCTGTATGGTCGCTTTGAGCTGAAAAGGAAAATAATAAAGGTACAATCTCTCTTTTTCCAGGCTTCATACAAGAAAGTAAAACCTCTAATCGATTCTTTACTTCAAAATTAAAGAATCGCAGCTGCTCTTCTGTCTGAAAGATAAATCAGAAAGAAGTCGATACGTCCAGAAACATTTGGTAAGCTGACACCTATGTCGGAAAGTGATCTTACCGGGTGAGCGACATCGGCTACGTTTTTTACCATTGCACTTGCCTAATATGGCGGCAAGCAGTGATTACGCTGTTGTTCTGACTGAATATAAAGATCCCACCAATAAAATGTTTAATATTTTAAAACATCAATATTAGTACGAGATTATACCATCTTGGCGAACGTAATACTCGTTTGGCACTTAGTAACACGCATAATGTGAATCAGTTTTTGTTTTCAGTTCACAGAAAATTCAAATTCTAAATATTTTAAAATCCATTAACCCTAACCCCTCCCTTCAAGAGCGCTTCCCCATCCGTGGCCAGGTGACTTGTTTGGTCACCATTTCGGGGACTTTGGTAATGATCATCTGGAAGATAAATGAGCAGTATTTTTTACATTTTTTTTTCCTGAAATCAAATAATGGTCAGAAAGAACTTTTCCAGACGATCTTTTCCCGCTCAAACTCCGGTCCCTCACCAGACGATCTTTTCCCGCTCAAATTCCGGTACCTCACCAGACGATCTTTTCCCGCTCAAACTCCGGTCCCTCACCAGACGATCTTTTCCCGCTCAAACTCCGGTCCCTCACCAGACGATCTTTTCCCGCTCAAACTCCGGTCCCTCACCAGACGACTTGAACCGCAGTGCGGGTGTCGTTCGCTGATAGTAAAGATGGCGTAAATGTACAGTCATCTAGTTTCTCTATGCTGGGAAGATGTGGTATACGAGGGTCAAACGTAAAAAATATTTGAAAGCAAACTTAAAAAAAAACACTCTGCTGTTCATTCCTTAAGTTGTATTGCATCTTTACTTCTCATATAGAGGAGTTTGATGCCAACATACACTCATATTGAAAAACACCGTGGGTGGGGTTGGAGATCGATCATCACAAAGGATTATATTAATGACAGAGGTACTACGTTTCCCAGCCCCTATAGCTTAGCTTGTATTGAGCAGTACAGATCTGGAGGTTATCCCAGGTGGTATAGAAGGCTGAGAAACCTAAACCTATATGATAACGTTAACTACGATTTGGACCGCTTCGTTTAGACGAACGACAGAACTAATCACGTGGGCCGCCGTATAAGGGGGAGGGCACGCTCAGAATATATCAGGAAGCAGGCAGCCAGCTCCACTATTGACTAAGGACTGCAGGCAGGAGAAAGAAAGGTAGGACAGATCAGTAAGTACGCCGCGTGTGTGTGTATGGGTTTTCTTTATTAATATTGAATTCTGCTAAAAGATTTATGGTAATGGAAGTTTTCTAAATTTGATATGATGTTGTGTCGAGGTGTATATATATTTTTCGAAGCAGTTTGATAAATATGTTGCCAGCCGCTGTCAGTTATGAGAGCCAGCAGAATATTAGTTTGAAATCGCGCAGACACGATTCTCAACTGATAACAGGGGGCATCTCTCTCAATTGCTGCATCTTTCTATTCAGTTTTTGTATAAGGTTACTAAATTACACCACTAGAGGAATACGAAATACGACTTTAACGTGATACCTTTGTTAGTTAGGAAATATAGTATAATTTCAAAATCCTAAAGAGGTAAAAAAAGAAATAATAAATTCGATATATAATTTAAAATAAAATGTCTGCATAGCCAGGAGTTTCCAGTTTGACGATGAGCATGTCGCCAATCAATAAACTAGCGTAACCTGGCCGTCAACATTAATCCGGTTGACATGGTAATCTGATGCAATTTCATAATCTAATGTTTTCGATAGCTACATGACATAGCAAACTGCAGAGTATGAAATCAAATGATATTACAGGTATGAGTAAATACGAGATAAAATTAAATATAATCTTAAAACTGTCTGCTGAACGTGTCTTAGTAATTCTTTGACTTTCTTGTATCATTGTAGTGCCTTTCCTTTGTACCTTTTTAGTGATAAGCTAGAAGACTTGTCATTCTCGTGGTATTGTTGCAGCGCTTCTGGATGGGCGTCGCCTGTTTGTAATGTTAAGAACAGAAAATTGTTGGCGATTTATTGGCATTCCCCATCTTTGGTATAGGAACAGTTAGAGATTAGTCTACCGCCAACTAAGTCTACAAAGCCGAGACAAATCTTTACGCTTAATGCATTTTCGCGCATCTTTGTATTTACTAAGCTAACTGTGACGCAGATATTTATGGAGATTTATTGGTGTTATTATTGAGTTTGTCATGATCTTTGTAAATTTATTACCATGTCATTTATCTTAATTTTGTAAACATTTCGGGATTTGTGTTTTTTTTTCTTTTTCTATGGCCGTCTTCGGAATAATCCTGATAGGAACTGTTCGGCTGCAAGTTAAATTAATTAGTTAACCAAAGACTTCGGTTGTGGATGTGGTCGAGTTACAGAGCATTTGGGTTTTGACCAAGAGGTCACATGTTCAGAATCAAGTCAAGATTAGACAGCTAATTTGCTTTGCGATCTGTCGGATTTTATCAGGGTTATCCCAAAAACGTCGACAGGAAAAGTTGGTCAGAACATCAATAAATATGCAATAATTTAAGCAAAGATAAGCCCCACTCCAGAATCATGTTGAGCGCGCAAGGAAGTAAGCGAATAAAATTAAAACAAGAATGAAATCATTTTCTTTTAAATATTGTTCTTCTTAGCAATTATCCAGAAATGTTCGTCTAAGACAATGTAACAACAACGAAAAAAAGCTTAAAGATTATTAAATATTCAAAAACTTAAAATCAGGCTATTTCTGGCAAGATAACGCATGTTCAAGAAAGCAACCCGCATATACGCACATTAAATTGACAGGAATTCATTGGCTTATATGGCAAGTCGAATGTGCTAAAGATTTGTTGGATAACTGACATGCAAAGTTATGAGAACATTCGCGTTAATAAGAAAATTTTAACCTCGTTCAGATTAATTCAGATCAGGCTTTCGCTGTTTAATGAGGACAGTATCGATTACTTTTCGGTTTGATACCTAAAAAACACATTGCCAGCATCTTGACGTCAAACGAAATAAAATTATGGTCATAATTTAAACAAATTAAATGCCAAAGTGTCTTCTGCCGGTAGATGCACAGCGAGTATTTGTGGAATAGGCTGTGCTCAATTGAGAAGATAACTTTCACTGCCAGCCGACACGAGAAATGAATAGCAGCTGTGACGAACATAAGATGAAATATGGGCGGTGAACTACACTGAAGATGTTCCCCTTGGTTTCTTATACGACTACACGCTCGGTGAAGATGACTTTCAGCTCCAATTTATTGAACCCTTTAGGATAAAAAATGTTTAAGTTGTTACAAAAAGAAAAGAATGAAGATATACAATACGGTTGTCCTCCTGAGATAAAAATATAGGAGTCCACTTGTGAGACATTTTATATTGGCCAATTACAGTTTGGCTGTTGTTTATTTGAAAATGCAAATAGTGGAGTTTCTGTCAAAATAAAACACAGGGGCATGTAGTTTGTTAACGACTTTCTATAAACCTATCTTAGTAAGAGCGGTTGTGTAAGCAGTAATTTTAATATTAACCCAGTAAAGGAAACACATTCATGAATGTAAGGACAGGTACTTATATTTTGATCCCAGCACATTATTTGACCATCAAATAGTGCTGAAGCGGATATTACCCGCCTCCTTGTTTTAGAATTTAATTTTTTTGTTTCGAAATGTCTTGAAGCTGTATTAAGCTTCACATTAATAAAGAATTGAACTATCTTTCAAATTATAAAAAGTAGTCCATTCTCATAATACTCGTGTAATAAAAATCCATAATGATTTTAAAATAACATTCTTTTCTAGTCACTTGTTGAGAAACGTATGAAGTATTTTCTTAATGTCATTTATTTAAGTAAAGGCACTTCATATCGCCAAACATGTATTTCGAAACGTATTCCTGAAGAACTCACTGTATTGGGCAAATTAATGAGAACTGGTTTTTTAAATAAAAGGTTTTTAGTAAACAGCAAATATTCTGAAGACTGGAACAACCCGTGATATTTGATATGACCGCCTTTAATAACATCTTGAACAATTGGGCGTGAAATGCTCCAGCTCAGCTTTTCACAAATTCCCCCTATTTATTCGTCATGAAACTAGACTCGGTGACAGACCCGATCCTTTTTAAAAATTTAGTTGTACAATTCGGTTTTCCAGGTCGAGTCTCGCATACAGCCCTTAGATTTTCGATTGGAGTTTAGATCTGGCGAGTCTCCTGGCCAATCTGAGTAGCTGATACTGTTCGTCTTGAAGTACTCTCCTCACCACGTTTTGATGTATGGCACGGAGTCCGGTCCTGTCACCAAACCGCATTCGGGACACCTCCAGCAGATTTAGTTCGACACGGTGTTCTAGAACGTCAATATATTTTTTACTATTCATCGTACCTTGCGTAGGCGCTGATGAGTCAGTTCCTCGTGCTAGAAAACAACCCCAGAACGTTTTCTTTTCTGGATGCCTCTCAGTTTTATTCCGGTGAGAAGTGGCTGTGGGTTCACCAGGTAAATGACTGGCGTACAAATCGCCATTGTTGACTTTGAACAATAAAATGACTCTCGCCTGTAAATAGAACATTGCACCAGTCTTTTGACCAACCAGTACATTTCTGGGCCCACGCATAGCGGTTCGTCTCCATCCATTCTTTGAACCCCACGTCAAGCAGTCGACGTCTTACAATTGATGATGATGCCTGGACACCTGCTGCTGCTAATTCCTGGTTAAGCCTGTCACTATTTTTTCCGGGATCCTGCTCGCTCATTCCTATTAATTTTGCATCATCTCTGACTGATGTTTTCCGTTTTCTTTGATATTTTCCATTCCTTGATACAAATATTGAGTTTGTGGCTAATAAGGCCTCACTTGTAAACAGCTGTGGCGGCCGGCCGTGGAACCGACCCAGCTCCCAAACACACACACACCCCAACTTTAGCACCACACAAAAAAAAAAAAAAAGGTTGACTTCATTGGCAATTTATCTTTGGGTAAGAGATATGTACATTCAAGACGATTATTTTAGTTCTTTTCCTTGGTGTGATGTCTGGAGTCAACTCCTACACACACACAAAAAGAACAGTTATCAGACGTCTAACTTTGACAACTGGCAAGAATATAACTTACGCAAAATCTGAACGACAAGCCCGATATCAAAAGGTGATACGATAATGCATTTTATACCATAGAAATTTCATTCTGGTTTTTTAAAAAAATACAATAGTTAAAAAGTTTTTATTATTTTTCATTAAAAGCAGTGAAAACTATATTTTTTATTGTGTTCACATTAATACCTAATACTGTACGTTCGGGGTTCCACGACTTTCTTACATCTCCAAATATCGCTTTGACTGAGTAACTCAGATGTAAGTATTCTCGTCGGTACTGTTTCCGTCCGGGTTATCACTTCAAGACAAAAAAAAACAGATTCCCCGTAACCGTAAAAATATCTGTGCCGTCTTCTAAGTTATCAGCTGCTTTTAATAAATGCTTAGTTTCAGAAAGATATTTTTTCGCACGTGCCTCGTTTCTACATTTTCTCGATTGCTGTTTCATGTTGCGTAACTTTCATGTCCGCAATTATGGGCGGCTGCTCTTCTGGGTAATTTGTTATGATTTACTCTGTGGAACATTAGGTGTCTCCGGTTAGATCGAATTCTCTCGCTGCACCACCCTGATCAGTCCATTGTTTTGGACGTTTGTCTTTCTCCACTATCTTTTCTACAACCTCGACTAGTGATGGTAACTGTGGAATTTTAGTTCTCAGCTTGTTTTACAGACGTTCTGCGTTCTCTCTCTCTCTCTCCCCTGACGTCATCTCTCTCTACTGACGTAATCTCTCTCTGTACTGACGTCATATCTCTCTACTGACGTCATATTTCTCTACTGACGTCATCTCTCCGTACTGACGTAATCTCTCTCTGTACCGACGTCATATTTCTCTACTGACGTCATCTCTCCGTACTGACGTAATCTCTCTCTGTACCGACGTCATATTTCTCTACTGACGTCATCTCTCTCCTGACGTCATCTCTCTCTCTCTCTCTCTAGTGATGTAATCTCTCTCTCTCTGTGCGCGCGCGCACGCTGATCTGAAAGCTAAGACAAAATCTAATAATGTCTTTGTGCCGATTAATTTAGAAGACTTTATTCATTCTTTCTTCTTCACCGTTGGCTTGAACATGGAGATGCACGTTTACCCACAATGCCATTTTCGTGAAAATACTGAATAGAAATCTATTGATATTAGCTGTATGCCATTTCAGTTACAGATTTTGATAGTCCGAGCCTTAAAAATATCTTACCTATTGATATAATGAGGAATTTTACTATATATGAGTTATGCAATGCAGTTTTTTTTCCACCCTGAGTAAAAAATAAAATAAAAAAAAAATACATTTTCTTCGCTTGGACACGGTCCGAGGAAATCAATGGCTATTTAGTATCATAGGCAATCTGTGGGTTTGAACGGTTGTTGGCTAGAAACTCTGATTCACGTTTTTTACTTAGTGACCTCTATTGGTCTTCAGGATCTCTCAGACACTAAAGCGATGATAATTCAGCCATCACCTAGCAATACTGATAATACATGCCCCGCATCTCTGACTAGCTCTAACCCGTCTTTTGCATTTTGACTGTTTCTTAGATGAGCTCTTTTGAGAAAATGATTTTCTTCTGAAGTTGAGGATATTCCTTCCAATGACGATACTTTTGCAGCAGCATTTTCTGCGACAGAGATTTCTATCATTCTAATTTTATCTTCTCTTTCAAAATGCTAGACAATACATGTGATCGATTAGTGGGCAGAGACTGTTATTTGACATCATGTATTTATTGCTGGATTTGTATGTGGCTGACTGTGTCACTTCCAATTGCTCTTGATTTGTAATTAATTTGAATCCATGTCTGTTTTATCTCTCACCGTCCGTGAATTTCGCACCATCGTATTCTGTAAATGGAAAGTATCAGTCCTATCGACACTTTATCGAGATCGCACCGAGTCCCACTGGAATAGCGTCGGCAATGATTTAATTCCAGTCTCCTGTGTATAATATGCTATTACATCTGCGCTTGACAACTTTTCCTTTAATTGCGTGAAAGCTTTGCTCCGTTTTTGTCCCTGCCCTCAGTGTCAGCAGATTTTCGAGCGGTTCAGCCGTCGTTGAGGCTTAAGAAAGGTAGCCAAACCTGGAACAGACTGGACGCAGAAAAACTCTATTCGCGTAGCGGCTGTGGATGTTCGTTCTGTGTGAACCGTTTCTTTTGCTCGGGACTTATCTCACGAAGACGTGGCCCATAAAGAACACGTTTGTCGGATTTGGACTTTTTGTGAAAGTTACCTAGGTTCCTGCTGGGGGGGGGGGGAAGGGGGACTTTTGCGCGGTGGCCAGGGTGCAAGTCAATCAAAGATTACCCCCAGAAACCTCAACCACATGTACCCGGAACCTTAATAGAACGCTTTATCTATGTATGTGGAAGGAAACCGGAGTTCCCGGAGACAATTGACACAGCTGTTTTGGCGAAGAAGAGCTAGAAGAAACCCCGGCAGGGATGAGAACCAAACTGAGCTGATCTTGACTGAGATTCGAGCACTGGCCCTCAATTAGGGCCGTCCAGTAAACTAACCATAGGTCGCCGATCGCCCACCAACCGTTTGTAACAACGAACGCCTTCGTTATTTTAAAATGCTGTAATGTCAATGGAACCCGCTGACAGATCTATTTGATGATATTGCCATTTAAAATCTAATTTGCTAAAAGCATTGGCACCATTCGTTGGATGAAATTGCATTAATGTTTTGAGGTACCACGTCTCTCGACCGCGGTATTGGCACAACGCACGCTGGAGAAACTTCCCACCTGTGACTATTTTAGGAAAACGAGCAGAGATCATAGGCCACGTGCAACTCCAGAAAGTTCATGTAATATTTTTTCTGTTGGTTTCTCATATTAAGTGAAGGGGGGAGACTGAGGTACAGGCGGCACACTTGCCTCCCCATGGACTTCTGCTTGAAAATGTCTTAACTTTCTAAGTCCAGTAAATAAGTTGGAAAATGTAGAGACAATAACAGTCTCACCGCTGGCAACATTTATTCTATCTTAGGTAGAGATTACCAAAAACCATAAGAAGAAGAGTACGTGTATCTGATAATACTTTAAGCTTGTTGTAACCGTAACTTTTCTTAATCTAACTGTAGTTTGGAAACTACTCGAACTGTAAGAGGGCTAGTAGAGGTCGGTAGGCAGGCAGCCAATCTTGTATTACGTACGTTCTCGTTTGCAGTGTTTTGGATCGGTGAACATCTTAATAGGGCAATTTCCGATATCAATAGTTATGTTCCCCCATTAAAAACGAGATGGGGATGACGGTAAAAAGGTTAATCATCTAACCCTTTTTATGCCCGGTAAGTTATTTTCTTTTTTTTTTGACTTTATATATCGAATTACTTCTATTTTTACAATTTGTTTGAGAAGCTGTTTTAGATGTTTTTCTTCCTTGTTGAGCCTTTCTGTCGACGGTTACCCCTCCTGTTCCCTAACCACACGCACCTTCCTGTGTTCTCTAAGTACCGAACATGCACGACAAATAGGCTGTTTAGCCGGTCCCTGGCTTCTTTGGACGATTGACAAAAACTTGGTGCTCGATTTTTCTTAAGGTTGAAAACGCTAATCCACTCGATGTTTAGATCGCCGATGCGTAATTCTTTCCTGTTTCAGGCGGAGATTCCTAAAATTCCCTGCGCTCTTGGTCATGCCAGGTGGATCGATAATGGTTTTCCCCATCTCTGAGACAGACTTGTCGCATCGTTTTATGCGCTGAACTGGCTTATGGTTGGTATGTCAAATTTCATGGCCATGTTGAAAAAACAACAACAACATCGTGGGCACATGTTATATTAACCCCATAAATGAAAAACGATCACTTATGTAAACACAAGTACTTTCATTTTTGTTGTACTTACAAGACCGTCCTCTCAGCACATGATCGATTAGTTTTACACCTCTGATCCATGGGCAGTCGATCTAGCATAATATTTTATTAAATACTGCTGATGAAGACTCTACAACGACAATACTTTACTGTTTTTTTTAGAACGCCATTACGGCTTGTTTGAACGTTGAGTGATACTCACCTCTAACATCTAGGTGTCTAGCTTAGTTTATGAGGGTAAAGCTAAGGAGCATTAAAAAACTACTGGATGAGCTTAAACACTGAAAGATTACTGGGATATTAGCTAAGATCTTCATCTGTGGCCAGTCAGTTTGCCTAACACAGTAATTCTCAATGTTTTATATGACGATTTGTAGTGAAAATGTTCTGCTTCTGTCAAGTATTTATTATTAGATATGATACAGAAAAATTATTTAAAAATCTTAAATTATAACAACGAAATTAGTTAAAACTAAAAACTATTGTTTTTTTGGTTAATATTTTGACCAGTAACCATTGTTTTTGATGGCTGCTTCCATTCTACCTGCCATTATTTCGACTAATGTCTCGTATGATATGTTTTCTTAAGCCTCGTTATTGACTTTTGCCAATTTTCCTCATAATGTGGATGACTCTGCAATATGTTGCCCCATCGCTGCTTATATTTTTTCAGCCGATTTTAAATCAGAAGAATTTCCAAGCCTTATAAGCAAAGAATTTTATTGTTCTTGGATAATCATTTTAAAAAAGATGCATTTCTGGTTGTGTAACACGGTGGCTTATTTTGTAAAAGCCAGAGTTTCTTATCAGATTCAACAAAATCCAATTTTGGAAGATTCCATACCAATTTGTATTCATTGATATTCCTTGTGGTAGGATTATTCAGTTGGCTTTACAGAGAAACAGACCCAGATGTGGATACTTTCTGGTCCTTCTGTTGAGTAAAATACAGTTTGATTAAAAGGTTTTACCTGATTCTTTTTCGACTCAAAACGCCACGATTACCAAAAATATTGAGTAAAGGTTCGTCTGCAAGTATTACCATACGTCAATCTTCTACTTGCAAATTTAAACAATTCCTACATCATCAGTCGTTTTCATCTTTGTATGTATGGCAGAACTCCTGTATTTAGCTTGGATGTTTGGTTTGAAGTTCATTATTACAAAAATGTTTTCTAACAGATCTAAAATCCATCCGATATTTTCTTGGCAATAATTTCTTCCATTTCTCCAGCTAATCTATCAAGGCTTTGAGCCGGCCACTTTACAACTGGAATGTTAGGGTCTGTGAGATATTGGTGCTGATGATGGCGGCCAAATGCTTCAAATCGTTAACATGTCAGAAAATCTAGTTGAGATGGAAGCAGTCCATACAATATTGTTCCTGATAAACAAATCGATCGATTATTTCCTGGATACGATGAATAGAAACTATCCCCATTTTTCCGGGAGAAATAGCTCCATTACCATAATGGACCTCCCTTGATCGCTGGGTTGGTACACTTCAGTGAAATGCTTCATCGAATATTTGCCGCACATAAGTCCGACCATCCGATCCAAACCTCAGGAGCCGTGATTCATCAGACCAGAGCACCCTGGCTCACATTTCCAGAATCCAGTAGAGATGGGTTTTTTTTTTATAAAACTGTTGCTGGGCCATTTTATTTTTCAAAGAAACAAATGGTTTATCCCTGGCAAACGCACCTCATCAATTCGAAATCACAAAGCAAAGCTGTCTCTGGACACTTTCCTCGGAGATCGGTAGATCCTCCTAATCATATAAAATATCAACGGAAGACTCATTCCGCTTCATTTCGGACAGAGAATTGATTTTCCGATCGGTCTTAGCGCGTTTTCTTGGACGTAAACTGGCTTTTGAACCCACCGTAAAAGGCTAACCAAGAAGTTATGTATTAGTTTACTATAAACAGAGAGAGGAGTTTAATTGTTGGACAGCTGTCGTGCATTTAGACCGAAGCCTTCATGTTTAACATAAAGGCAGATACTGAAAACGGATGACCAGGGCTGTGGAGGTGAAACGTGCTTTTAAATTGTTTTTGTTTTTTTGTTTTTTTTTAAAAAATGTTTTTTCCGTATCATAGCAAATTACAGAGAAAGAAAACAGTCTTCTAACTTTATATAAGTCCAATCCTCCTATATCAGCTGTCTGATGCAGTTTATAATATAGCGAGTGCATCGAATTGGACACCATCGCTGGGAAGACAGTTCTATGTATTACTATATCACTACTATAAAATCAAAACAAACAATAAAGTTTTACATCAAGATCCCTTGTAATTTGAGAAGCTATTTGATTGCCTACCCTTTATCGTTCAAAAGATAAAAATTTCTTTATCAGATACGTACATTTCAAGTTCCAAGCCTAAAGAAGTTTGCCAATTGTTGGAAATAGTTAAGACCTTGTATTTTTCTCAACTCATTCTCGTAAAATGCCCTAAAATTGTAAATATGGGGAGAAGACTGTTGCGTGTTTTCATTATAATAGTTCTGTCCAACAGCTTATGTTGCTTCCACTTGACTATGCTTGTAACATTCGAGACAGGTTACCATATGTTTTACAGGGTTATGATAAATGGCACAGATCCAAAATGCAGGAATGCAATGAAAATGAGAAGCCAATAGAACACCTCATTTAAAGTTGTCCTGTTCAAGCTACCAATGAATATATATATATATGTGGACAACACAGTATCAGGGTATACCCTCTAGAAAATCTGCCAAGACGACCATTTATCAGTTACAGAAAAGATACTAGCAAACACCACAAACGGTGATAGAAACGACTAAGTCACACTTCTGTTGAACACATAAGTATATACAGAAAAAGAAATTAAGACGAATAGACCAGGCATCATCATCGTCAAGGTTAAGACACAAAAGACATGTCTGTTAATAGGTGTGAAAATATAATCGAAGAGAAATTAATCCATCAAGTAAACAGAGAAGCTGTCAAAAATATATGATCTCCAGATAGAAATTACCAAAATGTGGGAAATAAAAACATCGACATACCATTTATGATGGGAGCGGCATTTGAAATAGTTAACAAGAGGATGATAAAAAAATCAGCAGAATTCTTGGAGAAAATGGCGTTCCAGAGCTCTAGAAAATGTTCTGCTTGCAACTTTCCATATCCTTAAGAAGATATTTTTCATCAATTAAACTCCGGCATCTTCTTTAGTTTGGGAGGAGTTTGTGTTATTAATTTGGTAAATTAAACTTTAAGCATTTGGAAATATTTTCCTTTTTTGTTTATTGGTTAACTTTTGGAAACCAGCGTAGCAATAAATACACCTAAAAGATAATTAGGGTCTAAAATAGGTATGTGATATTTGTAACAGAATCTGACAATTTTTCATAATTCTCAGTAAATACAAGGTTTTTCTCAGAAATTCCTCGTTTTCTGCTTCTTTGGCAAGTTTTTGTTTTCCGTTGGGATGGGATCTTGGTGATGAACTGTACATCTTTAAAGAATCTCTCTGTCTACCAAGGCAGTGTATCGATCTTTTGACAGTAACGCAAAATACATCAGGGAGTTAGAAAAAGGAAAGTTATCTTGCATAATGACATTTGTCTTATCTGGAATCGAAGTCCGGCCCACTGGTATTCTTGACGTGCTTGCGGATGTCCTGTCAGAGTTCAGAGAAACTGTGGGCAGGAGCAGCTCTACTCTCGCCTCTATATATTCGCTTTCACCTCATATCTAATAAATGAGTGTCAATAATTTGTCTAATTAATTGTTATTCACCAGGTTATTGAGTTCATCAAATATTCTCAAAACTTTATTGAGCATGTAAATTATTTAGTTTAATTTTGTCAAAATCTATACAGTAAAACCTCCATTTAACAGGAGCCCCTCATTCAATGGAGGCTGTCAGGTCCTCCCGACAAAACTTATCAGATTTGGTCATTATATAAGATCGCACGTACATGTCCGGATTTAACGGACTCCCCTCCCCCTATTAGTCCGTTAAATCGGAGTTTTACTGTAAGTTTATGGGCCGGCGTGGCGATCCAGCGGACTTCTGAGTTCCCGATTTCGAATCCCTATCGGCTCGCTTCGATTTTTTTTCTCTCGCCTCTTCTTCAGCAGCCGGCTTCGTTGGTTTCTTCCCACATCTAAAAACATAAAATCCCCCTTGTAGTGACTTTCTGCGGCTGAACTCCACACACTGTTCGCCTCCGGTTAGTTTAGGAAACTGACACCAGGGAGTTTCCCATAGCAATTGCCTTATATGCCGACGTCGGTTCGAAGAAGAGAATATTTTTATATCAGATACTCTCGAAATTTGTGCTCTCTCTCGCTTTTCGTAGTTAAAGTCAGGGAGAAATCATTTCAATATTTTGAAGCATTAATGTCAATTTCTTTCCAGATCATTAAAAAAACATGAAGGCCACATGCGTGTTATTCCTCCATGGAGTACTTTTTCTTGTTTGTAATATTGGATTTTTTAAAGGTGAGTCCAAATTTTACGTGAAAAGTTAATTTTTGTTTCGGGATATTGTATTTTATTGAACATATGTGATGTAAACCACTTTAGTTGGCGGAGTTTCAGTTACTACAAAAGCATTAGTGGTGGGTAGCCTTAAAGGTCAAAGCATTTTTCAGGACATGGAAAAGTCTATCCAATAAATGAAGAATGTATTTCAGTGCCGATGGCGGAAGTGGTGTTGGATCCTTCGTGGCGCAGGAAAAGCAACTCTCTTTAACGGATAACCGTGACACTACACGACCTTTACCAGAGTTGTCTCTCATGTAGAGGGAACTGTCCGAGACACAGGTGAACGTTGTAAGCACACCTTAGAATTTTTCTCTCAGTCTTAACCTGTACGTTGACTTGAAGCGGAAGTGGTCTGAGCTGTTATCTCTACGTGCATAGACGTCAAGGATGGTTAAGTTCTCTCTTTTATGGATTTAAATACATTTAGTTATTGAACAATTATCAAATCTTTAAAAAGAATATTTTCAAAATTATAGTAAGAGAAATCTTCATTCTTGTTTTCAGATTCTCTGGTGGCTGAGGCAGGGAACGAAGTAAAAGTAATAAACAAAAGGTTTGCTATATTTATATATATATATATATTTTTAAAATTCTATACTCTTAAAAGTAGTGTATATCATTTATTTAAAAAAGTAACAGACAATTTTTATCACATTCTTTGTATACTCGTATTCACAGTAAATAAGAAATAGGTATATAGTCCACAGGTGCATAACATTCATCTTTCAACCATGATGCCAAATGTCTGTGATGGGTGACTGCTCGAGGGGTATACATTAATAATGTGTTGTGTGCCACCATCAGCATCTACACACACCACGCAATGACCTTTTTGTCTAATATTTATGCAAAAGATGTCCCATATATTGTTTTGGTGAAAGCTCGAGTAACACGACTGGCTATGGAAAGATGTTTAACTACCGACCACAATTCTGGCTTGGTCATGAGATAAAGCTGTTATTACTCGTCCATTGCAGATGTAGGTCAACCAGGGCGGTTGTGGTAATGCTGCCCGACACCATAACCGATCCTTGTCCATATCTACACTAAAAAAAAAAAAGCAATAGGGGATATTTTGCACGAGACCTATTTTACGATTGTTAAGTCACCCGAGCCATTATAGGAAGTGTCGAATGATTTTCCATCTCTCTCAACTAATAGGATGGATCGTATGATAGTTTCATTGTTTAAATGCAGCATATGGCTATTCGTCTTTGGGTGGAGTGTACCGACAAAAGTCACAAATTTTGCACAAAAATAATGACACTGGGTGTACAATCTGTCACACACATTCACATTATGACAGCGACTTATGGATGAACAGGGACTTATAGTCATAGATAGGCTTCAAACAGAACACAGACACAGAGACGTAGGTACAGAGTGCTGTCAGCCGACCTTAGCAAAGGTACAGAGAAACGTCAGTTTTCGAAAGATCTGGCAGGGGAGGGGGAGCCACAAAAACACTAACCATCGCAATGCTCGACGTTATCCCGATATCTCAGCACGTTCACCCAGAAAGAATCGCGGAACCACCGTTAACCCTGACCAGACGGGCTATACGAAATCGGCCACACTCTGCTAACCTACAGGTCACATACGATATTTCACGTGCCCATAACAACAGCACATCATGGGGCTGGGACTCATCTGCGCTGGACTTTGGCAGACTGGAGCCAGGTTCTGTTCTCTGATGAGAGTAAATTCAACCTTCATTTTGCTTGGAGTCGTTACGTGTTTGGCGGGAACCAGGCCAACGTTATGCTGACTGTAGCGTGTTAGAAAGAGGCCGTTTTTTTAGGAGTGGCGCTGTATCACATGACCACTAAGGTGAACACCCTTTGATGGATCTGTTACAGGTCATCGCGACTCGGAGGTTATTAGACCTAATGTTGTAGCGCCTGTACACTTCACTTTCGTAGACGATAATGCAAGGACCATAGATCATGTCGGCGACCACGGGCTCCTGGGACCATTTCATAACTTCGTCGTGTTTGATAGAAGAGTGGATCGCACCACCACAAGACTACGTGGGAGGTCTGGTGGGCAGCATAAAACTCAGGTGGGATGCTGAGGATCAGCCAGAGGCGAACCTACGCTAATAATTGTCACGTGACTTTAAGTTGTGCAAGTAGTGACTCTTGGCTGTCATTATGACGTCACTAAATGCATGACTCGTATCTACAGCATTATCCTTTCCTGAAAATTCACGTTTCTACTCGTTGACTAGTACGCTATTTGTAGAGACTTGTGATGTCAAGATTAGGTGATGACATCACATACAAATACGTACAATCACCAAACTCTTGTTTGCAGCTGAAATTCAACTGATTTGGTGAAATTCGTCAAATGTGTGTTATCTTTTAAATCACTATTCGCTACTGTGAAGCAATAGTATTTTCCGACATCCCTGAAATGTCATTTTGATATTCATGTTTGAAGTATAAAAGTAAAAATTCTACAGACTTGCGGTTTTATACCACATTCGCTCTCTCTCTCTCTCTCTCTCTCTCTCTCTCTCTCTCTCTCTCTCTCTCTGCTCTCTCTCTCTCTCTCTATCTCTCTCTCTCCAGCTCTCTCTCTCTCCACTCTCTCTCTCTCACCATCCGCTCCATCTCCCCCTCTCTCCTCCCCTCTCTCTCTCTCCTCT